>OY292313.1:49106591-50306591 GCA_958496155.1 Sisyra nigra | reverse complement strand
ATTTATTTATTTTATATTTTACATTTTGTGTTGTGAAACATTAATCAGCAGTCAAATATATTTAGGAAAATTTGAAAAAGCATTGATTGAAAGATATTTACAATAAAATGGTCAAATGGGAGAAGTTTACAATTTCGCTCGATTAAATAAAAATAGTTTGATTTAAACGTGTTGAAATAGAAATTTCTCTGTTGCCAATTTACAATAATGTTAATATATCAAAAGAATTAAAGTGGGATTTTAATGGTACTGCCGACATCTTCCTACACAGCGTTCACAATAGTTCTCTATAAACGATGTCTTATCTATTTGTACAATATAAAATATATATAACAAGAAATGAATCGAGTACAAACCAAAAATATAATACATAATAATAGTAATAATATTCTTCTACAATTCTACATTATACCAAAGAGCTCGTCCATGCTGGTATCAATTAAATTCACAATTGTTAAACCGGTTTGTCATTAGTTTTACTCTAAACCGTTTATAGCAAATCATGATTTCATTCATTGTAAATGCATTATTAATGATCGACATTTTTTTTTCTCTTTCAGCACACAGCGTTTAAAGAAAAGATCAACTAATTGATTTTAAATCATGAATTCCAATTAATTAAAATTTGAGGAAAGCATCGAATTGACCCAAATCCATGGCATCCTTGTCAACGTTAAACATTCCACCAACTCAAGAGTTAAATAATGAAGCTCCTCATACTTGAAAAGAAAAAAACACAGCTGTCGCAAAACATTCGTTTTTATCTGAAATAAATAAAACAATTTGTCATTTGAGTTTGCACCAAAGGCTTTAGGATGCATCAGACCTAACGGTAAATGATTGAAATTTATTTCTCGTCTGAAATAACATCGCCTCAAAAACTATTAGCTTATCAAAATTTGGGAATTTCTTATCATTTTTATTTATTTTAGGAAATTTATCATTGTGAAGATTTTTTTTAATTTCAATACAAATATTTAATGTTTCAATTATATTAGTCATAATGTTAACTAATATAGAGATGGTTTAATTAATTAGACTTTATTGAAATTATTTTCAAGTCTAATTTTAAGTCGTTTTGTTTAAAAATAAATTGAAACTTTTCAAGTTTTTTTCAGCACCAATTAATTTACAGTATTAAATAAATTTCTTGTGTATCTTAGTATGAGTAAAATAGCGAACAAACGGTTTTTGGTTCTTAAAAATAACTTATTAAATTAAATGATATTTACAAATAGGTTTGTTAATATTTATTTATTTTTTTAACGTCAGTAAAATTATTCTTTAAATTTAAATATTTATTTTGTCGTTGACAACGTTGTTTCTAGTTCCAAGAAAAAACTATTAGAACATATCAGAGTACATCAAACTTTTGAGTTTTCTAAAAAATAAATCCTTCTATACATGAATACTTATGAGTACTTATACATGAGTAAGATTAGATGAAGGTATACATTTAGCATGGAGTTACGCAAATTTATTAATAAAAAATATCTTTAAAGAACTTGTAAGACATTTTTACAATCAGTGTCATTGATGGAAATATTCCTTAACCGTCAATACCTTCCTAGAAAAACCTAACAGTAAAAAGGTAAGGTTGCTTAAGCTGTACTGTTGTACTTAAAATATGTCACTGATTCATAACCTTGTCTAAAAATATAATCGTTAAGTTATTTTTCTTGTCTAACCCTATTTCTATAATTTCTGGCAATTATTAAGGCACACTAAAACCGTAGATAACATTTTCCAATTATCTCAAGATTTTGATTTATAACTTTGAAGTTGTTTAAGTCGTACTTACGACAAATTCCTTTATTATAAAGAAGACATAGAAATTGATTTGTGATAACAATTTCCATTTTCACATATTTTATAATTTGCTTTGGGTAAATATTCATAAATATATTTTCTTAAAAAATTATCATTCATAAAGTTGAGACTGATGACTCCAAAAATAATTAAATAATTAGTTGATTTAGATTAAGTTGTTTATAGTTTTATTTTTATAGATAATTTTGTTCATTGGTTTTGATTTTCTTAAGTGCTAGCTATTTTCAAAGTTCAATCTTTAGATTTTCGTTTCAAAAAATATGATAACCAAACAGTTCATTAGGACCATTAGTAACTGGAGTAATTGACGAACGGGGCATGGTGTTTAGTCATGCAATTATTTCTTAGAAAACTTGAGTCTTGAAAATGTTCTTATAAAGAAATCTTTATTTCCAATAAAAATATGGAATAGTTTTGATGGTTCCTTAGTCAATCATTCAGGAACTACAAATTGTTGTGAAGGATTTCACAATTTATGATGTATACGTTCAATTGTAACTACTTGAGTATGTAGATATTCCTTGATGGCAACGATAAGAACATTTTCATCAACAAAAAGACATTATTTGATGCAAAAGATGACACTAAAGGCACTGGACCCCATGATGAAAAAATTCGGTAGTATGAATTTTTTAGTAGTTGTGACTGTACAAAACTCAAAATAAACTCGACAAATTGAAATATTTGAGAAAATTTTTAAATTAAAATCTTGAACATTTGTAATTGCATTTTTTCAGTTGTAACAACCTTTTGTATTCATTACAATTTGTGTTTTCAGTTGAAGATGTGATGAATTGAATGAGACCCCAATTGCTAATGCCTTCAGTTGTTTTAAAAGCCAGTGTAAGATCTTAAATTATAATGTGGTCTCAATGTCAGCAAGGAACCCAAAAAATAAGGGAAACCTTTTTCAACCTTCAAATTAAACTTTTTTTAAAAAGCTTTTTACCATTGGTTCTTTTGTAAAATCGTTTAAGAAGAACCACTGATTTATTATACACGTATACATTGAAATAAATCTAACCAAATAACTGGAATTATTCAAAAAGCTTGTTCCTTAACTTTCTATTTATCGATACATTTTTATAATAACAATGTTGGATTTTTATTAGTTATTTACTTAACTTAAAGCCACTAACTTAGTTTATCATCCTTAAGAAAGAAAAAATTTACATTTTTGTTATCATAATTTATGCAAGTGATAATTCTGATGTACATCAAGTTGTTAATTGGTAAAAAAAAATCTTTCTTTACTATTGTCTCAAAAAAAAATTTTCTATCATTTACAAGTTTCCAAAAATTACATTTTTTAGAATTTGTCTGTTGTAACAATTCACGTTAATTCTTGTTATATATTACAAATGAAAATGTTGCGTTGAATTGCTTCAATTGATGTAGGAAAGGAAAAGAAAAATATCATAATTCAAATTGTAATAACATGTTTAGCTGATTTCAAATGTAAAATGTCAAGTTGATTGGCTGTGAGTATAACTGAAGTAATCACATCAATCATTCTTGAAAAAATATTTTCTTAGAACAACCTGTTTCAAGTTTCATTCATTGTCAAACTAACAGACAGTTCTCCCTTAAGTAATTCAGAACTTAAATCTTAAATGTCTCTCGTTTATATCAAAGTAAACAATTTTTTTTTCAGTTATATATAAGTAAACTAAAAAACTGCAAAAATGATGATTTTAAAAGCATAATTGAGAAACTTTAAATGTTATTATTGAAAAGCTCAATCCAAAACATGTTTTCTATTTTTGATAGTAGGTAGGTCGATAGGGAAACTTGCCTAAAGCGCATTGTCATATTTAAATATTTCACTCCATTATCTTATCTGATCTGGCATGAAAATTGATTCGTAAAAATTGCAGTTCGCAAATGTTATTCGGCCTTACGGCCACTTTTGCAATAATTTAAATAAAAAACAAATTTATTTGTCAGTAAGAAAAAAATAAATATCTCATAAAAGCATTTCATTGTTACACTTGAGCCATAAACGGCCCAAACACTCTTGAAACGTTCAATATTTGTATGTAACAAGACTGTTTTACATATTATCTTGTTTCACTAATTGAACAAAGAGAACGAAGCCGGATATAAGGAGTTCTAGTTGCAGGTTCGTCTTCGTTCCTCGTTCAAAATAGGGAGTCACGCTTGTATTTTGGGCTTGTTTGCTCCAAACACTTGTCTCAAGAGATGTTGCTGATGATGCTCTTTTTTATTTCGTTTCTTTTTTTTTGACTTCTGATGAACTTGTTTTACGTGAGTAGCAAAGGCGTTGATAAGGCGCTTAATAAAACAGGCCCAATCATGAAAAATAAGGCCAACTAACTTACACTAATACATTAAATTGAAAGGCTAATTCTTTGATCGTGCTAGGCTAGTCTTAAATACTAAAATTGGCGACCTAATTACTATTTCTAGCCAGAAAATAACAAGTTGAATTTTGGTCTAATATTTTGAAAGAAATATTTTTATTACGTTAATTTTGACTCTGGAAACTACCAACGAAGCTTTATTGCGTTGGAGAACCTCTTTATTTAAAGCAGTTCATACTTTTGTGTCACTTATATCGTTTATTTAAGATCGAAAATTTTCTCTTCGTCCACTACTTATATTGAATTAAAATTTAATCTTATATAATTTGGCTTCCTTTATGTGAATACATAATGTTCTCTACATATCTTCTGCTGTTTTCATTTAAATTTGGTTTAGTTTATAAAGCATTATAATTTATAATGTGAGTTTACTCAAGTCTTTCTTTGGTTAGCTTAAATATACGTAAAAAAGGTTTTTTACATCGTAACATACAGTGACAGAATCAGTTTGTGGTCATCGAATATAATGATAAAAAAACAAAATGATAATGGTCCTCTCATTAAATAGTTCATTCATTGATTTGATTTTTCAGGGGGTATTCTAATTAGTGTAGAAATTTAAAAAATCAAAAAAATGTTTAGTTATATTTCCTAAGTCTAGACATTTAAGAATATGTCTTTTAAAGGATTTTCCAAAATTGCAATTATTTCATAGTTACAACCATTTTTATGACGCGGCATCTGCTTCAGTCCGACCTGAACTTTAAACGCGTTTTTCTTGAAACTTTTTTTTCGAGTTGACGTGCACGATATCTGAAGTTCTAATTAACCAATTTATTTAAAACTAGCTGATACCCGCGACGTCGTCTGTGTAGGTTATTAATGTAGGTTTTTAATATAGGTTATTATGTTAAGAACAAATTTAATTTACAGAGGAAAACATTTAAAAAATTGAAAGAAAAAATATATTAAAAATAACCAGAAAGAAACTTAGCGTAGAACATTTTTAACTATATGCCAAAAAATTACTCCTAAATTGCTACTTCAGAATCCGCTATTGCTCCAGCTGTATAGTTAATAGTTAATCAATAATTAATAATAATTAACAATAATTAATTTTTCAAAAATTTGTAAATTCAAAAATAAAATTGCTACATGATCCAAAATAATGACTGTTTTTATTTTTTTTCTCAAAAAATCATTCCTTATATACTCTTTCCAGATCCGCAATTGCTCCAGGTGTATAGTTAATTAGTATTTCAATTTTAAACTATTCATATTTAGAAGATCCAACGGCAGTTGATGACGTCACAGTACAACAATACATGTATAAATAGTTAAAAATAATTAATTATTAAAAATATTGCAAAAATTTGATCTATTATTTCCGTAATGAAAAGAGCGGATAGAGAGCTTAAAAAATATAAAAATATAAAAAATTCTAAAATAGAATTTTAAAAAAAGCTACAAAAAATATTTTAAAAGCTGCGAAACATAGAAAATATTGTAGAATTCAAAAAAGCTTTATTAATCTAATATCTCGCTGATCATGAGGTGCATTAATTCTACGCTCAAATATGAAATAATCAGTAGGCAGTGGAAGTAGAAACATCGTCTGTCTAGTCCATGCACATTACATCGTTTGCCCCAATCTATCAAAGCGACGAAAATTCCACCGCTTAACGCGTTTTGCTTGTAAAAATCGCATTTTTTAAAACTTAAATTACTTTGTTTTTAATGAAGATATCTTGATAATTATTTTTTAGATAAGGACCAAGTACTTATATAAGAAGTAAAACAAACAAAAATTGATCAACATTTATCCAGTAGATTTTGAGTTAAAAGCGAGCATTGGAAAACAGCTATTATTTTATTTATATAGATTTGGTGTGAATGTTCCTTATATATTCCTCTAGTAGGTACGTTCAAATCAAAATTTTTATATTTACTATTTTTTAAAAATTTGGATTTGTTTAAAAAGCATGCCAAGCATTTCTTTTACTAAACGGCCGCCATTCTGTGAATTTTTTATTTTTATTTTCCTTGGTTCATACGATAACGCGGCATCTATATTCATTAAGAATCCGTTGGTCTTTTTTGTTTCAGATGACTAGATGGGTTCAAATCATGCACGCTAAGACGCCCTTTTTTTTAGACCCCCACTTTTCAAGCTCATAACTTGGTGAATTTTGAGTTTTTTAATCGGTTAATTTTTCATGTAATCTTAAAATATCGGTAAACAAACAATAAAAAATGGACGGGAACAATTTTTTTTGTTTTGATTGTACAGAACAAAATCACCCAAAATGCATGCCTCTTTAATAAGACTATAATAAACCCTTAGGTTACTTGTGATTTTAACTTAAACTCAAGTCAAACTTGAATCAAATATAAATATTTTAAAGTCAATTGAAATAAAACATTGGCTTTCAAGTTATTTTATTTACAAGTCAAATTTTCAACTACAAAACTTTTCAAAAATCTCCCTACTTGACCTTATGGATCACTACTCTAATTTCAACAACTAATTTTAATCTTTTTTTTTCACTTAGTTACAGGGTAGTGTAGACTAACATAACATTGTTTCTTATTTTAAGAATAATAGGTAAGTAATAGTAGCTTAATAAAAAAAGCCTGCTTAAATTTTTGAAATTGAGAGAAATACTTTTTCCGTATCTATTGGCTTTAATCGTTACTAATCAAGCAAATAAACACCAACATTCTTATAATAACGGGGATAAAACCACGGGGTTCTACTAGTAGTAAGTAGAGTAAGCCTAATACGGTTTGTATCTGTATGCTTCTATTTAACATTTAAAACTTTCCATCCGAATAAAAGAAGTACCTACTTTAAATCAAATCTATTGTTATAATTTCAATTTACACCTCCAAGTGTCAAGGTAGAGATCATCGTTACTTTAATGAACAGTTATTATTTATGTTTTAGACCGTTGAAAATATAAAATAAATCAAGGCTTTTTGTATTTTATTAATTATTTTTATTAGACTTAACACCTAAAACTAGCGTCATGGAAACAAATTTCTTCAATATTCGAGATTAACAATTTAGAAACTTATAATAACAGTTATTATTCGTGGATTAAAAATACCACATATTCAAAATTATTCTACTATTTCAATGTTTTCAATTATTTCTATTATTTTTTTTGTAATATTTTTCTTTTTAAATTTCAAATTTGCATTGTGCAGGTCTGGAATTTCCAATGGTAAGAATGGAAGTAGGTATTACACATTACAATTACAATTACAATTATTACAATTAAACAGCTAAATTTTATAGAACTGCATTCGGAAAGAATGTCTCTTATTTTTTTAACTCAAAAAAATGCCTGAAATCTTTTAAAGTCTATGCCAAAAAAGTATGGTACTCTGTCTTTATAAAATATTACTCTGAAACTACTGGCAATAACCAAAACTATTTCAGAAAGTCCTCAGGAGGTTAAATTTCAAAATTAAATAAAAAAAAATAAATCAATTGACAATGCCAAAAAAAAAATTTACATTTTAAATTATTAATAAAGTAAAGGTTTAACCAAGTAAGTAATAAAAAAAACATATCTAATAAAAAAAAGAAAAGTTCGAAGATGAAGATGCGTCTCTGGATATTCTACGCTAAACCATAACACTAATCGTCCAAAAAATCATTAAAAAAAATTCTTAGGAGTTTTTTTTTTTAGAAAACTTCTTGTCCTGCCCAGGTCAACAACATTCCGCTATACACAGGCTTGCTCGTTTCGTTCACTTTATGTCCACATTATGGGTGTATAACCCTTACACTTCATTGTCATTTATATTTTCCTAGGCTTCACAACTCCTTGAATAAGGGCAATTTTTGTTCTCAACCAAATCCTTCGGATATACATTTTTTTTAATCTCCTCCTTTCAGGAAAGTAGAGTTCAATACCACTACTACCTACGGAAAAAATATAAAGAATCAGACTTACAATTAGAGATACGATACAAGGTTTGCGATGTATTTTTTAAGTTGAACAATATCCGCGGTTAGTTTGTCTCCAGCACTCTCAATTTTCAGAAACCCATTGTAAAAGTTCATTGCCAAACGAAGAAAAAACATTTGATTTTCTGAAAACTGAAAAGTGCTGGAAGATAACTGATCAGAAGCTTGTGCTCAGCGTGGAAAAACAAATTGAAAATCATATACATATATAATTCCACATATGTGGATCCGATACTTTTTTTTATGCGGCAGTAAAGTTTGGCTGCGATTTTTTGAAAAATGAAGGGTGATAGAGAAAATATGATCACGGATTTGTGTTAAACATGAATAGATACACTGAAAACCTTTTATAGCAACTCGGGGTCAGATATTTTTCTTTTCTTTGTTTATGGGGCAATATAATTATTGCTGTGTAATTTTTTTTAGTGTTCACTATTTTAAAAACGATGTAACTACCAAAAACGATGATAGCTAGCAATAGTAATACTTAATATAAAAAAATATCTGATGCGAGGCGTCACACTACTTTCTTTTACTTTCAATTATGAAACTCGCTGTTAAAAGAAGAAAGATAGAAGAAATATAAGCACTTTGTAACTATACATATAAACAGAACTATAAGCATACAAACTAGAGGGCTATGTATATATATATATACGAATTCCCGACCTTTATCCCACAACCGTCCTTATTCGAATTTTCCCAGGAAAAAGTTTCAAATAAAAGTTGTAGGCATCAATGAGTCTAAGAACAATAGTAAGTTTAAAGAAAATCGTTGGAGCCGTTTTCGTTCCGCGACGCCATTTTGTTGCGGTGTGTGAGGGACCGTTAATCTTTTTTTGATTCCATTTAATTTTAAATATTCGTTAAATGTATTGTTTACGTATTCAAAAGAATATTTTTATGATTTTTTTTTTGGGATTTACCTTAATTTTCATAAGAAAAATTGAAAAATAACGTGAACCTTTACATGGTGTTAGTGTGCGTCGTATAGGCAAAAATAGCTATAGGGGGCTGCTGAAAGTGAGGAGCGTAGACTTACTTAACGTCAGTCGTAAGCTGTAAGTTGGTGTACAGTTGTTACCTAAAAAATTTTCCCTGAATTTCACTACATTTGCAACTCGATTGTGATTCAATTAACATTCCAAGTTCTAAAATTAGTGATTAAAGTACTACATCTCAGTGTAGAGCTACTACGGTTGTTCATGTAAAATCATGAGCAATTTGTACTGTGTATTGCAGAGACACTGAAAATACAATAGGCTTACTTCAGATTAAAGTAAAGCAGTACCTAAAATTCTGCGAATATACAAGAAGTTGCCATATTTGTACACTCCGTATAATTTGTAATAGTCGAAACAGTACGGTTTTATTTTCATCGGGAACACATTTTATATACAGTTAAATCAAACAGCAAAACACAAATACAATAAAATCAAATAAAGTTAGAATAATTTCAGTAGTTTTATTTACATAGAGCAGCTCTTATAGTTTTTAATAGTATCATTTAATAATTTATCAAATGTTGATCGTCCAGTTTGTTTCAAGAGATTATAAAAGTATCCATTTTCGTTTTGTAACAGTTCATAGGGATGATTAAATTCAACAATGGTCCCATTATTAACAACCATGATTCGATCTGAATCAATGATCGTATCAAGTCGATGTGCTATCGTTAATACAGTTGATGACAAAAATTTTTCTTTGATAGTCTTCTGAATGATTTTATCAGTTTCCAGATCAACATTAGCAGTAGCTTCATCCAGAACCAAAATTTTGGTCTTCTTTAAAATCGCCCGAGCCAAACAAAGCAATTGTCGCTGACCGATACTTAAATTTTTGCCTTGTTCTAACAATGGACTATTTAGTTTCTCCATTTGTTTAGCAAAAACTGACCTTAGTTCCACTTGTTCCAGTGCATCCCATAGCTCAGAATCACTATAGATTTCAAATGGATCTAAATTTTGTCGTAAGGTTCCCGAAAGAATCGTCGGTTGTTGGGGGATTATTGAAATTTGTGAGCGTAAATTTTCAAGTTTCATTTTTTTAATATTGTTGTCATCGATGAAAATTTCACCTTCAAGAAAGGACAGACGAAATAGGGCGGAAAGTAAAGACGATTTTCCAGCTCCTGTACGACCGACGATTCCAATTTTTTCACCCGGGAAAATCGTAAAGGATAACTCCTTAAGGACTGGCTCCTGATCGAGGGCATACCACAAGGACACAGAATCAAAAACAATTTTTCCACTTTTAAATATTAAATTTTTCGGTTCTTTCAACGAATCGTTTATTGTACTTATAGTTTGGGACTCTTCCGGTTCAATATTCATATACTGAACGATTCTTTCGACAAAAACCATATCCGAATTCACGTCGATCGTCTTTCGAACACCCCATTGAAGGATATTTGCTAAACTTGCACATTGACTTATCGTCAAACCGACACTTCCTAGTGGAATATTGCCTCGAAACAATAAAAAACTAAATCCTACTAAACCTATATAAAAAGCACATAGGATATCCATGACAAAACTAAAAAATCGCGATCCGGAAAATTGCAAATAATGAGCTTCCGTGTGTAAATCTAGACGTCGTTCAAACTCTGTATTTTGCACATTTTCGGCTTGAAATGATCGAATTGTACTGAGACCTTCTAACGTTGAATTGATATGACTATAAATTGGACTACGACCTGCAAATCAATCGATTAACTACGATTTTAAATTGGAAAATTACTTACATACCAACAGCCTCTAGTCTCATCAAACTAAAACAAGTCTTCATATAAATTACTATGACAAAGTATAAAAAGATCCCGATTAATAATGTTGGTAGTAACAACCAAACATTAACAGTTACTGTGATTAAGATTACACTTAACGTTTGCAGGAAAATCTAAAATAAAATAGTTAGTAAACGTAGATTGTATCAGGGTCTAAGCAAAATGTATTGTTAGTACTTGAAGACAGTCGCTGAGATCAAAAGGTAGAGTTTCATCTAAGTTAGCGATATCATTTGAGAATCGATTTAGAACTCGTCCTGAAAGGTTTTTGTAGAAAAAATTCATTGGTGCACCGATGATTTGGTTGAACATCTTATTGTGTAACGCATTTGATGTTCGGATACAAAACCTAAAAAGTAACAATGAACGAAGTACAGTGAATAAAACGGAACCAGCCGTTAAAAGCAAGTAGATATTTAAAACAGAAAACTCTAGGATGATGTTTTCATCAGTGTCTTTTTGTAAGTTGATCCTGAAAATGAGAAAATTATTTTTAGTAAACAAATATTGATCTTATAAGTAATTGGGATTTTACATATACGGTGTGTTACAGTGTAAACTCAGTGTGATTTCAGTGTAGACACGATATAATAAATTTTTATATAGGTACTTGAAGTGGGATTTCAGTGTGTACAGTGTAAACAGATTTACTAGAGATTTCCTACCGCAAAGTGTAATTTGCGTACGGAAAATGCCAAATCCCAATTTGTTGATTATCAAATTATTTTACCAATGTGCCAGAAACGTGATGCTTCCTGATACTGTTATTTGAGCCAGAACAAACAACAAAGCCATAAGGAATATGAAAAAGTAATTTCCTCCATTCGTTAGGTAGATTTTAAAAACGTTAAAATCAATAAGTCCAGTTTCTCTGGATTCTTCTTCCTCAACATTTTGGGGATTCTCAGAGTTATTTTCGTCTCTAACCACAAGATTTTTATCTTTCACTACATTTTCGATGAGATTACAAACGTTTTTATCGTTGTCGACGACTTCCACTGTTCCATTTTTGATCAATAAAATGGCTTCTATGGTGTCCAAATGGTTTGACTGATGAGTGACTAAGATTCTCGTTTTATGTCTTAGAAAATCAACAATGCAATTATTGAAAATTTTTTTGGCCACATGAACATCGACGGCTGATAATGGATCGTCGAATAAGTAAATATCGGAATTTTTGTAGATGGCCCGAGCAAGATTTAGTCGAGCTTTTTGCCCACCGCTAAGAAAAGCTCCACGTTCACCAACCAAAGTTTTGTCTTTATAGGGGAATGTTTCAATGTCTGTTTCAAGACAACACATTTCAATAACCTGTTGGTAACGATCCAAATTCATTGCAAGTCCAAATAGAATATTTTCGATAATTGTTCCAGGAAAAATCCACGGATCTTGCACTGCATATGAAACACTTCCATTTCTCTCCACTAAACCAGTCGTTGGAGATAATTCCTTCAAAATTAATTGTAGTAATGTTGATTTTCCACAACCAACTGGACCTAGTACAGCTATTAACTGACCGGATTTCATTTCGAAATTGATATCGTTCAATATATCGAACGATTCATTCACGTTCCACTTGGCCGAAACTTTTTCTAGTTGTAACACAGAACCTTTACCAATAACATTTTGGGAGTCACAACTGATTTCTTCTTTGACCAAAAACGTTTCAACACGTTGAAGAGACGCGAAATTTTTCGATAAATTACTTACAGCCGCATGATGTTTCCAAATCCAATCTAGCTGAATATTAAATAAACTAAAGATGGCAAAAACATTTTCCGCCGATATTCGACCCCCAAAAGCCACAAAGATTATAACTGTAATAAACACCACCAAGTTGTTGTTTAGAAGTTGTAACGACCAAATAATAGTCTTGATAATGTAATTCTTTTTAATTTTATTCATTTCATTGGCTCTGGAAGTTGCCACACATTTGGCGAAAGGAACTTCCCAGGCGTACATTTTTATCACTTGGATCGCTTTGATTATTTCATTCATCCAACGAAGTCTTTCATCAGTATACGAGGAGGCTTGTAAATGATATTTCGTCGTTAGTTTTCCCAAAATAACTGAAAAATTAGTAATCAAAGTTAAATATTTTTTTTTTTTTTTTAATTATTTTATACCTTGCAAAAGTATGCTTAAGAATAAATAGACGGTACCAACAATAGCTGCAATTCCCATATATTGGTATGCCAAGTATCCAATGACCACAGATCCCACAGAACCGACCCACAAATAATTAAAATAAGTAAAGAAATTATTGAATTGACTAACATCGTTTGAGATTAAATTTACTATTTGCCCAACTGAAGTATGTGTAAAAGTTGGATTCAAACGTAAAGTCTATAGATTAAACGAAATCTTCGATGATATATTTTTACTATTAAAAAAAATTGCATAGTTTCTGGAAATTAGATTAAAATGTGCATTTGCTGGAAAAAATTACTAAATTTTCTTTTTCAAGAAATATTTTTGAGAGATTAGAAAAGGAATCAATATAGGTCATATCTTTTCAGTTGATATTTACCCTAATTTTTGAATTATAAAATACTCTCAAAGGGTACTTAGTGTCACTTTTTCTCATTTGTCTCGAAAACTATTATAGTCACACGGAAATAATGCAAAAGAACAAAAATATTCCCTGATATTTTTTACATAGAAATTGTCCCGTTAATAATTTGGCAAACATTTCACAATTTCGAGCAAATAGTTTTCCAAGAATTCCAACAGTTAAAAGTCCTTATGCAAATATAATATGTTTACTTTGAAAAGTTATATTAGAGTAATTCTTTCTTAAGTGTATCTAATTGCTGTGGAATACTGATTGCTCAAAACTGGTAATTCTTATCCAAATTATTAACAAAACATTTTTATGCAAAAAATCCTAAGGAATATTTTTGTTTCTATTTATTTTGTTCGTGTAGCCAACGAATTCAGAAATAAATAAGTAAAACTGACATCAATGACCCCTAAGGGGATTTTTACAATGAAAATTATTTTTTACCGATCGAATAAGTGGGATTCTTATTGCTGACCTTACAAAACAAAACATGACTCATTTTTTCCATCAAATTATAATATCTAACTTCCATCAATTACTTAAGAAATTACTTTACGATAAATCAGAGTACAAGCCGCAATATAAAGTTTCATTCCAGTACACCGCATTGTTACCAAAACTGAATGAAAATAAATAATATTAAGGGATATACAAACATTAAATCCAATTGCAACATAAACGATTCGATTTGTTTGAACTTCCTTGCCTAGTTCTTGCAAAAAAAGGACCATTAAATACGTCTGGAAGGGTCTGAAAAACATAACGAAACAATGTTACGTAACTGTTACAGAAATATTACATAGTTGGATGCTTTATGCCTAACGATAAAACATACCGTAAAATAATTTCAAAGAAAAAAACAAAAATTGATGAAAGAAGAACTTCATATCCAAAACATTTGATAATGACACGTAAAAGCTTTGGCTTTTGCTTTTTTTCAATCGATCGCTTTATTTCGTCGTTCCAATGCGCTTCCAGTTTATTCCCTAAATAACGGGAACGGTGTTTACTATACGGTTGAAACAGATCTTCTGGATTCAAGTTTTTGCTGAAACCGATTTTAAAAATTTTCCAGATCCAACTAATAATAAGCTAAATTAGTTAAGTTTATTTTCCAAATAATAATAGTTATACTTGCAATATGTTATGACGCGTTAGAAAATTTCCATTTTCCTGTGGATTTTTTTCATGGAAATTTTTGGTTTTCATTTTAAACAACTATTATAAATACAGTAAATAGTAAAAATTAAAACCTATACCTCATCACAAGTCTACAAAATTTATGTGAAGGCCTTAAATTTTTTATTTCAAATTAGTTTCATGTTGAAGAACATATTTTTTTCTTATCTATCGAACTATTTTTTTTCATTAGTTTATTAATTTATTAGCCTATTATAAATTTATTAAGTTATTGATGAGAGGTTTTCATTTACGCAATAACAATAAGTAATATAAAGTAAAGTTGTATTTATTATATTCTAATATGTACATTGAGGCTTTAACAATGGTGCAACTGATTCGACTCATGGATTTAACTGGAATTAATCTCTGTCTTTGAGTTCCATGGATTGAAATTTGAACACACACTGACACTAATACTTAGGTGGATCGTCCACTGGAACCGAATTCGGCCGAATTGAGCAACGGCCGTGTGCGGACCAATTCGGCCGAACTGGGCCGTACACGGCCGAACTGCCTATACTGACAAACTAAAGACAGCCGTCCTTGACGACGGACCGACTACAGCAACGGCCGCAAACTGGTCCGAACAAGGCCAAACGATAGAATAAGCTAATTCGGGCGTGCACGATCGTTTTCGGCCGAAAAATTCTCAAATCCAAACTGAATGGGATTTTGTAACGCATTCGGCCGAATTTCTAATGTCAACAATGGATTGTAAAAAATTAATAAGTTGGGTTAGTAAATTAATAATCGGGTGATACATATCGGTGATATATCGTCAAATATATCAATTTTTACACGATAAACATGAATAGTTACTGTGAATACTGAACAGGAGAACATCTGCAAGACCGTCTACAGTGAACGAATTCGTTCAGTCGTGTTACTTATCGGCCGTTTATGACCGTCAAACGGCCGAACTGATTTCGGCCGAATGACGGCTCCAGTGGACAACCAGCCTTAGACACTGTATCTTTGGCCTACCGTGGGATCCAGAATTGTATGATACTCTCAGGGCGTATCAGCGTATGGGGAATAGAGAAGTAATGCACGTGCACACTGTGGCCTTCAATACCTTTTCGGTTCTCATGGACTTCGCCACATTCTAACACTCCCTCTCGAAGGCATGAGTATCCCGTCCTAATTGTCCAAGTTTGACATTCCCAATTTCCTTAGGCATTGTCGATGTTTTGTTCCAGTCAATCCCCTAGTCAAAACATCAGCGGGCATTTTGTCCGTAGATAAATATTTTAATTCAATGATGCCCCGCTTTTGCACGTCACGCACAAAATGATGTCTTACATCTATATGTTTAGTCCTAGCATGATGACCATCATTTTGTGCAAGTTTTATAGCACCCTGTTTGTCATTAAACACTGTAACACCTTCAATTTTTAGACTAATACACTCAAGCATCCGTTTAGGAATATTGCCTCCGTATACACCCGTCAAACGGCCGAACCGATTTCGGCCGAATGACGGCTCCAGTGGACGACCAGCCTTAGACACTGTATCCTTGGCCCCCCGTGGGATCCAGAATTGTATGATACTCTCAGGGCGTATCAGCATATGGGGAATAGAAAAGTAATGCACGTGCACACTGTGGCCTTCAGTACCTTTTCGGTTCTCATGGACTTCGCCACATTCTAACAGTTATTTATAAAAAATATTGTCATTTAACATATTCAGATATTAACAATGAATTTTTATCAATGTTTTGTGCGAAAAATGGCTTTTAATTGCTTGAAATACTAATAACTATAAAAGGTAGCTAATGAAGAAGTTATTCTATTTATTTTACCTAAAGTTCCTGTACTCTTATCACTAATAAAAGACTAAAAAAAGGACCCAAAACAATGATTTTCTAGTTTTAATGTTGGCAAAAACCTGAACTTCTTTGTAATTAGTGACTGTTTATAGTTGCATATATTACAAACTATTTTTGATAATGACAGAGTTTCTCATAGTATAAGAGATGCCACAATGGTTGTCTGTTGTTGGTTTCCCAACAATTTTTCCTACAACTGTCTTGTTTATAAGAATTAATATTGAAATTTTCTTAGTTATTAATATATTTAAGTTATTTCGTATTTGATTGATGTCCGGTCAAAATAAACATAAATATAGAGGTACCTTTACATACATACATTCCCAAAAAGCTGAAAATTTACATGAACTTTAGGGATACTATTATAATGAAATATTGAAAAGTCTCCATCGATCCCATGTGTGAAAAAACATTTATTCAAGGTCAAAGTTTGCAAAAATGGGTTTATTGGATTTTTTAGCGAAACGGTTAGTTTCATGACAAAAATAGCTCAAACAAAACTTGTAGATTATACAATTGTCTACAAAAATTTACCTTACACGTTTCCCCCTTAGGTTCATTATTTCTGAGAAAAAGCGATTCTAAAAGGGTCTAGTGATTAGTCGAATAAACCTATCTAATCGGGGCTAGTGGTTTTTTTTTTGTTCTTCTACCTCTAGGTGAGGGTAGTACGTATAGTCGATATTAGACCGCTATCCCTCCTATTCTCGGAGTTAGACGTGTAACAACCAGCCGAACCAGCCCCCTGTCACTTAAATACAAGAAAGGCTAAGAAATGTGACTGATTTTTACGAAAATCTTAGTACCTTTGGGCACTTTGTGTGGCGCTGGTATCTAGTTGAAAAATAGCTGTTCACTTTTTGTGTTGTTATACGAGTCATACGTCTCAAACAGTCCCCTGTCACTTAAACTTATCATCACTTATTAGAGTTATTATACTTATTATAGTAAAATAATTATCATAATTTATTATTCTCAAAAAATAAGAATAATAATTAAAACAATATAAATAATTTTCCTGACGTTAAAAAAAAATTATTACTAACCTCCGACCTTCATAAAAGTCTTCGGTCTTCATCAGCCTTTGTGGTCTTCGTTTAACTCGTTTTCAACTAAATTACTGCAAATGCAGTCAAAATGGTCACATTTTTGTAACATGGCGTTGTAGGGGGCTGGTAACAACACTTAACTTTAAAATGAATTTTCTCTGAAACTAATAAAGATAACGTAACCAATTTAAAAAAAAAATAAAATAATTAACATTTGAATTTATAAGTACTTTAATACGTATTTTATATTATATATTTTGTGCTTCTACCAAATTATTATAGGGGTCAAAAATTATTATAATATTTAAGGGGCTGTTATTTTCTTCTCTCTCTCTCTCTCTGTTGTTATTTCCTTTTCTCTAATTCACTCTTCACCAATCACTGTTGGTTAGCATAAAAAGATAGAAAGAGCGTTAAATAAGAATTAAAGAGAAAAAGAGGGAAGGTTTCTTCTTTTGTTACGTTATGGTCTCTATTAAATAAACTTTCTTCCAATAGACGTATTTGCACAAAATCATAAACTCAATGTAAACAAGTGCAGATATTTAAAAAAGAAGGTTTGCAATGGCTACCCTTTAAAGGCATTGGCGTTTGGCGTTTGGCGTTTGCTATTATAAAAATGTATAAAGGGTAGTACATTTTTTTTCTAAATATTTTTTTTTTCGTATGTAAGTTCGAAGAGGGTTCGCATTCGCAGTGCTTATTTTCTATTTATTTTTTTTTTAGATTAATATTCCCATTGAAATAATAATGGCCAGAGTAGCGCACTAGCTGATGAATATTAAACTATCAAAAGAAAAGTTAAAAATCGAAGGAGTAGTAGTAAATCACCGATAATCATAAAAAACGAAAATATTTTTTTATTATTAACAAGGGGTCCGCACGAACCATAGCGTTCACATCGAAGGGGTCGCGCGAACCCCTGCGAACCCCAGGAAAGCATCCCTAGTGAGGGATTTTCTATAACTGTTGAGTAATAGAAAATTTTAAAATTTTTCATATCAAAACATGTAAACGACTCACAAAGCAAAATAAACATACTATGTAAAGCCCAGATGGCACAGATCATATGTTAAAAAAAGTTTCAAACTGGCTAAGTACCTAAGGAATTATAAAGATTCTACTTTATATAAAACCTTTTATGATATCTAAATTTATGAAATATAAGTACTTTATAACTATTCATATGAACAGAACTATATGCATACAACCTATAACATAATACATATACGAATTCCCAATCTTCACCCTAGAACCGTCCTTATTCGAATTTTTCCAGGAAAAAGTTTCAAATAAAAGTTGTAGCCACTAATGAGTCTAAGAACTAGAGTTAGTTTAAAGAAAATCGTTGAAGCCGTTTTCGAAAAAAATTGAAAAAGCTCAAAAACTCCTAAAATAAAGTAGAGCTTTCGATTAACCGACTTCAACCAAAAGCTTCGCGGCACAACTAAGTATAATATGGAGGCCAAACTCCAAGTTTGGTGAAATTCGGATAAAGCTTTCGATATGATATGGCTGTCACACACAGATATGTTTCTAAAAACCACTTTTTTGGACTCAAGGGACCTCAAAACACGTATTTCCGGTGAAAGCTTGAATTCGAAAATTCGACCCGATTACAATACTTCCTTTACTATCTATATAGTAGTAAAAGAAAGTAATAATATCTATAATTCTATACCTACAATAGTAATTACATCTATAGATGTGTCATTCATTCATTGCAACAATTATGGCAAAATTTGCAACAGTGACTGGCTTCTAATAGTAATTTTTGAATTATAATTTTATCTCTTCGAGAAAAAATGATTTTTTTTATTACAGTAAGACCTCGGTTAGCGCTGCCTTGATTAATGCTGCGTTGCTATAACCCCGTTTGCTAGACACCGTATTTTAACAACTTTTTGATATAACAGAAGGGGAAGATAAAAAATCAACTGTGCAACTTTGTAAAATATAATATCATGGATTCCATACGCAATATCGGTTTGACAAGAATTAACTAAGAAGTGCATGAAGGGAGTGTAGAAGAAAATATGGACAGAGATATCTGAGGATTATCAACGAGAAGAGCCTATCGTTGTTCAAATTGTCAACCTAATCGAAACAGCAGAACTAGATGTAAATGAGCTGGATATTGAAGAATTACTACAGGGTAAAGGCCTTACTTTAAAGAAGTGGCAGAGCAAGGAATTGAAGAACGCAAAAATAGTGGTTCTGAAGACAATGAACCAAAAGAACTTGCTACAGATTTTCTTAGAAAAAGTTTAGAAACGATAACCGAAATCGTTGTTTAAATTGTAGCGAACGATCCAAATTTTGACAGAAGTGCAAAAGCAGCAAAAAGAGTTTAGGGTGCTACCAATATTTGCTTAATGAAAGAAAAAGAAAGCGACCAAGAAATCAAAAATATCTGAAGATCTCCTATATTCTATAACGCTGTTTCGTTTAGTGCTTTGTCTTGAGGAACGTATCTAAAGCGTTAAACGAGGTCTTACTGTATTATCTTTACATAGTATAAAGCAAAGTTACTCCCGCTGTCTGTTCTCTTAGATCTTTTAAACTACAAAACGGATTTTAATACAGTTTTCAACAATGGATAAAGTGATTCAAGAGGAAGGTTTGTAGGTGTAAAACATACATATTATAGTAGAGAAAAGTCGGAAAATGCAAAGATTTGTAATGTGATGTAATAACAAACATATTTTTGTGCACTTACATTACAAACTCTAGTTAAACCATACGAGATAGATCAAACTAATATGCGGCGAAATTGTTTATCTTAAAAATTTTGATAAAAAAGTCCGCGACGGTAGATGTCTATCTCATAAGGATAACCCACAGGACCCATTTTTATTTTTTACATATTACAAAAAATGATTGGTTATTTACCCAGCTATTTTAAACAATACAGTATTACTCCTTATCAAATTAAATACATTAGATACGTTGTGCATTTCATGTTGGTCATAATTGCCCTTTACAGCATTTCATCAAAATGAATATCTTAGAAGATATTACAGATTTAAAAAGCGTTGGCAGAGCGACTGGATATTGTACGTCGTACGTAGTGGCCGTTTTATTGCTATCTTTTTCTTAGAAATATAAAAATGTCATGTTGGTCTTTATTTAGGACAAAAACTCGAAAAATACTACACCAATTAGGTATGTAAGGTACATGTACTTTTAAAAGAGTACAGTTGGTCACTCTACATTGAATAGCATAACAATTGAATCCTACAGGATCCGTGTATTTTCGTAGTATTTTCAGTAAGTTTTGTTAAAGTTCGTGAAATAGCATTTTAACTCATTTTCCTCAAGAATGCCTAACCAATTTTACACAATAACGAATGAAACCTCTACAAATTTTAAATTAAAAAATTGACAAAGTTTACTAGAAAATAAATATTATGAATTTTAATTAACACCCGATAAAACTAATTTTGAAATTTTTTTAAATAATTTAATTTCTTTATTGTTCATTGTCGCAGATACTAATTAGAAATAAACGTATTAAAATAATAACTTAAATTTTTAAATAAAATACAATTAGGTATTTAACAAAAGTAAGTTTAATGAATTTTTGTTAAAGATACTTCAGATCTTAACGTTTTGAATACCATTTATCCTAAAAAAGGCACGGTTCCTGTAGGATAGCTACGAATCTATTCTACTAAAAAAGCTGAACGGTTACAAATGACATTTGGAATGAAAAATTTTCAAGTCTAAAGGAACATTTTATATTTCAAATTGTAATGAAACTGTACGATAGCTAATATCTGTTCCTAGAAAAGCAGTTTTAAGAATTTTGATTAACTTAATTTGGATCTAAAGTCTGAAAGTATCTATCATCTTTTTCTGTCAAAATAGATTAATTTTTAAATTTCGTTGTGAAGGTAGGGAATCAATTAATCAATCAATTAAATTTAGAAACTCTCAGCAAAGCGAGCGGGTATAAGCAAGTATATTGCATTAAATTCTTTTGCATTATACGCATACAAGAACCCAATTATCTAGCATTTTTTAAATAAAACCACCAAAAATCACAAGCTTTTATCGATTTTTAATTCGTGTTTTGCACCGCCCTTTTGTCATGAAATTTGAGCTGATTGAAATTTCGTGTTTTCCGTTCTTTCAAGCAGAAATTGATTTTGTTAAAGAGGCCATCGAACCCGTGTGCACTTGCCAACTAAATAGACACTTTTATTGTTTTTTTTTCCTTAAACCACACTCATTAATTTGCATTGATTAGTGTTGTAAATATTGTTAATTGGTGATGCAAATGAGCCTTCGACAATATAAACCCGACGTCTCCGCAAAATCCCTTTTATAAATAACTCGAGAGCATAATTAACAATCTTCGGAGAAGGAAGACTGAGCGACGGCAAGATTCAAATTGAGTGATGCGTTTTAATAAATTATTAATTTTTTTTAAATGGCCTAGTTTTCGTGTAATTATTAACTCAGGGCATTGTTAATTTGATGTAAGAATTTTGTAAAACGAGAATGATATTTATGCCATTAAAATTACAATAATTTTGGTCGAAAATTAAAGGATCCGGCAACAAATATTAAAAGTGTAACACCTGTCTGATAATATTACGCTCGAGTAAAATCAAGAGAGACGTTTCATTTGAGGATTTCAAGATATAACATTTATAGGCATAAGAAACAAAGCCAAAAAAGTCAAAAACCACAACTAAAGTGCAGCGTTCGGGGAAGTCCCTGAGGGGCTCCGCCAACGTACCGACCATAAAATCTCGTGCATTCAAATCCTCATTTATATCGTTCTTGTTTCCATCTTTCTTTTTTTCAGTAGCGCAAAAGAAAGTTTTCTCTTCTCGTGTAACGTGTTCGTTACATCTCAAAAATGATTTTTAAAATACGTGCATTAGTTGATGATTAATTAATCGTGTTGTTGTACCGCAAGTGTGATTTAACTAATTCGAATTAAAATTAATGGATGTTCAAGCCAATTTTGATATAAGAATGAAAACCACGAGCACTTTCGCGTGTTATTTTGGTCATTATTGAGCCGATTTACATATTTTATTTATGATTGCCTATCGTTTCACGTTAAATTGGATTGAGGAGAAAAATCAGCATGAAATTTATTGCTGCTGTTCAATTTCATCTGATTTGCCTTCCATACTGTCTAATTAAACTCTAGTTTAATAAATTCAAATGCCTTGTTTTCGCTTAATGAACAAATAGTCTACTCGTATACTTTTAAGCATACGCTTAACTAATTTTAAATTTTTCAAAACTTTAAACTCGTATTTTCTTCTACTGTACTTTTCTTATAAAAAATTCACTATCCCAAGATTTCAACAAAAAATGATTTTTTGTTGTATGAAATCTTAACATCTCTATTATCTTCTACTAAAATTTCCTTCATCAACAAACCTTAGAAAATAAATTTTATCCCTCAGCCTAAAGAAACAGCGGTGTCTGAAAGAATATACCTACCTTCCAAACAAATGAAGTTTATATTCTCATTATGCTAATATTTCTTATATATGGATTGGAAAAAATAATTTGAAATTATTTTCAATATTTGTTGGTAAACACGAAAAGGTCACAGTTGAAGACTGATAATAATCAAACAATATGATTTACGAAAATAATTTAAAACTCTCGTGAAGGCGTGTTCACTATTACTTATTTAGACACATCTACAGACTCCATAAGACCTTATACGAGTTTATTAAATTTAAGAATTAAGATTCATAAATTTTGATTAGACAAGAAGTTTATATCAACCAAAATAAAATATCTTCTTATACTAGATGTAATCATTCATTAATCCCCATACTTTATAGCTTAATAATATTAGTGGTAAATCACTAAAAAATAAAGCTATAAATTTTTAACAAAATTTTGATCTAAGCGATAAAATCACATATACTCAAGAATCGCTTATTTATTTGATTCTAAAAATAGCAAATTTGAAACCGAGATTGTCTTCAAATAAAAAAATGTTAAAGATTGGTTAAAATTTACTTGCACTCTTAATCCAATACAAGACTGAAGATTTAAATTCAAGGTATACCTTGATATTTAACTTTATAATTTTTATTTGCAAATAGATACATTGACTTGATGAAATAATCATTAGGTAGTGTAAGAAGAAACATTCTCCATGCGCTTAACATCGTTTGTCCCACTCTATCAAAGCAACTAAAAAACAACGAAAGCATACGCGGTCTGATTAGAAACATCGCAATTTTTAAAACTGTAATTACTTTGTTTTTAATGAAGATATTGTGATAATTCTTTTTTTAGATAAGGACCAAGTATATAAGAAGTAAAACAAAACAAATATTGATCGAAATCTATCCAGTCGTTTTTGAGTTAAAAGCGAACATTAGAAAACAGCTATCATTTTATTTATATAGATAGTAATTTCTCTGTATTAAATAGTTAACGACTTAACTAAACATTAACTTAACTTAACATTAATTTAACCACAGTAACGCGTAGCCGTATTTCCTACCAGCTTTACAATTTTGTTCAATGAGAAACAAAAATTGCAATCATTTCAGTTTGTTTTTCCAATAGTTCTTCAATGACTTGTTCTGGAAAATCAACAAATAAAATTTACTATACCTAGAATTTAAATTATTTTTTTACTATTTTCTTACGGGCTAAAGAATTGTTTTTTCTATTCATATTAGTTTGGAAATTTTTCTGATTATTTCAAATAAAAACAAAACTAGTGCAAAAAATTTAAAAGTAGTCATCCATCTGTCGATTTAATATTAAAATTAGCTCAAAAATCAAATTAAGTTTCCCTTTTTATAATAGATACTACTAGTTGCTTCTATTTGTCTAACCATAAGTTTATTGAAAAACGTTTTACATCTTTTATTTTCACTCAGAAATCTCAATTGTGTGTTCAAAATTGATAACGAGAACAGATGTTTAATATGCATAATTAGATTCAAATTGTCTTACGTTAGTTATAAATAAGGTCAGTCAAAAATTTCAGTTGAAGATATTTAGTGATAATGATTTTATAAAACACCTACTCATTGTCATTTTCAACTCACTGCATAGTAATTATATAGAATTTATCATCTTCTGTGTACATTAAAACCTTTTTATAATCCCACCTTTAAATACTCGAATAAACATTAAATGATAACATGCATTAGAAATCTAAATATTATCAAAATTTTAAAGCCATTAAAATGAAATAAATGAAATTTTAAGCTATAGTTCTATACATTTACATCAACATAAAACAATTTTCTTTCAATTATTAAAGACATTTCCATCTTAATTTATTTATCGTAAGTAATTACAAAATAATGAAGTGGTAAACGATAAAATTTATTATAATGCGAATTTATATACGTACACACATATCTTTGCAGTAATAACATCTTAATCACATAATTTCAATTCAATACATAACTCAATTCGACTCATCTTCCTTGGTAAGCCTCGAAAAAACGATCTTAAATCAAAACCTGATTGCAAGATAAATAAGAAGTCAAATGTCCGATCTTCTTATCTGAAATTTTGGATGAAACGAGGCGGATTGTAATACGTACAAGACGTTTATCAAATAAATCATGAAACGATATTTTCTTCAAGAATAACTCATCGTTATTGATTGAAGAACTGCTGAAACGTAAAAAGCGATTTTGTTCAATAATAAAGAGATTTATGATTGAAAAAAAATATTACGACGAAAAGTTCAAGGATTGCAATAAGTGTTGTGTATGAAACGAGGTGCGGCTTCCTTCTTTTCATTTTACGGATAAATTCTTTGCTAATCACATTGCCGCAAGATCTTCAATTTATTTCACATAAAGCTGCAATCATGACGTATTTTTTCTCGTTTATTTTGTCAAATTACATTCGTTTGGGATTTGGTTTTGGGAGATAAATCGTGGATGGCTGCAGGTCTCGATAAAGTTTGATCGATGAGATAAATTAAGCTTGTTTTAAGTTTGTTTGAGAAGTTAATATTCAGGTTATTCAGGTAGAAACCATATACTACTAATTTATTCAGTTTTGAAATAATAGAGAATAATTTTTATTTTCATGTATAGTAAAACATTTTATGTAAATTGCAACTGCACTACCACACCCACGTTATTCACAAACATAAAAATTGTGCGTGTCCTATAAGTTATAATGAATCTTAATCTAGACAATTGAACTTTAGAATCAGTGGTTTCTAATCTATAGGACCCGCAAAGTTATTGTGTTGGTGTCGCTTTAATACTAAAATACCAAATCAAGTCAAGCATTGACTTAATAAGTTATTTTATTTTTTAACCAAATGTCAACCATATAGGTAGACCAGTGCTTTTAGCCTTTGAAAATGGTAAAAAGTGAAAAAATTATAGTAGGATGAAACCCATTGGAAAAGGAAGAGAATATAATAAAAGTAAAAGGAAAAATAAATTACGGTCGATCTGAGGTGGGGAAGTGGAAAAGGGGGTTTTTTTAAGGGTAGAAACGGTTTATCTCAACTTCCGACAAAACTACAAGTCCTATGGAAAAAAGTTAAATGGCAAAGTTGTACATAATAAGTAGATATACACTTTTTGTATTACCACTTTTTTCACATAACCTCAAAATTTTTGTGAAAATTGCTCAAAATTGTACATGTACAACTTTGAGCAATTTATTAATATTTACACTTTAATTATTGCATTTTCTGAGAACATTTAACATTCTAATCTATACATTTTTTACCACATTAGAAATTAGAGGTTTTAACAAACAAAAAGCTCACCGGCTTTTTAAAAAAATCAGTTGTTTTTACGTGAGAATTTTCGATTGAAAATTGGGGTGCTTTTTCGATATAAAGTCATTATAAGGTGAAAAAATTAATATTTAAAAATAAAATAAAAATCAGTGTATTTGGCACATTAAAAGGGAAGTTTTCACCAAATTTCAAGTTAAATTTTTTATTTTAAAGATAAAAATTAAAAACCAAAAGCTTCGTAATTTGAATTTTTCACAAAAATTTTAAGGTTATGTGAAAAAAGTGTTAAAAAAAAATTGTAGATCTACTTATTATCTACAACTTTGGTATTTAACGTTTTTCAGTAGAATTTGTAGTTTTGACGGAAATCGAGATTAACCGTTTTTACTCTTAAAACTCTCCCCTTTTTCCACTTCCCCGCCTCAGATCGACCGTAATTTATTTTTTCATTCATTTTTGTTACATTCTCCTCCTTTTCTAATGGGTTTCATCATACTATAATTTTTTTTCTGTTTAAAAATTATTTACCCTACTCTATAATTTATTTCTAAAACTATTCAGTAAAATTAAGTAAAAATTTAGTTTAAAACTCCAAGTATATCAATATAAGCTTTTTTTTTTACTTATATTTACCTAAATTTATTTGTTGATTGAAGAACCCCAACTTACAATCTAATGAAAATTTAGCTAAATTTTTTTTACTTGTAAAAGTGTTACGATCAAATTTTTTATTATTAATTAGAGAATTATTCGGTAAACTATAATAAATAATAAAACTTAATGTAATTTTGATAAATGTTTAACTGTTTTGGATTTTCTATCAAAAATTTTCGTTCATACGCAATTTTTTTTTTCAGAAAAAATAACTTATTAAAAAAATACAAACACCGCTATTATTTGAGACTAAAACGACATAAATTAGGCTGTTTAGGACATTTTTGATTGGAAATTTGTTGGAAGTTTTTTTTGTCTGCATTTTTGTCTTGTATAATCATGTTTTCCCAACCCCTATATATCACGATGACAAAAGTCGTGGTTAAATGAATTCCAGAACCTTGGAAATTCAATGAAAATTTTTTGGCTTTTCTGTGTCTGTAGGTACCTTTCTGGAAAACTCTGCTATACTCAGATTATTACAATCATTATACCATCACGGTGCTAAAATTTGTCGCAAAATTGATGTACATGCATACATTCAAATCCATAAGTAAGTACTTTTTTAGTGTCCGGAAAGAAAAAAAATGGCATTTAAATAAACAAAATCTCATGAATATTAATTCCAATTAATTTCTGCTCCAGTTTTATCGACTTCGGTCACTGTTTAGGAGACATATACATTATGAGTTGTTAAAAAATATTCAAATTATCCGGATGTCAAAGGTGTTAAGCTCTCTGATTATTTAAAATAAGCTTTTCATTGAAAAATCAATAATTTATCTAATATCATTCATTTTATACAATTTTATACACAGCAAAAGCTTTGTAGATATTTGTACTTACAACAAAACCATAATTCTAATAAAAGTGCAAAAGGGCAAATAAAGTAAAATCGTTTGAAATTTCTTGTTTCAAACAACTCAATGATATTTTGATGGTTAAATTTTTCTACTTGCAAGCACTTGAGTATATATAATATTATATTCATAGGAATTGAAGTTGAATATCGACAAGAATAAATTCAATTTATGTACTTTTTATAATCGTTCTTTACTGAGGAAGATCTTTTTCTCAAAGAAAACAATTTATTGTTATAACTCATCTATCTGAATAAATTCTAAATTATTTACATAGTCAACAGTTTCAATAAAAATATCAACAATAAATAGAGATTATAAAGCATTAATGTAGTTAAATTTAAATCTACGATTCGACTTTTCCAACGTTCAATAGAATATCGAAGCCCATTACTTACAGAGGAACGCCACAAAAACGGTATCCGAAGACGGATTTTTTTTTGCGTTCAACGTTATACCTGTTTAGGAAACTTCGATTGAATGGACAGATATTTTCTGGTAGAGCAGAGAGAAGAACAAACAAAAATCATTTCCATAAATGAAGAGAAAATTTATTGAAAATATTCTAAGACAAAGACCTCACATGTCGCACAGACACAGAAACAGTTTCAAGTGAATACTTTGTTCAACATAGTGGTATTGATGTCATAAATTTAGAACAATTTATTTATTAAGCTCATATTTTATGTTCTAAAATAAAATGGAACATACTTATATGACTTATGCTCCTATTATTTCACTATAATATTATGTATAATAATATAAAGAGCGTTTCTCTTCTTGTCATTTTAGTTATTATAAATTGTATTCATATTAAATGCATGTCGTTGCAAATAATTTTATGTAGACATAATAGGAGTTTAAGCTTTACTATATTCTTGGCAACAAAACTTCATTTTTCATTTTAAGTTTTCATAAATATTCATGAAATGCTTTTTAATTTTCAGTTACTTTTTTTATGTAATAAAAATCAACATTTTAACCTTAATTTTCAATTTCATACGAAAACATAACTCAAAATGTATCCAAACAAGTTTCTTTAAAGTAAGTATAATTATGTATATTAATTCATTAATGTCCAGTAACGAAAATAGCTCATAAATTCTTCCATATATTCAACATAGAGAACATTACAATTACATGCATAGATTAAATAATATGGTCGATTAAAACTTTCTCATTAAATTGAGTTCTAATCAACCATTTTAGCTGGAGGAAATTGGTTGTATATGTGCAACATGTGCAAACAGCAATTTGTGCAACGATGTGTGTGTCAAGAGTTTTACTTCTGGAATGAGTTTGAGGATTTTCCTGACTAAATACTACGATTAAACGAAATATTTTTTGGAGAAAATAAAAATGCATTTATTAGGGGAAAAAAATTGATCACTTTCAACCAAACTCTACCAAAAAAAGTGTAAAATCCAAAAAATTTATTTTTTAACTAATTTTGAGGTTGAGGTCAACGTTCAAAGTTTCGTGTCGTTTTGTAGCTGTAAACTTGAAATTCACAATACAAATAAACACCCAATTTTTATAGGTAATTATTGAAACGGATTCATGTGAAACTTTTGATTACCACACTAGCGCGATGCTCGATCAAACCTTCATCTTGTCATTTTAATACCATGTTAGAAAATCTCAAAGGCAACCTAAAAATATTTTTCAAACTTGTTCATTTCCTCTTCGCTGTTTGTATTCTCAACATGCACAAGTGAATTATAATTCTTATTTTTTATAAATTGATAGAATATAATGCAGCTTTTGGACTTCACTGAGTTGTTCAACTTACCAGGAAAAGTTTATTTTTAAAAGTATCCCACAGGAACTTTACGTTTTTCCGGGATAAAACGTTTGTTTTTGTTTTTTACGTTTATCGTGACTTTTTTAATAACACGCTTTAATCGCTAATTTTATTTCATTCAGTCAATTGTTAAGGATTATTTTTTTAAATATTGAATTGGATTTTAACAAGGGCTTTCCACATTAAAATAAAAGTAAAATTTTCAGTTTTTGTCCATTTTGCATTAAAAGTTTCACTTAGAAATCTTTTTATTCAATCTAATCCCAATAAACCTTCTGCCTATAGTTTGTCGAAGCTATTCTAACGACTCTTACTACAACGCATAATACCCATACTGGAAGAAGAGAACGTAACCCCATCCCACCAGTTTGGATTTAGACAAAGACATGCAACCACATAGCAAGTACATAGAGCTCAAATCATAATAAACTCCTTGCATCTTAAAAAAAATTCTACTCTGCCATCTTCCTTTAGTTAGTCTTTCCGTTAGTCAAGCTTTCGACAAAGTGTGGCACCAGGGACTCAAACAAAATTCAAAAAGTGCTGCCTACTCCAATCACCAAGGCAATCGAAGCATATCTGATAAATCAAAAATTCTTCGTTAAATTCAAAGAGACGGAATTAACTATTTTCCAAATAACATCAGGGGTTCCACAGGGTAGCAACCTTGAACCAGTCCGAACGAAATCCGGTACCCTGGATGGTAGCATCAGAAGCAAAATACAGGAACAGACCATGAGCGGATGGCAAAGCTCGACAACTGGGCGCTGGACGTCAGAGCTTATACCTGTTCTGACGGTATGAACAGAATTCCAGCACGCGGAGACCAATTCCTATTTCACCCAGTTTCTCACTGGACATGGTTTGTTCAATGAGTACCTCTACCGAATGCAGAACAGTCCATTCTGTTCGTACTGTAGAGACGAAGTCGATGACACGCGACACGTTCTTTGCATGCGGGCGATGGTCCAGAGAGCGAAGTAACACGTGGAAAGCACTAGGATTAGTACCAAGTCCGAACAGCATTATAAAAGTAATCGCTGGTTCAGAAAACTTCTGGAAGGCAATGATGAAATATACGGAAGGCGTCTTGACGGCTAAAAAGCCAAAGAACGCACAGTGAGCGCGTAGCCATGCGACCAGGGTCAGGCTGAAGTAATGCGAAAGCAGTTTCCGGTCTAGCCCCTTTTCACACAAAAGGGCAGTTAGAGGATTGTTTTTTAGTTGGTGAAAATGCCACACTATCAACACCATCTTCAATTTCATCCCTGTTGGTGTCTTTTGAAGATTCTTTCAGCCTCTACAATTAAAAAAATACTTAATATACACGGTGGACATGCCAATCGTAAATAACTCCACAATGGCTACCTTTGCTGATAATACGGTGGTCCTAGCAAGCGACCATTGCCCCAGAAGCTGCCGCAGAAAAACTACAAGATGCCTTATATATTCTCCAGGAATGGTTCTACAGATGGAAAATAAAAACTAATGAAGATGAGTCGATACACGTGAAGTTTACAACCAAAAGAGGTACTTGCCCTCACACTTTCTTGAATAACCGACAAATACCTCAAGTAATAGAGGCCAAGTACTTCGGAATTCACTTGGACTGACGACTTACATGGCGCAAACATATCACTAAAAAGTACGAACAACTGGGGCATAAGCTATTACGGTGCGGATCGCACCTGTCCCTAGAAAGTAACCTAATGATCTATAAAGCCGTCTTAAAACCGGTCTGGACGTATGGAACACAACTTTAGGGAACTGTCAGCATCTCTAATATTGAAATAATGTTGATGCCTCTTGGTATATCACGAACTTCGACATCCATAAAGATTTAGGCATTGCTACTGTTAAGAAAAAGGCATCCAGATTCAGCGCCTAATACCATGGGCGCTTAAATTATCACCCGAGTCACTGGATAACAGCAAAGAGACTGTTAGGCTGAAGCGTCTGACATTCTTGGAGCTGCCCTGCAGGTAGTAACGTAGAAGGTACCCCAATTAGGATGCCCTGTCGTTCCGTCCGTACGTTCCACAGATTCGCTTATTGTCTTTTGACAGACTACAAAACAACACAAATTATAATTTTAAAAAATCAACCTAACTAAATTCATTTTATCTACCTATTGGCGCAGTGGTTAGAACAGAAGTTCTCTCCACTTCATGCGTCAAGTGGTACGGGTTCGATCCCCTTTGAACCCTAGACTTAAGATCTTGGATCTAAGATTAATATTGACCAACAGAAAGTTTCTGTGTTTTGACAGTCGTGATATAACCGTAGATGTTAAAGCGCCTTAAAACACCTAAAAAAAGCATTTTGTTCAACAAAATTTTTCATAACGCAACTATTAAGCTTTCGAGTTCAAAGTTTTCTATCCAACTAATTTTGTTATCTTTTCGTTGAAAAAAAATATACATACTAATGGTAAGTACTTAAGACATATTATCTACCAAAATAAAATAAAATAATAATAAACTTTCTCGTAATTAAAAGGTTCTATGCATATTAAACAAACGCGGGTACACATTAAATTTTTCTCTCGAAAGAGTTTGATTAATTCTTCTAATCTTACCAATTTTCCGTTAGAAAGTGCAAATTAATTCACCAACATTGTGTTGTGGTTATTGAAAATTTTCATTGCAACTGTTTAACAACAATGTTAATATTTCCAATGCAAGTTTGTTGCAGCAGTTTGAACCAGAAACTCAATTAATAACTATAATTTCACAGTAATAAGCAATAATTTTAAATGCTTATATCTTTATTGTAATTGAATTCACGCTATTATTTACACACGAAGCGTTCTGCTAACGAAAGTTTTGCGTATCGAATTTTTTCCCCACAGAAAAATCTAAATTTGTGTAATTATTTTACTCGATTCGTACATACGTTATTTGAACTTTCTCTTGATTGTAACACTAAAAGAGTTCAACATCGACACATTATATGTTTCAAATTGATTCGAAGAAATCATAACAGGTAACATTATAGGGGTGAAATGTTAAATACGTGACCGTTACGTCGAGAGTTTCTCGAAGAGTTTTCCAACGTTAATGGCTAACGTAAGCAGTGCTTGACCCTAAATTCATGTTAAGCGAACCGAAAGAACGAAAAAATAGCGCATATTTTCAAGGCTAAATTTTCAATTAGGTACCGATTTTCACACTTCGATATTTGTCTAGTCACATTCTACGTGTAATTTACATTTAAAGTTATCATTAAATTCAATAGTAAAACCACAAATATTCAATTCAAAAAGTTTGCTTTCCGGTTTGCATTTTTAGACTTGACCGGACAATTTCGAAGAATTCAACTGTCTCTTCTTCTTCTTCTTCTTCTTCTTTGGATTTGTGGTTGAAATTTACTTGAATTAAAATAAAACGCTCTATTTTTTAAATTATGGATTTATCATGACTTCATACCAACTAGTGTTTGCAATACTAGGAAATATATAATTATTATTAAACTAGTGGCTTGGCCCGTGTAATATCACAGGTAGATGTGTACAACAGATGCTCATAAAATGTTTCGGTGAGTCTGCTGTTTGCCGGACGCTAAAAATTGACGCCGGATTCTTATAGATCACTCTAAAATAAATCAAAATTAAGAATAAAATTTTTTGAGGTTTCACTGTCGCTGATGTCGATTTATCGAATTTTAAAAGTTGTATCGAAAACGTCAATTTTGATTAGAAAACAATGATCCAATCTAACTTGCTATTTTCTCTTAAAATTAAGTTGGGGTGGGTTGCCTTTTATTTTGGGGACTCTGCGGCTAGGGTTTACGTTGTTTACTTTCACTACCAAACTGGTAATTATATATGTCAATGATAAGTAAGCGTATTAACGTATAACTGTAAAAATTATCTATCTTCCTGATTTGAATTTAGTTTGTACTTATTAAAAAGTTATTTCTCGAAAATGCCGAAGTAAATCAACTTGAAATTTTGATTATAAAAGTAATAAAAAGTAAACGATAAAAAGTTAGGATAAAGTAAGAGAAACGAAAGTCTATAAACTCCTTGACCCATTAGGGGTCAATTAGTCTATGTAACTAAGTTTCACCTCTATTTTTTTTGGATGAGTTACTTACTATTAACAACTCCGTGTATCAGCGGTACTCGGTTCGATTTCCGGTGAATTTAACAATTAGATATTTCTAGATTTATAAGTTACAGAAGTTTTCTCTGTTAAGACTTTAGACAACCGTGATATAACTTTAGATGTTAAAGCAACGTAAAAAAATATTATAAAATATTTCAGTGGCTTTTTTTTTCGTTCTATGGGTCTCAGGATATTTCTTCCATTTATCACCGCGACCAATGATCCACCAATCTATTGTGATGTGACCCTCTGCATTAACTAGGAGAGCATCAGGCTTTTAAAGAAAGCTAGCACCTACCTAGGGACCGACATTCCTATCTCGCCGGGCGTCATGTCCATCTTTCCGAGATGCTGCAGTCTTCTTTTGAAATCTGCCTCACATGGACACAAAATATTCTCCGCCGTTTCTGCCGCTTTCTAGCAGAGACGATATATGTTGGTGTTGGTTTTACCAATCTTGTGAAGATGGTAATTTAGATTTTAGAATACAGTTCTCGTATGTTAGAAGCCTTACGTGTACGTCTTGCCGAGTGACAATATGTCATGAGTTCTCTTCTTGGAGTATTTTATGAATTTCTTAGCTTGTCTATGCCCCGGAGTATTCCTCCAGTGCGAGGCCTTGAAAAGCGTTTTTAATTTTATTTTTTGTAACTCCACAAAAAGGTTCAGGTCCTATGAGGGCTAATGAGGCGCCATTTTTGGCCAGTTGATCAGCCTTTTTATTGTCTTCTATACCCTCATGCTCTGGAGCCCACCAATGGTAGGCCTTGTTGCAAGCTCCCTGAGAGCTTGTTGACATTGCTAAACTAGCTTAAACTTAACCGTCTTAGATGATAGTTCTTTTAATGCTGCTTGAGTGGCTCATTAGTAAAACCATTTAAATTTTTTTTTTATTTTAAAAATAGAGTTTATGAAGGATTTTGAATCTCCATTCAATCCTCCACCAACTATCACAAAAAAAACTCCTGCTGCAGTCTTATTTGTCAAAAATCAAAATATGAAAACTCAACCTAAGTAAATTTCCAAATGTCTCTGTAGATTTTAAAATCATGATACCTAGAAAAATATCAAAATGTCCTTACTAAAAAACCACAGAATTATGCTATTTGAAATTTTCGCAAATTAAAGACGGTTTAAATTAAAAAGCACCTAATCATTTTCATTGTTTTTCTCTAACAGAATATTAATTCAAAATGGCATAAATTCGACTGACCCAAAATTAAATTTTGCCATAACTAATTAACTTAAAATACTTATCTATCAATTTGTCTTGTTTTTTCAACTTCAAAAAAATGAAAAAGTAATTGTAACGAATGAAATTTTCTATGTAAAATCCGCGTAAGAATTCAACAAAAGATAACATTTTATTTATTTTTTTTTAATTGATATCCACAAGTAGTTTCGGTTGCAATTCTAACAGTAGATTGTTAAGAAAAGCTATTTTATTGAACAATTCAAACAACCGTTTGGCATTCATATTCTTAGTGTTTTTCCCTTTTTTATTAATATTACGAATGTAGAAAATTCAATTCTTCTTCCAATAGAATTGATTTGTTCATGGTGTAATTCAAACTTTGTCATTGTAAAAAGCGTTGCAAATACATTGGTCGAATGTTTGTATTATAAAAATTCAAATAACTGCAACATTGATTTTTTCTTTGACACATGGAAAAAAAAAACAAACCAACAAATGTTTATAAAGTATCACAAAAGATTTATGCTAAAGTGTGCAAAATTGTAATATTTTCAAAATGAGTGACGACAGGGGAAATCTTCGCGATTTTTCTCATTTCGAATTTATGTGCATAATGTGCATGAATTGAGAGATTTGTACTCTTATTAGATGTGACCTAAGGAGGTAATTACGACCCGAAGATCTTCACATTATCTTTCGTCTCTAAGCATTCAGTATATTTGAAGTCGGCATCATGTACATTGGTATTAGTACCTATATACATATCTGTGCACAATATGCATACCATTTGTACATACATATATATTTAATGACTTGTGTTTGGCTAGATTTCTACACAACAAACCAAAATCAATCATTTGTCCAACACTCCAACATTCTGACACTTTGATGATGATTCGCGAAGTAAAACTGTGCATCGTTTTGCTGCAAGCAAAACTTTAGATTATTTTGCTTAAGTATTATATTTTAGTATTTCTATATTTAGAATTAAAAATGAATAAGGAAACAATATGAATTTCGTATTGTTCTTGTCAGTTCTGGATACTGACGTGATATTAATGAAGTAATCTTATTCATCGTTCAAATACAATATGCAAAAATTACTATTTACAACCATATTTATAAAATTATATTTTGAAATGTTGAAAAAATGATGAGAGTGAAATTTTAAGATGCGCGCGCATCACTAAGACACAAAATTAACATGATGAAGTTGGCCGCAAAACCGCTTGGTTTTTTTTAACTAGGCGTGCGTAATTTGAATTTTTGTTTTATTTATTTATATTTATATGTAAGGTTTCATCCCTCATTTTTTATATTGCTCTGGTTACTTGTTTATTAATATTCATTATGATTCTACACTTTAATTTTGGGAACTGGCATTTATAATTATTAACATTAAATGTTGTTTCTTTATTCATAGGTAAGATTTTATAAATAATATGTAAATAGTTTTAAGAAATTATAAATAAAAAAACTTTATTCATAGAGAAACACAGTGGTGTCAATAATTTATTTGTCAGACTCCGTATACAAGACAATATTATAAAACGACATTTTGTTAAACATGTCAAAAATAAAAAAATTAAGATTCGGCTTTACAATCAGAAGAACTACAGACGGAAAAACAGATATTATGTGCATAACGTCTGTAGGAACACCCGACAATCGCACCTTCCACATACCAGATGAATATCAGCTAGCAACGTTGCACACTGTGCTCACAGAAACTAAAGCGTATTCCAAAATAAAAAACTCAATAGAAAAAATAAATCAAACCAGAAAAGTTTGGATAAGTTTAACGGAAGAATTAGCTAAAGTTTACTTAGATGAGGACGAAAACGTGCAGTTCGAGGACTTTTTCCTGGAAGAAATCACTTCAAATACTGAAAATAGCTTCGAAGGAACGCTGATAAAAATTCTGAAAAAATTAACGGAAAATTCAACAAAAGCTAATAACGAAATAACCGAACCAGAAAAACGTAAAAAGAAAGAATCTTATAAAGAAAAATCCTATGAGGAAACAGAAAATGTTGAACCCGAAGTCTTTAATACAGGAGAACATTCACAATTAGACGACAACGAATGTGTTTTAAAGAAAAATAAGGAAAAATTGATTGAATTCAATTCTAAACCCGAAATTATTCCTAATTTAGAAGAGGATTCACAAAATTTAAATGAAGAAAAAAAAAGTAAAAAGAAAAGAAAACATGAAGAAAATATAGAAGATCATAATGAAAATTTAACAGTTGCTGCTACAGAAGAAAAGCTAGAAGACAACAATGAAATTGTTGGCATTAAGAAGTGTAAGAAAAAGAAAAAAAATAAAGAAAAACTTATTGAAAATGAATTATCTTTTGACGATAGTAACGTGATCTCCAAGGAGAAAAAAGAAAAAACAAAGAAGATGAAAGATATTTCTGAAATAAATGAAGAAATGGTAAAATCTGATAGCGGAGAAAATATTCCAAATGAAATAGAGCCTCTACAGAGGTCGAAAAGGAAAAAACTAGATGAACTGAAAATTGGACCCTAGAAAATTTACGAAGAGTTATCAAAATTAATTTACAGAGTTGACACGGGCCACAACAAGACGGGATCAAAACTTTTCCACATCTCTAAACTACTTCCAGCCCTAACAACTGCAAAAAAAAAAAAAATTATCTTGTGAAAATATTTTACAAATATTTTTTTCCTAGGAGGGATGATGTAAGGTTTCATCCCTCATTTTTATATTGCTATGGTTACTTGTTTATTAATATTCATTATGATTCTACACTTTAATTTTGGGAACTGGCATTTATAATTATTAACATTAAATGTTGTTTCTTTATTCATAGGTAAGATTTTATAAATAATATGTAAATAGTTTTAAGAAATTATAAATAAAAAAACTTTATTCATAGAGAAACACAGTGGTGTCAATAATTTATTTGTCAGACTCCGTATACAAGACAATATTATATATATTTAAATTAAATATAATTAATTCTTTGAATATATTTTTTATATTTTATTTAGAAAATATTTACATATACAAATGACACATATTATTATAAAATAAGTTATTACTTTTCTCGAATTTTAAAGTAGCTGTTATCATACTGTTTGGAGTTTAGTGATGAAAATGACATCTGCATTCCATGCATATTCTTGGTTATCACAAAATCTGGGATTCTGAAATGATTCAACCATATTAGAATAATAATTTAGTTAAAGAAGGCATGAATAAGATTTAGACATTTACTTTGACAAGTAGCTACTTACTTTATTTCGCAATTTCTATGGAGCTTCGTTTTCTTGGCATGCATGAACTGTTAACCAGAACAATGATCCTGACAAATTGTATAAACGTCTTGCAGCGTTCTTTGGATTTTATTTTCATTGTAAATCATAGTTTTTCACAGTATTTCGGCCATTAAATAGTCATTAAAATACAAATTTACTACACAAACGGTGACTCGGAAAAAACGTGTTTAACGTCAGATTACTTTTAGGCTATTAGTACGGCGCGTTGTTCTTAAAGGCATTAGGGGCGTTAGTATCGGTATATTTTATCATCACAGTGCAAGTCCGCAGTGCTTAAATGCATTTTGGACATTTCCCCGCCATCTCTGTTCAACGTGCCGTACAAAAATTCAAAAAAACAGCACCTATCGTAAAAGTGCCCACTTCACGAATAAATTATATTCAGTAGTGATTTAAATTTAATATTTGGATTAATATTATTTACTATTCGCAAGTATTAGTGAAAAAAAGTGTGCTTATATATTTTTCAAGTGCTACAATATAATTGAGGTTAACTATCGTTATGTATTATTTATTGATATAAATTTAAATATTATTCACTAAATTTTATTTTAATTAATTATTTGTATGAAATTAATAAAACTAATTTTTAATGATGCCAAAGAGGTACAACTTCTCACGCGCATACATAAATACACGCACCCACTTTTTTTTAGTCGCCTCAGCGTCCATGATCATATTGTGAATTATAAAATATAATGGGATATTTCACTGCTTGCCTCTTCTTGTATGATCTGGTATAGTTCCGACAGATTTCAAAACTTCAGTAATTAACCACAACCTGCAGAACTAAGTAGTACCGAAGATTACTTTTGGTTTTTTAGAAGTTTAAGTGAGCTTCTACATTGACTGTACCTACCGTGGACATTGAAAAATAATGTGATGGGAAAAATAATGTTAAGGTTTCACCACAACATCTTGGTGGTTCTACTCCCCCTATTTAGTAAAAGTGAGGGGCAAAAAAAATGAAATTATTTCTTTTCTAAAATTTCTTTTTATCTTTATCCACTCAAGTTACTTAAAATATGAACTATAAGCAATAGAGTTAATAAAGGACTTCATTAAATACTTATAAGTGTTCATAATAATACAGAACAGGGTAATTAATTAAGTTCCTATGAAGACTGATCAAAGTGTATAAAATATACTAAAAAATATATTTAAACCAATGTTTGCATTTAATTTAATTACTTAATAAATTATATCATTTCACTCATGTCACAGGCTTACATAAACACAACTCGGTATAAATCTACATAATTTTTCTTCATTTAAATTTCGATCTTAACATAAAATCTAAAATTTACATTACGGTACGCACAAATGTTTTTACAATATGTAGAATTTATACGTCGTTGCAAATATATGGGTTGAGAATAAAGAGAATTTATCGCGTTCGAAAGCATGCATATTGTGCATTGGCTATAAATTACGATATCGCTAATTAAGATTTAAAATTGTGAACATTTGAACATTTCGATGCGATGTAACCGCAATATTTTACACGTATCGCATTTTATCGACGAGATATTGTCGATAGTCGAATACATGCATTTACGAGTCGATGCTATGAATTAATAAATTATTAATTTCGTTTAGGATTTGTTCAGTTTCCTCTCTACTTGCAGTATGTATACTTATTTACGGAACACTTACATGATTTCTTTACCTATAAACCTATATAGTTTAAAAAATTTAATATAATTAACTTATTGAATTATTTATTAAAATCAAAAGTTTTTATAAAACAAAAACTATCAAAAAGTTACAGGATGAATATTCTGGAACTTTTGATTTTCATTAGCTCATAATAATATCGATTATTTTTGAAGAAATTTACCAAAAATTTTAAAATTGATTTAACCTACAACAATCCGCGAATATACCTATTCAAATTTTTATATTAATCCTGTTTATGGTTTTCAAGTGAGTCCTTAAAATGACCAATCAAAGGAAATAGGCATACTAAGGAAATAAGTTCTATAAACTCTATTTTATAAATTATAAGCTCAATTTCTACGTTGCAGGTTAGAAGTTTTAATCATATTTTTAACTTATTTATCTGGTTATTGAGTTACTGAGAGATTCACGAATCTGATTAACTGCTAAAAGTTTCTTATAGACTTAAACGCGAATACATTTTTGAATCGAAAGAGTGAATAATCAAGTCTTACTATAACCAAAGTTTTAAATTATGATTCTTAGAGCTTGCATGTAATTAAAAGATGAATATATAATAGTTTCACATAGATTTAAACACACGTTAAGGGGATCCGTAACTGTAACAAAAACTATCGGATATCCAAAATAAAAATCTATCCGTAACTTTAACCAAATCTGATATACAAATTTCGAAAAAATGGAATTCGTTTTTTATATCTTAGAATTATTTTTTATTATACTTTTCTTCAAACAGCTTTTTAAGCTATAAGTTAAAATTATGTATGGTAGGTGGAGTAATGCAGGTGGGGAGGGGAAGGAAACGAAGAGTAGGGGTACAACAAGGTTGGGGGTTGAAAATGAAAGGTGAGAAAGCGGTCATTAGTTAGTTACTGCTGCCTTCTTAGAAGCCACCACGGTTTTTTTTATTTTTAGATTTAATTGATTTTTTTGGTAAGTATGTGAGGTTTCCATGTAAAGGCGTTTATCCAGTTTACGTCCCAGGTGTTTAGCCTCTTCACTCATTGGAATGGGTGTGTTATATATTTTAGCCTGGGGGCAAGTTTTTCTTGTTGTGGTGAATGTGATTTGTATCGATTTTTCAGGGTTTATCATGAACTTCCAATTTGTCAGCCACCTTTCGAAGAGCTTAATATGTCGTTTAAGCTTTTTGGTGACTTCGTTTGGATCGTTATCAGTGGCGAATATTGCCGTATCGTCAGCGAATGTTGCTTTAGAATGACTTTTATTTATGTGTTTATAGAGTAATAAATAAATAAGCTCAAACAGAAATATTTTTCATACTTCTTTTATGTTAGTAAGAAATTTCTTATTTTAATCCCCAAATGTAACATTCCAATAATACCAATAATACCAATAATACCAATTGGTAAAAGCGTTTCTTTTTTTTTTTTTTGACTAAGAACTAATTTTGTATTTAAGTCTAATCGAAAAAGGATCCTATGGATATACAGCCCATTTGTACGAGTATGTCGTTATCAGGAATAGTTATATTTTTTTCCCCGTCAGCAGAAAGCCAGGTTAGGGCTCGTTCCCCCCGCACTGCAGCCTTAGGCTTATTGTACTCCTGTTCTACTCATGTATCCTGTTGTGCAAGGAACCTTGCTTATTCCAGGTTCAGCATTCTGCCTAGCAAAAGCAGTCCCTGTACTAAGCTTGCGCGATTTGAGCCTGTTTCGGCGTCATAATAGTTATAATAAAGACGATTAAATTCTTTGCTATAATCTTTTCGAGGATTGTAAGTCTTTTAAGCTTTTAACAACGTTTAGCAATGCTCTTATCACAACTCCTTGTCGCTACTTTTGACGTCAGAAGAGCATTAAAAATGTTTCATATAGCTAAAAAATATAATAGTACACGTAGTGACTTTATTAAAGGATAACGATATGCTGCTAGTGTTTTTCTCAATATAAGTATCCATTCCTTAATTGTTAAACTATGCTCTTCTTTGTTCGTTCATTCTAAAACTTTTATTTTCCATTTGGTATTGTAAAAAAAAGACTAGAAAACCTTATTTATAAGAAATAATTTTGATTATTCTTTTATACACAGCAACGAGATTTATTTATAAAACGCAAACTCCAAAGCTAAATTATGGTGTAATATTAAAGTTTCCTTGCAATCTTTTTCTTTTGTTAAAAGTTTCTTTGTTAAGTTAGTTATTAATTTTATACTAAGATCAAATATTTTAAAAATTCGTACTCACAAAATTGCAATGTACCATAGCACAGAACATCAGTTATACCTTATACATAAGCATTTGAACTGATTGAGAAATAAATTAAAGAACCATAATTAGAGGTTTGAAAATTCACGAACGAAATGCGAATAGGACAAAATAATACTCTAGTTGAAAAATAATTGCATTACATGAACTTGATTTTAGTGATTGAAAACAAATTCTAGAGCAAAAATAAATATATAGTTCAGCTATAGAACTTGTTTTAATAACAATAATTTTATGACGTACTTCTTTACTTCTTCATTATAGGTACGATATACAGCAAACTATTTATAATTTTAAATAATCTGATTGATATTCCACCAATATTCTCGTATTTTTTTGTAAGAAAAAAAAACTGTAAAACTTGTACGAAATCAATTAATTAAAAAACGTGTCCATAATGGATAAAAATAAAACTGATACAAATCATTATTTAATAAGACGCGACAATATCATGCATAACTTTCTCTTTTAAACGAATCCTCGAGCGAATTTCGCTGATCAATTAGTCACATTATATTACATTTTTTAAACCAAATCTGAGTTTTGGTCGAAAATATTTCGAATGTATCGCTTTTTTAGCCAATTTTGTAAACTGGGGCAATAATAAGAAAGGTATGCTGACGTCGATGACGCATGTTGATGTTAACGAGCAAATTCTGAAAAGAGTCGTGACATTGGATATGACATCAGATTTAAAAACGAGAAGAACGCCTAATTAAAACGGACTTTAAAGTGATGTATGTATAAGAATAATGCAAGAGGCTCGCTTATCCGGTAGTCGGTGCGACAAAATGCTTATATGTATGTTAAATGCGAGCTTAATGAGAATCTGACTCGATTTTGGTCATGTTTTAAGCAAGAAGAATACAAAGTGGTTAACTCCGATATTTCAGTATAATTTTAGATATATAGTACTAGCGCTACTCAGTATCATCTTCGGTAAATGCAATTTTTTTAAGAGAGGTAACATACAACGAAAAGCTACAAAATGATTTTATCTAATCTTATCATTGAGAAAAATGTAAACGATACAAAAAAGTCTAGGTACTTGAATAATCAAGAACTAACAATTCGTACATTTTAACACGAAATATTTATACACTTAAAATATTTGCTCATTAACTGAATTCGACTGCAAATGCTGCACTTAACGTGAAATAAAAGAAACAAAAATAATTTATTACAGAAAACTAAAACAGGATTCATGAAAAAATATTTTTGAACATTTTCGAAAGTTAAAAATTTGTCAGTAGGTAGTATTCTATTACTATTTTACAAAAGCTTAATACAACCTCTCACCTTCAATTTTTATTCATTTCACAGGTATTATACGAAAAAAAAGTCAACTATTTAAAAAAACAACTCTAAAACAGAGCTAATAAAATGAAGGAATTCACTACTTGACTATATTTTCGGGCTACTTGAATTAAACTTGACTTGAAATCAAACCAAATTCAACTCAAATATTAATATCAAATCGAGTCAAGGATTGATATTGTCATATTCTAAGATCATAAAGATGGAGGAGTGTCGCCATTTTGAGAGTCTGGAAGTATCTCCTGTCCAATTAATCAGCCAAAGATGGGGGTGGCCGGGCTGAGCATTCTCAAGCACCTTTTTTCAAGAAGTCGGGTCTTTGAGACCACCTGTCGCGAGGGTTTGCCCAAAAGGATTATTTGGTGAATTAAAGGAAAGCTTCTAGCATATTCTGTAGTTCCAAGAATTATAGAAAGTTTTGGTCAAGGAATAATAGAATCGAATGTACTAGAAGAATTCCGAGTTCTTATATAAGGGGAAGACAAGCATAAGCAGTTCAGTCTTAAATAAATTGTGAAAGTGAACAGTCTGATATAAAGCATCAACAGTGAAACATAAATCGGGAGTAATAAATCGTAAACAGTGAATCGCGAGTTTAAATAAATTGTGAACATTGTTAAATAAAGTGTACCAGTGCAATAGTGAGTGACAATTAGTGAATAAATGACTGTGAAAACTGACCAGTTAAACAGTGAACTAAATCATTGTTAACGTGTAGTTAATAAGTGTAAATAGTGTAAGATAAATCAATCATTTGTTAAAAATAAATTTGTCGTTCATAAACACAAAACCAAGAACCCCTAAAAAACGTTACAATATTTTATGTTATTCCATTTACAAGCCAAAATGTCAAGCACAATTAATTTCAAAAAAATGTCTTACTATTTGACTTGATGAGTGCTTAGAGCAGTGGTTTTCTACTTTTTATACAGCAAATCTGCTAGTAATTCTTGTGCTTGTAGTATAAGTATATAAATTATTTTATTTTATACTAAACTATTTTCATAAACTATTATATACAGTGTATTTATAGATTATTAACATTATTTTAAATGTATCTTATTATTGGTGTGTCTCCAAAATTTTAAATTTCTAAGCAGCAGCAAAACAGAGCTAGTAAATATGTAGACTTGACTTGATTTTCAAATCAACTCAAATATTATAATAATATTCAAATGTTAAATCAAGTCAAGCATTGATTTTTAGTTATTTCATCTACAAACCAAATGTCAAGCAGAATTTAAAAAAGTGTCCAATTACTTGCCTTGATGAATGCTTAGAGACCTGTTACTAATGGGGAACTATTACAGCATTTAAAATTTTTTTCATTAAGGACTAAAAACATGAAAATTAAGAATATTCTGATATTTAAGATAGTTTGCCAATTGCTAAGTGAGAATTTTCTAAAGTTGATGATTTAGAAATTATCTTTTTGAAACTCCTTTTCTCAACTTGGAGTTGAAATTTCGAAAAAAAAAGAAAAAGTCTTATTAGATCATACCTTGTTATTTACTCGTACTCGTACAACCCAGTGGCCAAACATCAAAATCCAAACTTTAACCGTTTTCCAGTTCTGTTTCTTCCAAGTCTTTACATTTAATGGGTTTCAAGCAAAACAAATAAAATAATATTTTGTATGTTTCATGTTGATATTTTAAGTTCTAAAAATAACTACTTAAGTAAAAGTTAATTTGATTAAATTTTTGAAATCAAGTCTAGTTTTAATAAGGACTTTAAATTCTTTATTAAAAAATAATGCAATTCACGAGCAAAATCGGCGAGTTGATCCATCAGACTATTGAGCCAAAAAAGCCAAAGCAAGAAGTTGCCACTCATTTTATGTATAATGCATGGGACGAGGTGCGTACATCGACATTATCATTACGACGAGCACTTTTTAAGTGGTCGTAATTCAATCAAAAAGCCAAATGTAAGTCGTAATATTCCAACCATTACGCTCTATTCTTATATCGTGTCGTTAAAGTTGAAGCCTTCAACCCGTTTTTTGGAACTTATATATGTTTACCATCAACAAGTGGGTAATATATATGTGGCGTGCGATTAAAAAAATGAAATTGGTTATAAATCTTTTCGTTAATTATGTGGAACACACAGAGTTTTCTCCAAATTTTATTACGGAATAATGCCGTTGTTAAGCGTACAATGCACAAGTTCCCTTTTTTATGGTGAGCTTGAGACAAATTTTTCATTTGTATTCAATCTTGAAGTTTTTTTCCTTATAACAGTAATAGTAGCATTGTGTTGTCAAATTTAGTGCAATATATTTTTAAGATAATGTTAAGTGTTGTCGGCTTTTCTATAATTGAAACTCGAACAATTTGCTTTGAACAGTGTTGCTTTATCTTGGCAACCCAAAAAAGTAAAAAAAAAATATCCCGATAAACAAGTAATTATAAGAATTGTTAAAATAAGAAATTTCTTAAATTTTACACTAAAAAATAACTTTGATACAATATAGTAAGTACTTCAGCTCATGTATAGGAAAATAATTTTTTTTAGTAACCCACTTACAATGACGGGTTTCTAAGTATTCCCATTCAATGTTCATTCATTTTGATTTAAGTAATGTTACTTTTAATCAAAACTTAAGCAATTCCTATTATTAAGTTTAAGGAAAAACTCGTTTAGGGTACCTATAGATACCTACATTGTAAAAGTGACCTAATAAAACTGAATTTTACAAATTTTACATTTATCTAATTTTAAATCAATGAGATTTTTTTAAAAAATTATCCCACGCCCAAAATAACGAAATATGGTGTCGATTGGATTTAAGAAAAAATAGAAGACTTAAAATTAAAAATTTAATTTCGATATGACCATTTTTGTTTTTAAAATGCTCGTCATAACTCAAGCTAGGTTTTTCATAAAAAAGTGAGAAAACTCACCTAGAAAATCAGAAAAATTCAAAAATTGTCATGTCTCAAATAACAACTGATTGTTAACTTTGATCTTAATTGTGATGGTTGCTAATTACAAACGTTTTGGGCAGACCTAGAAATTTGAAGAACAATGTTAGAAAGCTTACTTAAATTGTGATTGAAGTTGTAGTTCGTCAATCGAAATACTTTGCAAAACCAGTTAGGTATAACGAAATTGAAGGAATTGAAATATTTTTTCATAATAAATGAACCTCAGAAAATAATTTTTATTTTATTTATTATAAATTTCTTAGTCTAATTCTTAGTCTAAAAAAAACTCATCAAAAACATTTCTCTAAAATTGTGTGCCAAATTTTACGATACTTTTGGCGTAAAAATTGTTAAGATCCAGAAAAAGGCAAAGTCAATCAGCTTATCATACCTATGAAGTTATTCAACTGCTTCGCAATATCTCAAATTTACCCAGGCCAAAGAAACAATTTTTTCTAAATTATTTCTTATAGTTAAGTAATTAATGAATCGACTTAATTTTATTTTACATATTGTAACGTTTTTACGGGTTCTTGAATTTGTGTTTGAATGACGACAATTTATTGTTAACAAATGTTTATTTATCTACACTATTTACACTAGTTAACAATGATTAAGTTCACTGTTACAATAGTCACAATCACTAATTGTCATTCACTGTTTATATTTCACAATATGAACTCTACTGTTCACGCGATTCACTGTTTATTTAACATTAACGATTTATGTAAATTCACGTTGACGGTTTATTTATCACTCACGTTGACGATTTACTTATGACTACCTTCCCTATGTTTGTCCTGGGTTTATATAGAAACTCGGCCATCTTCCAGAACATTCCTACCCCACTTATTCAGTTCTATAATTTTCTAGTCTTTTATCTTACAATCTGTCCTTTTCCCACCCATAAAGAATTACACACAGAAAGTTCTAGAAGCTCTGCCCTCTTGTTAATTCACCAAGTAATCTTTTTGGTCAAACTATCGCGGCAGGTGGTCTCAAAGACTAAACTTTTTGAGAAAGAACGTTCTAGACTTTTATTGTTTCGTTGACTACGCCCCGGCTTATCCATCCTTCACGCTCACACAAGCATAGGCCCAACCACTCTGCTTATCAAGTCCGTGACAATATTATATTTGGTCTTCTTTAATCACGTGGCACAGTAAGATGCGTCGTAATTAGACTCTTATGGTATTTCAAATCAAATAATTTATTTATATAATAATTACTCTACGTTTCATAGTATTAGGAATTCTCCAGCTTTGTGGTAACCAAATCTAAACTTATCAATTAATCGCTGAACATGTAAGATATTATTTATGAATAAGGGTTTCTTTAGCCTGGGCAGTTTTAAGATTTTGCCACACCAGAAATTCTGACCTTGGGTACATGGAGTGGATGGTCTCTAGAGAGGCTTTCCGTAGCTCGATATTCAAAAACGATGATTTTGATAAGTTTTGACCGATTAGTCGAAGGGTGGCGGAGGGAGCTGGCTATATGTATCGCTCATTTTATTGATAGGAGGAGGATCACCGAGCTTTATACTATATTTTTTATTAGTTCTTCTGCTTTGGCGAGAGGAGAGGTTTGCGTTTTGAGTCTATTTGGAGCTTTGCGATAGTGTTGTCTTCTGCCACTTCTCGATTCTTTAGATATGTTAACACTAACTATTCTTTCAATCTATTTTTTTCATGTAGAAATATTTTTAATAGCACGAAAATTAGTGGGAAAAAAGTTTTCTTTGTTTGTTAAGGCGTTTTTTTGGTGTTGCAGTTGCAAAGTACCTATAATATTTTCCATTTAAAATATAAAGCTTGAGGAAATAGATAATAATTTTTTTCTTTTTAAACTCATTTATCCCAAATAAATGAATCGAAAACGATTATGTAAGTAGATCAAAAACGAAGTTAAAAAGCAATTAAAATAATATTAAGATATTTTTTATAATTCTTCAAAAAATTGTGTCAAAAAATTGAAACCAATTTCGTCTCTCTCATATATTTTCAATCTTTCCAACTAGCTCACTAATGCATTTTTTCCAAGAGAATTTTCAAATAAATTCAAAATCATTAAGAGTGAGATTACAAAAAATTAAAATTAGAACCAATTTAATCACCATAGAACTCATCGACTTACCAACAAAGATGAGAAAATCTCAACCAACGAATCTACATATTCTATGAATTAATTTCATTCTGAAGCACTTTGACGTCAATTGAAACACTTAAATTAAAAATGCAAAAAAATTATTATCAACTCATCGTTTTTTTAAATCGTATAAAATAATTTCCTTAATGAGATAAAAACCACTACCAAATCTCACTATAAGCGTGCGGTATACTTCAAATTGAACTGTAAAATCGTATTAAAAAATGAGCCCTAATTTCGTTTTGTTTAAAGCTCTTTTTCCAAAATGAAAACAGACTAAAGATGATTTGATTTTCCCACGTTCCAATCTAGGTTTGCAAATACGATACATAGTTGCATTTGCATTGTAAATTACATTATAGATTGAGTGCATAGAGAATATATCGGTAAAATAATTATTATAATTTATTCCAATGTTATCAAAAGTCCATAAATAACAGGTGCATTACTTTGCAGCTAATGCAACATTAAAGCCCTATTGAAACACATTGCTAAATAAATGGGTAATTATTATATCAAGATCCTGTTCTCTACGAATTAATTAATTAGATTTTAGCAATAAATAGATAGCTTTAATATACCGAACAATACTATTTAAATACATTGAATATTATTCTATTTTATTTCATATAAATTATTTAACACGGTACTTCTGTTAAATGTAGCAATAATTATTGTTATTATCGTTGAAAATAAATTAATACACGTACATGTGTAATAATATATTTTTTTAATAATAATCCACGGCCAATGTATTTTAAACGACCTCAAATTTACATATTTCAAGAAGTTTATAGGTATTGAATATGAGTGCTGCTTTGATATAATTTATTAAGCGATTAGAGCAAGTTCTTGTTTCTAAACTAAACTTTTAATCGTTGTTTGCACATAATGTAACTTATAATGCGAGGGAGATATGAATCTATGGAATTGGCTTTTAATGTTATTAAAAATATAGTGGTGACGTCAAAAATTAAAATTACGTGAATTGAATAATTCAGACTGCATATATTTATATTATGTAAGTTTGAAATGGAAAAGTTAAAATACGTTTGGGTTTACTTTTAAAAGTCTTAAGCTTTTAGCTTTTAGCTTTTTTTTAAATACAATTGAAGAAAAAATTGAATGGTTCTATTGTTTTAACATCGTAATTTTTTCTGTCTGGATGGCCATCGTAATTATCTGATTATCAACCTCTTAGACAACTCGAGCCATCATCAAAGACTAAACCGCGTCTCTTTTCTGAAACTATCATTCAGAAACCCATTGACATAAATACAAACCTCACTTGGAGGAGTGCGGTATCTCCCTGGGTATCCCCCTGTACATTCAACATATTCACGCCTGAATAAATTGGGATTTCAAACTATAAGCTCACTACTCCAATTAATTTCAAAACTACTTTACTTGATTTTCCAGATAGGTAAAATTAGTTCAATATTGCTTCGAGCAAACAGAGATGTGCATATGATAACTCGATCATTCAAAGTTTTCTCACTTAACTCATGTAGCACTCATCTCGAATATTTCCACACCAATTCAATCTTCCGAATATGGTCCAAAATGATTTGTTGAGCTGAATTAAGCCTTTATGTAATCTTGCTCTAACATGACCCTGACAATATCTTGATATGGCATTATAGGACAAAACTTTCCGGCAGACCTAATATTAATATTTAAATGTTATATCAAATGAAGCATTGACATCACCAGTTATTTCATATTCAAGTCAAAATATAAAGCACAATACGTTTAAAAATTTCCAATTACTTGACTTGATGAATCTCTAATACAAAAAGTGGGTAAAAAAAAGTAATAATGAATTTAAAACAAACCATGTCAAATTCGATGATATTGTGGCGACTAGAAATTCGAAGATGCAGTGATTACCTCTCGCAGCTGCCCTGATGGAACGACATTATAACGCTTAAGCAATTCAATTTGTTCGGAGCCAATGCTGGCCACTGCAATTGTAAATATATATATGTAAATAAATGTGGGTAACCACTCCCACCTTACAATATAATCAACGTATAATCTAGCTTTTCGATGTGGAGAACATGGACTACGCTATATAAGTAATTTTTCGTTGGTTGTTTTCCCCTGCATAATCTTTCAATATTAATTAATTGAGGAAGAAAACCATCCTATATATAAAATCCCTTTCTTAGCGTCCGTGCAGAATGGGATGTCGCTATGACAACTTATTAATATAAAATAGTAATTAAATGTCGCTATGTCAACGTATTAATTAATGGCTGACAGGCTTTCCCTAACATTTTATTGATATAAAAACTTTAGTTGTGAATGCAACGGGCAACTACTAGTATAATATATAGATTAATAGTGTTAAACTTATAAAAAAACAGAAAATAAAAAAATTATTTTCTTTTTTTAAATGTATTAATCGCATAAATCTAATAGAGAACCATTCATATTGCGAAGCTAAAGTAGCAATTAAGTACGAAGCATATAAAATGCGTAACAATCATCAGTAATTGACGTCATAATTTCATGAGTTCAGCTTGTGACTGGTCACTTGAAAACGAACAATAATAGCTGCAAAGCAATTTAAAATCTCTTAAATTTTCTGGTTATTAACTAAATATATTATTCGTTTTTAACGGAACGAACAAATATAGTTACTGGTGAAATCTGTTTATTGTTTTTGATTTATTTCACGTTTAATATTTTTAACGAACCAATTTAGACTGAGAATTAATTTGTTTTACAAAACAAATATTTAACGGCACTATGTGCGAGTATAGCAAGTTGGTTTTTTGTTTTAATAAGTTATTTCATTGCTTGCTATTTTCTTTTCGAATATTCTTCTTTAGACTGCTAGAATATTTGGTGAAATTTTTTTTTTTACTTCTCAGCTACTGTCTCTAATAGAACTTTTGACATCAATGAGTTGATTTGTTGTATTGTGCAGTAAAGTAGAAATAACTTTTGTGTGTTCAATTTATGAAATCAATAGAGTTGAAAATAATAAATGAGAATTATTCTCTTTTCTTTTTGAGAAGACAACTTATAGATATTTATTTAATTAGTTAAAATAATTTACCAAAATGGATTCAAAATAAAAATTGGAAAGAAATAACAATGTAATTTTAATCTGGCTAGTAATGTTTTCATTTGCTACCTCATCAAAGCAATCCCAAAACGTGTCATGAGTTTTGCGAGGTACATACAGCTGACTCTGTCTTTTCTCCTCTACTTTTTTTAGAAAGTGTTGAAGATAAACTGCTACTGGAGGACTCTTCAGCAAGCACCCCCATGTAGTATATTTTTTTTTTAATCTCGAGTTTAGTTAATTTGCAATCAAATAGTTTGAATCTTGTCTTATGCAGTTAAAACGAATCTCTAATTCAGTATATTATATAATATTTGGCGGCCGAATAACCGGTAACCGGCTAAACTGCTATCTGTGTCATCTTAAGTCTCTAACTCGGCACATGTGGGACTGGAACTACAGAAATTATTGGATAACTAGATTTTCAATGAAAAATGCAAAGATTTTCAATATTTTGAAACATTTAATTAACTCACAAACCCAAAAACATAAAAAATACTTTAAACAGCTCAAACCCATTTGTTAAAAAAAATTCTTTATGAACATAATTTTAGCTGCAAACTAATTAATTGAAAGTCAAAAACCATTTAATTTTAAAATGTATTAATTGTTTTTACATCCATCTTTATTGATCGGCTTTTTCTCGTTGCGTCGAACTGCTGGATTGCTACCTCTCTCGAAGTATCGGATTATAAAAACTTTACTGTATCTATTTTTTGGAACTTAACGTAAGTACCTGAAGGTACCTATCATCTCTATACAAAAACGTTCGCTGCTAAGGGGTTAAAAACTAAGGGATGAAATATTAACTTCTTATTGGATAGCTCGATTTTGATCATTCTTTTTTTTATTGGTAGAACATAATTTAAATTTATCTCATTTCCATTTTTATAAAAAAAAACTCTACCCATAAGGGGTTAAAAATTAAGGATGAAATTTTAAATTTTTCCTGGTTAACCCGATTTCGATATTTTTTTTCTATTACGTACATCGTACTTTTAAATTGTTCATATTTCAATTTGAAGAAAAAAAATCCACCCGCTAAAGTTGAAAATAGAGGATGAAATAGTGACGTTTAGCTGAATCATCGAATTTTGAAAATTTTCTTTCTATTGAAAAGAGTATTCCACTTAGTTCTTTCATTACATTTAAAATCAAAAAATGTCAACCCTTAAAGGCAAAAGGGAATGCAGTAGTAACTTTTAACATTTAAACGGCGTTGTCTCATATGAGCAGCTCGTTTCGTAGGTTTACCCATATTCAAAGAAATAAAATCAGTTATCAAACTTCAGATCACTAAAAATCGAGAAATAAATAAAATTATAACAAAATGAAAAACCGACTTCAAAATAAATAAAAAATCTTAAACAAAAACTGCACTAAAAAGTAAAAAAAAATAATTTCGTATCCTTGCAGTGTCTACAACTTACAAATTATTAGGATGATATAATGTACAACTATTGTTATTTTTGGAGTTGGTGTCGTAAAGGAAATAAATATTAATGTTCATTCGTAATAAAAAGGTTTTATTAGTTATTTGTAGTTTAAAGATCGCTAGGTATTGTCACAGAAGAAGTAGGTATATTGTATAAAAGTTCATTTGAAAAATAAATTTCATAAAGTTTTCTCGCTTATTGCTAAGTACCAATATAGTCGTTTTCCTTGGCTGACACCAACTTCAAAAATAACAATAGTTGTACATTATATCATCCTAATAGTTAGTAAGTTGTAGACACTGCAAGGATACGCAATTATTTTTTTTTTACTTTTTAGTGCATTTGTTGTTTTAGATATTTTTTTTTTGAAATCTGTTTTTCATTTTGTTATTAATTTTTATTTATTGTATCCCAAACCGCCCATATAATAGTCGAAAAAAATTATTAAAAATTAGTCCAAGTTCACAAGTTTTATTAATCGAGTTAATCATTATTTCTAACGTATTCTGTTTGTTCAATTTTTGTAATTAAATTCCCGAAAATCGTCTTTCTGCTTGGAGTATAAGGTTTTGTAATTTCTCTCTTCATAAACAGAGGTTTATTTTCTAAATCCTCAACTTGTTTTGTTTAAATGTATATTAATGTAGTCATGAGTAGCCGCTAGTTATATTATAACTACCAATGCTCTGTCAAATTTAGTTTGTTCTTATAAACTTGACAAAGCCAACGCGGCGTAGTTTATCAATAATTTTAATTTGTATTTATTTGTTGTTTAATTTATCTAATAAATTCTGATGGTCCAAACGGAATCTCTCAACCGTTACAGATTGAAATCTCCACATTACTTTCGAATATGTTTACAGTGAGATGGTAGATAATGATTTTTTCGATAATCATTGTTTACACATAAATCCATCGATAATGATAAAATAATTTCAATAATAAACATGTTTGTTTAATGCGATCGCCTCCATAACGAGCAAAACAATACTCTTCACATCAGCCGAAATCGATCACAATCAATTTGTAATAATCGGTCGAAAGGTTTCGAATCACGTTTACGAACGATTCTAATAATAAATAGAACAGTATATCATGATTGAACGCCGTCCATATAAAGTGCACGCTGCGCGTGAAATTTATTTCAAATCTTTTCGATTTTAATTAAACGGATAATCGAGAGGTTGAAGAGCGATGCAGTTGCAATTGGGTTGCTTCCTATCAATTTGTTATACAAATGCATAGGCGTACCTTTTTGTAAGATTTTGGTCTAGAAGAGGGTAAATCTTTAAAGAAACATTACGTATTCATTGTTAAGTGGTTATACATATACTGTTACAATTTTCAGAAAAAAAATTATTTATACTGTACATATATTTAATTTTATTAAGTACAGACTCAGAAAATTTCAAGGCAATCCAGGTATTATTTTTTAAGATACATGCAAATTTGTAAAGACAGTTTTCACTCAATAATCTATGTAAACAGACGCGTTTGAAACTTTAAACGCTTTTTTCTCAAAACTGCATTTTTAAAGTCGTGTTCAGTCTCAATTTTTAGCACAAGCTTTTTAGCTATATTTTTAGCAATTAGTCGATAGTTTTTTTCTCGAAAATAAATTCTTTTTTTTTTATTAATAATTTAAGGTTAACATTTTAATCAAAAATGGATTTTTCAGCTTTCAAAATTATTATTTTTAGTAATACAAAAATGTTAAAATGTAGTTTAAAGTTACCATAATACGTGTATAAACTTTTATATTAATAAATTCAAAATTCTTCTCACAAAAAATTCTTGAAAAATCGGTTCCTTGGTTCCTCCTGTATATATAGGTATACAAGCCCTTAAGAACGTATCGATATAGTCGTACTTAGGGATTGCAATATCGCGGCATTTCTGCTGCATTGACTTCAATCCAGTGGGATTCTGCATAGTTGTTTTAAGAAAATTAAGAACAAAACTACCGCCATTGTTTCAGTGAAGTAATTATTTATATAAAATTTGAAATTTTCATTTTGGAATTTTTAATTTCTAATGGAATTTTTAATACAGTTGAACTGATCTATTAATTATGCGTTTATCCATTCAATATTCATTTGACTTCCTGCAAAGTCAGTATGCTTATTTCTATTATGTTGGCAGTACTCTTGAGTGTACAATAAGTTTAAAACGCTCAAAGATGCTTCAAATAAGGATTTATATGATTATTATTTTATGTAATTTTTATGTTTCTGATTGATGAAAGCAAATTGAGTTTATTTATAGTTAAGATTGTTTGCTCGTACATATCTTGCTTTCAACGTTGCGTACCTACTCGTGTATTAAACCATATAGTTAATTTACTTTTAAAAACTTCAGCGCACAGTTTCAAACCTTAACTATACCAAAAAATTATTTTATATCTAAGAACAACAAAATAAAGTGAGTTAACTAAAATTATGCTGGATCCGGCTGGATTGTGGATCCCACTTTGCTGGAGTGCAATCCCTACTTGTACTGTATTATTAGTGAAAGCATAGAAATTATTTGCACTATTTCATTCTCTTCACTTATTCAATTATTATAAATAAAGCTTCAATTTAATGAAAATAATTCAAGAAGAGAATGTATAGAACTAGATAAGTCGCTGATGACCTTGGACGTTCCAAGCGACTATAAATAACCAAAAAAAAAAATCAAGATGACAACCAAACGTTCCTCAAATCCATCAAAAGTTTATGCTTTTGTCATAAGAATGTTTAGTAAACAAAATATAACAAGATATTAAGAGTTACAACTCATTTTATAAAAATAATGAATCATTACCATAATAAAGAAGCTGAATTGATACGGAAGCTCAACGGGGATGCATTTACTAATTACCTACTACTTAGATTTTTAAATATTGTATCGATTTCTTTCAATTTTCAATCACTAATTTGGAAACGTTTTTTTTTCCTACCTTAATTGGCCATCACGATCTGGGTCCTTTAATTCAATTTGATGGCTGGAATGTGAAAAAAAAACCTTAATAAAATTTTTTGTAAAACCAATTTGTGCTAGGTTCCACTAATAATTGATAATGCGATATCATTCCATGGTTCTGCTCATCGTTGGTGATAATTTTGAAATAAGAGCTTTTAAACTTTACTTCATCTACGATTTTTCATATATATGCAACAGTATTTAAGAATAGAAAATTAAGTACCAGGTTACTAATGCATTGGTGACCGTCACAATTTCAGTAGAGGCAGCCTCCCTTTGATACCATAATATTACTCTTTATGTTAATTGCTTTATCATTAAATGTTCCATAAAATATCCACAAATTTTCCAATTCAATAAATACTTGTTGTTGTTACAGTAATGTGGAATAGAAAAATAACCTGCAGGTCAGTTAATAAAATGAGTGATAGTCACGATATGTAAGTGGGGGAAGGTAGGGTTCTACCCCCCATTGGTACGTCCATGTACATATGTGAAAGCTATTAGAAAAATTCGATAGGTTGAATAGGAAAATGATTGCCGAGAGTGGTAATTTAGAAGAATGGCGTTCGTTAACGGAAAAATATGTCGAGGATCTTGTTACATAGCTCTAGACGCGCACTACTAGAATTGTATAATGGGCTTTAGCACAATTAGTTGCCGATAGTGTCTGTGATATAAATCTAGTCGAACATACGCTGCAATTTCAAAGAAAACATAAACGGCAATATAACAAAACACCCACACCGTGTTTGCGATGATATCGTGGCGAAGACGCCCGTATGTTGGCTGACAAAAACTACACATTGGCCTCATAAACATCTTCATAGTCTCTCCATTTTCTCTGCCTATTATAAAACAATCAGCGTGTATTCGGATTTTTCTTCAAATTCAATTAATTGTATACCCATGTGCCTTGTGACTGAAACAACAAACAGATGTTGCGTTTATTGTTGCTCGGTTTCAAAATGTCTTTCTCGGGGATGTTTCCAACTCTAGCCGCGACATTAAAAACCGCTTGTTTCACGGAAAATTTATTGGCTCCTATCAAACATAAACATATTGCATATAAGTATACAACGTGATTGTTTTGCAATCTTTTCAATCATTTTTGGACTTTTATTTTTAGTTTTCTCAAGCTCCTTTTAATATGTAACTTTTAACAACATACTTGACATGAACATTTGTGTATGTATCGCATTAACTTTTTGGTGTGAAAAATATTTTTTTTTTCATTTTATAAAAAATGTGGTTTATAATTGCATACAAATTATTATCAAAAAATATCTGCAGCACGGTTAGTATACAGCATACTTAAGTACCTACACATATCATTTAAAAATATGAAAAGTTTGTTTCTCTTTTGGAAATTATACAGTCGATATGGAATAAATATTTACTACTTGACTTTATTTTTAAGCTCCTTCAAGCTTAATATTATAATTAAAGTGCCATATCAAGTCAAGCATTGACTTCGTAAGTTACTTCACTTGCAAAATGTCGAGAATAATTCATTTTACAAAATGTCCAACTACTTGAATTGATGAATCCATAATATGGAATTTTAAAGAAAGATTACAAATCTTTTTTATCCATTTACATATTTAATAATATTTGAAGGACTGAACGAAAAAACAGTAAAATTTAGTTTCATATTATGATGTGCCCAATTACAATGAACAGTAAAGAGATATCTTGTTTTTGTTCAAATCAAGTAGACTTAGATAGTTTTTGCCCACATTTTCTTCATATTCTCTTTTCCTCTTTGTGTTTATATTCTTCTTTTATTTTAGAAAAAGGTACTTGAACCATTTTCCTTCGGTTATTCGATTCAACTTTGAACTTTGTAAGTACTACACTTTGAAATCAGCTAAAATCAACAAGTATGAAACTATGAACGGTTTTCCCCCTAAACTCTTCAATTTTATACACCTACACTAGTACGGTTACCGACGAGTTCATCGAAAATCAATTAATCGAATGCAAATTCATCGAAAACGAGTTTATCAAAAACCAATTCATTGAAAACAAATTCATCGAAAACAAATTAATCGAAAACCAATTCATCGAATGATCAATTCATCGAATCACCAATTCATCGAAAAAAAATTTTCTTCTAGATATTTGAAAGAAATTCCAAAGGGACTGGCAAGCTAAAAAAGCAGTGGTCAACAAAAGTTGACAATTTTATAAATAAAAATTTGACAATAAAAATATTTTTTTGAAACACCTACATATATCTGCCTACTTATTAAAATATTCTGTAACCTTATAAAAGGTAATTTACTAATTTACATAAGTAAACACTTTTATTGTCAAATTTTATTTATAAAATTATCAACTTTTGTTGACCACTGCTGTTTTAGCTTTCCGGTCCGCTCGGCATTTCTAATCATCAAAATTCATTCATCAATCTACAAAAAAAAATTTTTCGAGGAATTGATCATTCGATGAATTGATTTTTGATGAATTTGCTTTTGATAAACTCGTTTTCGATGAACTCATTTTCGATGAATTTGCTTTCGATGAATTTGCATTCGGTGAATTCGTTTTCGAAAAACTTACCGTGAATCCTTTATAACATGGGTATAAACTTCTGTGTATTTAAAGACTTAAGAAACTGACACATCATCAGAACTGGAAAATATAGGTAAAACTAGGAAAGTGAATGTTAAATACTGAACAGTACGAACAAAGTTCTGGAACTTGGGACCGTTCTATGATGGGGTTTTTTGGAGTTTTAATCTCAAATGTGTAAATAAGGGGCCTGAAATAAATATTGATTTATATACTAAATTAATTTAAGAATATTCTTATTTTGTTATTGGAGACCGACCTTGAAAGAAGATGTTAAGTCTCTTAATTGACACCTTCTTTGAAAAAAATTTGCAAGATTTGAGTTACCAGTCTATAGACTCTTGAAAAGATCACCTTACTCTAGCAACATTATAATGAACTTAATAGAATCTTGATGCCTTATTTAGTGGAAATAGAACAAAAAAATCATTTTTATCATAAAGTGACTTAACACCTTCTTCCAGAGAACCACACTTTGGCGTTCCTTCAATCTCTGATTTAAGGATTAAAAAAAAATGCAAATTTATAATTTATAATTTATAATTTCCAAATAATTTCCTAAACATGACTCTTATAGCTCTTTTTTCAATACATATTGTTGTTTAGATGATTGACTTCTCCATTTCTTTTGGACTTTTCTTTCATATAAACTCAGTGGAATGAATGAAAATTTGAATTTACCTGATACTATATAAAATGATTAGCAATTACTATTTTCTGACTTTCAAAAATGTCATTAAGAAACATTGATTTAAGTTCCACTATGATAACTTATTTATAACTTAAAAAACTTTGAAATGAAATAGCTTGCAAATTCAATATTTGACTTGACTTGATATTTAAATATTGACATTTAACGTGAGTTTGACTTGATTTGAAGCTAAATCTAAATCAAGTAGCTTGAAAATCAAGTCAAATGAATTCCTAAAGAATTCCTAAATATCATTATTGTGTAGCTTCTTAATGTTTACCCCTTCAATAACGTTATAATATATTTTTCGTGATGACGAGTAGTGCTATAGTTATATAAGTAATTTAATACAGGATATATTTAATTATAAAAATATTTCAACTCAATTGCTAAAATGCACAGTTTCAACAATATATACTAATTAAATTTTCTTATGATTTTTTTTTATTTTTCTTGAAACTCGATAAACTACTGCAATTTTTCATTATAGACGTTTCAGTTCTTTTATTATCTTTGACCCATTGCATAACTTTGCCTCATAATTCATTAATAAATATTCTTTCAGCATGTAAGAAAATGACACATTGCATCGATTCGATCGATATCCGTTTTATTTACATAATACTTTAAATTTAACATGATATTAATTATCATAAGAGAATGGCTTAATGCAATAATTTCCAAGTAGTAAAATTAGTTATAGATATCGTATACTCGTATATTATACAAGAAATGCAACATTTAAAACAATTCAGATGACAGATTATTACACAGCCGATATATAGAGATATCAAATGAAAAATTGCAATCGATTTCGATCTAGATTATAATTAGTTTGCATTATTTTTAAAACAATCGTTTATTCGAGTAAATAGAGCGCAAATTTAAAAATGTTTTTATTTGTAGGTAAATGAATTGCTAAAAGTAATGAGGAAAACGCAGGAGAATTGTGACCAGTTCAGTGGTACTTTATTACTTATACCTATGTTAACTTGTTTAATAAACGTGTAATTGTTTTCATTAAAGGGCAGAGAATTGATAAAAAAAAATCTATTTTGAAAATGTTACAAGCCGTAAATTGTCTATAAATGTCCAAGTTGAATATATGAATATTAAAACAGATTGGTTGCATAGATGAACGTATAAAAGGTACATAATATGTTGGTTAAATGATTGTAGAAGTATTTTATTTAGAGGTAAAGTTCTATAGTGAGCACTTGGTCACTTAGTTATATGAATAGTTTTTATGATTTATAGTTGGGCGTTTGATGCGTAGATTGAGTTCTATTAAATTAACACGAGGTGAATATAAATAACATATAAAAGGCGGAAAATAAGTCGTGTAATTTTGTTCATTAATATATTGTTTATTGTATGATTTAGTTGCACCTTAACGTTTATGTCAACACCCCCATTTAAAAATGTGAAAAATTGAACATTTTACACCCAGTTTTAATGAATAACGAAATAAATTGGATTGAATAGGTTTAATAAATCATTTAGTAATTTTAAAATGTTGCCTGCGTAAGCTTTTCACATTTACTTTAATACAAAGGCCGTAGGGGTATAAGCGTAATGAATTTGCCCCCGGAAGATATTTAAATGATACTTGGAGGGTTTGTAGGTGTTAATGAAATAATAAGATCCTGAAAATTGTAGGGCCCTAACAAAATTGGTTTTTGAAAAAAAAGTAAATTTTGTAAAAATCGGAAAAAAAATTTTCTCAAGAACGCGTAAATCGATTGATCTAAATTTTTGGAATGTTTTAGAAGCTAATAATAGCTTTTGGGAAAAAAATTAAGAACTTCAAAGGTTTATAAAATGTTTGAAAAAAATGACGTTTTTTATCTAATTTCAATTTTCAATCATGATACAATTCTGGCACAATTACGAAAATATTTTTTTGAAATCCTCATTCATGTTTCTATAAGAGTATAAGTTTTTAAAATCTAAAAAAATGGTACGCCATAGTCAAAAAAAATAAAAACCGACCGCGCGTACCCAAATGTTGACTTCATTTACCTACATACATGTATTGAGTTCTTATTTAATTTTTTTAATACATAGTTCACATATTTTAAATTAAATCAAGAGATTTATTTTATTTTCAAAACAACGACAATTATTTTTTGCTAAAAATCAAAAATTTAAAGAAGTCAAAATTTTAATTTTTTAAATATCAATTATCACCAACTGTTGTACTGTTGTATGGTATAGAAAAATTAATATTTATTATAAATAAAATAGAAAAAAATCAAATATTTTTCTTAGAATATATCTTTTAAGAAAAAGGTAGAATTTTTATTATAATATATTGTTGATGGTAATTTTATATGGTTTAAGGTATTTTTATTGTTGATTATAAATTTTGTAATTTATATCTAGTACCAAAAAATTATAGGTAATATTTTCAGTTTATTCTAATTTACTTATGTAGTTTATGACTCTATCAAAAAATATCTGCTGCAGACGTCACAGTACTTTCTTTTACTTTCATTTATGAAACTCGGTGTTGGTTAAAAGAAATAAAAGCACTTTATAACTATACTTACAAACAGAACTGCATATATGGTTGTATGCAAGTATGCATACAACTTATATGTATGTATATGGGTCGTTCTTTTACAAACCGTACAAAATCTGAGCAAATTTGAACTTGACATTTTAGAATCGCCTGAAATTTTTTTTTCAGCTTCTATACGTAAATATAACAACCCGTATTTTTGGATTTTGCTCAAAAAAATTTTCTTTTGAAACTATGCCCATTTAAACTTTCAATGATATTTGAATTTTCTCCAACCTTTGCCTATTTGAAATTTTATATCTCCAGTTCTACTATTCGGATTTATGTCGAATTTTTTTTATTCTTTACTTTGTTACTTAAGGTTTAAAAGTATATTGTTTAAAAAAATTTTTTGCATAAATTTTATAAACAATTGCAATTTAATTGTTTATAAGCTTATATCACCCCTTTACCCCAACTTGAATCGAATTAAAAAAATATCATTGTATTCCTTATTTTATCATCTACAAAACCCAGTTTACAAAAAGTTGAGATCTCTCTTATTTTGGAAGATATTAAATATTTTCGAGCGCAAGGTACCGAAACGCGCTCCGCGTGCGTCCAATTCCTAAGATCTCCAACGCTCTAGCATCTACTTTACATTTCTGAATGTTAACCATTCTGCGTTTGAGTATAAAAATGTTTGTTAGAAGAACCTCAAAATAGTTTCCCCATTACAAAACTAAACTTTAAAAGGCAAAAATGCATTGAAACGTAAAAATGAGGTAAATTTTTACTGTTAAAATTTTTACAATAATTTTTTTACTTACTTAATTTACAAATTTATATAATTTTCACCAGAATTATCTATGTCCCTAAATATTTATAAATCTTTTTAAGAAGAACAATATTGATATTGGGTCGTTGGAAAGTTATGACGTTGATATAGAACGTTTCCCAGCAAATTCCGATATACCTTATGAGGAAAAAGAAGTATTAGTACCTGCAGCAATTGATTCGTTCAATCAGGATTTGAATTTCATTGGATCTTCTGCCATTCACAGAAGAAAATTTCCCAAAGGCGTTATTCCGATAAAAAAATAAAAAGAGTATCTTAAACATTATTGAAAAAAATGTTTCATCCAACTATTGACAAAAATGATGATACCATTGAGGAAAATGATGAAAATAATTTACAAGAACTTAGATTTTATAAAAAATGAACTCAAAATGATTTCTAAGATCGTATATTTTTCTGGGTCTAGTGCTCAATATAAAAAAAAATTGTAAACCTTACTTACCATGAAGAAGATTTTGGTCTTATTGCAGAGTGACACTTTTTCCCAACTTTTCATGGTAAGGGCGCATATGATGGATTAGGAGGAACTTTGAAAAGGTTAACAGCAAGAGCTAGTCTTCAAAGAACTTCCAATCCCATCCTAACACCAAAACAATTATTTGACTGGGCAAATGAGCCATTTTCTAATATTGCTTCAAAATATGTCACTAAAGGAGAATATTTTGAAGTTTATCTTTTAAGTAAGTAATTATCAGATGAAAAGACCAGTTTTTTATTTTAACAATTTATTTACACTATGTTTCGTCGATATTATTCTTATTCTTATTATTATTATTACATTTTACATCTGAAATTTTGTATTGTTAAATTTATATTCAAATTATATATTTTTATTATATTTGATACAACTATTTTCAAGATACCTGATGAAGTCGGAATTACACTGACGAAACGTAGCGTAAAAGAAAATAAATTGCTAAAATAAAAAACTGGTCTTTTCATCTGATAATTACTCAAAATATTAAACTAGTAAGACATGAAAATCAGTATTAAATATTTTGAAGGAAAACGAAAATTAGAGGTTTGATTTAGAAAAGCTACAACCGCCAAAGGGACATTAAAATTTCATGCTATAATACCGATTAAAAATATTTTCTTTGCAAGACGAAAATGATACAATTAAGTACCTACTTTTAAAAAGTTATATAAATATTTCAACATGTACAACAATTATAATAAAATGAAAATTATTATTTTGAATACTTTTAAGTTTAAAACAAATACGTCTTTTTCCTACATCGCAACTGCATTCATTACATTTCCTTGCGTTCCAAAATATTATGATTCATTTTTGAAGTAAGTATATCTATTGAAGTTTGCTTTTTAACGTTTAGTTTTGTAATGGGGAAACTATTTTGAGGTTCTTCTAACAAACATTTTTATACTCAAACGCAAAATGGTTAACATTCAGAAATGTAAAGTAGATGCTAGAGCGTTGGAGATCTTAGGAATTGGATGCACGCGGAGCGCGTTTCGGTACCTTGCGCTCGAAAATATTTAATATCTTCCAAAATAAGAAAGATCTCAACTTTTTGTAAACTAGGTTTTGTAGATGATAAAATAAGGAATACAATGATATTTTTTTAATTCGATTCAAGTTGGGGTAAAGGGGTGATATAAGCTTATAAACAATTAAATTGCAATTGTTTATAAAATTTATGCAAAAAATTTTTTTTAAACAATATACTTTTAAACCTTAAGTAACAAAGTAAAGAATAAAAAAAATTCGACATAAATCCGAATAGTAGAACTGGAGATATAAAATTTCAAATAGGCAAAGGTTGGAGAAAATTCAAATATATAGAAGCTGTAAAAAAAATTTCAGGCGATTCTAAAATGTCAAGTGTCGAATGGTGTACGATTTGTAAAAGAATGACCCATATACATATACGAATTCCCACCGTCACCCCAGAACCGTCCTTATTCGAATTTTCCCAGGAAAAAGTTTCAAACAAAAGTTGTAGGCGTCAATGACTCTAACAACTGTAAAAAGTTTAAATAAAATCGTTGAAGCCGTTTCCGACAAAATTTGATAAAGTTCAAAAACTCCTAGAGTAAAGTGGAGCTTTCAGTTAAGCAATTTCAACTAAAAGCTTCTCGGCATAGCCAGATGTAATATGCAGTCTAAATTCCAAGTTTGGTGAAATTTGGATAAAGCTTTCGATACGATATGGCTGTCACACACACACAAACATTTCTTTAACACTCCCTTTTGCGGACCCAGGAGACTTCAAAACATGTATTTTCGGTGAAAGCTCGAAATTGAAAATTCGACCCAATTACAATACTTTCTTTATTATATAGTATATAGTAGTAAAAGAAAGTAATTAGACAGAACATAGTGATTTTGTATTCAAGTCGTGTGTACATTTTTACTTTCTTTTACTACTATATAGATAGTAAGGGAAGTATTGTAATCGGGTCGAATTTTCGAATTCGAGCTTTCACCGGAAATACATGTTTTGAGGTCTCCTGAGTCCAAAAAATTGTTTTTAGAAACATGTCTGTGTGTGACAGCCATATCGTATCGAAAGCTTTATCCGAATTTCACCAAACTTGGTATTTGACCTCACTATTATACCTAGTTGTGCCGCGAAGCTTTTGGTTGAAATCGGGTAGCCAAAAGCTCCACTTTATTCTAAGGGTTTTTAAGCTTTTTCAATTTTTTTCGAAAATGGCTCCAACGATTTTCTTTAAACTTTCTATAGTTCTTAAACTAATTAGTGGCTACTCCCCCACCAGCGGCAAGCGTGCAATTTTGTTTAAATTTAATGCAATTTATAAGTATATAAAGTATAAATACTTTCCACCTGCCTGGAGGAAAGCCAAAATCATCCACATACACAAGCCGGGAAAAGATAAAACAAGTATAGATGGCTACAGACCAATTAGTCTCCTCCCTGTGCTGTGTAAGTTGTATGAAGGACTTCTTCTCTACAAAATTGCTCCAATTATATAAAAAAAAAGAAATTATACCCTTTCACCAGTTTGGTTTCAGACAAAACCATAGTACTATCGAGCAGGTCCACCGTATTACAAATTATATAAAAATATCTCAAGAAGAAAAAAAATACTGCGTGGGCCTGTTCCTGGACGTTTGACCGCGTTTGGCACGAAGGTCTCTTGCACAAGGTAAGGCAATATCTACCTCACCAGTACTATGCTATCATCAGCAGTTACCTTCGTGACAGGGAGTTCTACGTCCAGTACGGGAGTGCCATAAGTAGATTCTACCGTATGGCTGCTGGTGTTCCTCAGGGCAGTGTGCTTGGCCCAACTCTATATAACTTATTCACGTCTGACTTGTCCACCGACGAAAATATAATCACATCGACTTTTGCCGATGATACAGCGATACTCTACGCAAACATTAACCCGCGAGTGGCCACGAGAGATCTGCAGTCTCATGCAAATGAAATCATGAATTGGGCAAGGAGATGGCGAATCAACATTAATGAGAGTAAAACAAAACTCATTACGTTTACTCTTCGCAAAAGAGAGTGTGGACCGATCTCCATCAACAATTGCCCTGTTGAGAGCGTACAAGAGGTGAAGTACCTGGGATTTCACTTAGACCGCCGTTTAACATGGAAGATCCATTTTAAAAAAAAGGTAGCACAGTTAAAACTGCTACACCGAGAACTCCGATGGTTAACCGGAAAGAGATCATCTTTGAATCTAGCCTGAAAGGTCATGCTCTACAAATTTTTATTCAGACCAATCTGGGCGTATGGAGCACATCTATGGGCAGCCGCTAAACCCTCCAATGTCGAACTAATCCAGAGACAGCAGACGGTTATATTAAGGTCTCTTCTCGGGGTTGGTCGCTACATAAAAAATGAGATCATACAGCGTGACCTAGGAGTAGAAACGGTTGTGGAATACGCTAAGCGACAAGGAACCAGGTACTTAAAACGAGTTAAAGTTCACCCAAATAAATTAGCTGTTGGAGCTATACAAGAAACACCTTATAAAAGACTAAAGCGAATGGATCCTCTTGAATTTATCAATTCATAAATCAGACAGCTATATAATATATGTATGTATATGTAAATTGTAAATCTCATCTGGTCATTTTTAGTTACTAAGTATATATTTTAATTGTTTTTAATAACTTAATTTTAAACTACCAATTTTAAATATTTTTTAATCATAGTAAGTTTTATGTTAAACAAGTTTTTATACATTCTTTATTTACCTTGTAAGTAGCCATAATTCTTTTACCCTGACTATGGTCAGGAGAACTATGATTTTTTTTTTGTTAGTATTAAGAGTTTCAATAACCTAGGCTAGGAGCACTGTGTGTTCAATACCTAGAAAAATTAGTGGCTACTACTTTTATTTGGAACTTTTTCCTGGGAAAATTCGAATAAGAGCGGTTCTGGGGTTACGGTTCAGAATTCGTATATCCATATGCATATAGACTGTGTGCATATATACAATAGTTTTGTTTATATGTATTTGTATAGTTATAAAGTACTTATAGTTCTTTTAACCAACAGTGAGTTTCATAATTGATAGTAAAAGTAAGTACTGTGACGCCTCACAGCAGATATTTATAATAGGTTAAAAACTGAAGCAAAAATTTTAAATTGGATTTTAGAGCACATCATGAAAATTACAAAAAAAATGTCTTGACTTAAATTTTTAATAAATTAATTTGAAATCAATGGAAACGGTATACCTATAGTTTGATTTTCGATTGCAACAGATTTGAAAATACTCGTTTAACCTGCTAATTACGATTGAATCCAAACTATAGAATATCGTCTTCGATACCGTCAATTTAAAAAATTTTCTACGCTAATCCGATTTCTCTAGTACGAAAATTGTATGTAATTTATTAAGATTTTTACTAAATTAATTACATAGTTAGGTATTTTCCAAATTGAAAAGCGAGCCAATACTGATCATCCGAGTTTTTTTTATGTGTCTCGTTTTTCTCTTAATAGGAGCATCTATCGTATCGTTTTCTATATGGCTCCAATACGCATTTCAAACTAGGTTCATATTAGATGAAACTTGTTCGCATCCATTTTATTTCCAGCGCATATTTCTTTTTTCTTCATTGCAATTAAGTTAATGATTAATACATTACTCGTGTTTATGCAAGAAAGTAAATTTTTCTTATTTTCAAATTTCTAGATTTACTGGTTTAATATTTGTTGTTTTATTATAGTTTTGAGCGTTAATAAAATTGCATATGTGCCACTATGACAAGTATTAATAAACAGAAAATCAATTAACGTTGTAAGAATTTTTTGCCTCGTCGCAGGATGTAACATACATAATATTAATTACAATAAAGGAAACTAAAAAAACTTTGATTGAAATTTTTTTCTAAAAAGTTGAAAAGTCGCTGTGTGTCAGCTTTTCAAATGCACGTCTTTTCGCTTGAAAGAATCAGGTTCGTAATTCCCCTGGTCATGTGTTTTTATTTAACGATTTTAAATGTTTTAATGTGTGTATATAATAAACGTAACAGGTTTATAACTGATTGAAACAAATCATGTAGGAAAGGGAATCGTTAAAACTAACAATGAAAATATTGCAGATTATTGTTAACTTGTCTTACCACCTGCTGGTAATAAATGTATTTCAGATTTCGACATAGTTGAATGATTTTCGAAACTCCAGTGGGTGTTTATCGAGCCGATCAATGAAGCTTTTGATATAAAATATACGCCACTTTGTCTATTTATAGGTGAGTAGTGAGTAGTGGTTTTTTTTTCATTTGGTATGAATATGAGAAATCGATACTTATTTGTCCGGCAGGTTAATAAATTGATAAGTTTAAGAAAATTGGTTCAATCGTAAATATATGATTTATGAGAAATTTCACAAACACTCCCTTTTCGATTAATGAAATAATTCAATATATTTATAACAATTTAACTTGTAAATGGGGGCTCAGTTAAAACTCCTGAATACCTTTTTTGAAAAGTTACATAATCAAACCAATTATAAACAACAATTTTTTCTTTTACAATGGTGCTGATTTCTAGAATTCCTTTACCAAAAGGCAATAAACGGGACTCTTCAGATTTCGACCAGATTGATTGCATATAGCACAGTCATTTTATGTAAAAATTAGCTGATACCCACCCGCTTTGCTTAGCGTGCCTAAATTAAACGAATTTTTTAAAACAAACTTTCATATTACAATAAAATTTATTTCAGTTATTTCGATAAAAAGACCAGCAGTTACCCCTCAAGAACCTTGCATTTACCAAAAGAACAAATATCGTATTGTAAATGTTAGGATTTTAGATCCAAAATAAGGATTAAATTTCATAATAAATTCATCAAAATCGATTAAATTACTTCTTAATACACAATATGTAGAGGAAAATGGTTGACTGACAGACACGCTGAAGGCTAAATGACTGAAGATTTTTTTTCTTCTTATCCAACTTGCCGTCCAGTAGAGGTTTGTGAGTAGATAGTTGGTATTGATTGTTTTCGTTTACATCCTTCACGTCTGCAAGTGCAGGACAATTGCCAAGATGCCTGGCGTTCATAGGTTCCCCATTGCAGAGATAGCAGATTGGAGTCGATAGGATGCCGATACGGTGCAAGTGCTCGCATAGGTAGTCGTGTCCCGTGTTGTTGTATCCGTGTAGTTTGGAAACCTGGCGGGGGAGAAGTCGTGGTATAAGGAATTCTAGTAAGGATTCCCATTTTTCCTTGTGTTTCATTGTTTGAGTATTATAGGAATGCCAGTTGATAGTGCTTCCAATATGGCTTTAAGCTGATGTTAAAGACATCTGTTAACGGTTCATTTACAGTGGTGCCAGAATTTGCGAGAACGTTTGCTTTTTTATTTCCCAAGATACCAACATGACTGGGAATCCATTGTAATGACAGGTGCCAACCTGTTTTAGCAAAATTGTACATGGCGGCTCAACATTTGTTATCACGGACGCAATTGGTGGGGTAGTTAAAAAGTTATAGGATAGTGCTGTTATTGTAGCTTGAGAAGCAATAAAGAAGACAGCTTTATGGTACGCCTTAACTTCGTGAAGTTTGAACGTAGCCAGTAAAACAGCCTCTACTTCCCCCATCAAAACAGCTTAGAGGTTCTCCAACAGCGGCGCATTCTTCAATATATCGCTGCAGTTATCAGCACAAGTCTTTCCGGATCCTAGGATTGATGAACCATTTGTATAAATGTACAGGAACTTTGAGCGTGGGTACATGGTATTTTAGAGAGGCTTTCAGTAGCTCGATAAAAACATGAATGTTAACAGTGTTATTCTTAAGTAGACCGTGGTATCCACTTAGGAAACGCTTTTTTTGGAATTCCACCCCTACGTAGTACAAAAAGAGGGTTGATTGTTTTGCATATTTAAGTGTTTTTTTAATTATCAATTTTTTCAGATTTGATTTTTGCAAGCATGTACACGTGAAGAATCTTTGCCTTTGTAGTTTCTTAATTCGTTAATTTAAGGGTTGAAATATAGTTTTTAAAAATTTCAAGAAAATCAAATCCCCAAAGACCTCACTGACTTATTTATTATTTTTTTTAAACCTGACATTTTCCGTTCATCATAATTTACTCTATACAACACTGCATTGAAAATATTATATTGGGGGAAGAGGGATATAAAAATTCAACATGTTCAATTGCTTAAATTATTTTTTTTTTTTAGTTTTAGTCAGTATATTGGAGTTTTTTTATTCAAAATTTTAATGCATTCTTTCTTTATACATATTGATACATTATAACCCAGTGCTTTTAGTCTTTGAAAATGGTAAAAAGTGAAAAAATTATAGTAGGATAAATCCCATTGGAAAAGGAAGAGAATATAACAAAAATGAAAGGAAAAATAAATAACGGTCGATCTGAGGTGGGGAAGTGGAAAAGGGGGACGTTTTTAAGGGTAGAAACGTTTTATCTCGATTTCCAACAAAACTATAAGTCAACTAGTAACAGTAACTATAAGTCCTATGGAAAAAAGTTAAATTGAATAGCTGTAGGTAATAAGAAGAACTACAACTTTTGTATTAAAACTTTTTTCACATAAGCTAAAAATTTATGTGAAAAATTCCAATAACTAAGTTTTTGGTTTTTTATTTTTATCTTTTAAAAAAAATTAATGAAATTTGGCAAAAGTTCACCTCTTAATGTCCCAAACATACTGTATTTTTTTTGATTAAAAATATTTATTTTTAACCTTATTTTGACTTAATATTGAAAAAGCACCATTCAATGTTCTCAGAAAATGCAATAATGAAAGTGTAAATTTTAATAAGCTGTTCTAAATTATGTTATGTACAATTTTGAGCAATTTATTAAAATTCACACTTTGATTATTGCATTTGATGGGAACATTAAACATTGTAGTGTATAAATTTTGTTCACCATAAAAAAGTAGAGGTTTCAACGAACAAAAATCTCACCGATTTTTTAAAAAAATCAGATGTTTTGACGTGAGAATTTTTGATTGAAAATTAGGGTGCTTTTTCGATATTAAGTCATTATAAGATGAAAAAATTAATATTTGAAATAAAAAATACAGTGTGTTTGGAACATTAAAAGGTAAGTGTTCACCCGTGTAAAAATTTTTTTTTTTTTGTAAAAGATAAAAATTAAAAACCTAAAACTTGGTAATTTGAATTTTTCACATAAATCTTAAGGTTGTGTGAAAAAAGTATTAGCACAAAAGTTGTAGATCTTCTTATTACCTATTAAGAGGTAAGTTTTTACCAAATTTCATGATTTTTTTTTTGTAAAAGTTAAAAATTAAAAAACAAAAACTTGGTTATTGGAATTTTTTACATAAAATTTAAGGTTATGTGAAAAAAAAATGTTATCACAAAAGTTGTGGATCTTCTTATTACCTACAACTTTGCCATTTAACTTTTTTTCCATAGGACTTGTAGTTGTGTCGGAAATCGAGATAAACCGTTTCTACCCTTAAAAACGCCCCCTTTTTCACTTCTCCACCTCAGATCGACCGTAATTTATTTTTTCTTTCATTGTTGTTATATTCTCTTCCATTTCCAATGGGTTTCATCCTACTATAAATTTTTTTCTGTTCAAAAATTATTTACCCTGGTCTATAAGGAGAATTGCAATTTTTCTAGATTTGCAGCGTGTATTGCAGTATCAATTTTAATTCTTCACATACGAAAGACCATTTTTGTAATAAAATTTTTATGAGTTGTTCTTTTTTTTTGCTGAAGGGTGATTAAGGTGGTTTCTTTCTTCACAAACAGGGTATTATTTTTTAAGACAAGACGTCAAAACGTCAGATATGCTATTCAACATTTGAAGGTAATCTATTATCAGTAATCCGGAAAATTATCCGAAGTTAGCGATTTCGTTATCATAGATTTTTCAGCTATTTCGTTGGGTTTTTCCGAAAGATTTCTTTAAATATAGTTTCGAATAAAGTCTGTTACATTTTTTATTACACTATACCATTTATTCTTTAGTTTTTCCAATTTTTTAAAAAATGTCTACTTATTAAAAATGTTATGTAAATGTAAGTTTATTAAGGGCTAGTTAACAAAATCTTTCTTATAAATTACCTATATATGTATATCTAATTTGTGGGTATATTATAAATTAAATGTTTATTCCAAATCATCTTAAAAAATTGATAAGTTGATTAGAAATAAAATTTAAATATGCAAGAGTTACACAATAAAAATAAAAAATTGGTTTTGATTTATAATCTTTAGTTAAAAAATAATAAATAAATAGGTAAATCTTAATTGCTAGTTTTATAACTTGGGAAATGTAAAGGTGAGTCAAGAGTACCTATAAATTTTAAAAAAATATGGTTTTGTGTAATTTATCGTAAATTCGTTATGAAAATCAGTGAATAATCTGTTTTACATCTTCCAGTTGGTTTTGTAAATAATTATATAGAAGTACGTTAACATTAATTAACATCTCAATATAATAATTTTATTGATCATATCGATTGAATGGAACATACGAGATGAGATGGCCCTAATTAAATAAAATTATCTACGTTACGGGTATATTTATAATTGTAGAAACGTTCGAATGTATCTAGCGATATTTGTTTTAATGGCACATCGCATAAATCTTTCTCATTCGAAATGATAAAAGTGTTCAATGCATGAAGTGAAGTTCATCGTCGTCGCGGTAATTTGAACATTTGCGGAGAAATCAGAAATGTGATTTAGCGAGTGACCGATGGGCAGTTTGCAGTGGGCTGTGGGTTGCGGGTTTTTGGGCCCCGGGGGGATCACAATGACTCCACTAATGAGGGTCACACACACCGGGGTCATCTCCACGTTCACCTCTACATATTTCTTTCTAACTTCCTCGCATAATGCAAACGGCACTCGTTTCTGATTTCTCTACAAATGCAACTTTTTTTTTGGCTTCTAATCACATTTCGGATACACTTGCTTAATATTTAACTTCAAGTTGAAGTATTCTTTAGATTTTAGGTGCTTGAATCACATCGAAGGTTCTTGCAAATTCTTTTACAGTTTCTTACTACAAAGTTTTATGTAAATTTCTTTAAATAAAATAGCTTTAAAAAATAAAATACCAATCTAACGATTGTAAGGACTAAATTTTTTTATAGTTGGTGATTTATTGATAGGAATTGGACTCGGGAGGTCCTTAACCTATGTTATCACAACTCTTAATCTAGATATAATTGCTCCTCTGACCAATGCCAGGAGATAACAGGTTTTACATAGTAATAATTAGTAGAATTAGTATCAAATAAAAAAATAAAGAACTACAATATATGGGTTTATAAAATTTGAATTTAAAGCTTTCAAACTATGGAATAAATACTAAAGAAACAAAAAATTTTAAAGTTTTAATAACCTGTTGGTAAAAGTGATAAGATCTTTAGGCTATTGTATGGAGGAGCTTGTAAAATAGCAGAGGCTAATATGTTGGAATGAGCATCGATCCTTGGAGTGTACCTACTTTTTCCCTGTTTTTTAATATACTCAATCACATGTTCTACGTCTAGGTCGCATTGAATTAACTCCTTGGTGATGAAGCGCCTCACCCCAAGGAAGGATCTAAGTATGATCGTTTGCCTCTTTTGGATCAACTCGACATTTAAAAGTTTGGCGGCTTCCCACAAATACGCACCATTAGCTCACGTTGGTCGGAATATCACCATGTAAACCATGACCTTTGAAGTCAAGCTCAAAAGCCATTTTTCCAGATAGTCCCGATCTCAGAGGAAAATTTTTTTCGGTTTATTAGATAAGTTATTACCACACTGTTAGACACCAGGTCATAACTCGCATAAAGTCGAACCTGGATAAGCGAGTCTCAATAACTCGAACTTTTAGCTTATAGAGGTTCATGAAGTGCCTTTCTCACTTCTACAAGTTTATTAGCAAAATATGACAAATAAGTTGATACACACGGACATTTGGTCATTCAAAAAGAATACGACATAAAACAATAGACCAGTGCTTTTAGCCTTTGAAAATGGTAAAAAGTGAAAAAAATTATAGTAGAATGAAACCCATTGGAAAAGGAGGAGAATATAACAAAAATGAAAGGAAAAATAAATTACGGTCGATCTGATGTAGGAAGTGGAAAAAGGGGGGGGGGGGGGGGGGGGGTTAAGGGTAAAAACGGTTTATCTCGATTTTCGAGAAAACTACAAGTCCTGTGGAAAAAAGTTAAATGGCAAAGTTATAGATAGTAAGAGATAATAGAGAATTTTCGATTGAAAATTAGGGTTTTTTTCGATATTAAGTCATTATAAAGTGAAAAAATTAATATTTTAAATTAAAAAAAAACAGTGTGTTTGGGACATTAAAAAGTAAATTTTTAAAAAATTTAATAAAAAAAAAATTTTTTTTACATAAGAAAAAAATTAAAAAGCTAATAACTTGGTTATTGGAATTTTTCACATAAATTTTGAGGTTATATGAAAAAAGTAGTAACACAAAAAGTGTAGATCTACTTATTGTCTACAACTTTGCTATTTAACTTTTTTCATTAGGACTTGTAGTTTTGTCGAAAATCGAGACAAACCATTTCTATCCTTAACCCCTCCCCCCTTTCCACTTCCCCACCTCAGATTGACCGTAATTTATTTTTCCTTTCATATTTGTTATATTCTCTTTTTTTTGTAATGGGTTTCATCCTACTATAATTTTTTTCTGTTCAAAAATTATCTACCCTGGTGTACAATATAAGTTCCTCGAAATTTACGAATGAGCCATACATAGTAGATGTTAAGGGAAATAATTAGTATTTAGACTTTTAAAAAAATACTTTTTTTCTTCCATGAGTCTATAGAAAAACTATTTTAGAATATTCTCTGAAAATTTTAATTGGTTCCAAAGTTGTAAGCGATTAAGTGAGCATCCCTCGTTAAAGGGTCGCAGCACATGACATGTACGACGACGTTTTTTAACGCGTTTTTCTTTAAACAACTTTTTCTCTAATTTGTGTACAGTTTATCTCAAACAGTTTTTGATCAATCATTTTCAAACTTGGTATGTATATAGAGATACTAGCTGATCCCCGCCCGCTTTGCTCGACATAACTAAATTGACTGGTTATCATAATTAATAGAAACCGTCATAGCAAAATATAAAAAAGTCATTACAGTTCAGTTTACGTAAAAAGATAGTAAATTTTGTAAAGATGGGTAGATGAAAATTTTATTTTGGAAAGGATTTGCGTAAAATCCGTTCTTAGTACGCGTCTACATAGTAAGAGGAGTAACTATGTTGAATTTCAAGTCGATCGGACCTATAGTTTCAGAGATCTCGTGATAAGTCGGTGATCGTTTTTTGCTTATATATATATAGATATACAAATAAAGTAATTTTTTGTAAAAATCATTTTAGATAAAAATTGTCACCATAAGGATGTGCACAAACTGCTTATTTAGATGGTAAACTGCAACTCTATAACTGAAGAATCAGTTATAGAGGTCTACAAAAGAAAAACTACTTTCTCTTAAAGAAGGTTCTATTTCCCATTTATAGGGGTTTTAGAAGGTTAAAATGATGAAACTTGGCAATTATTTTCACTTATATTTTTCTCAGAGTTTTCACTTAGAATTTTCTCCCTTATACCCAGTTCTCACATACCCAGGTTTGACTGTAGTTATTAATACAATCAGTTAAGTAGAAAAGAGAAAAAAAAACCTTGTCATACAAAACACAAAAAAACTTAGTGCAAATTGCAGAACTTCCGAAGATATCTTCATCAAAAATTTAGGATATGAAAATACCTTTTGAAAAACTTTTTCAGTTACAGATACAAAAGTTAAGAGAAGCACTTTTCTGTGAATGTTCTTATAATTTTTAAGAACAAAATTTTAATTTCTCATAAAATCAATATGTTCCGGAGGGAAAGGAGGAAAAGGTTCTATGTTCGGGATTCAATTATGTACACTATGCCGCTGAATACAAGCAGCCAAAATTGCCGAAAAACTCGAACAAAAAAAATTAACTCTTATAATTTTCTAAGAATAACTTTAAATAGTGTATTCTGTTAGGTAAAGTCTATGATAATTAGAAGCAAGGTGAACATTTTTTACGAAATGAAACTCTAAGGAATGTTATGAAACCGAGTGATTTTTAAATTGTTGAATAGAAACTCCAATTTAAAATTAAAAAGTTACATGATTCTAAAAATGCTATGTACATTTGTCTGATATAAGTTTGTGGCTTTTAAGCTTAACGTTTTACTATCGTTTTGTGTCACCGTAAAATACTTAACTGTAATCGTTTCAATACATTTAATTTAAATGAGAATCTTTCGCCTGCATTAAAGTCCGTTTGTTCAGGGGGAAATGCAATGAACCATCACACTATATATAAGTACCGATCCGATACATTCATAATATTATCATTATTATAATAATATAGGAATTTCTAAATATAAATTATGGCAAGTGTTTAGTCGAACATCATAACCAGTTGCATTTTTTCCGTGAAATTTATTTATCGAGACTTGCGTCTTTGCCATACATTTATACTATACACGATATGAATACGCATCGATCGGAAAATTTTTAATGCCACGATCGCGATGTTAAGGCACAACTTATAAATTATAAACATAAATTATTAGTGTTGTAATAATATTAAAAGATTAGCCTTAATTTACACATATAATATGCATAAATGTACATCTACATATGAATACTTATACGATTCGCGCACCTTTGAACTAAATTGTATGTGATCAAATAGGGAAGTTGTAAGAAGTTTATTTTTAATTCTGTCTTTAATTTTTAAATAATCGCAACTTATGGTCGTTTATTTTTTTTTTAGTTTAATAACACACTTAAAAGGCAAAGAAACAAAAAATAATATTGTGCATAAAGACATTTAAATTCTTCCATAGTTTTGTGTAAAAAGAATACTATAAAATAACTATGAACGTATCCTAAAATTGAAAAATTTTCCTATCGGAAACTTATAACAATTATGGATTGAGATTTTAAATGGCATATCTCTCAAATTCAATGCAATATGGAATACCTGAACTTTGTATGGTTGATAAAAGAAAAATTTTTAGTAGGTACATATTTAATAATTTTTCCAATTCAATTTATGAAATAAGAAGTTTACTTTCTTACTAATGCACCTAAAAAAACTTTAAGGTAACGAGAATATTAAACTTTAAATTATGATTACCAATATTTACTAACCTTTAAGATATACTATTTGTGTATCAACTGATATTTAAAAAAAAGATCATTTTTGAAATTATAATTGTTAAAAATCGATATCGAAATATTATCTACATAAAAATAATTTTTTTTACAAATACATACCACAATTGTGGCTATTTGTGACTTCATTCATATAAAAAAAATGGTCCATAAAGAGATCTTACTTGAAGCCGGACAATTCTTGAGAATTTCATGACAAAAATTATTAATATCAAATACGTTATACATAAAGATTAAAAACGATTTACTTAATTAAAAATAGTGAATTTTAAAAAGTTCCTAATAATTTCTTCAATCCTTAAATGATCGATTTTAGAAACAATAAAAGCAAAGGTTTCTTAAAGCGGGTAGATTCATTATTGCAAAATTAGAATTGGACAAAACTAACAATTTAGAAGTAGGTAGAACTAAAAAAATACAACGTTTTCAACCTCCTTTTTGAAGCTTTGAAGGGTTGAATTTCGAAAAATCCTATCTTAGTGGAAGCCTTAGTTAGAAAGTCAAGGATGTTATGGATATAAAATTTCGAATCTGGATGCAGATACTGATATAGAAATAATAATATCCCGGTTTCAGATATGGTAACGGATACGGATGGTAATGAACTTTTTCAAATTATTCGTTAGTTTCGAATAGTTTCGGTTACGGATATTGGATTTTTAAGAAATCGTAAAAGTAAAACAAAAATAAGTAATAATTTCACTTTAGTTCTAGTTTATCATTTAACACAATGCAATCGCTCGTATAAGTAAAGTTACTATACCTCCTCAATTTTAAGTCATTTACTTGAAAATTCAACAGTAGAAAAATTTAAATGGCTCTTTCCTATATTTACTATAAGAAACGTTTATATAAGATTCAATTACAGTTACGGAGTTTCTTAGCATATGTACGTCTGCTATAAAGTTGGATTTATTTATAGACAATTGGTTACATAGATATGTAGCTATGGTTGCCTATGTTTATCTCAAATATTTTAGATATGTTTTTTTAAATAAAATTTAGAATACAATAAATGTTTAAATGAAAATTATTTATCGTTAAAACTACCTTGATTTAAAAGTAACTTAATTTTTTAGAAACTTGAAAACATTATATATATTCTATTTGATATGTACATTGTTATAATTAGTTCTCAATAATGAGGAGTTCATATTAATAAAGTTTTGTGATAAAAGTTAGACCATGATATTTATATCGCTATGAATTATAAAATAAGTTCATTAATTCATCAAAAATATGTTATTTATATTTGAGCGAAAATACACAGAAAATCAATTTTTGAACCATTGAATTTGGTATTTGAACTGTTTTCAACTAGAAAAATCATGCTGATTTTAAACCCGTTATTAATTTTTTCTTTATCACGCCAGGTTTTTCATCTATAGCTTAATTAATGTTATCATATTCTATTAGATCAAGCGTGAATTATAGATCGTAATATTGTTGGTTTCTGGGCTATATTTTGCCTTGAGGAATGAAGAACCTCAAATGAAGACTTGCCATTAGTTACTAAAAACCATTATTGGAATTCGGAGTTGGCAGCTTAAAATGTAAGTTTTAACATGATATAGTTAACACATTGCATTCTTGCAGAGTAATTTTTATAAAGTAAAAAACGTTAAAATATGTTTTATAGTATTTATCGACGATCTCTAGGAAGGTCCTATAAGTTCTTACATTTTTATAGCTATTACATTAGTTGAATACAAGTTTATATTTTAGCGAATATAGACAGTATGTAGGGTTATTAGGGACTGGCTATACTAAGTTTTTTTTTATTGTTCTTATTTCTTTGTTATCTACTGGTTTAGACTAACTACGTGACCTTGTGAATTCTTAATTGACTATCATTTGTTTTGCGATAATTGCACTACAATCAAAATGCAAAAATTATTTTAACTTTATTTGTCAGGTAAATTCTTTGTTTTAGAAAATAAACAATTTAATCTCTCATAATGTATGTAAGCAGAATCTAAAGCTTATGATTGGAGAAGAAAGAAACAATACTTAAATTGTAAATACGAATACTTATATATCTTTCGAATAATGTAAAAATTTCGGCATTTTTTGTAATGCCGGGGTAATTTAAAAAACGTACAAAAGGATATGACAAAATAATGATTCATATTGAAAATATCATATTACCCGGCATTATGAAAGTCAAATGAATAGTTTGAGAATATTTATATTCATATTTCTCTACCTTCAAAATTGATAGGAAATATTTTATTAAACACATTTTTAAATTACTATAACAAACTAACTCACAAGCCACCTATTGGCACAGTGGCCAGAGCAGTAGTTCTCTCCACTTCATGCGTCAAGTGGTTCGGGTTCGATTCCCGTTGAATCCTAGACTTAAGATCATAGACCTAAGATTAAAATTGACCAACAGAAATTTTCTGTGTTTAGACAGTCGTGATATGACCTAAACTGTTAAAGCGACTTAAAACACCAAAAAAAAAAACTAACTCACTAAAAAGTATGAAGTATGTACTTACAAATCCATATAACTGTACATTACCGTTCAAGTTGACCAAATGATATCTAGTATTATTTATGAAGCCCAAAAACATGATATTTTCTATATTATTCATGATTTTCAGCCTTTTGGACCCTTTTTAGATTATTCCAACAGTTTTAAATATTAAAAATCGTAGGGAAGTGGACGAAAGATGTAAGTCAATATACAAATTGTTAATTGAGCGACGTTTAGGTCATTTATTTGACCTTCTTCAGGCTTTTTAACTTCTACTTTATAAGTAACATCTCTTTTTTCAAAAATTAGTCAAATTTATTTTATACATTGTCACGTAGAATTAATAAATTTTGAATTTTAGATTATTTAGGCATTATTACATAGGCAACTAGTTAAACCTATCTTCATATCTAGTTGTCTACAAACCTACAAGTCTACACCTAGGTGGAGAATAGGCTCTATATGTAGAATTTAGATGTACGAGATGTACTCAATACTACTGGTATAAATTGTTATAATTTTATTATGTTATTATCCTAACTCTCGTTATTGTCGATAAAAGTAATAAAAACTCATAAAACCATAAAACTATAGAAACAGTTCTAGTATATCTATCACAACGATTACAACTAGAATTTTGTAGACCCCAATTGACACATAAACGAAAGCCAGCAGATAACTACATAGATAAGTGACGTTTGTGACGTTTCTTGGTGTAGATGTGTCAAAAATAAATAAAATATAATTCAAATAAATAAAAACTATCATTCACTATGTAAAACACTCCAACAATTATTCTGACGTACTAAAAGCTTGAAATTTTTAAAACAATTTCTAGTAAATTCGTTAATTCAAACATGGAGTCGAGTGATGAAAAAGATATGCCCGTGAAGAAATCATTAGAGGAAATGCCGCACGAGGACCTGGTGAAAAAGTATAAAAACGTCCTGGCAATAGCCCACAAAACCAAGCAATCGCGCGATGAAACCGTCAAACAAAACGATAAACTTCAACGCGAGTTGACGGCCTCGAAAGAAATGATTGACGCCTTAATGGAACAAAAAATTGATCTCACCCAAAAAGTTGACTCCTTGAAAAAACTGCAAACTAAGTATCCGGAGATCGAAACCGAAAATGAAAGCTTGAAACGTCAAATCAAACGTTTGACTGATGAAAATGAAGATTTGTTGCAGCAACTTGATACTTTTGAGAATCAGGCTAATACTGCATCTGTAACAGGTAAAATAATTTTTGCTTTTAATTTCCTAGTTAATTTACGAGTATAATTTAATTTTTGTAGTAAAACCCGAACCTGAAGTCTCAGAACTACAGGAAATGTTATCAAAGAGCCTCGAAAAAATTACTGATTTACAAGAAGAGTTATCAGCAAAGGAGACCTTAAATATCGATTTAAATAAAAAAATTGAAAATCTCGATCATATCAAGCAAGAACTTACCAAAAATCTTACATCAAAAAATTCGATTATATCCGACTTAGAAGCCGAATTAAAAGAAGCGAAACAAAACTACAAGGATGTTAAAGACAATGAAAACCAACTTCAAAAGCAACTGATCGTTCTATCAGAAACTCTCAACGAAAAGCAATCGTTAATTTTAAATCTGGAATCCCAAATCAAAACGGAATCTTCCAGTAATGAAATCGCTACATTAACAAACCTCTTGGAACAAGCCAAAGCTGAAAATCAAAATAAAATCGATCAAATTGAGAATTTAACTATCAGTAATTCCGAGTCGAAAAAAACGATCGACGATTTGACCAATTTAAAAATTCAATTAAAAAATGAGGTTTCAGCGCTCACGTCGTCTTTAAAAATCAAAGAAGATAATGAAATTCAAATGCAAAATCAATTGAAAGATTTAACGAAACGATTGGAGGCGTTAAACTTAAAAACGGACACCCATAACGAACATTCTGAGGAAATACAAAGTTTAAATGAAAAATATAAATCGAAACTTCAAAATTATCGCACGAAACTAATCAAACTAGCCAATGTTGTGAAAGAATTAAAATCGTCGAAATCTTCATTACTCGATACCGTCAAAGAGTACAATTCTAATGTGGAACGATGGCAAAATGAAATTCGAAATGTTTTGCAAATGATCAACGTGAATCAACAAGAGAACACTCAAAAAACTGAACAATTAAACGGTGAACTTGTTAAATTAAAACAAGAAATATCCGAGTTGAAAATCACTAAAGAAAATCTTCAAGTTGACGCTGAAAAAACGAATGCATTATATGAAGAGAAAATTAAGTTGTTGGAAAATAAAAATGAAGGGCTTGAAAAGAAATCATGTGATAGCAATGTCGAGACTGAAGAATTTGATAAACTAAAAGATGAATATTCGAAGAGTTTGTTAGAAAAAAATAATTTATTGACTGAATTAAGCATTTTACAAGAAAAATTCAATGATAATTTAAAGGTCAATGAAAAATTAGAAGTTCAAGTAAAAAATTTCGATAAAGAACGCAATCATTTAAATTCGTTGATCGGGGAGTTAGAAATTAAAATCAGTAATTTAGAAACAAATTTCAGTAAACAAGCAGAAAATGAAGAAAATACGTCGTCTAAACTTAACAAACTACAATCGGCGTTGAAATCGATGGAATCAAAAGCCAACAATCTACAAGAAGAACTAAATGCTGCAAAGAACGAAAAAAATGAAAACAACGAATCGCTTTCCAAACAAGTCGAAAAAATCAAAAACGAAAACAACAAATTACTTCATGAAATTCAAACGCAAAAATCGTTAAACGAAAAACAAATAATCGAATTGCAAGAGAAAAACTCCGAAAATTGTGAAATAATTAATGAGTTAAACCAAAAATTGGAACAGCAATCGTTCATTGAAAAAGAACTTCGCGATTTAAGGGAAAAGTTAAACGAATCAGTCGCTGGGAAAAAGTCTCAAATCGACGAAATAAAATCGCAAAAAATCATCATAGAAGAACTGAAAAAAATCAACGCCAAATCCAACGAGAAAATAGCTCTGTTAGAAAAGGAAAAGTCCGAACTTGCAAAACAAATCGATTTGGCTAAGAAAGAAAAGGTCGAACTGATCGATGAACTAAAATCGATGCAAGTTGAGCTTAAAAAACGGGGCGTTATCATTTCAAACGAGCAGGAAACCAATAAAAATCTTAACATTCAACTTATCGAAAAGAATGAATTGGTTCAAAGTTTGCAAATTGAAATTAATAATTTGGAGGAAAAAATTAATAATTTAGGTATTTATCGTGGACATTTTTTACATTTTGATACTATTTTTTTTTAATTTATAGAAAATCAAAATGATTCTTTATCGGTCTCAACCATTTCCAAAGCGGACGAAACCAATCGATTGTTAGAATTGGAAGGAACCTGGGAAGAACGTTATAATAAACTTAAGGAACTTGCTATTCGGCTCAAGAAACGATCAAACAATCTACAAGAGCAATTACAAAGTGCAGAAAATGAAATCATTGCACTAAAACAACAAAACGTATGTAAATTTTATGTAATACCGAGTGACTGAGCTTTGCTTCAATTTTCAGAATATATTATGCTTGAATTAATTGTTAACATCACGACTAAATACTTTGATTTCAGCACAGGCAATTTTTTACATTAATTTCTCTATTTAAACTTCTTTCCGTTCTTCGATTTAAATTGTGTTACTATGCATGGGGCATTTGCTATATGTAACTTTCCATGAAATTCATCCATATACATACATCCAAAGCATTCAGTAGCTAATATAATGTTGATGGATAGGCAATTAGTTATTCGCCAATGTATAACAATATTGCCCCATTACTCTATTAATAAAACCTTAGAGTAAAGGGAAAACTAATTTTTCATTTAAACTGTCCATATAAAATACTACTAGTTACCCATGACTTCTTACATTTAAAATTAAATAAAATAATTAAAAACACTTAGGGCTTAAGAAAATAAGCTTCTGTCTATGGAGAGATTTTTAATGCGATATGTTGCATATTTAATCACCTTAAGCATAGACATTTTTCGTAAGCAATCCAAGTCTGCTTTTACATTCACCTTAATAAGCATTGTTTTAATACAGAAACCATTTTTTGTTGTACATAGTTGTTTGAAACTTTACTTCCACTTGGTTTGTTCATTAGTTATTTTTAACCGCCTTTAAAAAAAAGGAGGAAGTTCTCAATTTGACGGTTTTTTTAAATGTTTGTTACCTCAGAACTTTTGACTGAGTGATCTGATTTTGGTGATTCTTTTTTAATTGAAAGCTGATGCTTCCCGTGTAGTCCCATTTTAATTTGAAGGAAATCGTTCACTTCTAAGAGGTTGAAAACTAAGAGATTACATATTAATTTCTTATTGGATAGCTCGATTTTGATAATTCTTTTTTTTATTGGTAGAACATAATTTAAAATTCATCTCATATCCTTTTTTTATGAAAAAAAACTCCACTCATAAGGGATTAAAAACTAGGTATAAAATAATACATTTTTCCTGGCTAACCCAATTTCGATAATTTTGTTTCTATTACGTACATCGTACCTTTAAATTATTCACATTTCATTTTGAAGAAAAAAATCCACCCCCTAAGGATGAAAATAGAGGATGGAATAATGACGTTTAACTGAATCATCTGATTTTGATGATTTTTTTCTATCGGAAAGAGTATTCTACTTAGTTCTATTATTAAATTTAAAAGCAAAAAATTTCAACCCTTAAGGGCAAAAAGGGATAATATAGTAACTTTTAACATTAACGGTGCTACCTCATATGAGCAGCGCGTTTAGTAGGTTTACCCATATTCAAAGAAATAAAATCAGTTATCAAACTTCAGATCACTAAAACTCGAGAAATAAATAAAAATTATAACAAAATGAGAAACCGACTTCAAAATAAATAAAAAATCTGAAACAAAAAATGCACTAAAAAGTAAAAAAAAATAATTGCGTATCCTTGCAGTGTCTACAACTTACAAATTATTAGGATGATTTAATGTACAACTATTGTTATTTTTGGAGTTCGTGTCAGTCTAGGAAATAAATATTAATGTTCATTTGTAAAAAGGTTTCGTTGGTTATTGGTAATATTTTGTAGTTTAAAGGTCGCTAGATATTGTCACAGTACTAGTATATTGTTTAAAAGTTAATTTGAAAAATAAATTTCATAAGGTATTCTCGTTTATTGCTAAGTACCAATATAGTCGTATTTCCTTGGCTGAGACTAACTCCAAAAATAACAATAGTTGTACATTATATCATCCTAATAATTTGTAAGTTGTAGACACTTTAAAGATACGCAATTATTTTTTTACTTTTTAGTGCATTTTTTGTTTTTTAATTTATTTTGAAGTCGGTTTTTAATTTTGTTGTAATTTTTCTTTATTAATATAAATGCTTCACTTGCCAAGGCAATTAACCGTAATGTCCGAATGTTATTAAATTTTGATGTCAAGGCACTTAATTGGCTCTTCAATATATATATAATATATATATATATATTTGAAACAAATTTTTTTCATAATGGGTATTACGTTACTTTTTATTACAAACTTACTTAAAGTTTCTATTATCCATTACACAATACTCTCAGAAACCAAGTATATTATTATTCTCAACTTTTTGTTTTATGGAGTTAATCGATTTGATAAATGAGACAGTTATATAGCGTTAGCTTTTAATATAGCAAAATCCCTAATGTGTCTACGTTCTTTCTATATTAAATTAGAAAATTTACTAAATATAACCTAAAGTCAAAACAGTTATATTTTATGATAACCTATACTTCTCAAAAAATATAAATTTATATCATGCATTTTTTTCCAGGAAACTCCAACTGAAGTAGTTGTCGCTTCAAAGGAAGAATCTGACTCAAATAAGCAATCAAAAGATTTAACCGTTTTAGAAAAAGAGAAGCAGTCCTTAAATAATTTAATCAAAGAACTTAAAAATACCATCAACTCTTTAGAACAAGAACGAGAAGTCGAAAAAAATGCAAAAAAAGAGTTTGAGGCGAGAATCAAAAAAATTGAAAATGAGCTTAAAATAAAAGAGAAACAACTAAGTGATGAAATCAATAAACATAAAGCGACCAAAGAACAACTAACTAAAGTTAACAAAGAAGTTAAAAAGCGGTCAGTATTGAGTTTAGAAATGGAGGATTACGAACGGTCTTTGAAGGAAGTTAGTGAAAAACTGGAAGCGAAAAACATTCACATTAAATCGTTAGAGTCGACAATCGATACGCATTCAAGCACAATTGGTGCATTACGCGATCAAATTCGAACTTTGGATGATTCCATAAAACTCGAAGAAAGCCAAAATGTTCAACTGAAACAGCAACTGGATGAAGCTCGTGAAAAAATTCAGCAACTCGAACGTGTTAATTTGGAATCATACTCGACAATAACACGACTAGAAAACGCTTTGGAAACAGAACGAAGTGCTTTGGAAGAGAGCAACCTACAACTAGCCAAAGTTGGAGGCGAACATCAGAAACATACCGAAGCATTTAAACAAGAAAAAGATGTGCTGAAAGCTACTATTTTCAAACTTGAAGAAAAAGTATGTAAAACAAAAAAACGGGTGTAGTCGGGAAACCCCAGTCAGGACCGAGGTTTTCTTATTTTTTCAACTAAATCCTGTCTAGTTTCAAAAGAAATCTTAAAAATTAACAATTTCTCCTACAGTTTTCTTTTTTACAAAACTGAAAATTGGAGTTTTCTTAGTTAAAATATTCATTTATTTAATTAATTTCGTATTTGGATTCCAATTATAAAATTTGATTTATAAAAAATAGATTTTTTTAACTTAGGGGCCATCCATAGATAACGTCACACGAATTTCATGATTTTTGACCCCGCCCCGTCCTTGTCACAGCTGGTCACATTTGTGAGACCTACCCCTCCCTAGTGTGACGTTACATATTTTACATCTTCAAATAACTATTGAATTAAAAGAGCAGTTCCAAAATCTGTTTTATTTCAATTAAAAATGATTTTTTAACGAAATTAACATCAAATCAAACATTTCAAGAAATTAAAAAAAAACGATTAATTACATTAATTAAAGATCAAACTTAATCATCTTTAGTCCATGGACTTTGAACATTTAGATTAAAATCGATTTTGAAATGTGACGTCGCGACATTTAAGACCCCACCCACCCCCTTTTCACAGAATGTCACACTTCATCGACCCCTCCCTCCCACTTAACGTGTGACGTAATTTATGGATGGTCCCTTATATAATTTAAAGTCGACAGGCGTGCCATCTAGAAGTCAGTAGTTTTTTATTTTTCTTTCTCTCTCTTTATCTATTTCTCCTCTCTCACTTGACATACTTCATTTCACTAATCACTGTAAGCAAACAGTGAGCATAAGGAAAAAGAAAAAAAAAAAGAGAAAAGATTAGAACGAAAAAGAAAGAGCGCTCTACGTCACGTTAGGTTATAGTCTCCACAATTTTACTCTAAACCCTATAAAGGAACCTCGTTTCAATTAATATGGGACCTAAAAAATTGTTGCCTGTAAAGTCGGTTTACGCACGATAGTTTTACATGACAACATCATAAAGAAGCATTGATTAAAAATTGCATACTTTTATGAATCGAATTATTATCACTGAATGGTCATTATTTTGTATAATACAAAGAAGGCGTTAATTGAAAATTAATTAAATAATCTTATTAAGTAAATTGTAGAAAAAAAACACAAAACACGTTGTCTAGGATTCAACAATTGTATCTCTAGCGCTTGTATTGCGTTCTCGCTTGCACGCACAGGCTCAAATAGAACGTGATACGTTTTCAGATTGGCTGTCGTAGTTCATCAATTTATAAGACGTTATTACGTCAAAAATACCGCTAGACTCAATTTGATAGGCTTTTTAGGAAAGACTCTATCTTTAATTTTCCAAATTTTAGATTCGGACATTATTTGAACAATATCAATCATCAGAAAAGGAAGTTTTACGTCTCAAAGACGAATTTGATGGTTACAAGGTGCGAGCTACAAGTGTTTTACGGCAAAACAAAAATAACGGAACGCCCGATCACAGTATTCAACGTTTATCGGAATCCAATGCTGATTTAAAAGCAGAAATTGAAATTCTTAAAACAAAATTAGAAAACGCCAAGTATTTAATTTGTCACCTACTTGAAATCGTCTAGTTATTTATAGTCATGTTAAATTTTAGCTCAGTCATTCAAGGTTTTAATGAGGAAATCACTGTTTTGCGGGAGTCAAAAGCTGAATGGGAAAAACAAAGTCAAGAACTTGTTTCTGTTCTGGAAACTCTTCGCAAAGAACACGATGAACTTTTAGAAAGCCACACGAAACAAGTTGCTGAAAACAATGAGGCACTTCGTGCTCAAAAACTTCGCAATGACACCCTGGCCCAATGCTACAAACAACAATTAGCCGAAAAAGAAGAAGCGTATAAAAAAGAAATCGACACTTTAAAGGGGCAATTGAATGTTGGCAAAACCGACAACAATAGCAATTCAAATCCACATAAAAAATTATCCGGAAATAATTTAAGATTTTACGATGATAAGTTAGATATTTCTTTCATGGAACGTGAGGAGGGTGAAGGGTCTGAAAGTATTGAATCGAACTCTTCCCTACTGAATCGTCCGATTCCCTTAGATCAACTTTTGAATTCGTCTAGTGATAATATAAATGAAAATAGACGAAAGGCGGAATCGCCAACAACTCAACTTCGGAATACAAAACAACAGTTAGTTCAACACGAAGCACGTGTCAGTCATTTGACTAGTCTTTTATCTGATTCTGAAAAGGACTTGGCCAAATTGACTCAGTTGAATCAAATTTTGAAAGAGGAGATTCGACGCCATCAGAGATCGGTCGAACGGGAACAGCATGCGGAAAATTTAGAATATATGAAAAACGTTGTTTTTAAGGTATTTACAAATAAAATCAAAACTGGATTCACACTATGATATGAAATATAATATAATATATATTATGCTTTGAAATATAAAACTGTTAGAGATTACTGTACGTCAAAAGTAATGGGCAGTATAAAAGTATGGCAACTTTTTTATATTGCACATAACTTGTACTGTATACAGTAAAATGCATGTTTTATTTTCATTTGGGACATATCTACAATCACTTCATTATAAGCAGTGGGATAATTTCATTTAAATATTAATAAATATATAGAAAACATTAAGTATACAAAATAAGTCAATTACAAATGGGTGACTTAGAAGAATTTTTTTCAATTTTTAATGAACGAATTAAAAAACTACACAACTAGAGTTTCTTTACTTTTGCATGTAGGATTATAATTATTAAATTAGAATTTGAGTAAATTTATAATTAGGCCAAAGCTAAGGCCTTTGAAAATGGTAAAAAGTGAGAAAAAATTATAGTAGGATGAAACCCATTAGAAAAAGAAGAGAATATAACAAAAGTGAAAGAAAAAATAAATTACGTTCGATCTGAGGTGGGGAAATGAACAAGGGGGGTGTTTTTCTAAGCGTAGAAACGGTTTATCTCGATTTCCGACAAAACTATAAGTTCTATGGAAAAAAAGTTAAATGGCAAAGTTGTAGGTAATAAGAAGATCCACAACTTTTGTGCTAACATTTTTTTCACATAATCTTAAATTTTATGTAAAAAATTCCAATAACCAAGTTTTTGTTTTTTAATTTTTAACTTTTACAAAAAAAAAATCATGAAATTTGGTAAAAACTTACCTCTTAATGTCCTTAACACACTGTAATTTTTTTGATTTAAAATATTTATTTTTTCACCTTATTTTGACATAATATTGAAAAAGCACCCTAATTTTCAATCGAAAATTCTCACGTCAAAATATTTACTTTTTTTAAAAAAGTCGGTGGGCTTTTTGTTCGTTGAAATCTCTCCTTTCTGATGATGCAAAAAAAATATGCATTGCAATGTTAAATGTTCCCAGAAAATGCAATAATTAAAGTGTAAATTTTAATAAATTACTCAAAGTTGTATTTGTACAACTGTATTATGTTTAAAGGTTTTAAGGTTATGTGAAAAAAGTGTTAGCTCAAAAGTTGTGGATCTTCTTATTACCTACAACTTTGCTAGTTTAACTTTTTTCTATAGGACTTGTAATTTTGTCAGAAATCGAGATAAACCGTTTCTGCGCTTAAAAACACCCCCCCCCCCCCTTTACTTCCCTACCTCAGATCGACCGTAATTTATTTTTCCTTTCATTTTCGTTATATTCTTTTTCTTTTTAAATGAGTTTCATCCTACTATAATTTTTGTTGTGTTCAAAAATTATAAATTCTGGGCTAAATTTAGGAGCAGAACGTAAAACTTTCAATTTTATCTTTGATCCATTTAGGGGTGGAATTTCCGAAAATCCTTAATGAGTATTACAACCTCTTCAGAAATAACCCAGAGAAATTTGAAATTTAATATTTTTATCTTCAATATTTTAACCGTTAGTCTGTCTGTCAATCACACAAAAAACTATTTTATATATTTATATAAATGACTTGATAAGTGATAAAGCTAAAAAAAGGGCGGCCAGTACTCAAAGGTCTAAGGGGACCAAGGCAGCTAATCCGCCTCTACCTCTCATAATTATTGCATATCTTCAACTACAGTTTGTTTGTATAAGTAATACTACTAATGTTTAATAAGACTAAGAGAATATTTGATAAAGACCTCCTACAGAATATAACTTATATCTCAGAAAATATATTATATTAAATACCACAGTGTGAAGCCGGCGTAAAGTTCGCCGTAAATATCACCCAGTCACAGTCTATTTATAGTAAATTCTGTAAATGTTGATTTTTGAAGAAAATTAAATCCATTACACAGTTAATCCACGTTTTACATAGGCTAACCATATGCTGTGAATAGGCTAGGTTTGCGGTGGCTCTAATCCTCATAAGAATAATTACATTTTTTAAATTTAGTTCATTACGTCCAATAATGGGGATGAAAAAACTCACCTAGTACCGGTTTTAAATACAATTTTGAAATTAAGTCCTGAAGAGACCCAAAAACTGAACTCAGTTGCTAGAGGTAAATACTTTAATTAAAAACTCAATGTCCGTTACTATTTTAAATTTTTTCAGGTATTGACGTTTCTGGAGCGAGAGGTTGGAGTAACTATTTACCATTGCCAAAATGGCCGGGGGCTTAGTGTAGCATTTCTTTTAAACTGTATATAAGTTGTAGAAAATAAATGATATTTGAAAATTTAATTAAAGAGTTTATCTAAATTCCCCTATCCAATCATAAAATAATAAGAGGGTGACAGTATAGAGATCGTTTAAGACGAATTTCTATTACAACAAATTAATACTGTAATCCTAAGTTTCCAAGCTCGTTATAACTATTTTCCAAAGTACTTTAAGTATATTTGTTTTCTTTTTAAGACAAAATAGAAATCCCCTCCCGGATGAATAATAAGACGTTTAAAACGAAATGGCTCAAAATAAAAAGGGTCTATACGAAATTGAATTATCATTCCATCTAAATATCATTTTCTATGATTTCATTCATTTTTTTTTTCTTTTAAGACGAAATTCAGTAAAACGATAAAATAGACATATTGGACTTTCCAGTTTCATTGTAGTTATCACTCCTTCTATCTGTTGTTATCTATATTTACACTCGGTCTGTCTTTACATTTATTTCCCTATCTATTACTATCTGTATTTATCTCACTTTATCACTTTTTGTCAGTGGGTTCACTGTGAATCATTTTGCACTGAATACTTAGTTTTTCAAATTGAAACAAAGATTGGTACCTGCTGTAAGTTAAATTATTGCTTACCCTTGAATTCTTAACTACAGTTCTATGGAGTTCCATATTGCATACTTGGTATGTTATACTTGTACACTCTAACTAGGGATTCATGAAGAGATAAGTAACTGGACGTTTTGTGCAATGGGGTCGTTTAAGTATTGCGTAAGCAGAATGTAACTGATTTTTAACCCCTCCCTCCCCCTTGTCAGCAAAACCCTAACTCCCCGCCCTATGCTTACGTAAACATGTATGTATGTATGTTTAGAAATCTATTCAGGTTTCTGTAATTAATGTGAATTATTGCACAATTAATATTAAATATTAATTGAATATATTTTATCAAAACAATTGTAATCATGCATAAAACATTACCTAAACATATTTCAAAAATTTTGAACTTATAAACGATCTTAATTTTTTTTTTAAATTTAAAATTTAGTAAATTAAAATTATTTGTCCTAGCAGTCCATGAAACTTGAATCCATGATTCCAAGTTCCCGATTACGTGGTCTTTTTTCTGTTCGAGAGCGAGTACTTAAGCTATATCAATTATTTTGGGGAATCCTTGTATATACTCTTCAAGCATAGACAATTATTAGGGTAACTATATTTGTTTAAATTAGAATCTACTAAATTTTGTAAAAAAAAAATAATAAATATACATTGCTGACGTAATCACCATCCAGACCCCCCACCCCTATGTCATCAAAAATTATCAAATTAAAGACCTCCTCCCTCCCCCTTGGTGTTAACGTAATACTTGAATAACCCCAATGAATTAGGAAGAAAATCTTAGATACAATTTTAACTGCAATATGAAGTAACATTTGCATTTAAATTTTCTTGTTTTTAAAGTAAAATTATATGTCAAGTGTAGTTTGAAAATCAAACTCAATTAATATATTATAATATGAATTGCCATAAGCTGTGAAGTTGGAGGTTTTTTGTGTTAAATAGAATTGAATTATTTTTTAATAAATTTCCAGCGAATCAACATACCATTTATTAATTGGGCAAATTTAATTTGAAATAAATTCTTTGCGAAATCACATTTCAAAAGTTTTTATTTAAAATATGAATGAACGGAAATAAATAATGATATTTCCTTTACTTTCCCCTTTCTTGTAATGAATTTTTAATTTTGAAGAGGCCTTGGAAATATATTATAATAAGATAATTATCATATAATATAAAAATCTTAATTATTTAAAAAATATATAATCTAGGTTTTAAAGTATAATTAACACTAAAAGATCTTATAGTCTCTTAAATTTAAGCTTTTGATTTTGAACAATTAAGTATGATTTTTACAGTCGATAAATATAAAACCAAACGTTGGTATTACAATTTAAAAAACCGAATTAATAACTGTATAGTTATCATTATTTAGGTATTGAATATTAAAATAATTAATAAGGAGATAGCAACAAGTGGGTTCATTTATTTTATTTATAATATATTTGCAGTAGTTGCATAAAAACTTGAAAAATTCGATTATAACATTTTTATGTATAAAACGAATTTCGCGGCTTAGACATATCCGGCGTTTTCTGATTGGTCAGAAACCTATGTTACGATTTGATCAACGTTTGTAGAAATTTTAAAAATTTATCAATGCAATTGTGATTTGGCCATTTTAATGTATTTTTGGTAAATTTTTCATTCGATATTTGAGAAAATTTCAATTAATTTAGTGGAAAATTCATGAAAATCAACGAAAATGACTAACACGTACCCCCTCTTAATGTACGACAGCTATGACAAAGTTGCGCATGAACTTATCGAGCCTTAATTCATCCTCTTTCTGCCGTGGTATTTGAAGGTGAGTGAGTGCTCAGTTTTCGTGTGATCTAAAATCACCAAATATCTTTGTAATTTTCAATCATCAAACGCAGGTATTTGCATAAATCAATTTCTTTTTGTCCACCCATTTTGCTAATATTCATATTTACCGTCATTTTGCCATATTTTGTGAAATTTCAACTTGTATAATATTGTGCAATGTACTTGTGGCTGTACCCGTATATGTCTGCCGGTTTCGTCCACATGTGCAAATAACTTAATTCACATTTTATAAACTATTGCTTCAATTTTAGCAATTCCCCTAACTGTAAATCTCATTTAATTTCATTCAATTTCTTAATTTCTTGAAAATTTTACTTAAAATATGCTTTCATCCAAATCAATTCCAAGAACCAGACGTTCCGATGTCTGCCATATTTAACTTTCTACTTGAACTTAATTAACTTTTCTTCAACTTCTAAATTATTATTGGACTAGACCAAATACCTGCTAATTGATTTCAACACACTTAATTGATTTTTTTTTAATAAATTATTAGGAATTAATTTTTTTTTGGATCTATTATAGTAACTGCAGAACATTCCTAAATCAAAATGGGTAAAGAAAAGATTCATATTAACATTGTCGTCATTGGTCACGTCGATTCTGGTAAATCGACAACGACTGGCCATTTGATTTACAAATGCGGTGGTATCGACAAACGTACCATTGAAAAGTTCGAAAAGGAAGCCCAAGAAATGGGTAAAGGTTCCTTCAAATACGCCTGGGTACTCGACAAACTAAAAGCCGAACGTGAACGTGGTATCACCATTGATATTGCTTTGTGGAAATTCGAAACCGCCAAGTACTATGTGACCATCATCGACGCCCCTGGACATCGTGATTTCATCAAGAACATGATTACTGGAACCTCTCAAGCCGATTGTGCCGTGTTGATCGTCGCTGCCGGTACTGGAGAATTCGAAGCTGGTATCTCGAAGAACGGTCAAACCCGTGAACACGCTCTCCTCGCTTTCACTTTGGGTGTGAAACAACTCATTGTTGGAGTGAACAAAATGGACTCGACAGAACCACCATACAGCGAAGCTCGTTTCGAGGAAATCAAGAAGGAAGTATCGTCGTACATCAAGAAGATTGGTTACAATCCAGCTGCCGTCGCTTTCGTACCAATTTCTGGATGGCACGGAGACAACATGTTGGAACCATCCGACAAAATGCCATGGTTCAAGGGATGGGCCATTGAACGTAAAGAAGGCAAAGCTGACGGAAAATGTTTGATCGAAGCTCTCGACGCCATTCTTCCCCCATCTCGTCCAACTGAGAAACCCCTCCGTCTTCCCCTCCAGGCAAGTATATACCATCGTGGTATTAGTCTAAGTAGAGAATAGACCCCATTATACTACGACTATTATAGTTGACTATAGGTTTTTTTTGATATTGTTAAAACAATATGGGAACAATGGTCCCATGGGAAACTAAATTTCGGGGAATTTTTTGGGAAAAATATCTAAATCGTTTTCGGAACTCAAATCCATTCCTCCTATTATACATGATGATAAATTTTAACCATGAAGTCTATGATTGTAAAAAGCTTAATCTTTGCTGATAATTTTGATAAGGGATTATAATTTGGTAGTTTTTGTAGTTAAATTAATAAAAAAAATTTATGTTTAGGATGTCTACAAAATTGGAGGTATTGGAACGGTACCAGTCGGTCGTGTTGAAACCGGAGTTCTTAAACCCGGTATGGTGGTCGTTTTCGCCCCAGCTGCTCTCACCACTGAAGTCAAGTCCGTGGAAATGCATCACGAAGCTCTCCTCGAAGCCGTACCCGGTGACAACGTTGGTTTCAACGTCAAGAACGTCTCCGTCAAGGAATTGCGTCGTGGCTACGTAGCCGGTGATACCAAAGCCAGTCCACCAAGAGGTGCGGCCGATTTCACCGCTCAAGTCATTGTGCTCAACCACCCCGGTCAAATCAGCAACGGCTACACCCCAGTGCTCGATTGCCACACCGCGCACATCGCTTGCAAATTCGCCGAAATCAAAGAAAAGTGCGATCGTCGTTCCGGTAAAACAACTGAAGAAAATCCCAAAGCTATCAAGTCGGGAGACGCTGCTATTGTTATGTTAGTCCCAACCAAACCGATGTGCGTCGAATCCTTCCAGGAATTCCCGCCATTGGGACGTTTCGCTGTCCGTGATATGCGACAAACCGTCGCCGTAGGCGTTATCAAGAGCGTGAACTTCAAAGACGCGACTGGTAAAGTAACGAAGGCAGCCGAAAAGGCTCAGAAGAAGAAATAACTAAGCGGCGCATTTGCTATAGTTAACGTCGCCACCATCCTGCAGTTACTCCCGGAGCACTCATTTTTTCACCGTAAAGAATTCCGCAGGAAAAGTGCTTTCTTTATTAATTATTTCCTTCTTTTTTAAATTCATTTTTTTTAATACATAACGCCCACGGCTTTAACTGTGAGATTGAATTTATTTAAAAAATTAAACTATTATAGAGGTTCTATTATATTGTTTATAACTTTTATTTTCATTAAGGCATCATCAGGATGGAGGTTTATTTTTCATTCCTAATTTTAAGTTTTTTTTTTTGTTATTATTTAGCAGCGTCCTGTAAAACACCATGAGAATGATTGGTATGAATATGTAATAGCTTTCTAATTTTAATATCAATAAAGAAAGCTTGAACCGAAAATTTGTTTTATTTTTCTTGCCTATGTTCAGCTCTAAATCAATAATTTTTTAAATACAGAATTTTCTAATTCATTAACAAGATAAATTAGAAGCCATAAATGAGTCAGAAATCTAATTATCAAGTATAAAATTCTTACGTATGGTTAATTTGGATCGATTTCTTATATTGTAAATGTAGCCATTTCTTAATAGGAGACAGCACCTAGTCTTGCATCTTGCGTATGCATATTAAAGCAGTGGTCCCCAACCTCTGGTCCGTGAGTCAAATGGTACCAAACCGAACATGGAATATTAATTTCATTAATTTATTTTGTATTCCTCAAGATTTTCCTCAAAAAAAAAACAACCCTGCCAATGTTTTGATTCAAAGTCAATGTGGAGCCCACCCCCCATTTTCGAAAGAAAAATTAGATGAGATTCTGTTCGATTCTTTCCCCTCTCACTAAATTGTTTTAGACTATTTTAATTATCTACTTTATAAATAATATGTTCCTATTGATAAAAAATGCTAGGGCAAACAAAGAGCCTGAAGCAACTTTAAAATAAAGCGAAAGAGTTCCAAATTGATATTCCCACAGCATTTTAATGAGCCATTCGTCCTCAACATTTAATTTATAGTTCTAAATCTTGTATTATAAAATTTTGGCAATTTTTTATATTTTACATGGTTCGTAACGCTTGTACCGTAAATGTACGTTTTTATTTTCATATGGAACAAATAACTAATTAGAGTGGTACCTTGAGATACAACATGAAATATTCTAAAATTTATACCTCGACATACAACGAAAAATTTGAGATACGAATTTGCGATGTGCGATAATTGCATAGGTGATCCCTTCTGTTGGATAATGCTCCCGCTCACCCTCCTGGCCTTGAGGATGACCTTTTAGATTAATATAAATTTATTAAAATTGTCTATCTGCCACCCAATCCAACGTCTACCCTTTAGCTCATGGATCAATAAGTTACATATCTCCAATTTTTTTTCTCCGCTTTATTAATTTACAATCTGTCTGTGGACATTAAGCAAATATGATGAATGCACAGGTGGGAAAGATCGCACCCCCTAGAAGGGGTACCTTAAGGTGTTAGTGGTTCTCTAAAGGGTAACTCCAGAAATAAGACGCGATTCAGCTTTCGATGGTGGCCGGAATTATCCAGAAGGTTGACAGCCAGATAGTTGGGGTGTTTGTTCAGTCTCTGCAAGTATTTTTGACTGAATCTGGCTTCTCACTGTAGCCATTTTGAGGTCCCGGTGGATGGCGTGATTGGAGACATATACCAAGGGGCGTCAGTTATTGTCCTCAAAGTTTTAGACTGAACGCGCTGAATCTTCCCCACATTGGAGTTACTGGCGGCTCCCCACGGCTGTATCCCTATGTCCAAATGGGTTTAAGTATGGACTTGTATATTGTTAATTTGCTGTCCAGGGACAGTTGGGTTTCTTCTCAGTAGCCACCACAATTTTCGGGTAGTAATATTCAGTTGGTTGCGTTTGTGGAGGATGTGTTTAGACTAGGTGAGACCGGAGACGTCTATCCATCAGGTACATTCCAAGGTACTTGGCCTCCGTAGCCCGGGGTATTTCATGGCCATTTAGTGAGAGAGGAGGACAGGTTTCCTTTCTTGTGGTGAATGTATCTCCAATTTTAAGAAACTTTTTACGAAGCATCTTTTCAAGAGTTGCTTCGAAGTTACCGAAAATACGAAATTAAATTAATTAATGTGCGTATAATTACTCGTTTATTTATATACATATTGTGTATATTATATGTAATTTAACTGTGTTTTGGATTAGTTTCGTATCGCTAGAACGCATTTATATATTTTACATTATTTTAAATGGGAAAAATTGCTTTGAGATACGATTTTTGTGTCATACGACGATGATCACAGAACGAACTAAATTCGCATCTCAAGGTACCAATGTAATATTAAATTTTTTTTTTTTTTGATTTAACCACATCAACGGAATTTTATGTGGAAAGCATGTTTAAATATCTGGTGCGAGGCATCACACTACTTTCTTTTACTTTCATTTATGAAAATACTCGCTGTTAGTTAAAAGAAATATAAGCGCTTTGTAACAATACATATAAACAGAACTATATGCATACAACCTATAGGGCTATATGTATATACGAATTTTCAACCTTCACCCCAGAACCGCCCTAATTCGAATTTTTCCAGGAAAAAATTTCAAATAAAAGTTGTAATCATTAATGAGTCTAAGAACTATAGTAAGTTTAAAGAAAATCGTTGGAGCCGTTTTCGAAAAAAATTAAAAAAGCTTAAAAACCCCTAGAATAAAGTAGAGCATTCGGTTACCCGATTTCAACCAAAAGCTTCGCGGCACAACTAGGTATTATATGGAGGCCAAATTCCAAGTTTGGTGAAATTCGGATAAAGCTTTCGATATGATATGGCTGTCACACACAGACACACACAGACATGTTTCTAAAAACTACTTTTTTGGACTTAAATGGACCTCAAAACATGTATTTCCGGTGAAAGCTCGAATTCGAAAATTTGACCCGATTACAATACTTCTTTTACTATCTATATAGTAGTAAAAGAAAGTAAAAATAATTAAATCAAAGCAATCTGAAGTATAAATACTTCCTTTACTATCTATATAGGAGTAAAATATCTGGTGCGAGGCGTCACACAACTTTTTTTTACTTTCATTCATGAAAATACTCGCTGTTAGTTAAAATATCTGGTGCGAGGCGTCACACTACTTTCTTTTACTTTCATTTATGAAAATACTCGCTGTTAGTTAAAAGAAATATAAGCAAATTGTAACAATACATATAAACAGTACTATATGCATACAACCTATAGGGCTATATGTATATACACGAATTCCCGACCTTCATCCCAGAACCGCCCTTATTCGAATTTTCCCAGGAAAAAGTTTCAAATAAAAGTTGTAGCCATTAATAAGTCTAACAACTATAGAAAGTTTAAAGAAAATCGTTGGAGCCGTTTTCGAAAAAAATTTAAAAAGCTCAAAAACGCCAAGAGTAAAGTAGAGCTTTCGGTTAACCTATTTCAACCGAAAACTTCGCGGCACAACTAGGTATAATATGGAGGTCAAATTCAGATAAAGCTTTCGATAAGATATGGCTGTCACGCACAGACATTTTTCTAAAAAACACTATCTCGGACTTAAGGGACCTCAAAACATGTATTTTCGGCGAAAGCTCAAATTTGAAAATTCGATCCAAATACAATGCTTCCTTTACTATTAAGTAGTAAAAGAAAGTAATATTTATACACTATACAGATAATCTATATGTACATATGTAGGTATAGGTATACGAATTCCGAACCTTAACCCCAGAACCGCCCTTATTCGAATTTTTCCAGAAAAAAGTTTCAAATAAAAGTTGTAGCCACTAATGAGTCTACAAACTATAGAAAGTTTAAAGAAAATCGTTGGAGCCGTTTTTGAAAAAAATTGAAAAAGCTTAAAAACCTCTAGAATAAAGTGGAGCTTTCGGTTACCCGATTTCAACCAAAAGCTTCGCGGCACAACTAGGTATAATAGGGAGGTCAAATACCAAGTTTGGTGAAATTCGGATAAAGCTTTTGATACGATATGGCTGTCACACACAGACACACACACAGACACACAGACACACACACAGACATGTTTCTAAAAACCCCTTTTTTGGACTCAGGGGACCTCAAAACATGTATTTCCGGTAAAATATCGAATTCGAAAATTCGACCCGATTACAATACTTCCTTTACTATCTATATAGTAGTAAAAGAAAGTAAAAAAATATAAGCACTTTGTAACAATACATATAAACAGTACTATATGCATACAACCTATAGGGCTATATATGTATACATGAATTCCCAACCTTCATCCCAGAACCGCCTTTATTCAAATTTTCTCAGGAAAAAGTTTCAAATAAAAGTTGTAGCCATTAATGAGTCTAAAAACTATAGAAAGTTTAAAGAAAAACGTTGGAGCCGTTTTCGAAAAAAATTGAAAAAGCTCAAAAACGCCTAGAGTAAAGTAAAGCTTTCGGTTAACCGATTTCAACCAAAAGCTTCGCGGCACAACTAGGTATAATATGAAGGCCAGATTCCAAGTTTGGTGAAATTCTGATAAAGTTTTCGATAAGATATGGCTGTCACACACAGACAAGTTTCTAAAAACCACTATTTTGGACTCAGAGGACCTCAAATCATGTATTTCCGTTGAAAGCTCGAATTCGAAAATTCGATCCAATTACAATACTGCCTTTACTATTAAGTAGTAAAAGAAAGTAATATGTATACACTATACAGCTTATTTGTACATAGGTATAGGTATACGAATTCCAAACCTTCACCCCAGAACCGCCCTTATTCGAATTTTCCCAGGAAAAAGTTTCAAATAAAAGTTGTAGCCACTAATGAGTCTAAGAATTATAGAAAGTTTAAAGAAAATCGTTGGAGCCGTTTTCGAACAAAATTAAAAAAGCTCAAAAACGCCAAGAGTAAAGTAGAGCTTTCGGTTAACCTATTTCAACCAAAAGCTTCGCGGCACAACTAGGTATAATAGGGAGGTCAAATACCAAGTTTGGTGAAATTCGGATAAAGCTTTCGATACGATATGGCTGTCACACACAGACACACACACAGACATGTTTCTAAAAACTACTTTTTTGGACTCAGGGGACCTCAAAACATGTATTTCCGGTGAAATCTCGAATTCGAAAATTCGACCCGATTACAATACTTCCTTTACTATCTATATAGTAGTAAAAGAAAGTAAAAAAGTAAAAATCAACGACTTCATTTTCTTAGCGAACCGCAGAAGGTAATAAAAATATTGAGGACTACTGCAACCGACCTATTAAAACTAACCCAACTAACCTATCAAAATGACAACGTTACTAAATTTATCAAAATTTTTATTTCGAAATACACAATTACTTGGAAATAATGTAAAAATATGGGATTTATGTTTTAATTTTTTTTATATCGTCCATGTTTTAGTTACAACATGTGAGAAATAATTGGACAGATTGGAGAATGATGAGAGATGTAAAACGGCGAAAATGTGTAAAAGAACATGGAGCCGAAAGAGTTCGTATTAATTCTCTGAGGAAAAATGATATATTGCCAATTGAGCTACGAGAAATCGCCGATAAGGAGATTGCGGCAATGCCTCGGGATTCCGCCCTAGTACGAACACACGGAAGATGTGCGATGACTTCTCGAGCTAGAGGTCTTGTCCATAAATGGCGATTAAGCCGAATAGCATGGAGACATTTAGCTGATTATAATAAATTAAGTGGAGTACAAAGAGCCATGTGGTAGATTAAGACTTATACGAACCTAAAATTAGTTGAGAATTTGTTAAATATATCGTTTTAAAGCAATTTGATATTGATTTTTTGATTATTGGATTTTAGTGTTATTTTTTATTCAAAGCTTTATTAGATTTGTTTCTTATAGCACGTTAAACACTTAACGATTGAGGGCTGGATCGAAAGCAAACAGTGTGAGCTTTAATATCGTTACATGGTAATGCAAATAGGAAGTCAGTGATGTAATGGGCTCCACACACGTTGAGATCTGCATCGCTACATATCGCAAGTATCAGTATCGTGATACAAATCTCACCGTGTATGGGCCGGTTTCAGTATCGCTGCATCGGTATCAGCTGGTATCGTTCTCTGCATCGCTGTACTGCAACCTCGATACCGATCGCATGCGACTGATACATGTTGCAACGTGTGTGGTCACACTATTAAGTATCACGCTACTAAAGCATAAGCATTGTGAATAAACTGATATATGTATAACGTGTAGGAACAGTTGAAACAACATGGTTCCAAGGCTCAGATGCATGCATCGCCACCTGACGCGATGCAAGTAGCGATGCAGATCTTAACGTGTAGGGACAGTTGAGACATGGTTACAAATCTCAGATGCATGCATTGCCACCTGACGCGATGCAAGTAGCGATGCAGATCTGAACCTGTATGGGACCCATAAGAAAGAGTGAAACTTGCTCACATTCAGATTTGAACCATCACCTACATTTGTCTTAAGTTTCAACGAGAAGGAATGAGTTGAAACAAGTTATATTTCACCTTAAAATAGGCATTTTATCAGAATGATTCTTATTCCTTGGAGACCGAACATTTTTTCGGTATATCAAGTATTCATAGTGTTATCCTAAAGTCTCAGACATAAAGATCTTGATATACTATAGCAGGGGTCAGCAACCTTTTTTGACTGCGGGTCAAAATCAACTAATATTTGAGTATTAAATACACGTTTGGGTCAGTGGTAGTCGTGGTAGTTTTTCAGTAAATAAAAGGGTATCAGGCGTTTTGTTCTGCGGACAAAATATCCCCATGACAAAATATCCTCAGACAAAATATCCCCATGACAAAAATATATGCGATAAAATATTTCATGCAATTTTTTGAGCTCAATAACTAAGATTTTATATTTAATAATTTTTGGTAAAAACGTGTTAAATTGGCCCCCAAGTATTATTGAAATAATGTTAAATTGACCCCCATGTGTCCGTGTCAAATCCGCAAAAACTATTAAATTGACCCCCAATTATTTATTGAAATAGTGTTAAATTGTTTGTTTACCCGATTTTCATTCATTGACTGAATATATGTACACTTCTTGACACCGCGAAGTTTTACACAAAACTAAATGTTTTAACATCAAATTTATGCTACAAATACGATTTGCAGTTATTCTATGAGGACGTTTTGTCTGGGGATCAAAACGCCCCGGAAAAAATATTTTTGTCTATTCATATATAATCAGATCTGAAAATTGGCAGGTATGATCATATATAATTATATATGATTAGACAAAAATATTTTTTCCCGGGCAATCAATTACAACAAGCAAAAGCACATTTGTCGAGAGCGTTAAGAGTATTATTATAAAAACTAAATAAAATACAATAAAAACACAAAGTATAGTGATAAGAAAAAAGATATTACAATATGAGTGAGTGCCCGACAAAAATTATTTTTGTCTAATCATATATAATCAGATCTGAAAATTGCCAAGGTATGATCATACATAATTTTATATATGATTAGACAAAAATATTTTTTGTCGGGTACTCACTCATATTGTAATATCTTTTTAGTTATCGTTGTACTTGGTGTTTTTAATTTATTTAATTTAGTTTTTATAAAAAAAAAAAATCTCGAAAAATTTGCTTTTGCTTCTAGTAAGTGATTGTTTAGAGAAAAATATTTTTGTCTAATCATATATAATTATATATAATTAGACAAAATCATTTTTTCCCGGGCCATAGAACCAATAAAAGATACATTATAAATTATATTAAGAAAATAATTACAATATGCTCAAAAAAAATTTTTTTATATTCTTTCAGTTATTTTGTACCTATATTATTACTCTTTAGTTAAACTAAAGTGGGTCACTTATAATTATCAAACGGATCACTTGGTGACCTGCGGGTCATAGGTTGCTGACCACTGTACTATAATACATCGTATATATAGATCAATATTATAGTATCGATCTCGAAAATCTCTGTATCGTGAGTTTTAAATCCCGGGATTTTGATATCAAATAGCCTTCCGATATCCAGGAATTATATTCTCTAATAATGAAGGAACTTCGTTCTATTAACCGGTTGTCTTACGATAACTCTCGTTTTTTTTTTAAATTAAAGTTCAGCCAATTAAACCCAATTTGTTAATATTTTTTTAGTTATTAGTTATTAAAATATAGTATTTGCATAAATTAAAGCCATCGGTATTTAGCTACGCTATGTATTTATGTGGCATCCAGTGGAATCAAAAAAAGCGGGAAACGCAAGCAGAACTAAACATAACATTTGGTACACAGGAATGTATAAAGTATTTGATTCAGTATAACTATTTGAAAGTTTATTACATCATTTTTATATTTAAAAAGACAACAATGGAAGAAAATTATGAACCGGTAAGATATTATATCTCTTATAACTTCTGATGCATTTTTAAATAAAATGCTTATTTTGGGGTTTTATGATAAAGGTGCGAAAGACACGTCGATGGTATAAGGAAAATAATGCCGTTGTAGATGAAGAAGTAATCGAAAAACGGCCTAAAGAACAAGAAATTGCCACTTTACCAATAGTGAAATTTTATGGAGAAATCGTTCTCAAATTAGACGAGTCTGAAATGGACAATATCACCCAAAATCTATTGTAAGGTCAAGTTAAAAAGTTCATCGCGGTTATCTCACTGCAATTACTTAATGAATTTTTAAAGGGAACAAGTTGAAAATTATGATGGAAACTTTCCTCTTGGATTTGATATGGAATGGCCGTTCACGTTTCAAACCGGCCCCGGAAAAACTGCACTGATTCAACTGTGTGCCGATAAACGCTTTTCGTACCTGTTTTACGTCTATAATTTGAAACAACTACCGAAAAATTTAATAAAGCTTTTAAGTCATAAAAAAATCATACTTTGTGGTGTTAACATTCGCAAGTACATTTTTTGAGGTTACTTCAACTAGAATTCTTATATTACGATTTACGACATATTTTTAGCGACATTCATAAACTTGCACGTGATTTCTCAGAAATCGAAAAGGATACCATTCTGGAAAATTGCATCGACTCCCGAAATCAAGCAAATCAAGTGTCAAGCTTACGAGGATGGAGTATGGAGAAGCTTGTGAATTATTTTGTAATTGAATCTCAGGCTTTCAATTTGTCCCGAAATTAATAAATTTTCTTGTATTTATAGTTAAAAATGAGAATTGATAAAAACAAGGCTGTAAGGAATAGTCAATGGCACAATCTTCCATATTCTGAAGAACAGAAACTCTATGCAGCGACTGACGCTTTTGTAAAAATTTAATATTTTTTTAAGAAAATTAATTTTATTTGTTTTTTTTTTCAGATTTCTCTCGAATTATATAAATATTTAAGCAATTTGATTAACACACTATCAATCGAATTGTAAAACCACATAAGCGAAAAGGCTTTTATTTTTAGATACCTAAGATATATAAGTAGAAAATTTAGTTTATATTAGGAATTTACTGTTAAAATGTCGCGTTTAGTACACTTATGGAATATTGGACGGAAATCCTATTCAGAGGCCTTAAAAATTCAGCAAACTTTAGCAAAAAATCATTTGAAACAAAATAATGCAATCAATGATATTTTGTTGGTTGTTGAGCATTATCCTGTATATACTATAGGAATTCGAACTAAAGGTTACACAGAAAAGGATGAACAGCGTCTTCTTAGTCTAGGTTTGTTTCAAAAAAATTATTTGTATCTAAAAGTGGCTAATAGTGATTCGGATTTTAGGGGCTGAATTTTATCGAACTAATCGAGGAGGGTTGATTACTTTTCATGGGTTAGGACAATTAGTTGCGTATCCTATATTGAATTTAAAAAATTTTCGCCCAAGTATTCGGTGGTACGTTTCCACGATAGAACAAACAGTAATATCGATGTGTGCCGATTTGAATATAAAAGCAGAGACGTCTCCGCATACCGGAGTCTGGGTAAATGACTCAACTATCTATTAAATAATTTTGAAATAAATGAGGTTCGTTCGCGGATCCCATACTGAACCGATAACGAATCACTCCAAGTGGATTTAGGATAATTGCCAAGTCCATACACGCTTATGAACTGATTAAGGGTTATTATTCCGTGAACGAGTTTGAAAATGTTCGGAAATAAGACCAGGATTAACGAGAACCCACGAAAATTGTTAATTGAATTCAAATTGACAGAAAAGGAAAGCGGAACGGGACTCTGGTTCTAGCGATTCTCGGTTTTTTTTTAGGACGAAAAATTCGAATCTCTAATTCATGCAGTTTGATAAAATGTAGCTAGATTTTCTATCTCAACATTAAATTCAACTAACAATTTTCGTGGGTTCTCGTTAAGCCTCGTTTTTCTTCCGAACATTTTCAAAATCGTTCACGGAAAAATAACCCTTAATCAGTTCATAAGCGTGTATGCGTTTGGCGATTATCCTAAATCCACTTGGAGTGATTCGTTATCGGTTTAGTGTGGGATCCGCGAACGAACCTATGGTGATACCCGAGTACGGGTACTACCGATTTTTTATTTAAAAAAAAAAATTATTAAATGTAAATTTTATTTTTCTTATAGGTAAATGATAGGAAAATTTGTGCCATTGGAATTCATGGAAGTCAATTCATAACGACGCATGGCTTAGCTATAAATTGTAACACAGACCTTAAATGGTTTGACCATATTATTCCATGTGGAATTGAAGGCAAAGGCGTTACTTCTCTTTCTAAGGAACTAAACAAAAACTTTACAATTGACAATACTTTACCTTATTTTTTAAATAGTTTTACCCAATTTTTTAACTGTAAATTAGTAGACATTAATGACGATGAAATAAAACAAATTGTATGAATTTTAATAGGACATATTTTATTGATAACATTTAACACAAATTTTCCATTTGACATCGATCCAATCGAAAACAATTCCAATCCTCGGCAACAGTTAAATTTGCAGCGCCTAATTTTTCATAAAATGTCGTCGCAGGATTCCAGCTTAAAACATGAAAATCCAAACGTTTGCAGTCTAACTTAATAGCCTCCTAAAATCCAAATTTATATAAAAGCAATAATAAAAATTTATGATCTAATTTTACCTTAACAACATGTTTAAATAACGACTCTCCAACACCATTCATTCTTAGTTCTTGTTTCACATATAAATCTTCTAAGAACATAGCTTTTCCCAACCAGGTTGAATATGTTAAATAATAAATGGCATATCCAATGACTTCATTGGTAGTTTTGGCTATTTGACAATAAAAAAGTGGATGGGCAGACTCAAATCCGTCCCGACGAAGAACTTCAAAACATTTAAACAATTAAGCATTATTTTCGTTAGTTATTTATGTGAAATTTTATTTACTGTCGGCGTTGATTTTTGGTCCGTCAGGCATTTTTTCAAAATTTGCCAAATCCTAGAATAATTATTAAAAATGAAGTGGCCTTTTGGTAAGTCTTGTCTATACTTTAATATCCATCCGAGTACATTATATGTACATTGATAACATTCGTCGATTAAAAATATATCTAAAAGGACGTTTTAACACTAAAATTCTCCCAGTGAACACAAAACGTCCAATTACGTAATATTCTTTTGTTATGTAACTGTTACGCAGTTGGACGTCTTGTGGTCCTTCTTTGTAGTTTTTGGGTAGAATTGGCTGTCATAAAATTTAGAGTGCAAATTTTCACGAGTAATGAAATTACAAAATACGAGGTTGGCTCTTAGTAGTATTCCCACGCACTCCCCTAATCTCTTCAGCGTCATTTCGTATACATATAAACTTCAAGTGGATATTCAAGTTTAGATGAAATTATTATCACCTGAATCAGTTTGAAGACGCTCTCCATGTCTTCTGCAGTTGCTGCTCCAACCGTAAACTTGACCATTCTAATGACGTTGTAGGGTAATGGTAGGGAATCTTTTTATAAGTCCGAGCTAAAAAAAAGTAAATAAAAAAAAATTAGTTGTCTGTAAAGTCGGTTTACGGGCGATATAGTGTAAGAGTTAGCAACGTTTTCCAGAGAGTATTTTAGGTCGGCCAGTTTTTATATATGTTATATCCCGGACATCATACGGGCTGTCGGGAGAGGTTGCGTTTATTAGTGCGCACCACACCTGTACAGGTAAAATATTGAAATTTTTAGAAAAAAGAAAAAATTTCAGATGAAATTTGTAGAAAATAACATTTTAAATAAAAAATGTCCAGTGGCTAATTTTCGTAAAGTGGCTAGTTTGCCCGCTAAAAGCTTGGAAAGGCTGGCTCGACCTGACGTCATTTGAGTAGCCGACCGTTCTGAGATACAGCCGTTGTGCCGACATGTAAACAATGAGCTGTACAAGCTTGTAGCGGGCAAACTAGCAACTTTACGAAAATTAGCCACTGGACATTTTTTATGTAAAATGTTATTTTCTACAAATTTCATCTGAAACTTTTTCTTATTTTCTGAATAATTCAATATTTTACCTGTCATAGGTGCAATGCGCACTAATAATCGCAACCCCTCCCGACAGCCAGACAGCCCGTATGATGTCCGGGATAGTGCGAGAGATAACATATATAAAAACTGGCCGACCTAAAATTCATTTTTTTTCGATGTCGCTAGCTCTCGTACTAATAGTTTTAACGTGATAACGTCATAAAGAAACATTGATGGAAAATTGCATGCTTTTATGAATTGAACTGAATTATTATTATTTTGTATAATAAAAAGAAGGAGTTCATTGAAAATTAACAATTTTTTCAAAATGAAATCAGACTGAAAATTCTGAAGGAAATAAATTAAGTAAATCCTATTAAATTGTAGAAAAAAAACCCAAAACACGTTGTCTTGGATTCAACAATAATTAGATATTGAATACGAGGTATAGCTATTGTAGTAGTTCTCGAAGAAGCTCGCGTGGTGGCGTGCCAGTATCAGAATTCTATCGTGCCTCCTAATCGCGTGTATCGCGTTCTCGCTTGCACGCACAGGCTCAAACGGAACGTGACACTTTTTCGTACAGGCTGGCTATGTTCATCAATTTATAAGACGTTATCAAGCCAATAAATTATTACTAGCGTATCGCGACATTTTAAGGTACTTAATACATAAATATATTATATAGTTTTGTTAAAAACTGTATTAAAAAAAAATGCAAGATATACTTTTTTATTTAAACATATGCTAATCCAGTGTAATAAGAACACCATAGTAAAGAGAGCTTAGAAATTCCTTCAGAAAACTGGGAAAATTTATAATTTAAATATTTTGAAAAATGTTTTTTTTTTAGGCCAATGTAACATTTACTTCGTATTTGTTTTGTATAGCTATGAATTACGTAGCTAATATTAGTTTATAATAATAGAAATCGGTATTGTTAGAATTAGAAAATCAAAAAGTTAAGGAAACATACTCATATAGCTATACCATCTGAGGCCCGTGGCAATTTCATTGGATAACCCCCGTCCCTCGTAATTTGTCATAATATTTAAGCCCCCCACCACCCGTTTTAAATGTTAATAATTTATATGAATTTGTACGTTGTCATTAGTTGAGTTGAACTTCAATTGATTTAAGGTACTGATATAAAATTTTTACTAAATTTTGTTAAGATATTAGGTTACTTTTGGAGTAGCGGTCTCTCGGACCGGGGCCCTAACCCTTGTGGGGCCCGTGGCATTTTGCCAGCCCTGCCACCCTATAGTTACGCCACTGCATATAAGCAAAGATACGTGAAGGACCTAAATTATAAATATCTATGATGTACGTTTTCATCCATGAAAATGTAGAAATAATCGAATAAAATGAAGAACATAACACATATATCGTTTCGTTTACCACCTATCGCTTCAATATTAAAACGACACTGTACAGTTACGACAGTTACCAAAAATTATGAACTACATTTACTTACGTTCGCAAGTATAAAAAGATGATACCATTTGAAATACTTTTATGGGTTAACTAATACATTTAGTTGGACACTTGTCATGGTAGGTACATCAATTGTAGTTATTATTGATTTTGCAATAATTAAAATTATTTTAAAATATTATGCTGAATTGGTTAGTGTATAGTTGTCATTTGTATCAATGATACAAATACTTCAAACATTCATATAACATGTATTTCTTATACATTAACATATAACATTTCTCCATGTATCTCCATATATTGTTAATATCAATTACCAGTTAACATGTATTTACGTTTATTTTTACGTTCCAATTGTAAAAAATTTCAAACAATTGGTTCTTTAAAAAAAAAAAAATAAACTTAATTGGTCTCGGCAAAATTTAAGATAAAATTTCCAAAATTTTTTCAGTGATAAGTATCAGGTTCTCAAGTTGATGCACCATTTTGTTCAAAATAAGCAACACGTTTTCATTAATCTCTTTCTGATACTTGAAAGTATTAGACATCTGCTCGTTTTCAGTTGCACGCTCAAATCCAGTATCGTTTTCTTTTTTAGTATTTATGATTTTGTTATTCAGAAATTTTAAACGAACTGGACAGTTCTTATAGTTAGCCATATGTCCACCCCGGCAATTCGCACAAATCGGCGATCGTCTCGGATTTTTTGGGCAATCAGAAGAGGGATGCGGTGAGGCGCATTGAACGCATTTTGGATTGAAGTAACAGTAATTTTTGGAATGGCCAAATGCTTGGCAATTTTTGCATTGGAGCAATTTTGCAATTTGTCGAGGATTGCGATGCTCAATTTTGACTGATGCGTTATAGAGTTTTGTAACTTTGAAAATTTCCTTATTATTCTCGTTTGGTAATAAATCGAGGTAATAAAGTGATGTGTTTCCTTTTTTCTGACCATGAAATATTTGTCCTGGTGTAAATCCAAGACTTTTCACTTCTTTTAATACTCCGATAGGTATGCAGTCGGCACAGTGAAGAGGAAGACCATGAATCACAACCCGAAACTTTCTGTCTCCCAACTGATCGTGAGTGTAATAATTAGCTCCTATTTTTGTAAGAAATATCGTAACCAAGAAAAATTCAGGATATCTTTTAAAGAGAAACCTGAGCTTGCGTAGTTCGGTAATACGTTTGAATTCAAATCTTTTTATTCCAGTCTCTTTGAGCATATTGAAAAATATGCTACCATATTTTTGTTCAAGAAAAATAAAAGGTAGCGTGACATCCTCTGATTTTTCGCCTTCTTCCAAGCATTGTTTCTCGAAGTTTTCATCAATCCAACTTGGACTTACATCTGGCAGATGACCTCCTTCCATCTTTTAAACACAAATTAGTTCTGTTTTTTTGGAGCAAACCTCGTTATTGCTTGCAAATATATAAACTTGCATTCAAATTGTTAACTCTATTTTATTCAATCGATGTTCACGAGTTCATAAATCAAGCAGAACTAGTTTTTTCAAACATATATTGTTCCAGTAACGTTGACTTCCGAAAGAAGAAGATGCTCTAGCAAAAAATCAATATTTAATTAATTTATCTTATTGGCAGTAGGAAATTGCAATATTTAACATGCACTTAGTCTTTGAGCTAAAGAATGCATGCATTTGACACTGAAGGTTTCATTCAATATTCTGCGATCAACGTGGCATTTTACTTAATTGGTTTTCCGAGTAAATAAGTAAACTCTTATAAAAATAATTGCAAATAGTATTTTTTGTTAGATAAAAAAATTATTCATATATATTCACAACAAGTAATACATACAGAATAACTATGTCACTAAATAATCAAGTACAGTTTGTCGATTCAAAATGAATATGGATATTTTAAGATTCGATATGAATATTTCAGTTTACAAAATACATACGAGTAAGTGGTGATCCAGGTATTTCTTTTTATATCACACGAATTTGTTAACGTGAATTAGATAATGATTGAATTTAATAATGTTCAAATTTCGAAATTAAAATTGTTTTATTTTCGTTGATAGTCATCAACTTATGTAATTCTGATGCAATATTAGGACTACCCAAAAGCACCTTCGGTAAATGCACTATTTTTACTCTTGGATACCAGGGTGGCAACTAGCTTTCTGTGAGCCCCGGGAAAGATTTTCCCTGGGAGAAAATAGGCCTTAGATTATCCAATGAGCACAAAACATGACTGCAGTTGTTAATTAATGCAACATGTTAGTTAGACGTTTTGTGCTCACTGGGATCATAGGATATAGTTATATAAAATATAAGCAGACTTATAATGAATTAACAACTTATGTATATGAAAACAAATAAAGAAGATAACTGAAATGATTTTTGAGAGGTCTTTTTGGGCCCTAAAGTGCCCCTGCCTAGCTAGGTCTTGCTAGGTACTATTGAAAATTTTCATAGAACATATAAAAGGTCTTAACGATCGGTCTAGTACCAAACGCTTAACAACAAAGGACAAATAACAGCGGCTGGGAATAGCTTTAAAATGTTTTATGATCAATAATTGAGTTGGATTTACATAATGGAATAAGAATTTATTGATGGAACATAGTGAAACTTAATCAAAATATTTTCAACCATTAAACGGAAAATTTAAGAAACGTAAACGGTTATAGTTTTTCCGAAACACTAAATAGTTTAATAATTGCTAAATGAGACTTTTTTTAAAGATGATAGTTCAGACAAGCTTTTTTCAACTTTCTTTAAAGCTCTTATCCGGCTGGAAATTTTAAGAAAAAACTTTATAAAAGGTAATGCTAGTTTTTTTTTTTCAATTATATCCACGATCAAAAAAAAAAAAAACTTAAGGCATTTTTCTGTGTTTAAATAAGAGAACAGGAAAAATGCAACTAGCTTTGTCTATGTATAAAATCGACGTATTTTATGGATTCATTTTGTAAAACACTCTCAAAAATTTGTGCTGTTTTTCAAGTACTACTTATAACTTATAAAACGTTGATACTATTCTGACTGGGATTTGACTGCTTCAGATGGTTAAATTAAAACACCTCACTTGGTTTATGATATAAGAAAAAAGAAAACCCAATAGTTCAACTAATAAAAATAACACAAATTAGCACTTCATACTCTTAATAGAGCTTTATACACTTAACATATGGCTTTGTTATTAAATAGAAATGATATGGATATTTCACAGTTTACAAAATACGTACGAGTAGGTGGTGTTCCAGGTATTTCTTTTTATATCACACGAATTTGTTAACGTGAATTATATAATGATTGAATTTAATAATGTTCAAATTTCGAAATTAAAATTGTTTTATTTTCGTTGATAATCATCAACTAGTGTAATTCTGATGCAATATTAGGACTACCCAAAAGCACCTTCGGTAATTGCACTATTTTTACTCTTGGATACCAGGGTGGCAACTAGCTTTCTGTGAGCCCTGGGAAAGATTTTCCCTGGGAGAAAATAGGCCTTAGGTTATCCAATGAGCACAAAACATGACTGCAGTTGTTTATTAATGCAACATGTTAGTTAGACGTTTTGTGCTCACTGGGATCATAGGATATAGTTATATAAAATATAAGCAGACTTATAATGAATTAACAACTTATGTGTATGAAAACAAATAAAGAAGATAACTGAAATGATTTTTGAGAGGTCTTTTTGGGCCCTAAAGTGCCCCTGCCTAGCTAGGTCTTGCTAGGTACTATTGAAAATTTTCATAGAACATATAAAAGGTCTTAACGATCGGTCTAGTACCAAACGCTTAACAACAAAGGACAAATAACAGCGGCTGGGAATAGCTTTAAAATGTTTTATGATCAATAATTGAGTTGGATTTACATAATGGAATAAGAATTTATTGATGGAACATAGTGAAACTTAATCAAAATATTTTCAACCATTAAACGGAAAATTTAAGAAACGTAAACGGTTATAGTTTTTCCGAAACACTAAATAGTTTAATAATTGCTAAATGAGACTTTTTTTAAAGATGATAGTTCAGACAAGCTTTTTTCAACTCTCTTTAAAGCTGTTATCCGGCTGGAGTTTTGAAGAAAATTTTATAAAAGGTATTGCTAGATTTTTTTCATTCTATCCACTATCAAAAAAAAAGCTAAAGGCTTTTTCCTATGTTTATATATCAGAACAGGAAAATTGCAACTATCATTGTCTATGTATAAAATCGACGTATTTTATGGGTTCATTTTGTAAAACACTCTCAAAAATTTGTGCTGTTTTTCATGTACTACTTATAACTTATAAAACGTTAATACAATTCTAACTAGGATTTGACTGCTTCAGATGGTACAAAACACCTCACTTGGTTTATGATATAAGAAAAAAGAAAACCCAATAGTTCAACTAATAAAAATAACACAAATTAGCACTTCATACTCTTAATAGAGCTTTATACACTTAACATATGGCTTTGTTATTAAATAGAAATGATATGGATATTTCACAGTTTACAAGATACGTACGAGTAGGTGGTGATCCAGGTATTTCTTTTTATATCACACGAATTAGTTAACGTGAATTAGATATCGATTGAATTTAATATTGTTCAAATTTCGAAATTAAAATTGTTTTATTTTCGTTGATAATCATCAACTAGTGTAATTCTGATGCAATATTAGGACTACCCAAAAGCACCTTCGGTAATTGCACTATTTTTACTCTTGGATACCAGGGTGGCAACTAGCTTTCTGTGAGCCCTGGGAAAGATTTTCCCTGGGAGAAAATAGGCCTTAGGTTATCCAATGAGCACAAAACATGACTGCAGTTGTTTATTAATGCAACATGTTAGTTAGACGTTTTGTGCTCACTGGGATCATAGGATATAGTTATATAAAATATAAGCAGACTTATAATGAATTAACAACTTATGTGTATGAAAACAAATAAAGAAGATAACTGAAATGATTTTTGAGAGGTCTTTTTGGGCCCTAAAGTGCCCCTGCCTAGCTAGGTCTTGCTAGGTACTATTGAAAATTTTCTTAGAACATATAAAAGGTCTTAACGATCGGTCTAGTACCAAACGCTTAACAACAAAGGACAAATAACAGCGGCTGGGAATAGCTTTAAAATGTTTTATGATCAATAATTGAGTTGGATTTACATAATGGAATAAGAATTTATTGATGGAACATAGTGAAACTTAATCAAAATATTTTCAACCATTAAACGGAAAATTTAAGAAACGTAAACGGTTATAGTTTTTCCGAAACACTAAATAGTTTAATAATTGCTAAATGAGACTTTTTTTAAAGATGATAGTTCAGACAAGCTTTTTTCAACTCTCTTTAAAGCTGTTATCCGGCTGGAGTTTTGAAGAAAATTTTATAAAAGGTATTGCTAGATTTTTTTCATTCTATCCACTATCAAAAAAAAAGCTAAAGGCTTTTTCCTATGTTTATATATCAGAACAGGAAAATTGCAACTATCATTGTCTATGTATAAAATCGACGTATTTTATGGGTTCATTTTGTAAAACACTCTCAAAAATTTGTGCTGTTTTTCATGTACTACTTATAACTTATAAAACGTTAATACAATTCTAACTAGGATTTGACTGCTTCAGATGGTACAAAACACCTCACTTGGTTTATGATATAAGAAAAAAGAAAACCCAATAGTTCAACTAATAAAAATAACACAAATTAGCACTTCATACTCTTAATAGAGCTTTATACACTTAACATATGGCTTTGTTATTAAATAGAAATGATATGGATATTTCACAGTTTACAAGATACGTACGAGTAGGTGGTGATCCAGGTATTTCTTTTTATATCACACGAATTAGTTAACGTGAATTAGATATCGATTGAATTTAATATTGTTCAAATTTCGTAATTAAAATTGTTTTATTTTCGTTGATAATCATCAACTAGTGTAATTCTGATGCAATATTAGAACTACCCAAAAGCACCTTCGGTAATTGCACTATTTTTACTCTTGGATACCAGGGTGGCAACTAGCTTTCTGTGAGCCCTGGGAAAGATTTTCCCTGGGAGAAAATAGGCCTTAGATTATCCAATGAGCATAAAACATGACTGCAGTTGTTAATTAATGCAACATGTTAGTTAGACGTTTTGTGCTCACTGGGATCATAGGATATAGTTATATAAAATATAAGCAGACTTATAATGAATTAACAACTTATGTGTATGAAAACAAATAAAGAAGATAACTGAAATGATTTTTGAGGGGTCTTTTTGGGCCCTAAAGTGCCCCTGCCTAGCTAGGTCTTGCTAGGTACTATTGAAAATTTTCATAGAACATATAAAAGGTCTTAACGATCGGTCTAGTACCAAACGCTTAACAACAAAGGACAAATAACAGCGGCTGGGAATAGCTTTAAAATGTTTTATGATCAATAATTGAGTTGGATTTACATAATGGAATAAGAATTTATTGATGGAACATAGTGAAACTTAATCAATATATTTTCAACCATTAAACGGAAAATTTAAGAAACGTAAACGGTTATAGTATTCCCGAATTACTAAATAGTTTAATAATTGCTAAATGAGACTTTTTTTAAAGATGATAGTTCGGACAAGCTTTTTTCAACTCTCTTTAAAGCTGTTATCCGGCTGGAATTTTGAAGAAAAAACTTTATAAAAGGTAATGCTAGTTTTTTTTTCAATTATATCCACGAACAAAAAAAAAACTTAAAGCATTTTCCTGTGTTTAAATATCAGAACAGGAAAATTGCAACTAGCTTTGTCTATGTATAAAATCGACGTATTTTATGGATTCATTTTGTAAAACACTCTCAAAAATTTGTGCTGTTTTTCAAGTACTACTTATAACTTATAAAACGTTGATACTATTCTGACTGGGATTTGACTGCTTCAGATGGTTAAATTAAAACACCTCACTTGGTTTATGATATAAGAAAAAAGAAAACCCAATAGTTCAACTAATAAAAATAACACAAATTAGCACTTCATACTCTTAATAGAGCTTTATACACTTAACATATGGCTTTGTTATTAAATAGAAAAAATATACCACAAAAGAGGTTACAGATAAAAATTGTGAACCTTTATGAAAAATTATGAATGCCTTTTAATGGAATATTTCTCAAATCGAATCTTAAATAAAGAACAATAATGTTGGCTACCTTTTAATTTGAATTACACAGTAAAACCTCGTTTATTTGTCACTCTTGTTATGTGTCACTAATAAACAATTAAATGGGAAGACCGGGAAAACATTTTACCTAGATAACCTTGGTATTTATACACTAAACCGACTAAACTTGAGTTCCTAGTTCCTACTGTGCTATATTGTATATCATTGTATATGATTGTATAGAACAGTTATCATGGGCGTACCCAGCTTTTGGTCTATAGGAGGGCAACCTTTAAAGAAACTGTGAATACAAAATTAGTAATAAAGTATAATCGAATCCTTTAGAGTAATTATTTTGAAATAGAAGCTCATAAATTTTGTTATATAAATACAACAGCACATATAGAGAGAAAATAATCAAAAAAATAAATTGGAGATAGTTACGGTTAAAAGGGGTTAACTACCCCTCCATTCACCCTTTCAGTACAACTATGTATATTATACTCAAGTTTGTTAGTAAAAACATGCTGATGGTTATTCAACTAAACCAGTATCGTAGCGTAAGTTCATTTCAATCTGTAAATGCCTAGAATACTTTTCTGTCGCTATTTCAAATAGACACCGAAAATAAAATGCTTTTTTAGAATAACTAATTTTCTTTTTTAATCAAACTTGAGATTTGTAATGCAACCAAAACCACATACACGTGCATGACTTATCTAATGTTTAACAAACCTCAATAAATAATTTTATTTTTTAATATTATCTTATCTAGGTTTTTCATTATTATTTTATAGAGGAACAAGGAAAAATTATTATATATATATATCGTATATTTTATATCATATAATATATTAAACAAGGAGCACAGATAAAATTATATCGATTCTGTTTTTAAGTCTTAGTTCTATTTAGCTAAATTTTCGCTAACAATTATTTTAATTTTTGATTTTTAAATATTATCATTTAAAATAATTTATAGTTTATCTACATCAAGTTATAATTTTCAAAGTTTCAGAAGAAGTTTCACTTTCCAATAAAGGTCAGCAAGGTCAGTGACGTTCTGTCAAATCTAAACTGTCAACGTCATTTTGACAGACGTCTAATTTTCGAAAATTGAATTTTCCATCAACTTTTAATAATGAGGTAATACCGGTAATGCCTGGAAAAATAAAATTTCCTTAGAAAATTAAATATTTTCCTAAAATTTATTACAAATTTTCGTTATATTTTCCTTGTAATTAATGTTTTAGTGGTGTCATATTCGAAATTGAAGGTGCTATCCAATCCTATGCATGGGGAAAAGTGGGAGCTGACAGTGTCGTAGCTCAATTGGCATCGGCGGCGAATGAAAAATTTAAAATTGATATTAAAAAACCATATGCGGAATTATGGATGGGAACACACCCCACAGCTCCCTCACGACTCAAATGCAATAACGCTAGTCTTGCCGAATGGCTAGGCCAAAATCCCGATAGCATCGGGAAAAAAGTTTATGAAAAATATGGATCTGATTTGCCCTATTTATTCAAAGTGCTATCAGTTCAAACAGCACTGTCTATTCAAGTCCATCCTAACAAGGTTGGTCTTTAAACCCCCATTTTCAATTTGTAGCTTAATAACTAATAACTAAAAAATAAAATGAGCCAAGCCCAACTTTTAAATACTGTTTCATTGACGTTTTAAGTTTTTGAGTGTCATATAATTTGACTACGTTCCAGAACGCGTTTGTAACAATCACACTCATTGCCGTTTTGTTTTGTCTATTCTTGTCTAACTTCCAACTTTGAAACGTTTGAGAAATGTTCATTGCTCTGACCCATCTCTTAACCCCTTAGGCAATCTCGACGTTAACGCCCACGACGCTTTCGCATCAAAATGTCAAAAACGCTCAAAACGCTTTCAAAATTTGCTGGGTAGACAATCTCAAAACGTCGGTCGCTGGCTACTGACATTTTTATAAATTAATAAACATTATATTAACTAAACAGTTTCATTTAAAATTTCCGTAATTTTCCTTCACTTTTCTGCTTTTAATTTTATATTTGCCTTATATTTTTATATCCTTTTGAAGTTTTATCTTATAATATTTTATTATATTTATATTTTACCAACTAGACGCTAACAGTGCTAGTGTCTTTTATAACAGTTTATTATAATAGTACATATTTTTAACTCTCTATTTCCTAGATAACTTATTTATTTTTTTTTATGGGGAGAGTAAGGTTAGCGTGGCGCCAAGAATTGACGACGGTTCCTGATACAGCAAGTCAAAAGAAATCGAAAATTAAGAATGGTAATTTGCGAGTTTACGCTTCGTTTTCGAGAAAAACAGGATTTAAAGACGAAATTATGCAATGCTATTTCTTATGGGAAATGATTTTGATGAATCTGTCAATTAGAAATTACTATGGGAACTGTTATAAATTTCAAGTTGATTCAATCCCAAGAGATGTACGGAACGAAATAATTCAAAATTAATATCATTAAATGTGTAAATGATATTAATAATAAAATATAATATCTATAAGTCTATAATACCGGTTGTTATCATGGATACTTGATAGTAAACATTTAAACCATTTAAATTTTAAATTGTTTAAAATATCATTAAATATTGCATTGTTGCAAAATACCCGATTTTCACCATTTGACTGTTTTTTCACAAACTGTGACCCTGAAGTTTTACACAAAACTAAATATCCTTACCTCAAATAATATATGACTTCGATTGGCGTTTGAAGTAATTAATAAATCTACCCCCAATAGAAGAAAAATTCGCATTGCTGTTCGTTTACCCAATTTTCACCATTTGACTGTTTTTTCACAAACTGGGACCCTGAAGTTTTACACAAAACCAAATATCCTTAACTCAAAATATATATGGCTTCGATTGGTGTTTGGAGTAATTAATAAATCTACCCCCAATAAAAGAAAATTAACATTACTGTTCGATTACCCGATTTTCATCATTTGACTGTTTTTTCACAAACTGGGACCCTGAAGTTTTACATAAAACCAAATATCCTTAGCTCAAATAATATATAGCTGCGATTGGTGTTTGGAGTAATTATTAAATCTACTCCCAATAAAAGAAAAATTCGCATTGCTGTTCGTTTATCCGATTTTCACCCTTTGACTGTTTTTTCACAAACTGTGACCCTGAAGTTTTACACAAAACTAAATATCCTTACCTCAAATAATATATGACTTCGATTGGTGTTTGAAGTAATTAATAAATCTACCCCCAATAGAAGAAAAATTCGCATTGCTGTTCGTTTACCCAATTTTCACCATTTGACTGTTTTTTCACAAACTGGGACCCTGAAGTTTTACACAAAACCAAATATCCTTAACTCAAAATATATATGGCTTCGATTGGTGTTTGGAGTAATTAATAAATCTACCCCCAATAAAAGAAAATTAACATTACTGTTCGATTACCCGATTTTCATCATTTGACTGTTTTTTCACAAACTGGGACCCTGAAGTTTTACACAAAACCAAATATCCTTACCTCAAATAATATATGACTTCGATTGGTGTTTGAAGTAATTAATAAATCTATCAATACTGTTCGTATTTTCGATCATTATTTGTTGGCTCTAGGTTCATTTTCTAAGACCACGAGGTCTTAAAGAAAAATTATTGTGCAGCTTCAGAATTATCCTGTTTTTAATTTAAATTTTTTATGTTTTTGAGACGTCTAACTTACAATTAGCCATTTTAAAATTAATTTTTTGCATAAAAAAATATTTGATACTAATATTATATACATAAAATCTTTATATCTTATCTTATCTTATATCTTTATAATAAAAAAATGTCCATCTCAGCTTATATTTCAAGAGAAAATAATTTATTTTCCTGTTGCAACCACGTTGTTTTTAAGCCAAAAAATTATTTCCTAAAACACTAGAAACGTACTGTTCATTATTCCTTGTATTAAATCGTTATAAAAACATAATTCCTTATTATTCGAACATTTTGAATTTAAAAAATGTCGATAAAGATGAGAACACTATCGTTATTTTAATTTTGTCTTTGTTGATTATTGAAAAATTGAAAAAAAGCATTATTCATATATATCTAGTAATCGTTAAAATACGTTATTGCAAATGTTTGTTTATAAATTTTAAGAAATCAGTTTGCGTCGATTGCCGGTCGGTATCGTTTGCGTAAGAATTTCATTATTTTGTGGCATTTTATTTGTTTTATTCTTTAAATTTCTCATTACTTGTGGTGTGCACATTAAAATTTTACTATTTATCTACAATTTTACATTTTTAAGATATGAATTCCTATGTGATTTAATTAATTAACTTAAATTGTTATAATTTGAATTGTGAAGTTGTTTGTGCTTGTGTTTTTATTAGTTTTATTGCATTAACTTTCCAAAACTTGAAACCATTAACTTGAATTGCAAAATTTATGAAAAATATCGTTCATGGAAAATGGAAGAAAACGTGTTATTAAATATTCGCAAATGGGTTGTGTGTCACAATTTCTACATCGTTTCTATATGGATTGTGTCCATGGTTTGGCTCAAAATGGCTTACGTAAGTCTATGGTTACTAAATTGCGTATAAATTTTTGATCGATCTGACTAAGCCTCATTTTGACATCAAAATTTATCGCTTTCGCTTAAAATTTCGATGGTCGATTTTTAGGTAATTGACACGAAATTTAGCTTCTAATAGCCTTACTTTATGCTTATACAAAAGCAAAAAGTAAGGAAATGTCAAATACTCGAAGCGCCACGCTAACCTTACTCTATTTATTTACTAAATAAAAAAAAAATAAATTATTTATTATATATTTCACCAATTCAATTAATTTTTCTTCAAAATCCATTTTAAATTATCAAATATTTTCAGTTATAAATTTGTGTAGTACACATTTTTAAAATGACAGATACACATTTGACATTTGGCTCAAACGCGTCAAAAGTTGAAATACATTTTACTTTGACGCGTCGTGAGCGTACCGTCCGTCGCGTCGCCGTTGAGGTTAACCATCTCTATGGAATTATATATGTTTAACTTTATTTTGGGATTTTGAAGCATCAGCGTCGTGGACGTCGAGTTTGACTCAGGCATAAGGGTTTAAAGTTAGCAAAATTAATGACGTCATTGATGACGTTTTACATAACACAATAACTGTGGTTGTTATGCATAAACAGCTAAAAAACGTTTCTAAACTGTATCTAACGTTGTTATCATTTAGTGGAACGTACCCTTTAATTGTGCTATTCAACCTAATCAATCAAATTCGATAAAAACAGCGAATAGCATCAAGGATTAAAACTAAGAACTTGGTTTACTTATAAGCTACCTTGAAGCTGTATTAAAGCAGTATTTTAAAAAGTGGACCTGGTTCCTTTGAACACTGAACCACTCAACAATTGAAACTATTTTTTAGTCTCACGCCGAGCATCTTTACGCTACAAAACCGGAAATTTACAAGGATCCAAATCACAAGCCAGAACTTGCCATTGCCCTAACACCTTTTGGTGGCCTTTGCGGATTTCGTCCGATTGAAATCATCAAACGAAACTTGTCCGAAATTCCCGAACTAAAGCAACTAGTTGGAGATGCCAATGTTGAAAAGTTGATCGCATCCACAAATGAAACTCAGAAAGAGACCTTAAAAAATTGTTTCCAGGCTTTAATGACTGCAAATCCAAAGCAAGTTGCAGTACAACTGAACACTCTTCTAGCTCGAATAAATACTCTTTCAACTGAAGAACAGTGCAAATACGATGCTAGAATACTTAACAAAATAGCCTCAGAATTTCCAGGAGATGTTGGCTGTTTTTGTCTGTATTTCATGAATGTTTTGACGTTACAACCGGGTGAGGCGTTATTTATTCCAGCTAATGAACCACATGCGTATTTATCTGGAGGTAATAGCACAGAATATAGATAAAAACAGAAGTTTCAATGTCGAGAATTAAGACGGTTTTTAGCGAATTTGGCTCATTTGAAGCAGTGGCGGAACTAAAAATTTTAGCGCCCCCCGCAAAAAATTTGGTCGGCCCCCAACCTTATATGAATTTTTGCTTTTCGTATCTAGCGTCCCATATTTTAATTTAGCACCGATTTTCTTGCGAAAGGTCCTTCTTAAAAGGCCCTTGAGGTCTAGAGGAGTTAGCAGATATTATCATTTTTTTCATATCAGGTGTAATATTTTGTTTTGAAAATTAGCATTGTCCGTTAAGAATAACGACAGTTTCTTAATATCGTTATTCGTAACATCTTGGTTGAAATTCATGGTATTTTCATCGTTATTCAAATCAATTACCGTACTACTTCCGCTATCAACATGTTCAAATTGCCCTACATCTCTAGGTGTAGTACCTTGATTTTTCAGTTTTAAGTCAGGTGCATTAATTTTTTCGCTATAAACTTGTTCAAACACCTGTTCATCTTTATAGAAGTACTTTGATTTTCTGTGATCGTAGCAAAAGATTTAAGAAAACGGGATAATTTTGGTATTTTTGCTAAATGTTTCTGTTCCTTTTTCAATTTCTCTTTTTTACTGCACCGTCTCTGCAACACCACTAGTACTAATTTTCTCAACATTTTCAGGCCCCCCAAAACTTCAGGGCCCCCGCGTCGCGGGGTCTAGTATATAGTAGTTCCGCCACTGATTTGAGACCCACATTCCATGAAACCCACAGTATTAAACTCACTCCATTTACAACAATTTAAATATATCAATTGTAATGCGTACCGCAGATGCAGAGTGCTAAAAATACCCACCATGAAACCCCAATGAAACTTCTGATTTCTGTCTATATACTATAACAAAGGCTTTAAGTAAATTTCCAAAAACATGACTGTATTGTCTTATTTAAAGATTGTATTGAATGTATGGCATGTTCCGATAATGTTATTCGTGCTGGTTTAACACCCAAACTGAAGGATGTTGAAACTCTATGCAATATGCTTACTTATAACTGTGCATCGGCATCAAGTAAAACTTTCAGCCCAGTCATTGAAGACGAAAGTTCCTCACTTTTCAAAACTCCTGTTCCTGATTTTGCAGTCGTTAAAATTGAGGTATGTCTACAAGGCAAAAGATTCCTTTCTTTCAAGCAAAACATTTTTTTTTTAGATTCCCAGTTCGAAAAAGACATACAGCTTAATTCCTCGAGAAAGTGCAAGTATAATAATCGTGATTAATGGAGAGGGAACGATACACGATTTGCCTTTATCACGCGGGAAAATTTTCTTTTTAGGGTGCAAACAAAGAGCTCAGATTCAAGTTACTTCAGATACGTTAATGTTTCAAGCAATTGCTAATTTGTAAATTATATTTTATTTTTGAAAATTATGATAAAGTGTTAACTTATTATTAAGAAAAAAACACAAAGTTTGCTCAAAAGTTTAGTTTAAAATACTCTTCGAAAGATATAGTAATGTTATCTTTTTGATAACATTCTAAAGAAGTCATTTTGAAGATATCCAAATGCTAATTTGTGCAATTTAACAATAAATTTTAAAAGGGTTGGTGTGAACCCCTTATCGTTTAGTAGTGTTAATAATAACTCAGAATATTGTAACATATACAAGTTAACTTTATGATATCTTCTCGATAAGCTCTAAAATTTGTCGTTAGATTACTAATTGGAGACGATTCATGAAAAACCTTTATATCATTGTATCATAATTACATTTTAGGATACCTCGAAGATATCTTTTTGTCTAACTATTATGTATTATACTTATTATTAGTTTATTTTTGGATAGTTTGTCTAAGAGTGTAATAATCTAAATGCTGTTGAATTGTTATTGAGATTAAATAAATAATATCTAAGTTTAAAATATGACCTCTTGTTTTCCTGTTTTTCTAGTTAAATTAACCGATTTTTGAATTGAAAAGGTTACTTTAAATATTTTCGTTAACTAAAAAATATCCTTAAGATATCTTGCATAATATTTTTGGCATTTATGCCGAACGGGTTAATAATTGTTACCTCAAATTTCTAATTATAAGTGTTATCTTTATAGACCAGGGTAGATAATTTTTGAACCAAAAGAAATTATAGTAGGATGAAACCCATTAGAAAAGAAGAGAATATAACAAAAATTATAGGAAAAAGAAAATTACGGTCGATCTGGGGTGGAGAAGTGCAAAAGGGTTTTTTTAGGGGTAGAAACGGTTTATCTCGATTTTCGACAAAACTACAAGTCCTATGGAAAAAAGTTAAATGGCAAAGTTGTAGATAATAAGTAGATCTACAACTTTTGTGCTAACAATCTTTTCACGTAAGCTCAAAATTTATGTGAAAATTTCTAATCAACAAGTTTTTGGTTTTTGGTTTTTAATTTTTATCTTTTACAAAAAAAAAACATCAAATTTACACAAAATTTGGTAAAAACTTACCTTTTAATGTCTCAATCACACTGTTTTTTTTTAATTTAAAATAATAATTTTTCCACCTTATAACGACTTAATATCGAAAAAGCACCCCAATTTTCCATCGAAAATTCTCATGTCAAACATCTGATTTTTTTAAAAAGTCGGTAAATGTCCTCAGAAAATGCAATTATTAAAGTGTAAATTTTAATAAATTGCTCAAAGTTGTATTAGTATAATGGTTTTATGTACAATTTTAAGCAATTTATTAAAATTTACACTTTAATTATTGCATTTTCCAAGAAAATTTAATATTGTAATGTATGTATATTTTTTTGCAGCATCAGAAAGTAGAGGTTTCAACGAACAAAAAGCTTACCGACTTTTTTAAAAATCAGATGTTTGACATGAGAATTTTCGATGGAAAATTGGGGTGCTTTTTCGATATTAAGTTGTTATAAGGTGGAAAAATTATTATTTTAAATTAAAAAAAAACAGTGTGATTGGGACATTAAAAGGTAAGTTTTCACCAAATTTTGTGTAAATTTGATGTTTTTTTCTTGTAAAAGATAAAAATTAAAAACCAAAAACTTGGTGATTAGAATTTTTCACATAAATTTTGAGCTTATGTGAAAAGAGTGTTAGCACAAAAGTTGTAGATCTACTTATTATCTACAATTTTGCAATTTAACTTTTTTTCATAGGACTTGTAGTTTTATCGGAAATTGAGATAAACCGTTTCTACCCTTAAAAAACCCCCCATTTTCCACTTCCCTCTCAGTTCGGTCGTGATTTATTCTTCCTTTCATTTTTGTTATATTTTCTTCCTTTTCCAATGGGTTTCATCCTATTATAATTTTTTTCACTTTTTACCATTTTCAAAGGTTAAAAGCACTGGTCTATTATGATATCGTTTTGATGAGCAACCAAAGATATCCCTACATAAGAAACAGTTCTGATATCTAGACTTGTGCACAAAGATGACTTTTTCTTAAACAATTGTTCTTAGTAGGTCTGTTCCAGATGAAAAAACCGCGTACACAAACGATACAATGTTATGTACAGTATATAATTCGAGGAACTTTTTGTACATTACGCAACACTTCTGCAATTGTACGATTTTATTTTTATCAGAAACAGATTTATTACCATTACTGGTATATATATAATAGCTAGTTTGTCTAAGAATGTTATAATTTGAATTGTATTGGATTTTTGTTGAAAATAAATATATATTATAGTTATATTAATATCAAAATATAATTAATTTTTTATCTTCTTTTTAAAAATATCCCAGATTTCTGTTTAAAAAAGTCTACAAGTAACTTTTAACGGCCTTTGTAAGCAGGATAACTGCGATAATTTTTTTTAACTCGATAATGTGATAGTAATATTTTAATTTATAGGTATTACAATGGATGTATTTTTGTCTTACTTGATTGTTGAAGTAAGGCTCGTTTTTTGGATTAACTAATTATTTTGCACTGTTTAACCGATTTTAATTGTTTGACGGTTAACCAATTTAACTTGTTTTAACCGAAAATTATCTGTGAAGCAGTTGCGCGGTTTAAGTCTCAGCTGATTTTTCATAATCGCGAGGCACATGCGTGCGAGCGTTCAAGGGGCGTATTTAACAACTAATCGTCAGCCATATTGTATCCAACTCCAACTCGTCAAGAATTTTTAAACAATTTCATCGAATTTAAATCACCATTTATCCGCATCATCGTCGTGCAAAATGTTACAATATTAATCGTATTTGGTGCGAATGTTACTGTGATATTCATTTCTATTATTATTTAAGTGTCGTGAACTCAGTTTATAATATTCGAGGGGATCGATTTGGACTCCCTCTTTGATAAATAATCAAAATTGTATCCAAGAAATTTTACATTTAGTCAGTGGTCAGCTGAATTGTGATTGTGACAAAAAAATGGGCACTCGAGACGATGAATACGATTACTTGTTCAAAGGTAAACGAAAAACTCTTTTCAAATCAACCAACAAATTCATTTCTGTTTTGTCTTACTTTGACGTAAATTGTCCGAAAAGATTTGACGTTTACAACGTTATAGCTTTCGAGGTAATTGACATTAAGAACCTTATACGGGTCTCTATTAACAATACATAATTTGTCCTTTTATCAATCGAAAAAAACTAGTTCCAATCACTATCCGTTCAAATTATACATGAATATTGCTAAGTAATTAAATGATTAATCAAAGCTAACAATAAAAGATGACGCATACAAAATATCATCCAATTGACTTCTGAATTGATAAATATGACAAATTCAAAGAAGAATATTAAGTTCGACCCGAATGGGATTGTATAAGTTATTTATTTTAATGTTTGTAATTTTTACTATTTTTTTTTGTACGTTGCATATCTAATCTTGTTTTTATACGTGTTGAGTTTCAACACGAGCCTAAATCAATGCAATCTTTATTTGCATTAATCTTTATAAAAATAAAGTCAAATGCACGTTAGCGAAACTAACACCAGCTTATGACCCTAAATCGTTTTCTTTGTATAAGCATGAAATCATACAAAGTTTCCTCAAGTGAAATATACAATCAACTTGAAAATACCATTGCTTTAATTCTGTACATTTTTCATTGCTTCAAATAACCACTGAAAACTTGTTTTCTCAGTTAATTTAAATCGTTTTTCTCGAAAATATAATTTTAAAATAAGAAATAAGCTCTAATCAAGTCTCCGAATTATCTCAAAAGCTTCATAAATCAGAGAAAGTAAAATAATAATTAATTTAAACTTAAGGAAATTGTTTTAAATAATGGGGTGCCAAAGAATAGGTTTGTAGACTTGAAAGCAATCGTTTAAAAACCCACTTAATTCGGTCTGGCAATACGCCATAGTTTCAAGTTCATTGAAATTGGGCCAATTTTTTTTTTAATTAAGGTTTTTTATTGACAGATTGACTTGTAAAAAGTTTATCAAAACTATCAACCGTACATAAGGGTATATCTTTTAGGGAATAATAATTAAAATTCTGGTCAAATGTAAGTAATGGCCTAATGGTTCTAAACTAGTAATTATGGTGCTGTTACTGGTACTAAGTACCAGGGATGTTATGGATATGAAATTTCGGTAACCGACGAGTTCATCGAAAATCAATTTATCGAATGCAAATTCATCGAAAAAAAAATTTTTTTATTTAGGGCCACTTAGTGGCGTGGTGGACTAGTTGCCTTATACGCCAGTGGTCCTGGGTTCGAATCCCAATGAAAGCCTAAAATGTTTTTTCTGCGTTTTCGGATTCGACGGTCGCTAATGACCATCGTAGTTGATGCGACCTTAAATAAACAAACAAAAAAAGTAATTTACATAAGTAAACTATAAACAAAAAATTAAGCAAAAGTTCAAACGTATTTTTTGACGTATTGCCCAGATACGTATTTCGATTGTCAAGGAATCTTCATCAGTAGTCATCAAGTAGTATTGGATCGCTCCATAACTGCTATGTGCTGATTCAATTATATCTAATATTACAATTTTTTTTTAATTAAAGGTTCTCGACGTCTGTCATATAGCTAACACTTGTATTGTCAATGTTTTATTTATAAAATTGTCAACTTTTGTTGACCACTGCTGTTTTAAGCTTTCCGGTCCGCCCGGAATTTCTCTTAAATATTTACAAAAAAAAAATGTTTCGATGAATTGGCGATTCAATGAATTGATCATTCGATGACTTTATTTTCGATGAATTTGCATTCGATGAACTCGTTTTCGATGAATTCGTTTTTTTTTCGATGAACTTACCGTTAATCAAAAATTTGGATTTGGATACGGATATAGAAATAATATATAATGTTCTCTGGAACATTCAAAGGTTAATATTCGGTAGGTAATTTCAGCGTTTAGCGTTGTTAGTTATTAACAGTCCATTTAGCTTTTAAAAACCATTTTTAAAAATGATTGAAAAACTACGTGGGGGTTACTACGGAGAAAAGTTCAAAAAAGATATGGATAGTCTACAAAAAAAAAAAAAATCGATGAAGTGGTGGGCCATTATCCAAATATTACATGGGGGTCACTATTGAAACATATTGAGAAAATCTAGTGTTGTGGTCACTAATTAAAAGAAAATAGAAACAATGAGGGTTCACTTTTGAAAAAGTTATTAAAACTTTTGCTAAAGTTCCACTTTAGACTCTGTTAGAATTACATTGTTAGTGTACAATGCAATTTTCAGTCATATACAAATAGAAAAAGGTAATTAGTATCATTGTAACGAAAATAACTAAATTTAAACTTATTTGGCTTATTTGACTGAATGCGCGCTTACTGACACCGCAAAGTTTTACACAAAACCAAATGTCTTAACCACCAAATTCCTATAATCTCAAATTCTAACAGGGTCTAAAGTGGAACTTGACCAAACTTTTTTTAATAACTTTTTAGAAAGTCTAAGAGGTATTTTTAAGAAAACTATTAGTTTGAACAGTTCTTAAAATGGTAAAAAGTTGAAGATCCTTGCTGTAGTTACGTGATATCCACAAATAGATACTAGAAATCTGAATGGATGTGATAAAAAAAAAGATTCACACTCGCGCAAAATATCGCTAGAAACGCCACTTGTCGGTTTAAGCGATATATCGCTTGTTCGTAGAGAAGATAGAAGGAGGAATATCTTTGTGTTAACGAAACGAATCCCTATGTGTTTCACAATTATTTAACGTCAGAAGCTTTTTTTAGCCTCATGTTACGAAGAATCCGCTATTGAACAAGTCTGAAGGTAATGCCGCAGCACAAGCAAAACCCCTACTTCCTAGAGATAGCACCCGCAGCGTCATTTTCGATTGTTTAAAAGGAAACAAAATGTTTTAATAATTCTTATGGGTCATAATGACCCCATAATAAACAGGGTTAAAAATCACTTAAAATAAACGACTTCGAATGTAATGAAGCTTTAACATTTTTGTTTTAAGTGATTTAATATTTAAAAATAAAGCAATGAAAAATGTTAAATATTTAACACAATTACCTCAATATATTCATAATTCGTTAAGAATATATTTCTATTAAATTAATGGGTTTTTTCATCAAGTCTTTCAATAATTTTCAAACTAAATAATTGTATAAAATTGAATTCAAAATTATAATATGTTCGTTAGTTTAAGAAAAAACTCAGTAAGTGTTTCTGTTAGATAAATATTGATTAACTTTTAAATACTTAAATCTGCCAAATTTTGCAAAGAATTCGCATTTTAGTCATTATAAAATCAAGAATGTGAAACGACATGAAAAACATAAACTTATATGTAGTTTAATTGAATTATCGTTAGAATTTAGTAAAATCCAATTACCCACATGAAAAAAAAATTAATTCGTTCGTTATTTTCAGTTGTCCTAATTGGCGATTCTGGAGTTGGAAAAAGTAACTTACTATCCAGATTTACTAGGAACGAATTTAATTTGGAGTCAAAATCAACGATAGGCGTTGAGTTTGCCACTAGAAGTATACAGGTAAGACCTCATTACCAAGTTCATGTTAATAATTACAATTCTTTAACGATATATGAAGAATCGTATTGACCTTTGTTGCCAACTGTATTGAAATTGAACGACCAATGAATTATTTATTAGAATTATAACAGTTAGATTGTACTTTTTCCGATAAGATTCGTTGAGAGTGGCTATGATCTACATTTAATATTTTAATTTTAAATGTTATATTTAACATCTGGTTAGCATTATTGTTGTGTCTGAGACGATGGGAACGTTATTTAAATAAACTTTTTTTTTTTTTTTTAATAATTTGATCAACGATATGAGAAAGACCTATTTATTTTTAAAAGTAGAACTCGTGATGAAATTTCGATAGCCTTGACCTTCTTCTAACTCAAATCTGCCAAAGGAAATGAATTTATCTGTCACGAGCAAATGATTTTCAGTTTTAGAGGAAATCAAGCGAAAGGAAATAAGTTGGAATTAGAGAGATGGAAATTAACGGTAAAATTAGTTTTAGTGTGTAGTTGGCAGTTGCAATTAGAATTTGTAAAACTTTCTCGATATATCTTCCTGTTTTCTAATGAATAAAACTTTGAATCTGAAAATGGGTATGAGCTTGTAAGAAAAAGTATTGGGAAAAATATTTGTGCTATTCATTGGATGAAAATTAAATGTTATTCCTTTGTAATTTGAGCTTGTTGAACGCTCAGAATACTGTATACTTAGAAAGTAGAGAAGCCTGAAAAGTTAATAAAATCTCGATGAAAAATGTAATGACGTTTTTTTTTTCTTATTTATAATATAGAATCTAAAGTTACAGTATGATGGTATCGGTGAGTGGAAAAACAATGGCAGGGTTGGTAGCCAGGTTTTTGTCGTTATTTCTTGGCTATCTCAGCTTATTAGGATACACATACTAAAACTTGTTTAATCAGAATATCTATCAGACCTGATTGTCCTGATTTCGGACTCATATTCTGATTGTTCTGAATTTATCACTGTCTATTTCAATATTTTAATTCTTATTAATTTGTCCTGATTTTTAACGCAATGAACCTTTAAAATTAACTTAGATGTCAGTTTTCTACGAATCTTATGTAAGATCTTAGTATACTGTAATTTATTAATTACAAATACAATAACACTTAAAAATTATTTTTTGAGTATAAGACTTTTTTTTTAATGTCTTGATTTCGACCTAAAAATGTACATATTTTATCCTGATTTGACCAAAGTTAAGTTTGGTCAGGGATTCATCAAGTCAAGTATTGGACATTTTTTAAATGCTTTGTGCTTCATACTATGACTTTTAAATTAAATACCTGAATGAAATGCTTTACCTAATTTAACATTTAACTTCTTGATTTCGGGCTCATGTTCTGATTGTTCTAAAGTTGTCCTTATTTGTTTCAATTTTTTTCATTTGTCCCGATTTTGAACGCAAATGAGATTTTATTATATCTACTTTGATTACACGTTTGCAATATATTAATTACAAATACAATAATCCTTAAAAATTATTTCTATGCATGAGATTTTTCCCTAAAAATGTCCCGATTACAATTAAAAAAATTTCTTATGTTGTCCTAATCTGACTAAAATTAAGTAAAGTTGGGGATTCATCATGTCAAATACATGGTTGGATATTGTTTATATGAATCGTGTTTAATATTTTGACTTTTGAATGAAATAACTTGTAAGTTTAATATTTGGCTTGACTTGATAATTAAATATTTGCATTTGACTCAAGTGATTTCAAGTCAAATTTAGGCCAAGTAGTATAACGATCAAGTAGTGAATCTCTAGCAAATTTCCGATTTAATTTTCTCGAAAACGGCTGAGTAGGAGGGCTTATAACCTGCACCTGTTACACTTCTAGGTGCACCCTACATGTGGTATAAATTTGGTCGGAATCGGCGACTCGCACGTTCTAAGGTCCCCTTGTAAGTTTGACAGAGAAGATTTGTCAAGCCAAAGTAGGCAGAAAATGCTATTTAATTAGGGTTTGCAAACCGGTTAAAACCTGTTTTTTTTTTTTAGTAAAAACCGAAAACCCGGTTATTATAAATATAATTGTTTTTTTTAAACTGTGTTTAATATTATTTAACACGAATTTTACAAAATAAAACACAATAAATAAATAATTTTTACTGAAAATTTTAATGCCATAAATTTTAATTTCTGTTTTATAATTTCTTTTCTGTATGAGTTAATACTCGTAGTTTTTTTAAATTTCTTTTTCGAAAATAATAAAATAGTGATTGTAGTTCGTACGAATCAGAACCAGAAAGTTTGGATGGTGTTATAATAGATTCAAATAATAAATGATGATGAACTCAACAGGGCTATCGAAAAGGCGTTTGTGCAAAAACTACATGCAGTATTGTTAATGTAAACACGTTTAGAAAAGAATGCCAGTTATTTGAAACAATCGAGAAAAGAACGAGTAACTTAGAATTACTTTTAAATGCCTTAATCATAGTTAAATCAACTTCGACGGATTCAGAAAGAACATTTTCTGTGTCAGGAAATTTTTGCAACAAAAATAGAAGTCGTCTTAAGGATGAGTCAATAAATGCATTAGTATTTCTAAGATAATATTTTCTTTCGATAAAAGAGTAAAATTACTCTTTAAATATTTTTTATCAGTTTTATTAAATTTTAAAATTCGCAAATGAACATTTGTAACTGACGTTGAATTAAAATAAATACAAATTCATTAATTAATTGTGTTTTTTGCAAATAAATACAATAAGGGTGGGGTGTTTTTATTATAGATTTAATATTCTTAATAACCCGGTTTTTAATTGGTTAACCGGGTTTATAATAGGAAAAAATCGAAAAACCGGTTTTAACAAAAATACAGTTTTTTGCCAACCCTATATTTAATTAATCGCTATATTTATGAAGATTTTTTATCAAAGTTGATGTACAAAATTGCAATGAGTGGAAATGACAAGTTGATATTTTAATTTTTTTTTTTTAAATTAAAATTTTTGATTACGTTTCAATTTTTTTCCGTTTTGGTAAAGAAACATCGTCATCTGTTTACATTAAACATTAATAGTGATTGATTTACTCGCTGGGAGCCAAACCACTGAAGGTTTAATATAAAACTTGTAGGTTTTACTCACGAGGAAGTAAGGAAGGATTTTTTTTTTTAAATTACACCCCTAAGAAACTCAAAAAGGAAAGAAAGTCTTTAATTTTTTAATTCAAATCAAATTCAAATTTTGTAATTATGAATTGACGTGAAAATGTAAAGTAATAGTATGCATTATTCGTTTATTTAAGGGTTGAAAAAATTATTCGACATCCTACTAGAAAATTCTTGTAAAATGAATCATTCCTTATGTTTTCTATACACTTTATTGTCGTTAAATATATGCACATTTTTCAAATTTTGCTGCTTTCCACTTTTCCATTGATTCAATTTGAATAAATTATTACGCTGTGCGTTTAATTTTAACGTTTAGTTTGTTGTTAGAAATACGTTTAATTTATACTTTCCCCCTAGATACAATCAGTTTCTGAGGGATAATGTAGAATTAAAATCAACCCATTTGATCTGTCCATTTGATAATTGAACGTTTGAAATGTTGACTTTTCTTTCAATTTGAGAGTAACGCAATTTATAAATTAAATTTAAACGCTACAACTAAATGTTTTCATTGCTATTATTTATCTGAACTCAAACTAAGTGGTTTTGTATTTGAGTTGAAGTTGGGTACGTTAACAATAGTAAATAAAATCGAATTTTATTCAATCACTTACGTACTAGACGTTACTCTAATTTAGACTTAGATACCTATAAATGGAAACGTCTTCATCAACTCATTCTTAATTTAATTTAAGAGTATAATTTTTACCGTTTGCTTTTTAAAATGTCTTTACAGTAGATGTATTTAATGCATTTATTTTTATGTTTTCAACATCCATTAAAGTATACATTAGTAATTATTATTATTTTTCCTTACAATTATCTCTTTTATGTGCCCTCGATTGTGATGTCATCAATGGGATTCTTGTATACTCAAAACGATAAAGTAATTCTTTTTCCATTTGGAAAAAAAAAAGATAATGACTTTTTTATGGTCGTACGTAATCAACATGTTGGCTCAAAAATTTTGATTTTGAAACAGAAGTCTTAATATTACGGCTTTTTTGAAGTGTAAATTCTTTAGGTGCGGTAGAAAAATTAACGTTACGTTACGTTACGTTACATATTACTCTCATTGCAGCTCACTGTATTGTTATAACAACAATCGATGTCTACAATTTGTTCACAATCAATCACAAATATATCAATTCACAAATAGGGGATCATAATTTCATCGTTTTTAACTATACAAAAAATTGGATAGACGAGTTGGAAAATTATTTTTAACATACGAACACTTTCACTGATTATTTTTTTCGTATTGGTGTTGTTCGAAGAGGGTTATTCAATTTATTCCTTTCTATTCGCAAACGTCTTGTTTCTTGTGTAGATACGTAAGTGTATATTCCATCTAACCTCATAATCCCATCATGCTCTAATTTAAACGAATTCTGATGAAAAACCAAAGTACTTTAATTTTATTAATAGTCGTACAAGTTCGGATCCAATGTAATTATGGCTTCTTCCGGCAGTTATTCTATTTATTATAAACGTTCAAAAATACAGAAATGAAATATAATTAAAAGAAGCTTCACTTCTTACATGTTAGCTCTAGTAGACGCACCATTTTTTTTTCTCATCGTTATTTAATAATTAAACAAATTGTTTGCGTTAGTACTGATTCCACCTTAATTTAATCAAAGAGGCAATTTCGGCGAGGTTTAATGAGGCGTATGCATATCGTTTACATTTACATGTATACATTGGACAAATTTATTTGTCTTTACTGAAAGGGTAAACATTTTTATATTAAATATGGAATTTTTTTTTAAATTAATCTACCTGTAGTAACATCTCAACTTTTTTTTAGTATTTCTATTGATTTTGGGTTGTCTGTGTTAGTACAAGTGATTCTTAGATTAGCTGTCCTTGAAAAATTGAACTTGGGGTTTGTTATAGTCAAAAATTTTAATGAAAACATTTTAAATTTCTGCTGCGAGGCGTCCCCGCACTTTCTTTTCCTTACTTTTATGAAGCTCGCTGTTAGTTAAAATAACTTTAAGCACTTTATAACTATATGCATACAGCCTCTATGTTTACACGAACTCCCACCCTTAAACCCAGAACCTTCTTTATTTGAATTTTGCCAGGAAAAAGTTTCAAATAAAAGTTTTTGGCATTGATGAGTCTAAGAACTATAGAAAGTTTAAAGAAAATCGTTGGAGCCGTATTCAAAAAAAATTGAAAAAGCTCAAAATCTCCTAGAATAAAGTGAAGCTTTCGGTTAACTGGTTTCAACCAAAAGCGTCGCGGCATAACTTAATATAATATGAAGGGAAAATTCCAAGTTAGGTGAAATTTGGATAAAGCTTTCGATACGATATGGCTGTTACACACAGACATATTTCTAAAAAACACTTTTTTGGACTTAAAATAGACCTAAAAAAACATGTATTTCCAGTGAAAGCTCGAATTCGAAAATTCGACCCGATTACAATACTTCCTTTACTATATAGTAGTAAAAAAAAGTAAAATTTGTTCATTAAGGGGAGTACTATTTGTTGGAATTAACCCTATTCTTATAAAGAAAGTATCCCTACATTGGTAAAAATTTGCTCTGAAACTACGAATTCGAATACAGCAGTTTTTCATAAGTTTGACTCTGAAATTTTAAACAGAAGAAATTCTTCTAAATGCAGTAGTTATGATATGGTAGCAACTTAGTAAGTTATTAAAAATTTCGTTTTTTTTCTATCTTTGGAAATTTTTTCTCAGTTAGTATATTTATTATAATGAAAACCTGCTACTTTAGGTTCGTACAGATGATATAAAATACATGCAGTAGATGAGCTTGTGATTTTATATTGTAAAGAATCTGAAACAGTTCCGATAGACATGCGCACCAAGTACGTACATACAGTTCTTCGTTGCATTAACGTACAAAAGTTTCATCTGGAACGAACCATTTATAAGCTCATAAAATTATAAGGTGATTTGTCTGATCCCGAGTAAAGGGCTGACTTTTCCGATAAAACGTGATTTTTCAAAAGAGACTAAAACATTTAGATTCTTATTTCTCGCTTGTAATGATGGTTAGAATAGATTAAAATAGACAGAAGTTTATGTTGTTTCATCAAAATTAAGAAAAGCTCGTTTTCGTTCATTGTTTGAACTTTATCAGAACTATATAAATATTTTAATTTTTTGTACAGCTAGGTGCTGTGTAACGTTAAATATTTATTTTTGGCACTTCTGGTCATCAGAAAGTATCATTGAAGACATACTCGAATCCAAGAAAGTCTAAAAATTTTTAGTACTTATCTCTCCTCCTTAAAATTACAGATAATAAAATGGAATTACAAGGAAAAATCCTTTTACCAATAACATACTTTTCTTAATCGGAGTGATATTTCCACTGATTTTAGGCTGCCTATGTTCCATTAGTACAAGGGTCTTAGATTAGCTGACCTTTGAAGGATTGAACTGGATATTTTTATTGATAAAGTCAAATATTTTGATTAAAACAAGAAAGAAAGAGTTTGTTCGTTAAAGCAATTAAAAGTATACAATTAGATATAATGAAAATTGCTTTTTTTATTTTATTTTACGGGTTTCTTTTAACAGACCAAATGAGCTTGTTAAGACTTCAATTGAATGAATTTGCTTAATTAATTGAATAATTTAACGAGACATTATAGTGGCGTAAAATGTCTAAATAAAGACTGAGAGCCTAAAGTGAACGTTTCTTAATCTGCGGTGTTTGAGTTAGATGAGTTATCCAGTCTTACTAAATAGGTTAAATTATTAGCTACCTTATTATCTTTTTAAACCAATTAACCATTCATGATTATAATATAATATAATATTGGTTCTAAAATAAAATTATGTGAGAAATTAGCTGATTTCATATAAAAAGTGTTAGTGTTAAAGCTGTATGCGTTTAAAACCGCGAATGTATATTCCTACAAAATGTTAACGTTTGGACATTGCTTTTTATTTTCTTTATTAAACATCGTTTAATTTTCTCTTCTTTGTTAATTGTATTTTTCAAAAAAGAAACGCTATTCTCCCACAGTCTAATTGAAACTCTTGAACTTAACACAAATAATCTTTTTTATAAATTCAATCTTATATATTTTTAGAAATGTTAAGTGGGGTTTATTTTAAGAATTGTCTTTTTTATGATTTCTTTTAATTAAGAATTGTATTATTTGTTGGTGTTAAATTTGTGCATTGGTAAGAAAGTTGATTATGGCTATATTTTTTTACTAAAGTATAAATTTCAGTATGATCTAACTCAGTGACGTAGCCTATGAGGGACACAGAGGGTCATTGCCTTGGAAGACACAAATGCATAAGGCAAAGCAGCGGGTTGCCACTCCCCCCTCCACTTTCTTATTTCACCATCAGTTTAGTGCCAAAACCAAAACAACAAAAACAAATTTTTAGTTTAAACTGGTTTATTATTGGTTAAATTAGGTAAAATTTGTTAATTGGTTTACTTATCAATAAAGTGCGCTGCATAACAACAAGTTTCCCACCAAATGTGGTGGAAAACTAAAAATATCTATGAAAATTTTTCGGCTAAAGTGAATTGAGATAGTATTATTTCAGAACTGATAGACCAAATAGGCTCCCTATTCTTTAGCATTGAGTGGCAATCCGCTGAGGCAAAGTATAAGGTTTTGAAGGACGCTCGAAAATTGCATAATGGACTTGGTGTAACTATTGAATTAAGAGAAAACACATTTTTGGTTATGGAAATTATCGATATATCATAGAAATTTTAAAAAATGTTTTCTCGTTAGATATTTCGTATTGCATATTGTATGAATTGCTCAAAATTCTATTGATTTCCCATTGAGGTGACATGTCGCTAGTGATATATCGCAAGCGGCATACGATACGAATGTATCGTTACTTGTATTCCAATCTCGTTCCTTTGTATTCTTATTTAGGACCCTTGTTTCTAGAACATTTCATAGACTTCAATCCTTGATTGTTAAATGTTTGAAATTCCTCTGTTGATTGTGGAACATTCGAGAATGTTCGATCTCGTTGCCCCTCTGTCTTTTTCCATTGAAATACATTAGTTTTCTCACTATTTTTAAAAAGTATAACACATAAATTTGTTGCCCTTTACTTTTGACGGATTTAAAAACTATACTTATGCTTTCAATAATAATTTTCCCACCATGAATTACCTAGATACAGCACCGGCAATCACGTTTTTATAATTAAAGGACAGTAATCAGATTGAAAATTTCTCTGCGGTCACAATAACCTTATGCTATTAAATATAGTTAATTGCTAATATAAGGGGGGTGGAGGCAAATTCTTGGTTTTAACCGGGTGGCATAAATCCCCGTTACGCCATTGGTAACACTAAACATTTACATAGTTTTGAAAATCAACAATGAAAAACTAGTAAAATGCTTTCTTTACCAGTGAATTTTTACCCTACAAATTCATTTAAACAATTTTTTTAAATTTCATAAATGTCTAATTAATGACTCATTACTGATATAATTTTGTTTAAAGGTATAATTAAACATTAACTGGATGTGCTGATTAGATGTTCTAACAAGATAATATAAAAAATTTCTTGGATTATGGAATTACTCACACAAAAAAAACATTATATCTAAACACGAAATTTATTTTATCGATAGACAACATATTTTTAGTACATATTGTACCACTTAATTTTAGTACTCACAAAAATTAATGACTCATTTCCACCTATTTGAATTTCGAATATTTTTTTTTGTAGTTTAATTTTACTTTCTTCATGTTATGATGACATTGAAAAGCATAATTTGCTTACTACTTATAGAATAAATAAATTACGCAAATCTTTTTCTTCGCCCTTATCATATTTCATCCGAAAATACTACCTTGAGATGTTTTAAATAGAGATAATGACGAAAAGATTAAAACGTTGCATTTTTAACATTGGTCTAATGTAATTTTTACTAAAGCGTGCATATACGTAAGCATTGTAGGTATTATACCAATGGTTTGTTCATTACCGTTATTTTAGATAATTAATTTACACTTTTGTGTGTCTTTTTGTTTTCCAACGAATTCGATGGGAATATTAACGAGGTTTATTTTTAACTATTACTTACTTTTTGGGATTTGAAACAAAATGTTATTTGAAATTGAATTTCGTTTATAAAATTGGTCATCGCTGTAGAATTGTATGCGTGGGATTTACGTTTATGGGAAAGGTCGCAGAGATAATGAACAAGCATTTCTTTGTCTTCCGTTTAAAGTTTAAATCAGAAACGTTTTGTTAAACTTGAAAAATTCAAGAAATTTATTAATCATTATCCGGATCAGACTAAAAGATTTATTTATGAAAAATTGATTTTTCAAATAGGGTATGTACTAGATTTTACTGTAATGATTTTATTCTTTCGAATTTTATTTCGAAGTCGTGTTCTGATTAAATTAAATTAGACACCCTTTCAGCTCAGGTAGAAAATGTTATTTAATTTCTCCCTATATTTATGGAGCTTTTTATGAAAATTTATATATAGGTAATCTTGATTTTAACATTTTACTATGTAAAGATAAAAAGTTGATGTTTTAATTTGTCAATAAGATTTTTTAATTTAATTATTTGTTTTAGTTTTTAATCATCATTTCTTTCCATTTCATAAAAAAAATATTTACATCTTCATGAATGCTTCAGTGGCCAAATCGATTAACTCCATTTTCATATTTTTATTGATTTTTAATATCAAAGCACTTACTTAACTGGCTTTTAATTATTTATATTCAAAACAAATTTTTTTAATTCTATACCACTTGATAACGATTTTTTATGCCTAAATGTTCATAGATGGTCAATCTATTGTCGAATGCTTAATCTCAAATACATTTTGATTTCAAGTCAATTTCTCTAGGCCAATATCTAACTCATTTATTATAGGCTTGCAATTGAAGATACGATACTACATGTCCTTTTTAATACTTATAAAAAATTAAATGAATATTTCAAGTAATACTAGTATGTAAGGAATATTAAGGAGAGCATAACAGAATACATTTTTTGAAAAATGTTCAAAAAATGTAAAAAAAAATATTGGCTAAAAAAATTCTTTAGGCTTTTCTGGCTAATTTGATATGAATTAAACTACTTTCTGATGACTAGAAGTGTATAAAAATATTTTTCAAACTTTGTACGTCATTCACTGTTTTAACGATTTTCATAGACAAATAATCGATATGACGTCATAGAGAAGCGAAAACCCCCTCGAAATACGAACTTTTCAGTTTTTTCGCTCTTCGTTAAACCACGATTTTTTGAACTTGGGAAAAAGTTTCGCCTAAGCTATCAATCCAATTTCTTTCTAGCGATAAAATACACTTGCATGAAAATATTGAATTGGTAGTTTTTCAAAATTTTTAATATGACTAAAATTAAAAAAATTTTGAATTTCAAAAAATCTTGAACAAAATTGAAATGGTGATCACATGATGAGATTTGTAATTAGGAAAAAATCCCCAATTCATGTTTTGAATGAATGTAATGAAGAATCCCCCGAAAAATCAACAGAATTGGTCAAGTAGTTTACGAAAAAACTTGTCTAACCTGCGTTCTCCTCATGAAAAACTTTAACTGGTCCTTCCCCTCATATTTGGAGATTTGAACTTTAGCAAAAACAAATAGGTAATGATATTGTTACTCGTAAGTCACGTTTAATGACCAAATCCCCAAAAATCAAAAAAATCCATCAAGTGGTTTGGGAGAAACAATGTTTCAAAGATGAGCCTTGCCCGTGCTTGTCTTCGAAGCGCTATACTCCCCTTAAAGCTAATATTCCATAAGGTTTTTTATTTGTTCTGCTTGTGAAAACTTTTGAATTTTAAGCTTGAGTTTGAATTTGGTTGGTTAGCTTTAGACGAATCAGAATTCGACTAAGGATTTAAATTATTTGAATTTTTCTGAAAAAATATATGAACATCGCAATACGAGCAAGGATAATAGGTATATTTCAGAGATCAATTTTAATATTTTTCTCAGTTTTTTTGTGTTATGGAGTTAATCGATTTGGCGAGTGAGGCATTCCTATATAAAACAGTATCTATACATCATGAGGAACTAAAGTCCAATCCTGATTTTTAAAGGGTTCATTTCTGCTTATAATAAACATTCAAAAAATTACATAAACTTTTGTTCATATAAAAGTTTAGGAATCTTCAAATCGAATCTTTTTTTTAAGAGATAACATGAAAATTTCAATTTGTTGACTTCAAATTTTTACAAATGAAAACAGTGTCCACTAATTTTCTTGCTAATGAAAGATATTTCTATCTGTGAGAATCCTCTTTTAAAGATAATTTTGATAAAATGGTATGATTCCAATAAGACCTATTATTCAAAATTGAGTGAAATTCGGAACAGAACATTTCTCATTTCTTCGATAAAGATTTGATCAAGGTCGCCAAACAAGTTCATTTTAATCGGATTAAAAATCGAAATGACGATCAATGCAGATATTTTTCAAATTCGAACACATCTTTAACAAAAAAACAAAAAAAAATCAATGATTGAAGATTGTCAATAGAAGTGAAAACGTAAAAGTGAGAAATTTTGTCCTTTAACCACCATCTGAAAGTTTTCATTCATATTCATACAAAATCTACCAGCCATGTGTGAGTGAGAGACTAAGATAACAGAAAATGTATTCTAGTTTGAATTCAAAAACTTTCTATTAAACTAAACCATTTAGAAGAGATTCTATTAATTCTTAGACAAGGTCAACATTTTTGAGGTTTTTGCAACGACATCCAATACTTTGATTTAAATAATTGCTCAGGCACAACAATGACGACATATCACGAAATCAAAATTACCCAGTCTTAACCAAAATGTTACAATTTACTGAATTGATTTAGTTATTGAAATAATTTATGCTTGTTACAGGTAGATGGAAAAACAATAAAAGCTCAAATTTGGGATACGGCCGGCCAAGAGCGGTATCGCGCGATAACATCGGCATATTATCGAGGTGCTGTCGGTGCGTTATTGGTCTACGACATCGCCAAACATTTGACATACGAAAATGTGGATCGGTGGCTGCGTGAGTTGCGGGACCACGCCGACCAGAACATTGTGATTATGCTGGTGGGCAACAAGAGCGACTTGCGGCATTTGCGAGCCGTGCCGCCAGACGAGGCGCGCGCCTTCGCCGAGCACAACGGCCTCTCATTCATCGAAACGTCGGCGCTCGACTCGACCAACGTCGAAGCCGCCTTCCAGAACATTCTCACCGAAATCTATCGAATCGTGTCGCAAAAACAGATCCGTGATCCTCCCGAGGGCGACACGATTCGACCTCACAACATCGAACCGATTGATGTCAAGCCGACTAGTTCCACGGATAGTGTGCGAAGACAATGTTGCCAGTGACACGTTACAACTAACAACTATTATATTTTGGAGGTTTGTTTACCACTTTTATTTAAATTTTAAAAAGAACAGTTCTCAAATGTTTTAAGGTATAAGTCGTTATACAACATTGCACAAAGTACTGAGTATGCTGACCTCTTTATCTTGATAGTGAAATGGGATAAGTGGGGAGTTCTATCAGGGGATAAAAATGAATCCCACTCTAGTAACACTTATTGCTAGTGCAGAACCAGATTGAACTTTCTTTCAGATTAATCTATTGTTCAAAGCTTGCTCTGACTACGCCGATATAATTAGCCTTTTTCCTCGGAAGATTTAAAAAAGAACCGCTAGGGGCAGCACCGGTGGTGCGGTACATATATTTTTAATTTTCTATTGACAATAACGTCAAACGTATAGAATTATAATGGAATTAACGGAGACGATGTACCTGGAGCAAAATTGAAATTTGCAATAGTGCAAGATCATCTTATCCGGAATTTAAAACGATGATTTGCATGTGGTGGCCTAACCGTGTCAGGTAATAAAAATGTCCTAGTTGAAAGGTTAGTTGGTTCATAAATTTTCTCGTTTATGTCATTGTGTTGTTGAAAATTTTATTATTTTAAATAAACTTAATTGTTTTTTTTGAGAATTGAAGAATGCATTGCAAACGGTAATGATAAAAATTTTTTTGTTAGAATTGATGGTGTTAAATGTCTAGCGGATAAACAGCAACGCATGAAATTACTCAACCCAACTACCAAGTTCAACATCATGCAGTTTTCCTACTACAAACTGGGCAAATTTTCCATCCCAAGCTATTCATCGTTCTTTTTGCCTATAATGTATAATTATATTACTATCGGTCCTATTGATACTTTAGATTTGAATGCTACTTTATCTGACGATGACGAACAGTTTCTAAATTGTGGTAACTCGAAAGCACTTCAAAGGGGAAGACAATATTGTTTGAGTGACTTTGTGTTAAATATGAAGATAATAGATAATAATAAGATTTTTTTTTTCGTCAACTTGTGGTTTTATAAAAGGTACAAATTTGACATCATCCTGCTTGTATCGACTATCAGACGTACAATAAGCGAATGCACAATGTTTTGTAGGCATGACAATTTTTTTGATCACAATATTTATTTATTCTAATAATAAACAGACGTACGTTTGACGTTATTGTCAATAGCGAATTCAAAATATATGTACCGCCCCACCGGTGCTGCCCCTAGCGGATCTTTTTTAAATCTTCCGAGGAAAAAGGCTAATTTAAAAAAAAATCACTAAACACAATGGATAAAGTAACATATCGTTTAATCTGACAAATTTTGGCCAAAATAGGGTACATGACAATTTTTTAAAATCTGGTTATTATTGTTTGTATGCACCCACAACAGCCCAAAAGTGCGATATTTTTGTAAAAATGAAGTTAATTTCCTAAAATTTTCCATTTTCCTATTTACAATTTTATGTTCGCGCCAAAACGCCGATAAATGACATGGCGGCTTCTGTGACGTCAGTGCATGGTAAATATAGCCACATGCTCTTTGTCATATGTCACAACAAGTTTGATAAGTTGGGTAGCTTTTATTGACTTTTCTCGTAAAAAATGGATTCAAAATTTTATAAGTGGTACATGGTGCCTCAATAAGAGAGTACTTCAATTAAAACACCTAAGAAGTTGTTCATATACGTCCCAAAAGATAAAAAAAATGAGAAAAAAGTGGTTACAACACGCAAGGGGGGACCCTGGAGCCGTATCTACGAAATCTTCTTGTTATTTTTGTGAAGATCACTTTGATGTAAGTTTTTATGTCGTTTCTTGCATTTTTAAGTTATTTAAGACATGTTTAGTCATCATTGATTAAACATTTATGTTAGTACTTGCTTTTATAAAACCAGGCTCCATTTTTTTGGTAATAATATTAATAATAACATGAATATTAGTAGTAATAATATTAATTTCAACGAATCTTACTGAGCACAAATTAAAGCGCGAAGAACTGATGGTTTGTGGCTGTCAGTGGTTCGGTCGTTTCAATTGACACAGACCTCTGACGTCACGAGCTCTGATTGGCATTTAGTATCACGTGACAAATGTTTGAATTTTAAGACATTTATTTTATTACTTTAAATAATATAACTTTCAATATTACTTCAATAAGCGTGATTTTCTTAATCCTTACACAAAAATCTACCATCTAAATAACAAATTTTCTTAGTTCTTTCTTATTGTCATGTACCCTATTTAACGACTTTTACGATCAACCATAATTCTGTTCTATGGACAATTATTAATTTTCTTCCCCCACTGGCGTCTTTTACAACTTATTAAGTACGCCTTATGGTTATCTTGGTTACGTTCCACAATGCGTTTTTAACTATTACGCGAATTGCCGTGGTTTGTTGTCCATTTTACCAACTAAAAAATCTGAAAGAACGTTTCTGAATTGGTTTTATAGCGGTGTTACCACTTAGGGAAGCGTAGGCTTTGTGTAACCATTTGGATTACAATCGACAGTTTATAGTTTATACAAAACTAATTATTCAGATGTTTATATTATAGAGTTCAGTCGGAATGTATTCGTAATATCCAAATCGTCGTTCTAAATAATGCTCAGTGTTTTATTTCAAATTGTATCTCCTATACATTCTTAAGGCAGTATTCTAGTCTAGAGTCATGAATTTAAGGTAATTTTTGGAGTGTTATAAAAAAAGACAATTAATATTTTTACCATCCATTTTTTTACTAGTTATTTATTAACCTTACAAAAATACAGAACAAAATCAAAAAACAAAAAAAGTTAAAAATTTCAAAAATTAGCAGCTAATGAAGTGGGGGGTCTCAAAAAATTGGCACGTGACGATACCAATAATTTCAACCCTCCTAGCCATGTGAAACCAAAAAAAAAATATTGATCTAGAATAATGTCGCAATGTCTGGAACTACAGAAAAATTGGAAAAAAATTTTTACACAAAATGGCGACTGGCTAAAAAAACAATTTTTGTACCACTTTTGTTTTGACTTTCGAATTTTTTTAAAATAGTAAAAATTGAAATTTAAGGATGGAGATAGTTTCAGGTTTCAAGTCTATAAAGAAGACTCTCTAAAAATTTCAGGTAAATCGGTCCAGTAGAACTTGAGAAATCGTGGGTATCGTTTTGAAAAAGACAGTTTCGAGAAAAACGCGTTTAAAGTTTTGGGTAAAGTTACATTCAGTGGCCATACAATAGTAGTTAATACTTACATTTTTTAATCAGCGATTCCTGGTCCAAAAATGAAAAATTTTTGAAAAATCTTCTTAGGGGTATTCTAGTTTAGGAGTTTGTAAAGATCAAAAAAAAAAAATTTTCCTAATCCGATAGTTTATATATTCAAAAATATCTTCCTAAAGGATTTTTCAAAATTCAAATTATTTTGGAAGTTATAGCCGTTTCGTGTCGTGGCAACTAAACCGGTTGAGACTTCACGTAAAACTTTAAACGCATTTTTCTCGAAACTGTTTTTTTTCGATGCGATAGCTATAATATCTCAAGTTATAATCAACCGACTTACTTGAAATTTGGCATGAATATTCTTTAAATATCTCTCTATCGCATGAACCAACAAAAAATGAAAAATTTAAATTTGTAATATTTTTAAAAAATTCGACAAAGTTAAAAAATGAGTGAAAAAATCGACTTTTATTTTTGAGTAGCCGTCATTTTATGAAAAAAAAAATTGTCAGTTTTGGAGGTTCATACGATAGCGACATTCGTACTTATCAAGAATCCATCATTGTTTTAATTTTCAACTGACCACAAGGGTAGAAATCATGGCGACGAGGACACGGCCTTTTTTTTCCCTCTACTTCAAAGACGCATAACTCAATTAAAATTTTTTTTGAAAAATAAAAATATCAAATGCTTTTTTTTTTATCAATTGCCAAAAAACGCTCGAAATTCGGGCCTCTAGACTAGATAACCTCTTTAAAGGTTTAAACTTTGAGAATATGAAAGAAAACAAAAATCGATTTTTTCAAATTCCTAAACTAGAAAACCCCCTTAAGAAATTCAAGTTTTTTATAATACACGTTAAGGGGAGAGAAAGAGGGTCAACAAAGTGTGCTAGTGTGTGACAAGGAGCAGGAGTCATAAACTTTGTGACGTCACATTTCAAAATCTAAAGTATTAAAATGTGAAACTTGTATATAAACTGCCAATTTTTGACAATATGGGATATTGCTAAAGGCGGTACATTTTCATAACTGTTTATATGAAAATTCGGCCGGGACCTGCATGTCAAATAGACCTTCAATAACATCTATTGCCTTAGAATAAGTCATACAAAAAAAAGCTATACAGTTTATTAATTTTTAATAATTCTATTTTAGGTTTGTGCACATATTGCAGAACAACGGACTGTATTTGGGGAATATTAAGCGACGTCTTCTTCATTTATTTTAATAATTTCAAAAATACAGCAAAAAAGAAAACTGATCACAAAAATGCATGCCGTTACACAGAAAGAGTATAAAAAAAAATAATTTAAAAAAATTAATAATTGGTGTCTACTCAATTATATTAATCGACATCAGTAATTTACTAATTGTAATTTAAGTTATAACCAACTTTTTTTTTTGACTGCAATAATATAATATAGAGATCATATTACGCATTATATTATGAACTTAAACAAATACGTCCTTTACAATCATCAGTTTGTGCTTTATAATTTAATTTTTGTTGATAGAGATTAACACCGGTGTGCTATTTGTCAAATGAAGAATTTTCTTTGAATTTTTGATTGTGTATATAATTTAGATGACACACTCATTCTTTTTGCAATACATTTATTTTTTCAAATCTTACATTTGTGATAAGAACACCGATTTTGTAAATTTTGTAATTTTGAAAAAAAACAAATGTCTCATGCTAACAACAAACGTATTAAATGCACACTCCTGATTAGTTAATGAATAATGAATTCCGTAAATATTTCCTTTAAAATAAGGTCGTACAAGAAATATATATCGATATAATTAAACATTTAAATTTTGTAAGAATTTAATAAAGCTGATTATAATGTAGTTCCATTGATCCATTACGTGCTGTTGTTCCTATTTGTGAACTAATTAGGAGAAACTTTTAAAAATTGTTTTTATTTTTCTCATGTTTTAAATAAAAAAAGTAGTTAGATGAAACTATTCAAGGAAAATAGAAGACGGCATATTCCAATTTTAAGATAGGATATATATGAAAATAATTATAAGAATATTATATTAAAATATATGTGCGTAATATCAAATGCTTTACACACATTTTTTCTCTGTATATAAGTTTAAAAATACAGCAAGCAATGTCTGATATCATTATCCTCCCAGCTTTGTAATCAAAATTTAAAAAAAAAAAAGTATAAATACTTTATAATTTATTATTTTTTTCTAAAATGTGACAATAGGTTTGTTCCAGATGAAAATAAAACGGTTCATTGTACATAGCAAGTCATGTCCAATTTATTACATATTACGTATGACTTGTACCGTACAATGTACCGTTTTATTTTCATTTGAAACACACCTAATATAAACAGGTCGATATAAAATCAATAACTAAAAACGATTCAATTTAAAGCAACATGCATTTTAACTGTGTCAGCCAATCGAAAAATTTATTTTTATATTCTGCCTGTCTATATCACATAATATGTTGAAGGTACAATCATTCGTTACAAAGATTATATGATAAAGTGCCATATGGGGACAATTAAATATCGATCACGAGAGAATGTTGAATTGAACGATTTGTTTAACAAAAATTGAAGCACTTGTAATCTAAATTGCAACAATTGTCTCATATTTTCTTTGTTTAATGATTGTATATGATTTAATTATATATGAAACTTTCATTTTTGGGATATTATAATTATTATGTAGTTTAATTATTTGTTTTTAAAATAAAAATTCATTATAATAGGTGACAACATTTGTTTTATAGCTCCATATTGGGTTTTTTTATTATCCATGTTTATTTCCTTTGCTAATTTCTTGTAGAATGTAGATTATTTATTACGTCATTTTCCCTTATTTTTATAGGATTTAAAAAATACTTTCATTAATTTTTCATCAATATACTATGTAATAAAGGATTCATCAAGATATGTACAGAGTTGAATACTTTTTGAAATTGATTGTGCTTAACATTTTGACTTGTATATGAATTGCAAAATCAATGCTTGCCATTTAAATAATAATATTTGAATCTAGTTTGGCTAGATTTCAAGTCAAGTAGCTTATAAATCAAGTAAACTGACTTTCTAAAAAATTATGTACTAAGTTTATGAAACTTGACTTAAAAATTTATCAATGTAAAACTATTACAGTTGTGTTCCAAATTACAAAAATGTGATCGACATGTTGAAAGTAAAAGAAGCCTGGTAGAAATTAGCCGTCGAGTTAAATTGGCAGGTGGTATTCCGAAGTTTACCAGTATCGATTGTTGTGGTCCGTGAGGAACGAAGCGAGTTCACGGAGAAAATTATTTTCTCCGGCGATTCCTGAACCTTATATGCCAGCTGAGTGTCGTCAACGAAAATTTCTTCTAGCCAAAAGTGATTCGATTGGTTTTCCGCTTGATTGAAAGCGTTAATAGCCGTCAGACATCTCCTAACTATGGAACCATCAACACAATTCATTGTAAACTACACAAAAGTGACTTTATTAATATGCGTAAGTAAAAAGTTTTATTGATTATTTCTATTAAATACTTTTTCGAGAGCTTTGAATGAACTTTGTATTGATTAGCTTAATTATTCAATTCTTCCAATCCTTAATCATAAAATATGTATTATAAGACTTGCAAAAATGTATAGCGTTACTGGTTTAACACAATTGGCTTTAGTCTACAAAAAAAAACAAGAATTTAAAATTTTAAAATATTAAACTTTGTAAGTTAAAATTTTATAGTAAAAAAATCAAAATTGAGATGTATTCATAAACCAGAATATCTCTATATATTACGCTTATAACTGCTAGGTCAACAAAATTTACGTGATTTTCCACCAAAACATGACAAGAAAATGGAAATTTTTTAATTGGTGTCATTTTTAAACTGTGATATCTTGGAAACGGGTGCTCGAGAATCTTTGTTCTGAGGACCTTTTTTATAGAACATGAAATTTCCATTAAATCACTTCTTTTAGATTGTTATTACTAGAGATGCAACGAATAGTGATTTAGCCGAATATTCGGCCGTTTCATTTATGGGTAAATCGTATCACGAGACCCATTATTTTTATTAAAAAAAAGAAAATGTAACAGCAACCGAAATTGATTTTTATTTACAAAGTATTCGGATCGGACACTAGATCCATATAAGTAAAGGTTTCTAAACTCAAAGCAGGTTCCTACTCGAAGAAACTTTACTAAAATGCAGAAAAAAAAATTTTGATTCTTCATTTTTAATTTTCCCTAGTAGATGATTTTTGTTCAAAAACACCAATTCCATCTATAGAAGTTGATTTAGACTGTATTATTTTGAAAAATTGTGCATTTGAAAAATTGTGTTTCGAAGAATTGTGATTCGAAAAATTGTGATTCGAAAAACTGGTCGGACTCCAACCTATATAATGTATATATAAAAATTCCCAAGCTTCACCCCAGAACCGTCCTTATTCTAATTTTCCCAGGAAAAAGTTTCAAATAAAAGTTGTAGTAAAAGAAAGTAAAAATCTCAAGTAGAAATTTGTGAAATTTGATTGAAAACAAAAGATCAGAAAGTTTAATATTTATATCCAAGACAAAGACTCTCATTCTATATTCTTTAGTTGATGAGAAAAGTTGTTGAAAAAATTGTTGATGAGAAAAAAATGTTGAATTGCAACATCGAAAATATCAAGGTTGAAAAATAAGTTAATCCCTCAATTGGATTAAAAATAACATTTAAAATCGAACGAATGCACAGCCGGCACAGATTATTATTTCAACTTTTGATAAATTTTATAAAACGACAGTAGAAAAATTAAAATTGAAGACACGAGTGGATGAAGGTGTTATGTTATATAGCATATAACATAACATACTATAACACCTTCATCCACTCGTGTCTTCAAATATTTTTGTAAAATTTTATAAAATCTTTTAGCAAATGCCTAATAATATAAGTTATAGGTACTTTAATGGGTCTTATATAGTTTCCTTGTTTCAGTTTTGTTTTTCACTCATTTAAAAAATAGTTTAACGGATTTTGATAAACTATAACTAGATTAAATCTAATTTTTACAATGGATCTATGTTTAATGACTGGGCAGTTGCACCAAAATATTAATTATTCTGGAAAATGTATAAGGTTCTTGAAGGATAATCACTATCTTTTTCTGTCAAAATGGCTAAAAGATTTTTTTTTATTTTCGGATGATCAATCAGTTTAATTCAGGTAAACAGGTAAAAAACAGGATAACCTAAAGCGGGTGGGTAACAGCTAGTTAACGAATAGCATATTCTATTTTTACAAATACGACTCATTTTTTCGTGCCAGTTTCACTAGCATAATGCAGGGCTCAGAGAAAAACAGTAAAACTCAATTTTAAATAATTTTTCGATTTTTGGATCAACTTGTAGTAGTGCTTAAAACTCCAAATCGAATAACGTTAACATCGTTGAAGAGAGAAGGTTCGAACATCTTTATCTGAAATAAAGAGGAATAGGCGCTAAGTGAAAATATCTGCTGCGAGGCGTCACAGTACTTTCTTTTACTTTCATTTATTAAACTCGCTGTTGGTTAAAAGAAATATAAGCACTTTATAAAAATACATATAAACAGAACTATATGCATAAAACCTACATGTATATTTACGAATTCCATACCATAATAACATATACGAATTCTCAACCTTCACCCCAGAATCGTCCTTATTCGAATTTTTCCAGGAAAAAGTTTCAAACAAAAGTTGTAGGCATCAATGAGTCTTAAGTTCTATAAAAAGTTTAAAGAAAATCGTTGGAGCCGTTTTCGAAAAAAAAAATATAAAGCTCTAAAACTCCTAGAATAAAGTGGAGCTTTCGGTTAATCGATTTCAACCAACAGCTTTGCGGCACAACTAGATATAAAATGGAGGCCAAATAAAAGTGCCAAAATAAAAAAATTAGTTAGACCCAAAAAAGCAAGCTAATGTGCCATTACCAACAACGTAAAAAGCGGGCTAAATGCCATGATCATTAATAGTAAGTATTAAGTTAATGTATGTATTAGGTTGTTGGCAATGGCACTTAGCTTACTTTTTCGGGTCTAACTCAATTTTTTCCCACTTAGCCCAGTTATTGATGCCCGGTCTTCAATTGTTTTTATGCAGAATATATTTAAAGAACATTGTTGTCTTTTACTCTTCTAGAAACCTTTAAAAAACGTAGTTATACTGTTTCTCTGAGGCCTTCACAAACAGATTTTAATTTCAAATTGAAAACTGATATTTGGCTTATCAAAATATATTTTAAGAGCAAAAACTTACTACAACACCGGGTGTCAAACACAAGTTTGTATAATGAGAATGTTTTCCATATTGAGAACATTCACTCGCTGGTGTACCTTTCCTCATAGGCAAATGTCTACCCGCAACAGTCGGCCCGAAATTGCAAACCAATATAAGATTCGTCACATTATGAACAAAGTTCATTTTTCCGCACCCAATATACATAAGGTCAGGTTCTTTCATAAAGGTATGCAGATTTTTTTGAATTAACAAATCAGTTGCTGCTGATATTGGCAATTGCTTGCCCCGATCTGAAACACTTCATTTATTAGATCAAAATTTTAAAAAATAGATATTATGTACATTTGATTTGATGAACAAAGAATTCTGCGTTTCGTGTATCAATATTTTTATGCAAGCCACAAGAATTAGCTATACATTGAGCGAAATAAGCAAGCTCATGATGCCACACTAAAGCTCGCATACTGGGAATTGTCATGTTTTTGGCTAAGATATTGCGAGCTGTGTTATATAGATCCAAAAGAAGTTCTAGTTCAGTTCGTGTAATCAATTGGGTGAACTTGCACATAAGTTGCAGTGAACAACTATAATCTAGGCACAAAATATGTTTGGGATTTAACTTGCAATAAAATGTCTTCGGCTTAATAGTATTCATAACACAATGTTTAGTAAGATTCGTAATAATTAAAAAAATTATAATATATCTTAGTTGCATTTTACTTGACAAGTACATCTATATATAAATAACTTGAAAACCAATTCCAACGATGTTTCTGTGTATCTCCAAAACTACTAGATATATTTTAATCAACTTTTTTTATTTTGAAAACTAGGTTTTTTGAATAAGTACCTAAATAGGCCAGTCAAAATCGACATAAAAAAAAGCAAAATTCGCAAAACATGATGTATTTCTGATTTTTTAGTATTTTGTTTGGACCCATTAAGGCCATGTATTCTCAAGTTTGCAGCTCTCTAAAAGTTGTAGAAATTTTTTATAGAGGAAAAACCGTAAAAAATTTGCACTTAAATTTTTAAAAAATTTTAAAACTCAAGAATTAAAATCGCTATAAAATCCAAAATAATTTTCAATTGAAGTTTTTTTTTTTTTTTTGATAAAGCTCTCTATCTGCTCTTTTCATTACGCAAATAATTTATTAAAGTTTTGTAATAATTTTAATAATTAATTATTTGTAACTATGTATTGTACTGTGACGTCATCAACTGCCGTTGGATCTTATAAACATGAATTGTTTAAAAATTGAATTACTATTTAACTATATACTTGGAGCATTTTCGGATCCGAAAAGAGCAATTAAGGAACAATTTTTTGAAAAAAAATTGATTATTATGGATTATATATACGTAGGAATTTGTACTTTTGAATTCACAAAATTTTGAAAAAATTTATAATTGATTAACTAATAAGTATTTACTATACACTTGAAGCAATAGCGGATTCTAAAGGAGTAATTTAGGAGCAATTTTTTGGCATATATGTAGTTAAAAATGTTCTACGCTAAGTTCTTTCCGGTAATTTTTAATATACTTTTGCTTTCAATTTTTTAAATGTTTTTCATCTGTAAATTAAATATGTTCTTAACATAATAACCTACGCAGACGACGTCGCGGGTATCAGCTAGTTTGTAATATATTTGATGCTCTTAAAAAACGTGCAGAATAGCTTTTGAAGAAAAATGCATGGATTAGGAGATACCGGACAGAATCTGAAACAAGTGCAGATTTTCACGGTTTTTCCTCTATAAAAATGTTTCCACAACTTTTTGAGAGTTGTAAACTTGAGAATATACATGGCCTTAATGGGTCCAAACAACATACTAAAAAATCAGAGATACATCATGTTTTGCGAATTTAGTTATTTTTTATGTCGATTTTGACTGGCAAAAAATAATTTAGATATTCCTAAATAATTAGATTTAATTAACGTTTTAATATAAAATTCGAAATGGAAATATAAATGCCAATAGTGTGAAAAGGAGTGCAAGTCGCACATTTATACACTTTTTGTACACTTGAAAGTTTGTTTTGTATGAATTGGTATATTTATAATGTCTCAGGACGTATTCAAAAGTTCCCTAGTATGCAACGGGACGCGCGGTGAAGAAAACTATTTTCTTCTCAAACATAGATAAAGTAAAATGAAAGTCAGGTACATTTCAATAATGAAAGTCTATCAGGGGGTTCGACAGCTTTTTGTCGTAAAAAGGCCAAATATTTTACGTGGGGTTTAGTGCGGGCCGCATTTGGGCAGTGGCGGATCTAACGGGCAGCGTTTCAGCAAATGCTGACTAGACTCTCACCACTTGGGGCCCCCTTGTGTGACGTGCATCGTGAACATTAAAAAACGACGTACAAACTACCAATGAAAATTACTACCAAATTCATTGTTAATTCCTGTTAATTCTATCCCCAAAATAAATCTCTAATTACAGAGTCCTCACCAATTTAATTTGGGAATCTCGCCAATTTGGGAAGTCAAATAAATCTCAAGAATGTGTGGAAAGAGTAGAATCACGTTTAATTTAATAGAATACCAGTCGTCTCCTTACAATACATGATAATATATAATACTCGAGTGGAATGTTCTAAAATCTAGAATTTTTTCGAGATTTTCTTTGGTTGATGGAGCTTTCTGTATTGTTAAATTTAAAATGATTGTCGATCATTCCAGAACTTTCGACCGTTTTGGAGTTTAATTTTCATTTATTTCAATATGCAACTCATTGTTTTCATCCGTTTGCCCTCGCCAGGATTGGTCTCAATTATAGTTTCCAATAGCAGAATAACTCCATAGTCAATAGGGTCAATAGTTAACGTCGTTAACGTGCATAGGATTTAATGGTAGAAAATCAAATTCAGAAATTGCAGGATCACTGTGATCCTATGCTATTGAATAGGACTAAATAAATAAATTACGATTTTATACCATTCTTCTCTAATTATATCCGAAGCAGTGTTCAAAGAATGGAAATTTTACAATCTACTGCATAATGTTTAATTATATTTAGATTTTATCTAAATTTAAATATTACACATGATTACAAATAGTTTTAAAATTGTAAAGAAGTAATGGCCATTTTTTAAAGACTATATAATTAAATTTAAAAAGAAGATTGCACATAGACGACATAGACCACAAAGAATTTGAATTTTTGCTTTATATGACGTCATTCCCGCTTTCCCCAAGTGATTGTGATTGGCTAATTCTGAATTGAAGACCAATATCAGTCAGTATTGTTAAGTATTTCTACTATTTTACTATAACTAAAACAGTAGCTATGATAACGATAAGTATTTTAATTATGAATAGCAGTGATTAGTATTCATCAGTAAGCACATGCTATTTTGTACATATTTGTAAAAATTTTGAGGATCTTAACCTAAAACTTAAATCCATACCGAAGATTCACAACAACGCAACAACTGAAAATAACACGTGCTTTGATTATTTCATTATAAAAATTAAAAATAACTTATTTTAAGCCGCGTTTTGTTAAGTATTTAAATTGTGAATTACAATATTAGTGTTTAAAATGGATGAAGCAAATTTAAACAACATAATACAAGTAAAATTTTTCACTAAACAAGCCAAGTAAATATCAGAAAATCAATTGTAAAAATGCAATTTTGTTAATTTTTTTTGTAAATTTTGTAAATCAGATTCGCCGTTGCAAATTCTCCATATTCGGTTCCTTCAACCATCGAGTTAGCTGAGTTAAACAACTTGATCAATCATTTACTCAACGAAAATGATCCTGAAGGCAGTTCGACCAGTTATGAATTTGATTTTATCATCCAAGACAAATTGTTACGATCGTCGATTGAAAAGCATTTAGAAGAGTTAAATATATCAACAGAACAAACCATTGACATTGAATATGTAACCAAGAGTCCAGCGCCACAACCAGAGGATTGTCTGTTGCATGACGATTGGGTGTCAGCTGTTGAAATTTATGGAAAATGGATTTTGACTGGGTGCTACGATGCGACTTTACATTTGTGGAGTACAAGTGGGAAACATAAATTGGTTATTCCAGGACATACAGGCCCAATTAAATCTGTATCCTGGGTACATTTAGACAATGATACGGGCATCTTTGTTAGGTAATTTTGGAATATGTAATTTATATATGCATTTTGTGTGATAGAGAGGATAAGAAAATCGACGGGTTTTGTTGTAAGTTATTGATAGACAAAAGTTTTCGTTACTAATACTATGTTATTGTACATAAACAACCCCTATTATTTTATTTCCAATAATTAGGGGCCATCCATAAATTACGTCACACGTTAAGGGGGAGGGAGGGGTCGTCGAAGTGTGACAAGGGGTGGGAGGGGTCCTAAATTTCGTGACGTCACATTTCAAAATCCATTTTAATCTAAGTGTTAAATAAAACAAGAATTTGAACTATTAACGAAAATCTCAAAAACATTTGCAGTACTATCTGTAGAACCATAAGGCTCAAATTGTTTTGTCGGCCACTCGCTCTTCTACACTAAGAAAAAAAATTTCTTCTGACAACTGAATTTAATTTACTCCAACAAAATGATTTCAAACCCCATTGCCAATCAAATATTTAATATTTGGATTTAATTATCCGGAGAGAATTTTTTTCTCTGTGTACTGTTACGCGCCGATACTAAATAGACGCTAAATGCTGCGCCGTGCCTAGCGGTGATATTGTTTTTATTTCATTTGAAAATTGACTTTCAAAATGATTAAGTTTGATGATTAATTAATATAGTTAGTCGTTTTTTTTTTGTTTATTTCTTGAAATGTTTGATTTGATATTAATTTTATAAAAAAAATCGTTAAAATTGAAATAAAACAAATTTTGAAACTGCTGTTTTAATTCAATAGTTATTTGTAGACGTAGTATTGTAAAATATGTGACGTCACACTAAGGAGGGAGGGGGTTTCACAAGTGTGGCCAGCTGTGACAAGGACGGGGGAGGGGGGCCAAAATCATGAAATTCATGTGACGTAATTTATGGATGGCCCCTTATACTAAGAATAGCTTTGTAGGAAAATTTATAGTTAACTCAGGAAAGAATACGAAAATATTCACTTTACAATGAGCACACCGCGATATGCTCAGACAGAAAACATTGTTATTGTATTATTCAATTATTTTGTTATTTTCTTATACAGTTTCTTCTAAATTAGACTAGGGTTGATAATTTTTGAAACCAAACAAAATTATAGTGGGATGAAATCCATTGGAAAAGGAAGAGAATATAACAAAAATGAATGAAAATGAAAAGAAAAATAAATTACGGTCAATCTGAGGTGGAAAGGGGGGAAGGGTTTAAGGGTAGAAATGGTTTCTCTCGATTTCCGACAAAACTACAAGTCCTATAGAAAAAAGTTAAATAACAAAGTTGTAGGTAATAAGATCTACTTTTGTGTTTTTTTTTTTTTGTAAAAGATAAAAAACGAAAAACTTCATTATTGGAATATTTCACATAAATTTTGAGATTATGTGGAAAAAGTGTTAGCACAAAAGTTGTAGATCTTCTTGTTATCTACAATTTACTATTAAACTTTTTTCACGTAGGACTCGTAGTTTTGTCGGAAATCGAGATAAACCATTCCACCCTTAAACCCCTACCCCTTTTCCACTTCCCCACCTCAGATCGACCCTAATTTATTTTCCTTTCATTTTTGTTATATTCTCTTCCTTTTCTAATGGGTTCCATCCTACTATAATTTTTTTTTTCACTTGTTAGCATTATCAAACGCTTTAGCTCTGGTCTAAATGGGAAAATAGACGGCATGCATTCCATAGTTAGTAAAAAATTTTTCTTTAAAAATGTTGTCATTATTTTAGTGGTTCTCACGACCAGTCATGCATTTTGTGGCATTGGAAAGTAAATGAAAATTCTGTTGAATGTGGTACAGTTTTACGAGGCCACGAACGAGGGATTGAAACAGTTCGTTCTGATCCTGGAGGTGCGATTGTGGCCTCGGCAGGATGGGATACTTACATCAAACTTTGGTCAGCAAGTATGTTAAATATAAAAATCTACCCCCAAATTATGTTGTTGATTTTTTTTTTTTAATTTAAGAACTTGAAGACACAAATTCTCATAGTTCCTGTGAAGAACCATCTTCAAAACGAATTCGAACCGAAGGAGCTACCATTAGGGTAAAATTACTTTATAAAGTTACATGAATGTAAATAATCGATTAAATTTAGGTTCCAATTATGACGTTGCAAGGACATAAGGAAGCTGTTAGTGGTTTAACATGGGTTGATAATAACTCGTTATGTTCAGCTAGTTGGGACCACACCATTCGCATATGGGACACAGAACTGGGCGGCATAAAACGAGAAATTGTTGGAAACAAGGCGTTTTTCGATATTGACTATTCAAAATTAAATCATTTGTTTGTCACATCATCGGCTGATCGACACGTTCGAATTTATGATTCTCGATCAAAATTGGGGGCAGTTGTTAAAGGAACATACACTTCACACCAACAATGGACTCAAACAGTTCGCTGGTCGGAAACCAGCCCAAATTTCTTTATTTCCGCAGGCCACGACGGCCTTAGTAAACTATGGGATATTCGTTGTTACAACTCGCCACTGTACGATTTGAAAGGACACGAGGATAAAATTCTATGTTGTGATTGGAAAGAAAATTTGATCGTATCGGGCGGCGCTGATAATACATTAAGAATATTTAAGCAAAACATTGATGAAAAGTAAAAAAAAAATTATAATAATTTGTTCGTCTCATTTATACTCGAAACATAGAAGAGAAAAGTTATTTTAATAAATACTTCACAGCACAATTAATTTTCATTCACATAAATTTCTATGCTACAATTTTACTGTTGCACACACTTACACAAAACAAATTAAATGATCCTGTGTTATGTTTTTACATTTTTATATAAATATTGCGATGATAACATATAGTAAATAATAGTTATATATTATCTCTCTTATAACTTATTAAGATTTATCTTAAAAAACATTCCATGATGTTAGTTAATGAAAGTTTGATGATACAAAAAGTAGATTTAGAATAAAATTGTGACAATAAAAAGTTTACATCATCTTTGGTATATAAGTAGTGTAAATTGAAAAATTGTATTCCTTCGTAGTACAAGAAAAGTTTTTTTTTGTATGTATATATAAAATTGAAGGCATAAATTCACAGTTTCTTATTGTTGGTCGGACGGTGGTTTGATATCACCTGATTGATAGGCATTGCAGATACAGTCACAAATGAATACGTATTGACACTGAAATCAAAATTAGAAATTAATTTTTTGATGGTACAAATTAGGGTATCAGTCGTTTTGATCCCCGGACAAAATATCCCCGACAAAATATTTTAGTAGAAGAACCGAACCTACATCGTCCTTCACCGAGTTGATAATAGAATGAAACCGTTTTTATCATGATTTTAGTATATTAAGAGTTATATTAAAAATGGGTTGGCTAAAAAAAATCCGGGGCAGAATATTTTTAATTATTTTAAAAATTAAATATTTTTTATAACATCAACTGCTTAACATCAAGATAATAGAAAAAAATTTATATGATCACAGTTGACTGCGATGTTGGATCCTTTATTAATACACAGTATACTTACCTCGGATCTCTCTGTCACACATTTCCACACGCATTAAAATTTAAATATTTAAAATTTGCTAATCCCTAATAAGACCGAATTTTTTGCAGACAAACCTATATCAACGTGTTCTCAAAAAAATAGCGTTATGATATAAATTTTTTTCTATTATCTTGATGTTATGCAATATTTTATTAAAAATAATTTTTTTTAAAAATTATTAAAAATAATCTGCCCGAATTTTTTTAGCCAACCCATTCTTAATATATTTCCTAATATACTAAATTCATGATAAAAAAGGTTTTATTCTATTATCAACTCGGTGAAAGTCGATGTAGGTTCGGATCTTAGACTATTTCCATGACAAAATAATAAATATCCTCAAACGAAATATCCCCATGAGAAAAATATTTGCGATAAGGGTTCATCCATAAATTACGTCACACGTTAAGGGGGAGGGAGGGGATCGACGAAGTGTGAAAAGGAGGTGGGAGAGGTCTTAAATTTCGTGACGTCACATTTCAAAATCTATTTTAATCCAAGTGTTTAAAGGAGTGGGTGCAAAGTCTCAAAGACTCAAAATGATTAAGTTTGACCTTTAATTTATATAATAACCGTTTTTTTTTTTTTACTTTAATTTACTACTATATAGATAGTAAAGGAAGTATTGTAATCAGGCCGAATTCGAGCTTTCACCGGAAATACATGTTTTGAGGTCCCCTGAGTCCAAAAAAGTGGTTTTTAGAAACATGTCTGTATGTGACAGCCATATCGTATCGAAAGCTTTAACCGAATTTCACCAAACTTGGAATTTGACCTTCATATTATACCTAGTTGTGCCGCGAAGCTTTTGGTTGAAATCGGTTAACCGAAAGCTCCACTTTATTCTAGTTTTTGAGCTTTTTCAATTTTTTTTCGAAAACGGCTCCAACGATTTTCTTTAAACTTACTATAGTTCTTAGACTCATAAGTGGCTATAACTTTTAATTGAAATTTTTTTCTGGGAAAATTCGAAAAAGAACGGTTCTGGGGTGAAGATTGAGAATTCGTATATGTTATATATGTACATACAGATTGTATGCATATAGTTCTGTTTATATGTATAGTTATAAAGAGCTTATAGTTCTTTTAACCAACAGTGAGTTTCATAAATTAAAGTAAAAGAAAATACTGTGACGCCTCGCAGCAAATATTTTTCGTTAATTTCTTGAAATCTTTTATTTGATGATAATTTTATTAAAAAATCATTTGAATTTAAATAAAATAAATTTTGGAACTGCTGTATTAATTCAATAATTATTCGTAGATGTAAAATTTAAAAATATGTGACGTCACACTAAGGAGGGGTGGGTCTCACAAATGTGACCAGCTGTGACAAGGACCGGGGGAGGGGTCAAAAATCATGAAATTCGTGTGACGTAATTTATGGATGACCCCTAAAATATTTCATGCAATTTCAAAACCTCACAATTTTCTGATAAAAGAGCACTCTTTGATTAATTTCGTGGATAAAAAAAATTTCTGAGCTCAATAACTAAGATTTTATATTTAATAATTTTTAGTAAAAACTATTAAATTGACCCCAATTACTTATTGAATTAATGTTAAATTGACCCCCATGTGTTCGTTTAAATCCGCAAAAATTGTGCAACTTCTTGACACCGCGAAGTTTTACAAAAAACAAAATGTTTTAACATCAAAATTATGTTAGAAATACGATTTGCAGTTATTTTTTGAGGATTTTTTTGTCTGTGGATATTTTGTCATGGGGATATTTTGTCCGGGGATATTTTGCCTGGGGATCAAAACGCATAGAACCCAAATTAGAGCATAGTTCATAAGACGTATCACTTGCCAAGTGAGACGATAATCACTTCACGACAAATCTCGTGAATTTCTTGTTTTGAACGACAATCGCCGATTCACACTAGATGAAAAAAAGAAACAAAAAGAAACAAGCAATGTTGCATACACGACAATTGTCGTGAAGCGACAGCTTACAAAATAAGAATGAACTGTCGTCTCATTTGATAAGTGGCACATTTTAAGGAAGGATTTTTTAAACCGTCTAAGGGTACGAACAGAACAAGTAAGTCGCGGTCGAGGTGGCGGTCGCGATCGCGGTCGATGCCGACATCCATGTAAATCAAACACATTGAAATGAATGGACGAGAACAGAACAAGTAAGTCGCGGTGGAGGTTTAGAGCGATGACATCCAGGAGGCTTACATTGATGCTTTTGAAAATCAAATGTGTTTGATTTACATGGATGTTTACTGCGCGGTCTACAAGGATGCTTTCCTGTGATTGGTGCGTTCAAAGCCAAATTGTTTCAATTTGTTGTTGTTGTTTATGTTTTTGATTATTAAGTTCGTTTTCAAATGCTAAATGAAGGAATTTGACAGAACTTGTTCACTTGACAGTAGGCCTAGCTTGACATCGAGCATCCCTGGTAACCTCCTTGTTATGTGCTGTCGACATCGACCGCGACTTAACTAGTAGCAGCGATCGCGACCGCCACCTCGACCGCGACCTACTTGTTCTGTTCGTACCCTAATTTTTGCAAGAGATTTCATAGATATTGTGATTTTCAATATCTCGGAATATTGAGAGAAAAAAATGGTAATTTAGAATAAATCCAATACGTTTTATACTTACAGCATGTTGTATCATCATGGCTCGTTGATCGCGCATTGTTTTTACAATATCAAGAGGGTAGATAGGTTGATTAGCTTCAATAAGGCACAGGGCTGTATCTAAAAGTATAAGAGCGCCTGTACGGCCTATTCCTGCCGAACAATGAACAATAATTGGCCCATTGATGCCACTGCTACAAGCGTCCTCTGAACGAATTTTTCGTATTCGATATGTAAATTCTAGGAAATGTTCATAGTCTTGAGGTACAAAGTGATCCGGCCAAGACAAAAACTAAAAAATTCAAAACTTAGAATCGCAAAAAAAAAAACAGCTTCATTTAATTGACTTACCTGCATATGCTTCACAATGTGTTCTTGTTTCGTATCTAAATTTGTTAGTAAAAATTCACGATATACGTAACTATCGGAGGGGTCTTGCGTTTCTAATTTGCAAATTATATCATAATTAATACTTTTTATATGGAGAGCCTCGTCGTCAATGTTGGGCCAATACTGATGGCACTTAATTCGACCACGTTCAGACAATGTTGTTAGCATAACAATTAGACCACAATCATTTTCTACGGTCATTTGCCAAAAATCGTCACACGTCGAGCTTAGCGGCCCTTGGGCCGCAATGAAACGATTAACGATATCAGTTCCTGAAAATTAGATTCGATAAATAATCGGCACTGAATTATTCGTGTAAATCCATCTAACCCCTTAGGGGTCATCCATAAATTACGTCACACGAATTTCATGATTTATGACCCCCTTCCCTTGTCACACTTTTAGCCCCCCCCCTTTAGTGTGACGTCACATATTTTACAATTTTACATTTATAAATAATTATCGAATAGTATCGACGCGCAGCACTACACCGAGAAAAAAAATTCTCTTCGGACAATTAAATCGAAATATTTGATTGGCAATGGGCTATGAAATCATTTTGTTGGCGTAAATGAAATTCAATTGTCAGAAAAAAATGTTTTTCTTAGTGTAGTAGAGCGAGTGGCCGACAAAACAATGTAAGCCTTATAGTACGAGAGCTAGCGACATCAAAAAAAAAAAGAATTTTAGGTCGGCCAGTTTTTATATATGTTAGCTCTCGTACTATCCCGGACATCATACGGGCTGTCGGTAGGGGTTGCGTTTATTAGTGCGCATCGCACCTGTACAGGTAAAGTTTTGAAACTTTTAGAAAAAAGAAAAAGTTTCAGAGGAAATTTGTAGAACATAACATTTTACTATAGGTCACTTAGTGGCGTGGTGGACTGGACAGGTGTCTTATACGCCAGTGGTCCTGGGTTCGAATCCCATGAAAGCCTAAGATTTTTCTGGGTTTTCGAATTCGAAGGTCGCTAATGACCAAAGCAGTTGAAGCGACCTTAAATAAACCAAAAAAAAAAAACATTTTACATAAAAAATGTCTAGTGACTAACTTTCGTAAAGTGGCTAGTTTGCCCGCTACCAGCTTGTAAAGCTCATTGTATACAGGTCGGCACAACGGCTGTATCTTTGAACGGTCGGCCACTCAAATGACGCCAGGTCGAGCCAGCCTTTCCAAGCTTGTAGCGGGCAAACTAGCCACTTTACGAAAATGATCGTATTTTCCGGACGATAAGACGCACTTTTTTACTCTGAAAATTTGACTTAAAATCAGGGTGCGTCTTATGTTCCGATGTTTCTTATAATCCAAACCATACTTTTTTTCTAAAAATTTATAGATAAATTTTGGGGTGCGTTTTCTGGTCCGGTGCGTCTTATCGCCCGGCAAATACGGTACTCACTGGACATTTTTTATGTAAAATGTTATTTTCTACAAATTTCATCTGAAACTTTTTCTTTTTTCTAAAAATTTCAATATTTTACCTGTCATAGGTGCGATGCGCACTAATAAACGCAACCCCTACCGACAGCCAGACAGCCCGTATGATGTCCGGGATAGTGCGAGAGATAACATATATAAAACCTGGCCGACCTAAAATTCTCTTCCGAAAACGTCTCTTAGACTATTATGTTTCTACAGATAGTGTTGCAAATGTTTTTGAGTTTTTCGTTAATAGTTCAAAGTTTTACGTAACACTTGGATTAAAATAGATTTTGAAATGTGACGTCTCGAAATTTAGGACCCGTCCTACCCTCTTGTCACACAATGTCACACTTTGTCGAACCCTTCCCTCCCCCTTAACGTGTAACGTAATTTATGGATGGCCCTTTAATTAGTATTGAGAGGTTACATGGATTTTCAAAATTAGTTTTTGGTCTTTTTACATCCAAAACAACTTGAAAGAAAAAAGTAAGTACCTGTTATCTGCATGTCTACATGGCTTGCATTTATGTAGTCACTCTTTTCGTCATCTGGATTACTAAAATGAAGCTTCACTCGTGTTGAGTCGTAAGGCGATATATCACGATATCGATTTTTGTCAACATTTTCAGGACGTTTGGCATCGTCCGACGTTAGATCTGGATTCCTTTGATACAATTGACTAAAGTTTCTTATTAATGCACCACTAGCTGCACCATCAACAATTAAAAGCATAGACTGAACAAGAGGGTTATTGTTACTTTCAATAACAAGCCCGTCAACGCTATTTCCTCCACTAATTGTTTGAGGGCTATCGGGCACATAACAATAGGCAGGTTCTTCCGCTCCCGAAACACTTTTACTAATAACACTTTCAGGCGTCGGCATCGGACGAATTGTAAGCACTAATTTACGATTCATCTTGTCTCGAGCAGCTCGAATTAGTGTGACCACAAGACTATGAGAAGCATTTGTGACATCGTATCCATTAATAGAAACCAATTGGTCACCTTCACGTAATTTTGGCACGCAACGATCGGCTGGAGTGTTGGGAGCTACTCGAGATATTAAAATTGGCATATTGTGTTCGGAACCTCCTCGAACATTGAAGCCAAATCTGCCCTTTTTATCGGGCGAAAAATGAATACTGATAAGACCTTCACTGGTAGTTGGTGAGTTGCTTAAGCTGTATGGTGGCGTGTCGTAAAGACCCGCGTTTGATGTTTCGTCATCTTCGTCAGCATAGCCCAAAACTCGACCTGGTGCTGGTGTGAAGGCCACCTCATCCAAACTGGACGGTTCCAGAAATCCTCCATCGTCGTCGGAAACTTGGGCAGAATCTTCCCAGGCTTTGCGAGGCTTTCGTGATCCCGATGATGTGACTTTATTGTCGCACCATGGCGATCGAGATGATGGGATTTTAATAATTATTTTTGAGTCGTCAGAGGACGGAATTACTGTTGTGGATGTTGTGGGTGGGACGGTTGCTGTCGCAATTGTTTGAGACGGAACTGTTTTGGCTGATTTTCGTATAAATCGACTTAAATTACGAGCGCGCGATCGTTTACCCTGAGCTACCGTTTCACATTCTGTGCGACCCGTAAACTGAAATCGGGATCCCAAAAGCATCGGAAAACGCCACACCCGACGATGGGACGCATGTAAACGGAAGAATGTGTGATGTTCAACGCACGTTTTCCATAATGTTTTCGACGAACGATTCGAAAGCATGTTAAATCCTAAAATTGTGTCGTACGATTCGGACAACTCGTGACGGAGTTGTATAAAAAATTGTTTGCGCTTAAACGATATTTTCATTATTTTCGACCATGAAAATGTATTAATACGAATATTGTTTTGGAAGATAACTAAACCGATTGATGTGACGCCAATTTGAATTTCCCGATTGTTTGAGTCTCGTGCATTGTGTAGTTCAACGCCGTACATATCGAGCCGTTTCACCTGGTCGAGGAAATTAAACTCGGCATCTGAGGGCAGTTGACCTCTACAATCAAAAAGAAACACTTATTAATTTTCAAGTAAATTAAAAAACCAAACATAGGGTATTATGAAAGTTAAGATAATTTCCAGGTGGAAAACCAGTAGCGTAGCAAGTAGTCTTTTAATCACATGAAGATTTTTTTTTGATTTTTTACCATACACCCCCACCCCCCTTCACCCTTAGTGGAAACTAATTGAGAATTCCATTTTTCCAGCTTTAAATTAATTAATGATATAAATAAGCCATGATTCAGTAGACCAATTGATCAATGTTTTTTTTTCAATTTGCGACGTTTCGTCGGTGTGATTCCGACTTCATAAGGCACCTTGAAATATTTCAATAAAAACATATAGGGTGCCACCCATAAATTACGTCACACAAATTTCATGATTTTTGACCCCCTCCCTCGTCCTTCTCACAGCTGGTCACACTTGTGAGACCCCCCCTCCTTAGTGTGACGTCACATATTTTACAATTTTACATCTACAAGTAATTATTGAATGTATCGGCGCGTAACACTACACCGAGAAAAAATTCTCTTCGGACAATTAAATCGAAATATTAAATACTTGACTGGCAATGGGCTTTCAAATCATTTTGTTGGCGTAAATGAAATTCAGTTGTCAGAAAAGATTTTCTTTTCTCAGTGTAGTAGAGCGAGTGGCCGACAAAACAAGTTGAACCTTATGTTTCTACAGATAGTGTTGCAAATGTTTTTGAGTTTTTCGTTAATAGTTCAAAGTTCGTGTTTTACTTAACACTTTGAATAAAATAGATTTTTTTTAATGTGACGTCAGGAAATTTAGGACCCCTCCTACCCCCTTGTCACACCTCGTCGACCCCCTTCCTCCCCCTTAACGTGAGACGTAATTTATAGATGACCCCTAGTTTGATGATGCAAAATTATTACGTGACATAAAATATAAACATGAGGTAAAGTTTAACGTACCTTTTCATTTTTAAACTTTAACTGTTGTTTATAATTTATAACTAGCTTATACCCGCCCGCTTCGCTGAGTGTATCTAAATTAATCTGATTGAATAGTGAAAACTTTACTCAAAATAAGAAATTCAGATATTTTAACAAAAAAAGATAATAAGGTATTTCTAGACCTTTATTTCATAGAAAGTTCATGAAAATCTGTTTTAACTTTTCCAGGAACATATATAAGCTATCTTATAGGTAGGATCTTCACGTTTTTTTGAATATTGTAAAATATTAAGAAAATTTTAAGCCTTGAGAACCTTTCACACCAAATGTCATATGAAATAATTTATTAATTTTAGTAGAATGGATTAGTAGCTATCCTTTAGAAAGTGTACCTTTTTTAGGATAAATAATATTTGAGGTATTAGGTTAGGTTGCCTTAGGTTCATAATTCTAGGATATAGTATTAAGGCCATTATGTCTTATCGGCAAGTCTACTATTTGCCGGGGTCCAAGTTTAGACAACAAATTTTTATAGATCTTGCTAAAATAAATTGAAAATTAAGAATATAGTTTTTTTGTAAAAAAAAAAACAACGCGATGGTCACATCTAACTTGCTATTTTTTCTTGAAAAATAAGTTGGGCTGGATTTCTTTTTGTTCTGGGGGCTCTGCCTAACGGCTTCACCTCTCTTAGTCAAACTCCTAATCGGGATCACTTAAGTCGAACTGTCCGTTTTTGTTATTTATTCTTACGGGTCTCATTTTTGAACAAAGATATTTATTTTTATGAATGAAATCGTATTTACTGCAGAGGATTTTCTTCTCCTCTCTCGACAATTCGAACGTTTACTCAGCCGAACTATTAATAATATATTAACTACTCGTAAATTCACAATGGATTTATGGTTTCTAGGAATTTAACCTATCGCTATACTTCTATAATGGTTATAATTTTCAAATTTGCGAACATTAATTTATAAGAATAACAAATTACATAGTTTAAAATCATATCGTCTTTACGATATGATATGGTATATATACATTGTATCACAGCTGCCTGCCGATGTATGTTTTTCGTTGCGCAGTTTTTATAGTTTTTATTTTTTCTCTCAGAAAATCAACATTTTCGCAATAAAAAGTATTTTATAGCATTTTTTGTAATATTTACTACTTGTAGTGAAAATCTCGTCCAAATCGGACCAGCCGTTTTCAAGTTTGCCAAGAACAAACAAACAGACAGGGAAAACTATTCGAAATAAAAAGTAGCCTATAATGTAAGTTACAATATTTAATAACTTATTGTGAAAATTCTATGAAATCGGCTCAGATGTTTTCAAGTTTACACTGGAAAAACCCTGTTATTACCCTGTTTTTTTTTTTTGGGGGGAAAATTACAATGTAAATGGCATTTATTTTTTTGTATTAAATATTTGAAAACGTAGGCAATGAAGAGTATTCAACAAAACACCTTAAATTTTTTAGATTAGATAAAAATCTCAGCTGGGAAAAATGATTCCGTTTTTCGTTCGCTCGCGCAGGTGAGATGGAACATTTTTATTATATAGGTATTCAAGTAAAAAAAACCTTCAATTTTATTATTGGTATAGATATCAGACTATATGTTTTAATTGGAATATTTCAAGGTGCATGATGAAGTTGCAATCACATCGACGAAACGTCGCAAATTGAAATAAAAAAAAAACATTGATTAATCGGTCTACTGAATCCTGACTTATTTATATAATTGAGAATTTTTAAAATTTTACATACTTGTGCAATTTGTGCAGCTCAGCAATTTTCTTTTCCAAATCTTCATTTTGATCGGGAATCAAAGATAATTTAGACAAATAGTTACACTCGTCGTGTTCATCAGGTTGATAATCTCCAATTTCAGCTGAAAGTATTCATTATTTTACACTTAGTTTTTAAACTAAAACTATTTAAACTTACATTGAACCATATATGAAGCTAATAAACACGCAGTACTAGGTGGTAAAATCAATTTTTTAGAAGATATATCCATACGAAGTTGTAAGTAAAACTGGTAACGAGTGAACTCTTCTAACAATTTACTTGGATCGGTCACATAAAACTTAACACGAAAATAAAGCTGATGCTGCTGCTGTCCCATAATACTGCTTAATTGTTTCTTAACACTTTTAGAAGGATCAAGCCAACGCTAAAATTGAAAAATATTAAGAATTGGCTGAAAATCTTTGACTTAAAATTTGTGTTTTTTACAAATATTGTAGTACAGATTTTATGTGCTATTAGTAAGGTATCCAACTCAATATTTCAGACAATCTGAAGATGATTCCAATAAACCCAAAAATGTATTGGAAGAAAATTATTGGAGAAGTTTGTTCAGCAAAAAGATATTTTGTAGAGATTTTTAATATAACATTTTTATGCTCTGCCCGGTTTGTTCTAAGAAAACGCTATTTTAAAGATAACATTAAGTTAAAAGCAAGCTCTCTTATGAACCATATGGGGGTAATTTATTTAATAATATTTATACTTAAAAAATGTATCTATAAAATTAATAATTTTTATTTCTTTCTAAATCCTGAGAGTGTATTGTAGTTTATGAATGTTTCTTGCGGAATTTGTAAGTTACTAACTGCTCAGAAATTTCATTGCGAACATATTAGAAAGTTATCTTCCTGATGTCTGACAGGCGTCAATTAAATACACAATAGTTATCTTTTAGATATCTTTAAAACAACTTCTAAAGAAAGTTATAAAAATTTAAAAAGCCGGGGATTATTTATCATAAACTGAAGGCTGGAGCAAACTAAACTGAAGAGTTGTTAACCCCTGATATATGATATGTTTTCGACAAAAATAAATACGTACATTGTACAGTACAAGTCATGCGCAATATAAAAAAGTTGTCATCATTTTATGTTGTGCATGACTTGTATCGTAAAATGTACGGTTTTATTTTTATCTGGAACAAATCTATAATTCACCAAAAATTAGTCAAAAGCATGAACTGCCCCAGTAGCCAACATATTGTGGTATCGTCCAGATACGTATTTCGATTGCCAAGCAATCTTCCTTGATGGCCATCAGATAGTCTTAGATCTCTTCTTGATTCAAAATTGTTGAGATCCAAATTATCTTCTGATAACCACTAAAGATTACTCGGCGAGTATGTATTTAGAAACGATTAGTTAGTTCCAGATGAAAAAAAAAATGTTTATTGTTCAAGTCATGTAATAAAAAAGTTACCATAACTTTAATAATGCATATAATTTGTCGTGTATAATTTACAATTTAATTTTCTCTGGAACAAACCTTGACACTAAGTATGTCTATAACATACTTCTGATGAATTATATCCCATAAAATTTGTATTACTATTTATATAGTCCTCCTATTAACTACCCGGGAAAAAATATTTTTGTCTAACCATATTTGATTATATATGATTAGACAAAAATATTTTTTCTAGACAATCACTAACTACAAGCAAAAGCACATTTTTCGAGAGTATTATTATAAAAACTAAAGAAAATAAAATAAAAACACCAAGTACAATGATAACTAAAAAGATAATCCTATTACAATATGAGTAAGTACCCGAAAAAAAATATTTTTGTCTAATCATATATAATTATATATGATCATACCTGGCCAATTTTCAGATCTGATTATATATGATTAAACAAAAATATTTTTTGTCGGGCACTCACTCATATTGTAGTATCTTTTTAGTTATCGCTATACTTGGTGTTTTTTATTTTATTTTATTTAGTTTTTATAATAATACTCTCGAAAAATGTGCTTTTGCTTGTAGTAATTGATTGCGCAGGAAAAATATTTATGTCTAATCATATATGATTTTACCTGGTCAATTTTCAGATCTGATTATATATGGTTTGATAAAAATATTTTTCCCCGGATATTTAAAGAACAGTCAAAGATCTAATAGCTTGAAAATATTTACAATTGTGTCGCTGTCGAATAATACACCATTAGATAGGACCCCATTTGGGTGATATTGGAGACCAAAATAATCAGTTTCGTACAATTCTAAGTGTTTGAAAACAAGGTTTAATAAGGCGGAGCCTTTATCTCGTTTCTAAAAAAAAAAATATCAAGTTATACCTATGCTCTTATCAGGTTTTTTTTGGGGGGTTAAACTCACCTGAACTGCGAAGTTATGTGTGGTACCATCTAAAAAAATTACGTTCACATTGAACACTTTATGTCGCCGATCTAAAAGTGCCAATTCAGAAGCTCGTACGTGATAAGTTCCACTGGAGCCACTAAATGCCCGTTTCGATACACGTTCAATCATTTTTAGAGCATTTTCCTGTTAATAGCAAATCGAAAAAAAGCGTCGCTACTTAAAGCACGTTGATACACTGGCTTTAAAACCTTTGGTTTTTAATTAACAAATTGTAACCTTTTCACAGCATCAAACATTTCCTTTTAACTTTTTTGTGTTTAAAAACATATTTCCGAAATGAAAACCTTCACTTATTGATATAAAAAATAAAAACGATTTATTATATGCCAGTAAACCATTATTATTAATTCTTTACTGGCCTCAGGTAAATTTTTTTTTAATTTTTTTGACAATAATTGTAGACAACCATTTATAATGAAGGTATTAAATACATAATACTGCATTTGCGTTTGTCAACATTTTTAAGTAGCAATGCTGAGCGATACTATAAAAAAGATTTACAATCTCTGGTAATGGTTTTTTCACATCACCTTACGACTTCGGTATGTTACACGATTTCACTTTAACACATTCTTAAAAAAGAAACAAAAAATGATTTATGTTTCGAGTTTTGTGTAAAGCTATAAAATCACTATTACGGCCATTTTCTTATATTATGTGATCTCCCTACGAGTCACGAGCAGAGTTTATTTCACTCAGTTCATAATCGATTTGTGTCCCATGAAAGAAGATAGCACTAATGAGATTTTCTCAGCTTACTGTACGAGGTTCGAGAAAATTTTTGGTTAGATTCATTATATAATTTGATATAATCTTTAAAACATCGACAATTTTAGTCATTCGTTAAATTAAAATAATGGCAGGAGATCACGGTCCCGTTGACGACTCACATCTTAAAGGTTTAAGCAAATATTTCAATGGTGAAACATTACGTGGTCGAGCCAATGTAAGTTAATATCGGCCAAAAAGTTTTCTTTCCCTAATTATTTTCTTACTTTCCAGGTCGCCAAGGCTACTTATGCCAGCATAGGACTGTTAGTTTTGTACTTTTCGTTAAAACCCAAAAAGAAGTAAATTTAAGCATTGCCCTATTATGTAGTTATTACACGCTAAATAAAACTTTCAAATAGTATAGAACGCATTTTATTGATATTATTTATAATCATTTTTTTTTATCAATGTTGGATTTGTCAATTAATAGGCTGCAGTCTAGGGGTGGTAGGCTTCGGTGGACGGCATAATAATGGTAAATCTATATAATAAGACTAAAAGATTTTTGTCTGTTGTGCCTCTTTCACGCAAAAACTATTGAACGAATTTTGTTGAAACTTTTTTTGTTATATAGCTTTTAGTCCTCGGCAGCATATAGGCTATAATTTATACATAATTTAGTAGAGAAAAGTCGGGAAATTCAAAGATTTGTAATGTGATGTCATAACAAACATATTTTTGTGCACTTACATTGCAAACGCAGGCTAAACCTTACGAGATAGATCAAACATATATACGGCCAAATTATGTATCTTAAAAAGATTGATAAAAAAGTTCGCGGTATATGTCTATCTCTTAAGGGTAACCCACAGGAACCGTTTTTATCTTTTACAAATGGCAAAAAAAATATGTTGGCATAGCGGCTGGCTAATGTACGACGTACGTATTGCCTGTTTTATTGGTATCTTCTTCTATATTATATAAAAATATTATGTTGGTCTTTATTCTGTACTAATTGAACTCAAATTTTCATACAATATACAATCGGGCTGCAGAATGGTTTTATCTATATTTCGCGTCAGTAATATATAGTGAAAAACACGTGAATCCCATAGGATAGCATAGCAATTGTATCCTACAGGAACTGTGTATTTAAAAAAAGTTTCGTTAAAGTTTGCGAAACAGCATTTTAACGCATTTTCCTCAAGAAGGCCTGACCACTTTTACACAGTAGCAAAATAAATTCTCTACAAAGTTTAAATTAAACAATTGACAACATTTTACTGAAAAATAAATAAAAATTTCCATTTAACCTCCGATAAAATTAATTATGAAGTAATTTTTTAAATATTAAATTTTTTTATTGTTTATTGTCGAAAATATTAGTTAGAGAAAAACGTATTACAATAATATACTTACTAAATTTTTAAATAATTAACAATTACTGAACGGAACGAATTTTAATGAAGTTTTGTTGAAGATACCTCAGATCTTAAGATATTATTGAATATAATTTATTCTCAAAAAATGACGGTTCCTGTAGGATAGCTCCTAATCTTTTCTACTGAAATAGCTGAACTGTTTTAAATGACATTTGACAAAATCTATAGAACCTGAAAGATAGCTAATATCTCTTCCTAGAAAAGTAGTTTTAACGATTTTGATGAACTCACTTAGTATATTTCAAAGCCTGGAAGTATCTATCATCTTTTTCTGTCAGTATTATAGATTAATTTTTATATTTCGCTATGAAGGTAGGGAATCTATTAATCAATCAATTAAATTTAGATACTCCCAGCAAAGCGGGCGGGTATCAACTTGATCAATCCTTTTTAAATTTTGACCCTAAGTTCAAATCACAATCATTTCTACACCGGCTACGTATAACGTTTTCATCTTTATTCCTAAATAATAATTTCTCTGTATTGAATAGTTAACTACAATATAATTTAAAATTAACTTAGCTACAGCAACGTGTGGCCGGGTCTGCTAGTTAGAATATATAACATTATAGGGTGTTAAAAAATTTTTATGGTGTTCAAAATTTATAGAATATAATATTACAGCAAACATTTTGGTACCAAAACGAGCTCTTAATATGCATATTAATGTTTATCTCAAACTATTTTTTCAAATTTTCCATTAAAGAAACGCAGATTTTTTTTTAATTTTCATAATTTTGGAATAGTTTATCTTAAGACGTAATATTAAGTATCTGAAAATAGGGTATTTTACGCTTTGTTAAAATTGTTACTTAATAAAGACCTGCCAATGGATATATACCTAAGGGATCTAAGCGATCTAAGGTAGGAACTTGTCGAAAGAAGGAAAGGACGGGATAAACTTCTAAGGTCCATTTCAGATAAAATTAAAAGTGATTAAAATGAAAGTAAATCCAGCACTATTTCTAATACAACAATAATTTATTAATTAATAGAAATATTTTCGTTATAAAAGGATGAATCATTTAATGTTTGAATGGAATTGAAAATGTCGATATGTTTAAGTATTGCATTCAGCGTCGATACTTGAAGACGTTCTAAATCGGCTTCATTTGCTTTAGTTGACAACGACTCAATCACTTCAAACAATTTGCAGTAATTGACTTTTTTCGGCATTAGTTCGTTCAATATTTCATCAATATAACTAATTTCCGGTGGTCTGTCAACGGACGGCAATTTCTGCAAATTGTGAACCAGTTGTTTGAGTAGAAAATTGGCATCTGAAGGCATCGAAATATTTTCACTTGAAGATTTTTTCGGGTGCGGATTCACATTTTCAACTTGGCAACTTTCATTTTCCAAAATAGTTTCAATTTTTTCATTTTCCCTAATCAGTGATTTAATATCGTCCTCGGAAACATCACAAGATTGAAACGCACTTTTTGTTATTTCTTGTAAGTTTAGATCTGCTATTACATCACAACATAAATTTTTTGTCGTAATTTCTAGATCAGTATTATTAGTACTATTGTTACTCGAGTTGTAGACTTCTAAGAATGTTAACATTCTTTGTAAAAGTTTAATGCCTTTTGGGTGTTCACTTAAATACACGTTTGGTTGTGCGAAAAGTTTATCGGAATCTTTTTTTGAACAAAAACCATATTCTAACAACAGATTTAAATAAAATGATTCCGATTTATTATCATCATTATCTTCAAGTTGAGTAAAGAACCAGTGGAAAAACTCTAAGCGATAATTTTTGGAAAATATTAAATCAAGTTCTTCTACACCCCACAAATAAGCTGTTGTATAGTTTAAAACGATTAACCTTGATTTAATTGTATCTAAATCCATGATTTTTATTTAGAAATTTTTCATAAAAAAATGCTTGCTACAAGTTGACACTTGAATTGACTTTGATTGATTTGAATCGCTGTATAACGACCATTTTAAAATTAATTTAAATTTACAAATTAGATCAGTGCTCTCAAATGTTTTAATCAATGGAGCTTTGGTATCTTTCGTATCTTTCAATTAAATCAAGAACTTTCCTGATAATCTTAAAATATAACAAATTATTTTTTTAAATTAATAAATTTTTCTCAAATTTCGATGTTTATTATTTAAATTATTTTATTAATTAACTTTTTGTTCTTGTATGCTTATTGCTCACATTTTACATTTTGTAAATCACTGGTTGTATGTTAAGTTAGTTGCAATCCGCTGCAATCTATGGCAAATTTATTGCTAATTTCATGATGTTAGTTAAGGATACAAAAGCTACAAAAGTTGACTAAGCATTGGGGTCTCCACTTTTTAGTATCCGGAGTACTCCATGCTTTAGTAGGTTAGCAGAATTTAATCTATATAAATAAAATGATAGCTGTTTTCCAATGTTTGCTTTTAACTCAAAAACTACTGGATAGATTTCTATAAAAGTGATAGAGAGGCACGATATTATTGTTGAATCCTAGACAACGTATTTTGTGTTTTTCTTTTACAATTAAGTTTTTGAATATTTTTTTTTGTGATAAATGGAAAGATCATATATAAGTTTTATAACAAAAGTATTTTTATTTCTTCGCAATAATTCCAAATTTATATCAAAATAAAAATAAATTTTTAAATCCAGTACCGGAGACACGCCGTCAGCTCCCGAACAAATCCGAGCGTGTGTGACGTCTTAATGGTAGTTTTTATACAATGTTTTGATCTATTTAATTTTGTTGTCATGGTTAAATCGTTTTTTAGCAGTAAATTTTCTATATTATTGACAAAAAAAATTACACGTAATAGCCGTAAACGCTCTATTGTTATTAAATAGCTCTACCATTATGACGTCAAAACTATGATGACCAATCGTGGCGCGTTCACAGTCACGTGATTTTTTTTTTAAATTTTATCAATTTTTAATTGCTTATAATTAATTGAAAAAAATTTTTTCAAGTTTTTTGCATTAAATATCATTATTATTAATAATAAAGTTTTAAAATACATTTAAAAAACCATCATTTTTTTTCCAAATTCCCAATTTACTTAATAAGATTTAATTGATTTTTTCCTTCATAATTTTCAGTCTGATTTCATTTTGAAAATATTTTTAATTTTCAATTAACTCCTTTGTATTATACAAAATAATGATCATTCAGTGATAATAATTCAATTCATAAAAGGACGCAATTTTTCATCAATTAGATGTTCTTTATGACGTTATCACGTAAAACTATCGTCCGTAAACCGACTTTACAGAAAACCTGATGTTGCTGATGTCTCCTTGTTAGACAAATTAGGAGAAGGTACTTTTTTGGCTATGTTCCTCAACGCGTTTATAACGATTACGCTCATTTCCATTGTTTATTCCACTAACTTTGAAGCGTTTGGACGACTTTCGACCTTTTTTTTTTTGGGGGGGGGGTAGGTATTTTGGACATCTCTATGTTTTTGAAAACATTAAAGCTACCATTTGAATTGCATTATGAGAAGACATTTTTTATTGTAAATATATCGTTTGTAGTATTTATATTATTATGCAACTAACAATAAAATTATGTGCTTCCCCGAAGCATTAAATTCATTATATTATGGTTAAGAATAAAGTAGAAAATTGTTAAAGCGAAATTGAAATGACCGAAATATTTTTTCGCATGAAAGTAATTTTGTTTACGCAGGGTCTCTATAAAAAAAAAGTAAATTTAAAATTAAGAACCACTGTTGGCTTACTTTTTATTTATTTCAACATTTTAAGGATTTAAATAAAACTATCTATAAATTTGAAATTATTTTTATTTCTTCCATTAATATTGTTAGCTAATTTTTGAAGATGCAACTTTTTGAAAGTAGTTATCTTGAATATTTGATAACTAGATAAATAAAATCGATAGTATAAAGCAGATAATTCATAATAAGACAATTTGAATATAAAACGTGGTTTTAATCTCTATCGACTTTATTTTGCGTTGCACCCAATCGAGATGGATCTTGACTTGGATAATGAACACTTGCTTTCAAAGCATTTCCCGTCGCTGCTGCACTTGTAATTGTAGCTGTGGCAGTTGGAAATTGTTCAGTTCCCGGAGCAGCGGGTGCTCCTGCTGAATACGCTGAACCTAATGGCTGGTTGAATATAAACGGTGGCGGGAAAATATGTGGTACCATTATCGAATTAGGAGGTGGAACATTTGGTAGTGGTATGTGACCCGGTTCTAAATTGAAAAAGTTGTGGGATAATTCTGGAGGAGGTACGGGTAAAGCTCCCGGCAATCCAGGTACTGGTTCTAGCGATTCCAATAAACTTTGAGTACCCGGTACACCTTGACGTCCCTGTGAACGCCCCCATTTGATTGCTAAGCGACGACCACCTAATAAACCAAATAACTATTAGAAACTATTTCAATGTTTAATGCTGAATTATTTTACCTATCACTAATTTATTGAACGTTTTCTCGGCTGCTAACTCTGCAGCAGCACGTGTGGTATATTGAATAAAAGCACATTGTTGTCTGGGTACCATTGAAATTGTTCGAATTTCTCCATATTGATAGAAGTGATCTCTCAAATCAGTTTCGGTTAAATCTCCGACGTTACCGACGTATAACGTGGTTATTGTTCTATCTTCAGGAGCTGGCAACGCGGGTAATGCTGCTGCTCTTCGTAATAATTTATCAGCAACAGGATCATTAACTCCATAATATCGATCTTTTATGTTTTGGTCGGCCAAGGGATCGTCTGGATCAGTTGGACGTTCATGCCTAAAAAAAAAAGATTAAATTTAACATTTTGCAACTATCTTAAGTGTATATATTTATTACTAGCAGACCCGGCCACGCGTTGCTGTGGCTAACTTAAGGTTAAATTATATGGTAGTTAACTATTCAATACAGAGAAATTATTATTTAGTTAAACGATTGATAAAGTTGATATCCGCTCGCTTTGTTGAGAGTATTTAAATTTAATTGATTGATTAATAAATTCCCTACCTTCATAGCGCAGTATAAAAATTAATCTATAATATTTTGACAGAAAAATATGATAGATACTTCCAGACTTTAGATCCTAAGTAAGATCATCAAAATCCTTAAAACTACTTTTCTAAGAAGAGATATTAGCTATTTTACAGGTTCTATAAGATTTTGTCAAATGTCATTTAAAACAGTTCAGCTATTTTAGTAGAAAATATTAGGTTCATTCGCGGATCCCATCCTAAACAGATTACGAATCAGTCCAAGTGGATTAAGGATAATCGCCAGCCGCATACACGCTTATGAACTGATTAGGGATTATTTTTCCGTGAACGAGTTTGAAAATGTTCGGAAGTAAAACTAGGATTAACGAGAAACCACGAAAATTGTTAATTGAATTTAACGTTGAGAGCGAAAGATAGAAAATCAAGCCACATTTTATCAAACTGCGCATGAGTAAGCGAATCGAATTTTTTGTCCTAAAAATAAACCCGAGAATCGCTGAGCCCAAGTCCCGTTTTTCTATTCTTTTCTTTTAACTTTAAATTCAATTAACAATTTACGTGGGTTCTCGTAATTCCTCGTCTTACTGTCATGATATTCAATAATATGTTAAAATCTGAGGTATCTTTGACAAAACTTCATTAAAATTCGTTCCGTTCAGTAATTGTTAATTATTTAAAAATTTAGTATATTATTTTAATACATTTACCTATTTCTAATTAATTTCTTTGACAATGAACAATACAGAAATTTAAATATTGTAAAAAATTATTTCATTATTAATTTTATGGGGTGTTAAATTGAAATTCTAATTTATTTTTTAGTAAAATTTTGTGAATTGTTTAATTTAAACTTTGTAGAGAACTTCTTTCGCTGTTGTGTATAATTGGTCAGGCCTTCTTAAAGAAAATGCTATTTCGTAAACTTTAACGAAACTTTTTTTTAAATACATGGTTCCTGTAGAATATAATTGTTATGCTATCCTATGGGATTCACGTGTTTTTCACTATATATTACTGACGCGAAATATAGATAAAACCATTCTGCAGCCCGATTGTATATTGTATGAAAATTTGAGTTCAATTAGTACAGAATAAAGACCAACATAATATTTTTATATAATATAGAAGAAGATACCAATAAAACAGGTAATACGTACGTCGTACATTAGCCAGCCGCTATGCCAACATATTTTTTTTGTCATTTGTAAAAGATAAAAATGGTTCCTGTGGGTTATCTTTAGGAGATACCGTCGCGGACTTTTTTACCAGTCTTTTTTGTATACACAATTTCGCCACATATAAGCTTGATCTATCTCGTAAGGTTTAGCCTGCGTTTGCAATGTAAGTGCACAAAAATATGTTTGTTATGACATCACATTACAAATCTTTGAATTTCCCGACTTTTCTCTACTAAATTATGTATAAATTATAGCCTATATGCTACCGAGGACTAATAGCTATATAACAAAAAAAGTTTCATCAAAATCCGTTCAGTAGTTTTTGCGTGAAAGATGTACAACAAACAAACAGAAAAAAATCTTCTACAGTTTTATTATTAATAGATATAGATAAATACCTATAAGGACATTCTTCTCCACGTCGACACTCTCCTTTAACCCAAAATGAACACACATGTGGTCGATTTCTTTTATAATAAGGAGTAGTCCTAGCCAAACGCATCAGCATATCATTAGTTGTTTCAGCTTTACCACCAATAATTCCAGATGCAGAATCATTTTTACTCAATTCATTGTCCATGTTTTGTATATAATATTCTTTGTTTACATCACTTCGTGGTAAATCATCCTTAATTTTGAGAGCCGCATCTCGTACTTGAATTGGTAAACCATATTCTAAATCAAGCAAACACGTTTGGCATACGTTTTTCAAACGGCTACACGTTTGACAAATTTCGGTTTTTTTGAAACGCATTCGAACACCGGGACACCAACGGAATACCGTATATGGCCTTGAGCATATCTTACATTCTTTTCCATACTTTTCTTTCATCTAAAATGAAAAGGTGAAATAGTCTTTGAAATTTTCTTAAATAAATATTATGTACCATTCGTATATAAGGGTTATCTCCCAAACATGTTTGACATAAAATTGGAAATTCCTAGAAACATTTTTTTAAATCGGTTAAAATATTATAAATGTACCCATTTATACTTAAATTTATTGTGAATTTAGCAAATTACTTACAGCATCTTCCCAATTTTGTCGATTATAAGTGTTAGTAGTTTTTGACGTCGCCATTTTCAATTCTTCATCAGTTACTTTGGTAACTTTCTCAGTAGGTCGAAGGAACAGTGGTACTAAACTTTTTATTTTTAGGATTCTTAGGGTTTATTAAAGACGTCAAAGACAATAAAGACGTTAAAGAAAATACATTAATGAAACTAATAGAACTTGTTAAACTTACCTTATTTTTATTTTTTCAAAAAATAATTATAAATAATATTTTTTTTTAAATAAAAATAAAATTGTCCATAGAGTTCCACAGTCCAGTTTTATAGAATTCTGTCGAAGTTGATCGAAGTCAACGAATACCGAATCGTACAGAATCGTAAAAGACATTGTGGAAGCTTCTTGAAGAGTAATCGAAAATATTCTTTAAATTATTTATTTTATAAATAAAAATTATATATTTAGTGCTACATTGTGTTCATTGATTTTGTGACACTTATACAAAAATAAGCAGCAAACCAATAAATCCAAAAATTTTTATTTCTTAAATAATGGAACTCGAAGGTTAGTTTTGATTATATTTAGATTCGTTTTATTTTAAATAGTAATAATACAGATTTCAAACTATAATTATTGTGCATATAGTATACAGTATTATCAAAAAAACATTTTTCTTCTAGTTCGAAGTCCGCATTCTCGTTCCAATTCTAAATCGCCGGAAGTATCCCAAAGTAATTTGACATCTTCGTCGTTCGAGGAAAAATCACAATCTTGCGAAGGATCACCCGTAAACAATTACAATAATGGTTCACCAAGAAGTCGTTCTAGGTCACGCTCGTCTTCGAACAACTCAAGAGCATCTAGATCTAGATCAGGTTCAAACGCATCGAATCGTTCCACGTCTTCACAAAAGAAATTCCATAGATCCCGGTCAAAATCTAGATCGCCCAGAAAATCGAATTCACCGCATTCACAAGCTAGTTCTGTTAGATCCAATTCACCGAAATCTCCTAGATCTCGATCAGGTTCTTTCAATTCAAACCGTCGATCAAAATCACCGGATGACGGAGAAAACCGTTCCGTATCACCACGCAAATCTCGATCACGTTCAAGTAGTAAATCTCGATCAAAATCTGTTGAGTTGAATATAAATTCAAGACAAGGTTCTCGTAGTCGATCACGTTCGGGATCTCGTAGATCAAATAGGTCAAGATCGGGATCGGTTGCATCCCATAAATCAGGGTCGGGTACACATCTTTCTCGATCTGGCTCCCAAAGATCTAGATCAGGCTCTCGTAGATCTGGAACACCTAGGTCTAGATCAGGCACCCCTCGATCAAGATCAGGTTCTGTTAGGTCAAGATCCGGTTCACGCAGATCACGATCTGGTTCCCGTCGATCAAGATCAGGGTCTCACCGATCAAAATCGGGATCACATAGATCGGGTTCTGCAAGATCACGATCTGGTTCCCGTCGATCAAGATCAGGGTCTCGCCGATCAAAATCGGGATCACATAGATCGGGTTCTGCAAGATCTCGATCCGGATCTCATCGATCGAGATCTGGTTCACATAGATCTAGATCTGGTTCTCGTAGATCTAGATCTGGTTCTCGTAGATCCAGATCGGGTTCTCAAAGATCTCGGTCCGGATCACATCGCTCAAAGTCAAGGTCTCATCGATCAAAATCTGGTTCGCATCGTTCAAGATCGGGGTCTCGTCGTTCAAGATCGGGGTCTCATCGATCAAAATCTGGTTCACGTAGATCAAGATCAGGATCAGTATCACGTCGATCAAGATCACGATCAGGCTCACGGAGATCTAGGTCTGGCTCTCGTAAATCTGTCGCCTCACACAGATCAAGATCAGGTTCGCAACGATCTAGGTCTGGCTCACGTCGTTCCAGATCAGGCTCACGTAGATCGAAATCTGGTTCGCATAGATCAAGATCAGGTTCGCGTAGATCGAGATCAGGTTCGCGTAGATCTAGATCAGGTTCTCGTAGATCAAGATCCGGTTCTCGTAGATCGGGATCAGGTTCGCGTAGATCTAGATCAGGTTCTCGTAGATCAAGATCTGGTTCTCGCAGATCTAGGTCCGGTTCACATAAATCAGGGTCAGTTTCTCGTAGATCTAGATCTGGATCTGATTCACCTCAGCAAACCAAAAGAAAACGTAGGCGAATTGTTGTTTCACAATCCAGGTAAAAATCTTTAACTTCAAATATTTAGATTGTTTCTTAACAGACTTTTTATTTATAAATTATATTATAGATCACGATCAAATAGTGGTTCAAGAAGATCACGCTCACGATCAACTTCGCCAAAAAATAAGGAATCTAGATCACGAATTCTGTCCGATTTTGAAGAAGAAGAAGATGGTGCCGTTGGAGATGATTCGAAGCGACAAGAAACGATTATCGATTCAGATAATGAACCCCCAGCTGAAGAGCAAGGAAACGAAGCAGAAGCTTCAGGCGAAGCCAATATTTTGCCCGAAGTTTCAGACGATTCTGATACTGATTTGCCCGATAGAAATAGAGAGTAAGAACAATACATGTTTGAAAAAAAACTATCAATCTAATTATATTTGATTTAGGGGTGGCGACGATATGTCTGACTTTGAAAAAATGTTAGCTCGTAAACGTTCTGAACAAACTCGACGACGTAAACGAAAAGATATTGACATTATCAATGATAACGATGATATAATCGCACAGTTATTACAAGATATGAAACATGCTGCTGAAGAGGATCGAAGATTAAACCAAATCGCTCAGCCAGCCACGAAAAAAATCGCTATGCTCCCCAAAGTGATGTCGCAACTAAAGAAGCACGATTTACAGTTAGCTTTTATTGAACATAACGTATTAAGCGTTTTGACCGATTGGCTAGCGCCAATGCCGGATCGTTCGATGCCTTCATTAAGTATTCGTGATAATATTCTAAAGCTATTATCTGATGTAAGTTTTTTTGCTTGATCTTATTCAATTAGTTTAATTTTATTTTATCTTAGTCTTATTATCGACATTGAGCTTCAATTATATTTATTACGAATGATTTTCAATATTTTTAATTTTTTATTACGACACACTTTTAAAAATGCTAATATTGGTCCTAAATATTTCAGTTTTGGATTATTAACAAGAAATTAAATTTGAAAATTTTTGCTCTTCTATAATACACTATGTAAAATAAAATATTATATATCCTACAAATCGAATGCAGATTTGTTCTATAAAAAAGTGCACGGACATTTTTTTTTATCGTTGGCATTTTTAAAATTTGGCGACACACTTCAAGAGTTTCATGGCACACAAAAGTGTCACGACAGAAGGGTTACGAATCACTGCTTTAAAGCCATTACAGTAAAATCTCGATATAACGGACTAATTGGGGGGAGGTGTCCGTTGAAGCAAAAAGCCCGTTATACGAAAATATGTACACTCTATTTCAGCGGTTTGGGAACCGGGGTAAATTACTCCAAATGGGGTAAAAATGAAATTTTTGGAGGTGATAAGGAAATTTTCGGCCATGGCTATTTTATATGCGTGTTAATATAGCCGAAGAATGTTATTTGGTTCTTATATAATCCATTAAAGCAGCGGCCGGGGAACCGGGGTAAATTACCTCAAATGGGGTAAGAATGACATTTTTGGGGGCAATTAGGATATTTTTTGCCATAGATATTTTATATGCGTGTTAGTATTTAAACTGTTCTTACATCAAAAAGCCTCAATTTTTAAGTTATTGTTAACCGACTTCAAAAAAGGAGGAGGTTCTCAATTTGACTGTGTGTTTTTTTATTTTTTTTTATGTTTGTAACCTCAGAATTTTCGACTGGGTGAAGCGATTTTGATGAATTTTTTTTTATTTGAAAGTTGGTGCTTCCCGTGTGGTCCCATTTTAATTTGAAGGAAATCTTTCATTTCTAAGGGGTTGAACACTAAGGGATGGAATATTAACTTCTTATTGGATAGCTCGATTATGATAATTCTTTTTTTTATGTTGGTAGAAGATAATTTTAAATTAATCTCATATACATTTTTTATAGAAAAAACCTCACTCATAAGGGATTAAAAATTATGGATGAAATTATAAATTTTTCCTGGCTAACCCGATTTTGATAATTCTGTTTCTATTACGTACATTGTACCTTTTAATTATTCACATTTCAATTTGAAGAAAAAAATCCACCCCCTAAGGATGAACATAGGGGATGAAATAGTGACGTTTCACTGAATCTTCGGATTTTGATGATTTTTTTTTCTATCGAAAAGAGTATTCCGCTTAGTTCCATCATTAAATTTAAAAGCAAAAAATTTCAACCCTTAAGGGCAAAAAGGGATGATGTAACTTTTAACGGCAATGCCTCATATGAGCAGCGCGTTTAGTAGGTTTACTCATATTCACAGAAATAAAATCAGTTATCAACTTTCAGATCACTAAAATTTGAAAAATAAATAAAAATTATAACAAAATGAAAACCGACTTCAAAATAAATAAAAAATCTTTAACAAAAAAAGCACTAAAAAGTAAAAAAAAAAAATAATTGCGTATTCTTGCAGTGTCTACAACTTACAAATGATTAGGATCATATAATGTACAACTATTGTTATTTTTGGGGTTTGGTGTCAGCCAAGGAAATAAATATTAATGGTTATTTGTAATAAGGTTTAGTTGGTTATTGGTATTTTGTAGTTTAAAGGTCCCTAGATATTGCCACAGTACTAGTACATTGTATAAAGGTTTATTTGAAAAATAAATTTCAACAGGTATTTTCGTATATTGCTAAGTAGGTACCAATACAGTCGTATTTTTTTGGCTGACAACAACTCCAAAAATAACAATAGTTGTAAATTATATGATCCTAATAATTTGTAAGTTGTAGACACTGCAAGGATACGCAATTATTTTTTTTTACTTTTTAGTGCCTTTTTTGTTAAAGATTTTTTATTTATTTTGAAGTCGGATTTCATTTTGTTATAATTTTTATTTATTTATAATCAACTCTTTAAAATGACGAAAATGGGTATCATATAGTTGAACTTGGTTATTTGAAGTGTATTCAATAAATGTTGTCAGATCGTCGAAATGTGTTCTTACCACTGATAATTTCATTTTTTGATAGTGTTGTTTCTTCTTCTTCTTCCCTATCTTCTTTTGTCACCACCAGCCTCATTTTTAGGTTCATAACTTCATTTGATATTTCACTTTCAGTCATGATGTTATATCCAGAATCATTTTCATCTACTTCTAGCCATTGTAAAACATCTTCCATTTGACCTTTGGTCCGTTATCTCGAGATTTTACTGTACTAAAATAGGCCTTTTTCAGTAACAATACAAATAATAAAGACATAGTGGATCATTATCTATATTAATTTTATTTATTTGGTAACAGTTTCCACGTGTAGACCAGTCAACATTGAAACATTCAGGAATTGGAAAAGCCGTTATGTATTTATACAAACATCCACGCGAGACAAAAGAAAATCGAGAACGTGCTGGGCGTTTGATCAGTGAATGGGCTCGACCAATTTTCAATTTATCAGCCGATTTTAAAGCACTATCCCGAGAGGAACGACTTCAACGTGATATCGAACAAATTCCAAAACGACGACGGGAAGAAGTTGGTTAGTTAAAAATTTAATAGTTGATTTTTTTTTCATTTTCATTAACAAAATCTTTTTTTTTTTTTAATAGAAAAGAAAGAAGCTCCTCGCACATTTGGTCAAGGCCAGGATAAAACATTACGTCCTGGTGATAAAGGATGGATTGGACGTGCACGTGTTCCTCTACCTTCCAATAAGGATTATGTTGTTCGTCCACGATGGGTTGTAGAAACAGATATAAGTCGCGTACGTAGCCTATTTATTAGAACTTTTTCGGTCTTATTCAAATTATAATCATTTTTCTTTTAGTCATCCAAAAAGCAGATGAATAGATTTGAAAAACACATGAAAAACTTTAAACGAATTAAGCAATCGCAACGAGCCGTGGAAATTTCAATAGAAGGACGTAACATGGCTTTGTAATTATATATTAAATTTTTTATTTACATTTACAAAATTATAATTAATAAGTTGCTTCTTATTGTATTTTATCATACTTATTTCTAGAATTTAGAGTGAAAAATATGAAAAATAAAAATGAGTTCTTTTTATGAATTTTAGTTACTTATTACCTTTTGGCTCTAGACAAGACAATTTTCAGATTATCGTTACAATGATCAAAATTTAATTGTAAAAGTTAATAAAAACCACATTTTCTTAAGTAAAATACACGTATAGTTATAGTACCAAGTATCATTGGTTTTCTCGGAAGAATGAAAACTAGTATACTAAAAGGGCTAATAATTAATTTTCCTTTTTAAAAAATATATTAATGTCTTAAGTTTTAAAAAATTTTCTTGTAGAGTTAGCATTTAAAATTTTGAAAAAATAAAAATAATGTCAACGACACGCGGTGTTCCCAAGCGGTCACCCATCCAAGTACTGACCGCGCCCTATGTTGCTTAACTTCGGTGATCGGACGAGAACCTTTTTTGTAAAAAGTGGAAATTTATTATCAACTATATATGTACAATATTTACAAATTTGCACTTACAATCTATCTAATTATAACGTAGCTCCTGCTTAATATTAAGCTTAATCTAATATCATGTTTTTTGTTAAGATTCGATCTTATTGTCTAATGTAATTTTATAAGTAGGTATACGGTTGCAGTTTTGTAGCACTTGGCAGTGATAATTGGCTTGTATACAGGAAAAGTCGCTCAAAAACCTGTGTTTGAAAGTTGCTTCAGGCAGAGGCCTGTTTGCTATATTTTATTAAATAGCGTTAGGTTAAGTTATATAAATGCTTTATTGAATATTTCTAGTTTTTGATAAGGTAGTTTATGTTTAAATGTATTAGGTATATTGTTTTTTCTAATTTCTGTGATATTTCTAGTAAGTTTATTGACATGAAGTTGCTGTTCGTAAAAGTTGTTTGCTAATTGATATATGTAATCTTTGATAGGTGGTAGGTCAGCGCTTTTGTGCATGTCTATTATTCCAGCATATCTACTTTCTGATAAAATTAGTCTAAGGCACTTATTTTGGTATCTTTGAAGAAGTAGTAAGTTGGTTTGGGACGCGCCACACCAAACTGGGGCTGTGTATGTTAGAATTGGTCGTAGTATCATTGTGTATATTAGTTTTTTGTTTTTTATTGATAGACTTGATCCTTTTACCATCAATGGATATATTTTCTTTTGGACCATGTAGGCTTTCCTGATAGTTTGCTTGATGTGAGTTTGATATAGTAGCTTTGGATCTAGATGAACACCTAGGTATTTGACTGTGTTTGTTGGTTGTATACTATGGTTGTAGACTTTTATTGGTTGTATTATTTTTTTGTCGTTCGTTTTTTTAGCGAAGACTATGACTTCGGTTTTAGCTGCATTTAATGAGATTTTCCATTGAGTGTAGAATTTTTCGAGTATGTATAGGTGTATTTGTATCTGCTTGGCTGCGGTAATGGCACTGAAAGAGTGTGCATAGATGGCTGTATCGTCTGCAAACAAAGCTGTGGACGTTTTGGGAAAGATGGGAATATCATTAATAAATAGATTAAAAAGATTGGGTCCGATAACTGAGCCCTGTGGAACTCCAGCTCTAATTTTTCTTTTTGAGGATGATGTACTGTTAATTGAGACGAAAAAATATCTTCCGGTAAGGTATGAATATATAAGTTTTATTAGGGGTGGTGGAAAATTGTATTTTATCATTTTGTAAGTTAAGCCATCTATCCACACTCTATCAAATGCTTTTTCTATGTCAAGCAACAGTAGAGTAGTGATTAGGTTTTTATTGAAATTTACTGATATGTCATTTACAATTCTTGTTACTTGTTGTACGGTGTTATGTTTCTTTCTAAATCCAAACTGATGATCTGTTATGATGTTGTTCTTTTTTTCAAATTTTACAAGTCTCTTTAGGACTACTTTTTCAAACACTTTACTCATCGTCGGAAGGAGACTAATAGGGCGATGGCTGCTTGGATCTGTGCTAATCTTGCCAGGTTTTTTGATTGGTACTATTTTCCCAATTTTCCAGTGTTGTGAAAAGTGGGATAGTTTAATTGAATTATTTATTATGTAAGTGAGTTGTACAAGTGCTTTACGTGGCAGGTTTTTCAAAACTATGTTTTGAATGGTATCTTGTCCTGGCGCTTTCTTGGAGGGTAACTGTTTGATGATGGATGATAGTTCACTAGGTGATGATATGTATTTATCCCAGTTTTCATTACCAGTTTCTTTTAGGTATTCTCTAACAATTTTTACTATGTCTTCCTGGTCGTTTGTATTGTTTTCTAAATCAATATTGTGTACGTGTTCAAATTGATCAGCCAACATATTAGCTTTATCATAGTCAGTAAGAGCTTCTATTCCATTTTTTACTAGTGACGGGATGTTGTTGTCTTCCATTTTTAATATTTTAGTCATTCTCCACAAGGAATTATCGTGGGGGTTTAATTTTTCTAGTTTACAGGACCATTCTTTGTTTTTGTAATCAAATATTGCTGTTTTAATTTGGTGCGTAAGCTTTGATACCTCAATTTTATCTTTTTTCTGTCTAGAACGTTGCCAAATCTTTCTTAGGTGGTTTCTTTGTTTTATCATCTGTAATATACTGTCTGGTAGTTTCTCTTGTAAGTCTTTAAAAGTGATTTTATTAATTGTCTTGTTCATGCTGCTGCGGATAACACTAGTAAATTTGTGTACTTCTTGATCTAATTTTTCGTTTGATTCTATTGTTGGTGTGAGGATGATTTTTTGGCTAAGATATTTTTTAAAGTTGATCCAATCAGCCTTTTTGTAGTCATATGCTGTCTTTTGAGTAATGTTTCGTTCTTGAGATCCCAGTTCAAGAACAACTGGCGTGTGATCCGAGTTGAGTTCATGTAAAACTTGTAAATCTGAGATATTGCTGATATTTTTGTTTACAGCGATGTCTATTGTTGTGGGTGTGGAGTTATTAGTAGGATAGTGTGTTGGTTCATCTGGGAAAATTATACTACAGTTATTATTGAGGGTGTAATTAAACAGTGTCAAGCCTCTGTTATTATTAATATGATTGTTCCAGCTGAGGTGCCTTGCGTTAAGATCCCCAACTAACAATACTTTATCACCTACACCTAAAATTAAGTCTAGATCTTGCGTTGTAAAATTATTGGCAGGACTGTTATAAGCCATTGTTATACAGATCTTACTTGCTAGCCTAATAGATATACATTCAATTGTAATATTACTATCTAATTTAAGTTCCTTATAAGCTAAGTCTTTCTTAATTAACATTGCAACTCCACCGGATGTATAATTGTTGTCTTTACGTAAACATATGTAGTTTCTTATTTTGAACTTATCTTTATCAGTTAACCTAGTTTCATTTATTAAAAATAAGTCTATTTTATTTCTATTAATAAATTCAATTACCTCTCCTATCTTATTTTTTAGGCCGTTTGCATTCCAGCTACATATTTTTATTTTCTCTATGGCGATTCTAATTTATAAGTAAATTCAATGAATGTGTTAAATTTTTCTATTTGTGTTGAGCACTTCTGTAAATTTGTTTTAAGTTCTTTGGCTAGTTGTAGCATTTTTTTGATGTCACATAGCTCGTTGATATTTTTGATTATTTCAGTTAGTTCTAATAAGTCTGTCAAATCACTATTACTATTAATCAAACCATTATTTCTATTATTTATATTACTTCGTTGGCCATTGTTGCGAAACCAATGATTTTCGGTGGTCTTGGCTCGAAGTGTCGGGTATTGTTTTTGGTCATCTAGCTTTGGCAAGGTGTTACTTTCACTGGTTTTTGTCTTCCTTTCCCAATGGTTTGATCTTGCTGCTAATTGTTGCAACCTTTTGCGATATGACTCGCAAATTGTTGCATTTGCGGGATGGTCACCACCACAATTAACACATTTCGCCGGAGTTTCTTTTAATTTTGTGCAGTCTTTTGTGAGATGCTCTTCTCCACATTTTAGGCATGCTGGATCCGCGAAGCAGTTAGTCGTAGCATGACCCCACTCCTGACATCGGTGGCACTGTGAAGCTCTCCTCTTGGTTTCATAATTTTCCCACGTAACTTTGGTGCTACACAGTAGCTGGGCGTTTTGTTTGACGTTTTTTAAATAAGTATCAACTGGAACAGCTACCATAAATATAGAGCTTCGAGTACCTTTCATTAAGCTAACTTGAGTAGCTTGGATGCCAATTTCTTGAAGTTCTGCTAATACACTTGCTGGTTGGGTTTCTTCATGAAGCCCTTTGATGACTAAGGTTTTCTTTTTTTCGTTTTTTAGTGAATACGTGTGGAACTTTACGTTTGTAGACTTTAAGTGCTCTAGTATTTTATTGTAGCCGTCTATCGATACTGTATGGATCTCCGATTGATGTTCATGATATTTTATATAAAATTTTTCTTTAACTATGCTTTTGATCATTTGTGTTAGTTTTGTATGATTGCTAACTTTACCATGAATAACAAGTGGTGGAGGTTTTTTATCTTTCTTTGGTGCAGTTTTAGTGAACTTTGCACTTGATGGAGGATTTGGTGAATCATTGTCGTTTTGCACATCCATTTCATTGTTACTGAGGGGATCGAATCTATTTGACAGTGGGATATTTGCTTGTCTTTGTATTTTATTCATTTTGGTTATTTTGGCTTGAGCTTCGGTAGTTATTATTTCATTTCCACTACGTTTTCTTTTAGTATTATGAATGATTACAGTGTTGAAATCCACTGTCACAGGCGTTTGTGACACCCCATTGTGGTTATATTTATTTTCTGTGTCACTAATTGTGAGAATTTTATTTAATTTGATGGAATTTTGATTCAGACTTTGATTTATGATGTAAAATTATTATCTGGGTTTAGTTTAGTATTATTATTTTCGTCTATTTTCACAAATTTTATGAGCAAAATATTGAAAATGCAGCGCCGGTTAATGGCCTACTTGGACGAGAACCGGTGCTTTCAACATGGTATGGACGTTGACGTAAATTTAAGAAATTTTTTAAGAATATAAATTGTTTTAAATTTTATAATATAATAATATATTTTTTTAATTGTTTAGACATTTTTTACAACAAAGGTCATTAATAACTTTAAAAGTGTGTCTTTATGTTGACTTTGAAAGTATATCAGGTCGTACATATTGGATTTTTTGAGGAGTTCTATGGGTTTGAAATTGCCTATACGTCTATATTGAGGCACTATCTTTCATTGATAATGAATCAATAAATTTCTTTATTAATACTAATTTTTTAGGATATGGGGGAGGTAAATCAATCATGATTTATAAAAACGTTCAAAGGTTATAACAATTTAAAAAACTTTTATTTTAACATGTGTTCTTATGAAGATATACTCATAGTTGAGGTGTACCTATAGTATCAAAATGACCAATGTGAATTTTGACTAATTTTTCAGAACCCGCAAAAAACTGTGGTCACTGCAGCTAAAATTAAATAAAACTTATTTTTGGACAGGACTTTGTCTATAAAAAACATAAGTTCAAACAAATAATATTCTGTTCAAAAATGAATTTTATTTTAGTAGAGCTGCATAGACCAAAGTTTTTCGCGGGTTTTGAAAAATTAGTCAGAATAATATTCAAGTTATATAGTTTAAATTATTTAAAATATCTGTCCAAAATTCGATTAACACTCACTAATCGGTTTTTCTTCTCTAAAACAACAAATGGTAATAGAAAGAACACTCTTGAACTAGAAAGTACATGCAAACAGGTAGTTAGATACGCAAACATGATTGCCTATGCTTTTCCAAATAAATAATGCATTACTTTATGTTTGAATTTCTTTTGCCTAGTAAATATATTATGATGTACAAAAATAGAAACAATGAATCATCCTTTGAAAAAGTCTGGAATGTCTATAATTTAAAAAAAAAATATTTAATTGACCTAAAGAACTTAATTTACCTAAAAGGGGGCAAGCATCCAACATTTGCAAAGGAAGACAGCGAAGTTTTTTTATACTTTTTCAAACTAGTTGAAAAAAAATTCAGGGAGTTTACTTGGATTTGGTCGGAGAAAGTCATTAATATTAGAAGCAATTAATAAAAAAAAATCGTATGAAACGTCTATTCTCAGTTCCACTTCACGCATGTTACAAGCCGGCCCTGGTAATGGTAGAGGTAAACGTAATGTAATTTGATCAGATAACTCAGATTACTACAGATTACTCTAACAAAATTAGAAATAAAAAATCACCAATCATATTTTAATCAGATTTTTAAAGTTTTCTTTCTCTGTATCTAAGGGGCCATCCATAAATTACGTCACACAAATTTTATGATTTTTGACCCCCTCCCTCGTTGTCACACCTGGTCACACTTGTGAGACCCACCCCTCCTTAGTGTGACGTCAGATATTTTACAATTTTACATCTACAAATAATTATTAAATTAAAACAGCAGTTCCAAAATGTGTTTTATTTCAATTTAAATGATTTTTTAATAAAATTAACATCAAATCACAAACATTTCAAGAAATAAACAAAAAAAAACGACTAATTATATTAATTAATGATCAAACTTATTCATCTGGAAAGTCAATTGTCAAATGAAATAAAAACAATATCACCGCTAGGCATGATGCAGCATTTAGCGGCCTTTATCAAAAGGCAATAGTATCGGTGCATAACACTGCATCGAGAAAAAAAATTATCTTCGGACAATGAAATCTAAATATTAAATATTTTATTGGCAATGAGCTATTAAATCATTTTGTTGGCGTAAATGAAATTCAGTTGTCAGAAAAGATTTTCTTTTCTCAGTGTAGTAGAGCGAGTGGCCGATAAAACAATTTGAACCTTATGTTTCTACAGATAGTGTTGCAAATGTTTTTGAGTTTTTCGTTAGTAGTTCAAAGTTCGTGTTTTACTTAACACTTCGATTAAAATAGATTTTGAAATATGACGTCACGAAATTTAGGCTCCCCTCCACCCCTTGTCACACAATGTCACACTTCGTCGACCCCCACCCTCCCCCTTAACGTGTGACGTAATTTATGGATGGCCCCTATTTAATGACCTTTAAAACCTTTAAAGTTTTTGACGTGATAACGTCTTATAAATTGATGAACACTGGCAACATGCACAAAAAAGTGTCACGTTCCGTTTGAGCCTGTACGTGCAAGCGAGAACGCGATACAAGCAATAGAGAGGCACGATAGAGTTCTGCTACTACAATAAGCTATGCCTTATATACAATAATTGTTGAATTCTATTCAACGTGTTTTGTGTTTTTTTTTTTGTACAATTTACTTAATAAGATTTAATTGATTTCATTCATAATTTTCAGTCTGATTTAATTTTGACAAAATTGTTAGTTTTCAATTATTAACTCCTTCTTTGTACTATACAAAATAATGATAATTAAGTGATAATTATTTAATTCAATTCATAAAAGTATGCAATTTTTCATCAATGTTTCTTTATGGCGTTATCACGTAAAATTATCGTCCGTAAACTGACTCTACAGGCAACCATTTATTTATTTATTTTTTTTTTTCATATAATTAGTTATGTGATATTAATTGATATGAAAATATCTCGTCAGAATAACCTCATCTGAAAACACTTGGTAAGTGAAACAAATGGAAATAAAAATTGCAAATTTTCTACAACCGAGGAGATAAGCTTGTAAAAATTTGTTGTTTTGGCGTTAGAGTCGATATATCAACAAATTTTTCGGAAATTTTATTTTCGATCCTGACAAGTCGAGATCAACAACTGGTTAATTTGATATAGACATTGGTATTGATAACTTTCTTATTGAATTATGTGTGGAAAGTACAAAAATATTTCAAACTTATCAAAGAGGTCAAAGGATGAACAGATAAGTAATTATGAATTTGTTCTTCTATAAGATGAAACTTGAATAGTTTGTTATTGGAATTATCGCATGTAGGTTATATAGTGATAAACATATGCCAATAATGATTTTCTAAAATTCTATTATACTTGCAAGCAGATAGTTTATATTTAAAAGTTTCAAAGTACTTTTTGTCCATGTGAGAGTTTACTAACGAAATTTACCTAAAATGGATTATAGTAAGACATTTTTTTTTAATAATTACTTTTTTAATTTTACATACTGTTAACTTTTAGAATTGTTCTTTGTTCTGTTTACTTTTGGTATTCATTCGACTCAAGTAAATTGCCAAATAAACAATAAATGTTATAGCACTGAGAAGAATATTGAAGTATATTGGAAAGAAATAATTTGCAAAAATGGGACCATTGACGATTTACGGTTGCTTCTAAAAACTATACCGTTAAGTATCGACTATTCAAAACATCGAATTGTTTCGATTACGTTCCAAGAAAGCCATTTTTCCAATTTAACGGCGTCATCCGAGGAAGCAGTTCAAGATTTGCGACCTTTTGGACATACATTTGAATATCATTATGAAAATAACGACATTGACAATGTCTACATCAACGTTACGCAAGGGCTGAAGAAAAATCGAATTAAAAATCTTAAACATGTCGGAGCAATTCAAAATTTAAACAAAGTCATTAATTTATCGAACAATGTGATTCAAAAAATTTTTCGTGGAACATTTTCGGATTTATTAATCAATCGAATTGATGTGTCTGAGTGTGAAGTGGCTACTATTGAGTCAAAATCTTTTACTAAAATATACGAAATCCGATCAATTGATTTATCTCGCAATAAACTACGACAAATTGTTTCCAATACCTTCGATCAAATCAAACTAAGAATGTTCCAATCAAACGATAATTTTTTAGATCTATCGTACAATCAAATTGAGTTAATCGAACCTAATAGCTTTAACAATCTATCAAACCTTGATGCACTTAACTTATCAAACAATAATTTAACCGTTTTAAACATGAATTGGTTCAACAATATTCCCTCGATAAAATACTTGAACTTGGAAAATAATCGAATTTCCGATATTATTTCGGAAAGTCCCAATACCAACGGAAGTATAGTTACAATTTGGAGCTTAAACTTGGCGTTCAATCAAATTGAATTCATGCAGATGGCATATTTTACCAAATTAAAAGATTTACACGGCCTCAACCTAATAGCGAATCCGATCAAAGCGATCGAACCCTATGCATTTCAGTCTTTAGTTTCGATTTGGAAACCGGACAGAGATGGGCAACCATATTGGGGATTAAAGTTGGGAAAGCTTCATTTAACCTCGATCAATTCGAATACTTTCACTGGCTTAAAAACCATTGAGAGCTTTAATTTAAGCGAATGGAATATAGAGTCCATCGAGCCGTTTGCTTTTTCGGACTGTAAAGCGTTAAAACAACTGATTCTCTCTCACAATCGACTTACATCGATCAAACCAAACACTTTTGCAAATCTTGAGAGATTAAAGATACTCGATTTATCTTACAACCAACTGACCAGAATAGAAAAAAATTATTTTGAAGGATTAAGATACGACGATAGGTATTCGAAGTTGTTAATTTTTTTGTCATCTCTACTGTTGGATCAATCAAAAACAACGTTGAACTTGGGACATAATCAGATTGAAAGTATAGAAGCCAACGCTTTTCAGTCCATCGGTGGCGTTGAGGTCATTAACTTATCTGGAAACTATCTTAAAAATCTCTCAATTGGAACATTTAAGGGACTTCAAAACTTAACCAATCTCGATTTGTCCTCAAACAAACTGTACCAGTTGAACAAGGAAGTTCTATATCCATTAGTACGCCTTGCCAACTTAAATTTAGCTCATAATAATCTAGTAATGTTAGAAATAAAGGATATATTGTTACACTTTCAACAAAACATATTTCAAACGATTAACATTAACGATAATATGTGGGATTGTCATAATTTATCTGAAATAATTCGAGAACTAAGCGAAAATAAGGTAAGATTTAGGATAAGGTAAAATTACTAATAACATTAAGTTCACTCTGAATTAGATCAACGTTTTATCTCGGGACCTGCAGAAAAATGCTTAGAACCGGAAAAACTTAGAAACCACCCCGAGTCGAAATTTTAAAACCCCGACTGAGCCTTGTAGATGATTCTTTTGATTGATTTGCCGCTTCGATTTTAAACCTTCTTCAACCTAAATACGCTAGGTAGGTGCTACCAGGCTAAACAGGATTTATTTCCCTATATCTTACCATTTCAACCTAGATAGCCTGAAGTCAGAGCGTGGCAGGTTGAAATGGATTTTAAGATGTAGGATAATACAAATAAACCCTGCTCCAGCCTGATTCAGCCTACTTACGTTCGTTTTCAGCGTAGTTAGGTTGAAGAAGGTTTTAAATCGAAGCGACAAATGAATCAAAAGAATCAGGCTCTACAAGGTTCAATCGGGTTTTTTTTTTTTTTAAATTTGTATTCGGGAATGTATGAAATCATTTCGACAAATATAGAAACTTGAAATATTTTTCTTACAATGGTAGGTATACCAGGTGTACCCCTCTGATTTCTTTATTTTGAGATGTTATTCTTTATTGAAATTTAGGTGATTTAGATTTCTTTTCGATACCCACACACTTTTAAGGGTTGTAATACAACCTTAAAGTTACCCCTTACAGTTACTATATAAAATTTTCCAAGTTGTAGCAATTTGTCTGCCCTAAACCTTTACAAATAATCCAAAACGCTGAAAAGTACAGGAACTAAAATAATAATAAAAGTTTAACATATAGAGCTTTGAGCTTAAATACATATATACAAGAAACTTAATTAAACTTATACATGACTAAAATGTATTTTAAATCAAACTTTCGATCACTATTTATTATGTAAAGAAACTCTTGATTGAATGTAAATCAAAATAAGCTAAACGACTAAACTTTATTTTTTAGGTTGACTTTACATCGTCAAGTCCGGAACATTTTCACACGGAAAACAGGCATGGAATCGCATGCTATCTACCTGAAGGAAAAGAGTTGCTGTCCGATAGTGTGTTGGAGCTAGAATTTATAGAGAACTTCAAAATGATCGCAGCATCTGCCCGTATACAAACAATTTTACTCATTTTTATATTCCTCCTTGTTTTGATTTTCTGTATTCTCTCCAATTATACACGCTGTCAAAAATTTCTTGGAACCAAGCATATGCCCCTACAAAATCTGAATAGTCAGTCTACAATGGAATTAATTAATGTAACAAACTGAACTAAACTATGAAATACTAAACAGAATACTTTATCTTTAAATAAATTTTTATAGTTCCATACACATGTAATTTTATATGCTGAAGCATGAAATTTGTAGATTTTAGTAGCTTTAGAATTAATGTTAGAAGGACGTATTAAAATTGAAACTAAAAGAAGTCTATACAAAGAAATAAATAGGTAATAACTAATTTGTTACGCTTTCTTAAAGTATATCATATGCTAAATTTAGAAAGTATTTCTATAAAATTTAATATGTAATTTTCAAATTTTTTGCTTCCCGAATTAAAAATCCGGCAATATATAAGTGTTGTAAGCTACCTCCATATAAAGTTTTCTTACAACTCATCCAACTATTTGAAAAAGGATATGTCAATTTTACGATGATCTTTCAAGATAAAATCAAGTCTAGATGCTACTCGATGATACTCAATGATAAAGCTTTTACTAAAGAGAAATATTTTTTCAATCTGTATATTAGTTCTTTCACGAAAAATTAAAAGACATTAAAAAGCATCTCAAATTGCGTAATTTCTCAAAAAAGCTGTAACTTAGAAACTCTCTTAAATCGAAATAGTGACTACAGTGACTATTCACTATTTTTGCAGTGCAGAGTATACCACTAAATTCAAATAGTGGTATATTTTGCACTACTAAATAGTGAATAGTCACTATTTGATAGTCGAAAGTCACTATTTCGATTTAAGAGAGAAGGGTCTCGAAAAAAAAGTTAAAATAAATGGTAGTTCAAAGCTTTCAGTGTTGGAATCTTAAAATTAATGGTTTTGACTACATTACATATTTTTTATTGTTTTTAAAATATCTATATGGCAATAAAATCATTTTAGTCGTATAAAAAGAAATCCAAAGATCAGAAACCTCCAAATAATGATAAATATAAGTTGCAAATTAGACTCAAAATTGTATGAAGAAGGATGTTTGATTATTTTGGTATAATTTTGTTAATAAACTAAAGATATCGACTACGTCGTTTTTAACATATAAGCAATTCAAAGAAACCTTGACAATTATAAAGCGCTACATTTTTTTTTCTAGTGTCTTAAAAATAGTGACATTTTTAATGAAAATCAAAAAATAAGTCATTGTGTACATTTTATTTAAGATTTTTAATTGAACATTATTTCTTTAACAATCATCTTTGACAATCATTAATTGATATTGTCTCGAGAAAATCAACAGAATTTTTTGTGTGGTTTAAAATCATTTTCTAATTAGAAAATTAATTAAATTTTTCTATAAAAACGAACTTATAGTCTTTGGTAAATTTCAGAATTTCTTTATGATACTCGTACATACATGCTATGACATACTGTCGAGTTTTCGTATACTCATTATTTAATAGCAACGTTATACCAAGATAATAAAATATCCTTAACATGGTAATGTTAAGCTATTTTTTAACACATATTTTAACATTTCTTTAATAAAAATTCAATGATTTTATCTTGTGAAAAATATGAGATCTTTGGTTAAATTTTTATACGGCCACTATTACCGGAGTGATCAATATTATTTGAAGCAAGTTTATAAAAAACATAATTAAAAAAATATCTTTAATTTTTATGCTTGGGGTATTAACCGCGTCTCCTCCTTCTATAGATACGTACAAAAAAGAATTCACCAAGTCAATTATTTGGGCATTTTTTTCAATGCATTGAGCTTAATATTATAACTTTGCAATGAAATAACTTATAAATTCAATGCTTAACCTGACTTCATAGTTAAATATCAAATTTAACTTGATTTTAACTCAAATTTAAGTCAAAAGAACTTGAAAATAAAGTCATATAGTTAATCTCTTTCAAAAAGTGAATAAATATAGTTAAGTATATATACCTAAACCTAAGATATGTAGATGTAGAAAAAATGATCTTTTTTTTATAACCTTACTAATTCATAAGAAAACCTTAAATTATATAATACTATAAGTAAAAGTGTTTTTAATTGTATTAATAATTGTTAATTAATATGATAGAGGGTAGATCCACCTGTTGAAGTGTTTTTATTATCTTTATGTTGCATGCATATTTAATGTTTATATATCTTTATTATAAGTATTTGCATTATAATATTTTCTTTTTATCATTTGGTAAAAACTGATATTCAAATCAATTTGAAACCACTTCCGTAATTTTCTTTAACACTAACCAACGAAAGAAAAAATGTTTTCGGAATTAACATATTCATAGTTAAATCTCGTTTCTTTGTATAAAGGAATAATAATTAATACTGTTATTTGTTACAAATAAAGTTGGCTTTTAGCTATTCTTTTCACATTGATACATGGAAAATTAAAGTTTTAGAATGAACAAAAAAATAATAACAGGTTTTAACAATCAAAACATTACTAGTATTTCGTTATTCTGGCTTTAAGTTACTATAAGAGTACAACTTTAAGTCATATTTACAATTTTTAAATGTCTTGTCAAACGACAAGAAGTTGACAAAATAGTATAGCTTCTTTCATGGTAAAAGCTAACTGTGTTTAAATCAGAGTTAAAAAATCTGCTTTGATAACTAACTAATGATTTTGCGAAGACTTTTACAAGCTCTCAATTCTAGAAAAAATTATAGCAAAGAATTGACTCGAGTTTATTACAAATATGTATTCTTGATAACTGCATACAAATAGTTTGTTTAATGCTTTTTCATGGTATGAATGATTCTTTTTTGCTTAGATTAAAGTAAAAATACTTTTGGTTCTGATTCAGAAAAGTAAGAGAAATATTTTTACCAATATGCGACGAAATTGGAAGGGCGTTATTATTTAATTTTTTGGAGATTTTTAAGTCGCTTTAACATCTAAGGCAGTGGTCGGGGGACCGGGGTAAATTACCCCAAATGGGGTAAAAATGAAACTTTTTGGCATAGCTATTTTATCAACGTGTTAGTATTTCCGAAGACTTTATGAAAATTGTTCTTACATCAAAAAGCCCCAATTTTGAAATTATTGTATCAAACATGAAGCATAATCACTTACCCAAAATCCGAAGGGGGAAAAATTTGGTTCCATGCGTTTTGATCCCTGGACAAAATATCCACGACAAAATATCCCCATAACAAAATATCCTCAGACAAACAGTCCTCATAGAATAACTACAAATCGTATTTGCAGCATAATTGTGATGTTAAAATATTTAGTTTTGTGTAAAACTTCGCGGTGTCAAGAAGTGCACATTCAGTCAATGAATAAAAATCGGGTAAACGAACAATGACTATAATTTCTTTGGTTAATTATAATTTATTTTTACATTGATTGTCTCCTTTTCAAAATGATAGGGATAATATCGATTTACGCAAAAATATTTTAGGGTAACGCCAAAAAAAGTACCCTGACCGCTGATCTAAGGTCATATAACGACTGTCTAAACACAAAACATTTCTTTTTGTCACTTTTATTTTAAGTCTAGGATTCAACGGGGATGGAACCTAGCACCACTTGACGCATGAAGCGGAGAAAACAACTACTCTAACCACTGCGCCAACACTGGTATTAATACAATGTTACATTTAAAGGTTGAAGAGAAAAAGAACGGGGTCACGAGAAATTTCATACTTACAAGAAGTATGAAAAAAAGTTTTGAACATATTTTATTTATTAATTTTTTTATTATTGCGTTCAGTCTTTTTACTAATATTTATAAATATGCGCGACAAAAAACGAATATTTCTAAATATTTTAAATTCGTTTTACTTACTACAAAAGAAACCTTTTTTGACTTTTTTTTCTTTAATTGGTAATGGATAAGTATAAGACATCAAACAATCAAACATATAAAACTCAAACTCAAAGACCTGTGTATTGAGGTAAAAATCGCCCGTGACTAAAATTATGGAATTTATTGTTAATAAGTTAGTAAGGCGTCAAAAAAATTACAAAACACAAAGAAATAAAATAAAAAAGTAGTGTAATTAAAATGAATGTCTGTATAAATGAAAAGTGATTGATCGTTGCACAGGTTTTAGCCTGATAATCACGTAAGGTGAATGTGCGAGAGCGGTAGAATGGGCGAAATGGTTGTTTTCTTTTTATGTTGGAAGGACGTCAGTGATCATTAGTCACTGGATGTTTAATGATGTAGAGAGAAGCAAATATGACGTACCTAGAGCACAGCTAGTGACGGGAATCAAACGGGAGTCAAAGGGAAGAGAGCCACATCCTTCTCTCTATGTTAAAAGAAGCCAACGAGTCAACCAACCCTGGAGCTGGGACTCGTTCCCATTGCCGAAGAAATTTCTCGTTCGTTCGCTCTCTCGTCGTCAACATCATATTTTTATTTTTTAATATTTTCACTTTGTATGTTCCTTTTTGACTTTGTCTATCTATTATTTGAATGTGTGCGATGAATACTTACGTGTAGTTAGTATAGACTATAGATACATACATATATACATGCAAATGTAGTTGTTTTATAATGCTTGGTAGAGAAAACGAGCTTTGGGTGGTTGTAGTCAAAGCAGCCATCATGTGATTAAAAGTGTACTCAAACGAGCTAAAAGCCAAAGTATACACTCCCTTACACTATGTAATGAATCTCTCTATCATCTATGCTATTTTCCCACCTACCCACCAAAGCTTTTCTCGAGCGCTTTCAAACTAACCACCTCTATAATATAACTACTTTTATATACCATTTTCTAATTTAATATTCATACGCATATAGATATTTTACGATATGTAATATCAGTAGACAAAATGTTTTTAACATGTTATCACACAAATCCTTCTCATATAGGTATATCAAATCTCATGAAACTACATAAATTTCATAAGAAAATGAATTTATAGTCTAGAGCGCTTTTTACATTACTATTATATGAAGCGTTTCCTTGGAACAAAATTTCACAGTTAAAAATTATTTTAGTTTAAAATATTTAAAAATTCATTTTTCAAAATTTAAAAATGGTGTGGTAAAACAACTGCGGACATTTTGAAAATAGTTAGTTATTTGCATTTATTGTAGTTTAAGTTAAACAATAACTTAAGGCATTTTTTTAATACTAATGTGACCAGCTGTCCTCCATTTGGGAAGTCCTTCTTTTGAAGTTTTATGTTTTAAAAAGTGTCTTCCTGTATTATGTCATACATTTCGATTTTTATCCTTCTTAACGATTCGAAAGATTAAAGGTTTATAGAAGTTATTTTATGCAAAAATAGTTCATATTTTAATATAAATTTTAAAGAGGAGAAACTCATTTCTTTTACTTAAAAATTCTCAGTCATAGAAGAATCAAATTTGGATGTAATAGAATAGTAAAGGCGTCAAAAAATGCAGAATGTTTACCAAACATATTCAATACTCTTCTGACATAATCACAATTAAATACCTACATTAGGTAGATATTTAGTTTTTTATCGATGAAAATAAAACCGTGCATTACACTGTACTAGCCATGTGTAAAATAAAATCATGGTGCGTTTTTGTATTGCGCATGCCTTGTACTGTACAATTTACGGTTTTATTTTAACCATCAGGAAGAAAACTATTGAATCTTGTTTTATTTTTTTTTCACTTTATGTCACTAATCGTAAGAGACATTCAGTTGTCAGTTTCTTATTTATTGTTAGTAGTATATATAGTAAATACTATTGAGTATCTAATACTGGTCAACAAAATTTGGTCAGAAAAATTATGACTAATTATGCTAGAAACATAGTCAGATATATGGTAAAATTAATATTAGAATATTTTAGAAACAAATAGTTTTAAGTATTGTAATATAGTTTTCTTATTTTTTCATAATTGCAATTTTTTAATGAAAAATCAAATTACTAACAGTAATATATAACAGTTATATAAATATTTCCTTTACTTGGACTACACTTTTCCCAATACAGTTTCTCTATTGTAAATACTAAATATGTCTGGGTGGGATCTTTACCGTGTTCATCACTAATGGCGGCCAAATTTTTGAAGACAAAAGTTCTAATAAAAATGTAAGAAATGAATTTTTAGGAACATATTAAAACCTTAAACCTTATAAGTAGTTAAAAGCTCTTCAATGATATTTTTATATTCATTTAATCGGTGATTTTAAAAAAAAAATTCAGTGACTTTTATGAATAATTCCTGAGCTAATTTTTCCAAATGACTGAGCTTTTCTTTACATATTGAGATGAAATTTGTAAAGAAAAACTTTATCTTTATTTGTGGACCTATAAATATTCCCTCTTTGATTTTGTTGGCATGAATTCAGGGAAATTTTTCGTTTTAGGTATAAAAACCCAGCACTATACCAATCCATTGCTTTCATCAGACCCAGTTTTATATGGGAAGATGGAAAAATATCCATTAGATGGTGCTAATGGAGAATGTTTAACATTTTTCAATTCTGAAGTAAGAGATTTTCTTTTGAGCTAGTTTTTCTATCAATATTTTTGTCTGTCCTTACTGTCCCATTAAAAAAAACTGAATATTTTAGATACATCTAATTTGTAATCATAAGAAATGTAAATTTGTAATAATAAGAAATGTAACAACTTTAAAATCTCTACAAATCATCTATTTGTGTTCGTTACATTACATATTTCCGAGGCTAAATTTTTTCTTTGAGTATTTTTTGTTTATTGTCAGAGAGGCAGACTGCTAACCTCGTCTCTCCGACATTGGGTATTCTTCGTCTGTCTTCTTTTCTTCGACCTTACTGACAAGGTTGGCTCTACCAGGAGCATAATCTCCAGTCAGCATCGCTCTTAGGATCTTCAAAGCACGCAAACCTCCTCACCACGATAAGGTGATACCCATGAGAAGGATTACATTTTTTGTAAGAGATATTTCAATTTTTTATAGAATTCAATATGTAGTTTAAAACTATGATAATACCATTTCCTTCGAATTAAGACTATTTTGTTGTCTTTTTCTTTTAAGTCTTTTACTTAGTGGCACTATCTTGGATGCTTTAGTACTAATTAGTTTGTTTTCATGATTTTCCATGCTCGGGTGTAAGTGACCATAAGCCTCTCCTATCACTTTTTGCACTAATGCTACCTCTAAGTTCTTGTGTAACACTAAGCCGTGTACATACCATGGCGTATCAATGATCACTCGTAGCATTTGGTTCTGTATAGCTTGGATTCTCTTTACATGACATAGTAGGTTTGTAGCTAGCTAAGGTGATGCTCAAACACTGACAGACAGACAAAGAGTAAGACACATTGTCCCAGAGATAAGAGTGAGTAAAGAAATGTTTCAGCTGACAACCGCTCGACCGTATTAGGCCGAGAGTCGAGCTATGTACGTACGTACATTTTCGTGACAATCGCTTATATCGACACTGATTTGGAGATGTTTAAGCACTGGTTAAACGGTTTGTAACTCCAGCGAACTTGTCACTTTGTGTTCTTCACTCACTCTTGTCTCTTGGTCATTGTTGTCTTGCTCTTTGTCTGCTTGTCAGTGTTTGAACATCACCAGAAGGACGATTGGAACAAACCTAGTGTTGCCAAGCCTTAAAGACTTCAAGCTTATGACCAGAGTGGTCGTATCGGTATCATATATTTTTAATACATACATTTTATTTGAAACAATTTTCAGAGAAAATATTCTTTGTGTTTTACATCATCAAGGTTTATCAGAATCTTCAACCGTTTAGTTAAAAATTAAAGGCAAGACAAAATGTTTTCGACTTTAAAAGAAAATATCTTAGAAACTAATGATTTAAAAGAATATTTTAATAGTTGCTTTATTTTTAATGGCTTACTCACAGACACCTAATTTGATTAAGCACAATGAACTTTTACTCTTTATTTAAATAGGTAAGATACCACTTAACTTAACTTAATTTATAGTTCATAGTAAGACATCTATCTTTGGAATTTTTTGTTTTTACAAATAAAATCAATAACTTTTCAGTTTAATGGTTGTGATAAAAATATAGACGGGTGGATCTAGCAAATTTACCATTTTAACAAGAAGTTTTATTTTTATGAGAAAAAAACATTTTTGGAGTTTTTTTTTTTTAAATTTCGTTGTAAAAATGAACATTAATGTGATTAAGTTAGTTAATGGGGTGGTCGCCGTTGCCGTGCTAGGGTCGTTGTCGACCTTAAGACCTCCGGATGTGGTAATAACACAAAATCAATGCGTGCAATCGACTCATCAAGCATGACACATACAGGTGGTACCCAGTGAATGTTCAATCACACACCGGAAAGCTTTGGCCACATATTTTCATTAAGGACTTAATTAAAAAATAATGATCGAATCGAAAATTTATAAGGGGCGAGCAAAAAGCCTTTATCGAACTGGCCGGGATTTTCATTAATAGATAAGTAGGAAGTCGGTTGGTGACTGATGATGACCTTTACCTTAGGCTGCGATCGGCGAGGGTTGCGTTGATTTTCCAGGTGCTCTACCTTTACAGTATTTTCAACGCTGAGAAAAGCGCAGGTAATATATCATATTCAGTCAGGGCGTGTGCAAGAAGCGGAAGAGCTCGAAAGTGACGTCTCCGAGTACATTACTACCCCCCGGGGATCGTCTTCGTTGGATGAACGACAAGTGAAGTGACATGACGACATTATAACGTAATAAAAATATAAAAATCTAGACAGGGGGTGGTGAATTCGATGCATTTAATCTATTCGCCTTTGCGATAACTCATCTCATTTTTACCGAAACTGACACTGGCGTATACTATGCTAACAAATCTCAATTTCACAGCCCCGAATCCTCATAAACAAAACTTGACGATTTCAATGCTTTTCGTTAAGCTTTTATTTTTCGATACATATGTGAAAAATTCCTCGAATTTTTCGCTTTTCATCGCTGTTCATTTAATTGATTGCAACACTGAGAATATTTCAAACGGTTCGTGAATTCCCTTCAAATTCAGCGAAACGAATGAAATTTATTGCTCTATTATCGGTTGTATTTTATGTAATTTTATCGATAATACTTTTTAAAACTTTATATTATATTTTTATTGATTTTAGATGAAATTATTAAAGTTTACTGATAAAAAATCAACAGTCGATAAAAAACAATCATAGGGACTATAAGCAATTGATGGCTTTTATCAGTACAATCAAGTGGATGTATGCATCCCTTGTGTGCTTTTTAGGATGATGTATTCTCTGAAAAATGTTCCTATCAAAATAATAATAAAAAAATCATTTTGAATATCACAATTATTAATTAATTATTGGGAAACTCATTCTTAGTGGTTACGAATAATTCGACAACTATAGAAAAGCTTCAATTCTTTCTTTCATTTGATATTGAAAAGGGATAGTATTTAGGGGCTTTCGAAAAATAACCCGTAAACTTAACAATAGTTTTAATTCCCAAAGATATTCGTTGTGAAATGTGAGGGAGGTGCAAATTGATTGCGTGTAAGAATTGTCATATCAAGCAAGTTTTGACTAAAAGTGAGAGAGGGTGGTTTTGAAAGAAAAAAAAAATGTTCGATATGAGTTTATTTTTTTTTTTTACTTTTGCTCGGGGACGTGATGTCATTCACCTATATATCAGAAAGCATCATAAACAAGAGCGCCCCTTGGAATAAAAGAAAAGATGATTGTGATATTTCCAGCGGGAATTAAAAACGCTCATCACTCAAAGACGGTTTTATCAGTGAACAGCGCCCCAATGTTTGTGGTCGCGCTCAATTGTCCCTATAGAATAAGGTCGAACCATCGTCATCCTCATATTTCTTCTATTATCATTTGAACCTATCCTCTCTCTCCTCTTTTCGAGCACATCGTTTTTTCCAAACGTATTTCTATTTACGTAAAACACTTTGTTCATATCTGAATGGAAAAAAAATTAATCAAAGCGATGTGAACCTTTTAATTAAGTTGTTTCGATAAATTTAGCATGGTTTGATCGCTAGATTGACCGGACTAATTAAATCAATGAATACCAAATCTGTTAATGTATATGTCTTAAAGTAAAAAAAAAGAACACAATAGATAAATAGTAATTGCAACAGTGCGTATAAAATCATATAACATTAAAATTTTGAAGTTTTATAGCAAATCTGGACATTTTGTGCTATAAATAATGCACATTTTAACGTGGTAATGAAATAACTTAAAACGTGAGTGCTTGACTTAGGTAACAAATGATCAAAAATAGGTCAAAAATCATGTGAATTCGACTTAGAATTTAGATGAATGTAAAAGTCCAACGATTTTATAAGGGACATATCTCGAAATTTCTTAGACTGCACTTAATTACAGAAAGTTCGTTCCAAGCGACTCAAAACACGACCATTTCCGATCATTTTCATGTACGAGCGCTTAAAATCTGTTCCTGGCTGTTTTGGCGGTACTTATGTACGTGCTTGAGCGGGTGAGTTAGTAACTCAAGCAAACTTGTCACTTTATGATGGTCGGATCTAAACAAATGCTAAGCGATTCTAGTTTTTGATGCGATATCGTTTAAGTCAACCTTCGACAACGGCCCTAGGTGGTAGACTTGCGCACAAAGTAATTGCAAACATTTCTTTCACTCGCTCTTGTCTGCTTTTGTCAATGTGTGTGCATCACCAAAGCAGGACGATTGGAACAAGCCTAGTGTTGTACAATGAATACACAGATTAACACAAAATGTTTTTTAGGTTTTAATATTTTCAGTGCTTCTTCTTGCTTTCCTGAATAAAATAGAAATTAAAATTTGTTTTTGTTTTTTATTTATTTTAAGGCTGCTGTAATTATTGAGGTCATTAGCGACCATCGAATACGACCCCCCCTCCAAAACTGTAAGTTTATAAAGAAATTTGAACCTACCAACACTGACCACAATTACTGTTCTTATCGCCATAAGTGGTCCCGTTTTTGTTTCTTTTAAAAATGATATACGAGTACCTACATAAAAGAAATAAAGTTTAAAAATGATCGAACAAAGAATAACATGTTACGATAATTAAGAGATGCGTATGCACAGGAAAAAGCAAAAAACATCTTCTAAGCCACTAAGGGTTACAGCGATAATTACATTTCTTATGTTACTGAGATCAAAAATATTTTTAAATGATGAAAATTTGGTTTTGATAATCAATATAATTATTTACGAAGCCTATTATATATACGCTATATAGCGTACATAAAGCTTCTATAAAAAAAAATTAAGAATTAAAAAGAGCTTATTGTAAAGTGTTTGATCACTTCTTATGGGGCAGTCAAAATCGAAAAAATCTCTAAATTCTCAAAACATGATGGTGGTACATGAGCCTCAAGACAACCCTGACGATCCACCAATACTGGAGTACTTCTAAGATTTTAAGGTGAACTACAGACCCCGCTCTGCACTTAGTTTGAAGGTAATTCAATTGCCTACAAATTATATTCAATAAGTTCTGCTCGTAGGATCAATGATTTCGAAGCAACTTCGATCCAAAAGGGTTAAAACTAAAATTTTCAATTTTTGAAAAAACTGGCCTATTTTCAAAGTGCTGTAACTCAGTAACCCATTAATGTGCAGAGCTCCGGTTGGGCTTAATTTGTAACGAATTTAATGCTCTTAAAAACGCATAGAATAGCTTTCGAAAAAAAATGCATGGATTAGAAGATACCGAGCAGAACCTGAAACAAGTTCAAAAATTTAACGGTTTTTCTTGTATAAAAAGTTTTCCACAACTTTGTGGGAGTTGCAAACTTGAGAATACATAGCCCTAATGAGTCCAAACAACATACTAAAAAATTAGGAATTCATCAATGTTTTGCGAACTTAGCGATTTTTTATGTCGATTTTGACTGGCCGTTTATGAAATGGAAAATGTATTTACTCATGGTACTTATTCACTTAAGCCAATCTCAGGGTGTCCTGACACGAGAACACACGAAACTTGAATACGGACAGTACCTAGAACATGCGACAGTAGAACACAGACATATTTGAACACACGACATGAATACCTACATAAAAATAATATCAAATGTCTCCGTTTCCTATACTGTCGAATGTTCCACTGTCCGTGTTCAAGTGTCGTGTGTTCATCTGTTGTGTGTTTTCATGTCGTGAAACTAATCTCAGATAACATTGTTACCTATTTGGCAAAATAAGAAAAACGTTCTTACGAGTATAAATATGCGATTTGGAGTTGGAACGTATCAATATTTTTCATATTCCATTTAAATAACACAAGATATTTTTATTTTTAAATTTTCATACCTTTGAAATAGTTTGTCTTAAAATTAATCTGAAAGAAGGGATCTCAAGAGAATTTTCTCAGTTTCTCAGTTTTCAAAGTTTCTCAGATCAATCGTTTTTAAGATATTAGAGTTCAAAAATCACAATAATTAAACAGTTTTAATACTTCCAACTTTATTCTAAGGACTTTTTTTTGTAAAGCATAAAATTTTCTTTAAATCTATTTTTTCAAAATGTTGTTACGATGAACTATTCCAAAGTTATGAAAATTCAAAAATATTTTTTTTCCTGTGTTACCTACTTTTGAGGTAACTTGGGTTATTGAGGGAAACCTTTATTTTGATGTTAAGAGCTCGGTTTGGTAATGTAGGTACATTCAAAGGTAGATTGCACAAAATGCATTGTGCATAGTAATGAATGGAGAAAATGTTCATTTAGCAAAGATTAAAATAACAACTTACAATCATTCAAGTTCACAAACCTAAAGGAATAAGTTCAATTATTTCATTTATTACAAAACGTTTCGTAATAAAAATATTCTTTTGATAATTATTGTTAGTTCATACGTTTTACTAAGATATACAAAATTTGTTACAAAGTTTACAAAGTTGTGAAAGGTCATTTTCTTCGCGGGACACTTAAAAGTTTACTTTTAAATAACTCAAATACTTCATTAAAAGAATGAAAAATTATGAGCAAAATCTAATAAATAATTTGGTTTAATTTTGAAGCTTTCTTTACTAAATTGTATAAAAATTGTTTAAAGTTACCACAAAAATTAATAAGCGAAACTTTTATTGGATATATAATATATGTAAACATTGATATGATTGACTTAGTAAATAGAACGAATTTATTTAATATTTCAACAGCGATGAGTTGCAAATATTGATTTGTCAAGTCTCCAAAACTTTGATCGTCCTGTTCACCACTAATTGTGTGCAAATATCAGCTCCAATTAAACGGAGATACGGGTAAGTATATACTCGGTACTAGAAATATTTACATTTGATAAATTTATACCTAACATATAATAGATATATATATATACATACAGCTTGTGTCGAGTAATAATGTACAACATGATGAAAATGGATCGATCTACGTGCTCGTGTTATTATTGGATTATTCGTTTTATTAATTTGTACATTTTGCATGAGTTTCGATGTATCTACACAGACAGAAGGTCTCAGTGATATATTTTACCTTTTTGATAGCCATCATTGTATGGCTGGATTACAGATGTATTGAAGTGATCCACATGAGAGGGGCATATCCCCATTATGATGAATGGAGAAAAGCAGAAGAAGCTTAATATGAATTTGCTACAAATACACATTGCACGTATAATTTTGTGGTGGTGTATTTATAAATGTATGTAGGTACGTATCTATTGTTCAGTTGGCTAACTAGCCCATGTTTTGTATCAACCATAAATTAGAGAAATGTTCACAGAAAGGCAAAACTCCCACATAAATCAACGGTAAATAAATAATTGCTCTCATGAGACTACACGGCGACACATGTGGCTCTTCACCGCATATACGCTTACAAATTACAGCCTCAACATCACTACCCTTTTTATTCATATTTTTCTCCAATATCAACTTCTCTAGTACATAAAATATGAGCTCATCAAGTGATTAAAAATTAGGGTTTAATTTCGAGGTTTCAATTTAAACTCGCCTTTGAAGATTTTTGAAAAAAGAAGCTTTCACGAAATGATAATGTACCATCGGTAAATCTTTGGAAAATGATCTAATGACACTTCTTATACTTAACGGAAACAACGTTCGAGTATTTCACCACTTGAACAGAGTGTGTGCATTAGTGGAATGTACTTAAAATGTTTCAACAAAAGGGGCCAAAATAGGCCTGATAAAATTACAATCAATTTAAATGAACATAAAATCAAAATTATTGATAATATTTCAACAATGATGTATTTTATAGTATCATTGCAACAATATAATATAGTATTCTCTCACACACACACATAATAATAATTGTCATTATGCACGTTTTGATATTATGTGCCATTCGACTTGTTCAAGGGTGGCTTTTATTTTAAGGGATGATAATAATATTGCACAGCGTAGACAACGGAGAAAAAAAAAAGAAAAAGAGTGGATGAAATGTTGTTGAGATATGTTCAGTGGTTGATGTCACCCCTAGTGAACCGAACCATCCCTTGCCACCCACAATTCCATCGGTCGCAACCCTAAAAGCTAAAACAGATCCACTCTCTTTAAATGGAATGGACAAGTAGCAGTTTTGTTCAAGTTTTACCACTATACATTTTAGACACATGAAAAATTAAAAGAGGAAAATAACGCGTTGGATACAAATGATTCTATCGTAGCACTGAATACTTCTAAAACAAGGAAAAACTATGCACGTATTATAAAAATATAGTAGAAGAGACAATAAAAGATGGACATTTTTTAATGGACATAAGGAATGCGATCAGTTTACACTTGAGTGTGAGGGATGAAATGTGATAATTTATTGTAGTGGTAGAACTTTTCTTGATTTTTATGTTTGCAGTGTTATTTACTTAATGTTCGAGCCATTCACTTTTCATTCACATAAAAATGGTCACATCGGAAGAATTTATTTTTTGTAGCACCTATTTATAATTTCAAAGTTTTAATAGAATCTATTTATATACAGATGCAAATCTTAAACTTGCAATATATTTTTCATAAATTTTCCACACAATCAACGTTTTTTTTTTTAATTTTCAATCGAAGCAAAAACAGAAGAGCTTCTCAATTTCCCATGTACATTTTTTGTAGCAGACCATGCAAAACTTCCTACTGAATGGTCAGGTTTTGAATTAATTTGTTTTTATTCGGTAGGATGTACCTCAAAGTTGGTCTCATTTTAATTCAAAATAAAAACCTCACTTCTGGAGTGTTAAAAAATAGAGGATGATATACCTAATAACTTTAAACTGTATATGATTCGATTTTGATGATTTATTCTTTTGGATTGCGTATAACTTACGTAGGTATATAACCCTTTGAAGCAGGAAAGACTTAAGGTCATAACGGTAGTATGTAACAAAATGTTTGAAACTTAATTTAAAAAAATGAGTGTACTTGTGGGCCACACCCTAGAAGTATAACTTTTTTCGTTATTTTTGTGTATGCGTTGAAATCTCCTACTAAAATAAAAAGCAACGTGTGATAATTTTCTCCTATGTCTTCTGAACCTAAACTCCACTGTAAATTAGAAGCCTTTTATATAATACTACTACGCCATATGAGTTATATATGTATAATGCAACAGGCAATGAGAGAAAGAGAGAAAGAAAATGCACGGACTCGCTTGGTCCTACATTACATCTAGATTTATGTAAATTCTCGACTCTAGACGTTAAACTCAATGTAAGAGTGGAGACACACGAAAGTCAACACAAAACGCCAGATCAGACTTTTCGTAACGCTACTGTAACCCATTCACCAGTGTATTCCACAACCAGTGCGCGTAAAAAAGTTATACTAAAAAATAATTTCATAACTAATAAAAATAAATTCATTAAAGTCCACTTAATACTATTTGAACCACCTATTGGCGCAGTGTTTAGAGCAATTTCTCTCTCCGCTTCATGCGTCAACTGGTATTGGGTTCGATCCCCGTTGAATCCTAGACTAAAGATCCTAGACCTAGGCAAAAATTGACCAACAGAAATTTTCTGTGCTTAGACAGTCGTGATATGACCTTAGATGTTAAAGCGACTTAAAACTATAAAATAATAAAAAAACCCACTCTTAACATCAGAACCCTCTTTATTTGAATTTTACCAGAATAAGTCTCAAATAAAAGTTGTAGGCATCAATAAGTCTAAGAACTATAGAAAGTGTAAAGAAAATCGTTGGAGCCGTTTTGAAAACGTTTTAAAAAGCTCAAAAACTCCTAGAATAAAGTGAAGCTTTTGATTAACCGATTTCAACCAAAAGCTTCACAGTACAACTAGATATAGGTAATATGAAGGCAAAATTCCAAGTTTAGTGAAACTCGAATTCAATATGTATATATATTTTTTGCACCATCAGAAAGTAGAAATTTTAACGAACAAAAAGCCCACCGACTTTTTTAAAAAAGTAAATATTTTGATGTAAGAATTTTCGATTGAAAATCGGGGTGCTTTTTCAATATTAAATTAAAATAAGGTGAAAAAATAAATAATTTAAATCAAAAAAATTACAGTGTGTTTGGGACATAAAAATGTAAATTCTTCACCAAATTTTGTGAATAAATTTTTTTTTATTGTAAAAGATTAAAAAGATAAAAATTAAGAAGCAAAAACCTGGTTATAGGAGTTTTCACATAAATTTTGAAGTTATGTGAAAAAAGTGTTATTAGCTTTATCATTTAACTTTTTTTCCATAGAACTTGTAGTTTTTTCGGAAATTGAGATAAACCGTATCTACCCTTAAACCCCTCCCCCGTTTCCACTTCCTCACCTCAAACCGACCGTAATTTATTTTTCCTTTCATTTCTGTTATATTCTCTTCCTTTTCTAATGAGTTTCATCCTACTATAATTGTTTTTTAGTTTTTACCATTTTCAAAGGCTTTAGCTCTGGTCTAATAGTAGTAAAAGAAAGTAAAAAAAAAATAATAATTTTTCATTTCATTGTAAGAACGACAAAAATAATGTAAGATTCTTTGATAATATCTCTCTTTGCTCAAGTGCCGTCGAACTAAACTTGGGCCAATGCAGAACTCAGAAAAGACTGAAGGGAAAGCTTCCTCAGGAAATTATTTAAAAAAAATTAAACAATACAATGCTCGAGGATCAATGTTAAACCCAACCCCTTATCACTTAGATACAAGAAAGGCTAAAAAAACGTGACCGATTTCTACGGAAATCGGTGTTGTTATAAGAGTCATACGTCTCAAACAGCCCCCTACCACTTAAACTTATCAGAGTTATTATAATTATTATATAAAAATACTTATCATAATTATTCTCATATAATAACATTAATAATGAAAACATTTAAAAAAGTTTCATTTTAATAACTTGCCTGACGTTTAAAAAAAATTATTTCTATCATCCGACTTCCATAAATTCTTCGGTCTTTGTCAGTCTTTGTGGTCTTCTTCGTTCAACTCATTAGCAACTAAAACGCAACTAGTGACTGCTAATCCAGTAAAAAAAGGTCACATTTTTGTAACATGGAGTTGTAAGGGGCTGGTTAAACCTCTAGTTATTATAATACATAAACACTCATGTCAGCACTATGAATAGCGACTTTTGAGGTTCGCTGAACAAGTGGCCAACAAGAAGAAAAAAAATTATGTAAGTATACAAACTGTGGGATAAAGTAAATAATTTACTTTGAGTAAAAAAATCGAATTACTTTCAACTTATATTTATGTAGCTATACGTAATTATTCAAAAATCGTAATTAATGAATCTTGTAAAAATAAAGACGTTCATACGCTACGACTATAAAGCGTTCAATCTGTGTATTTTCATATCTCTAACTCTTTATGTTCCTTTGAAACTTAAAGCTTTCTATTAAAATTTCGTTTAGATTTGAAGTAAATCTTAATTAATTTATCTTTAAAACAAACTGTGTAGTCGTAAGTCGTAGAGTTAAGCATCTTGCTGTAAAATTAGAAACTAGAACAGAGCTTAATTTGTTATTGAAAGTGAGGTTTGTTAGAAATGAAGATTCTTATTTTGAATTATGAAAATATAGTTATTATCCGTTTGAATAAATAAACGGGTCGAAACAGATTGAAAAAATGCATTTTATACGACCTCCCGCAAAAGCGTTTCGTATATACCACGAATAATGTAAAAAATAAGGATGTTAAACTTAACGGGAGGTTATGAAGGGCTCAATAAAATCGCATTAAATGGAGTATTGAATTTTAAGTAACGATTTATTTAGAGAAAAACCTCGACTATAAAATATAAATCGACTACTTATAGGAAAAAAATATGAGACATTATATAAACAAATGGGACATTTTTCGGCATCAATATCACATTTATTTAAAAAAAAATATTTTACGATTGTATTAGTGTACGAATGTCGTTGAAAAAAGATGGGTGGTTAGTGCTTTTGGTCTCAATAGGCATTGAGACTGTTCCAGTACATTTAGTTTGACAGAAAAATGCGTTTTAAAGAATGCAGAACCACCGCAAAATGAAATGAGTCTTTTATAAACAGATAACGCAGTAAAATACCCATTCATCCATCCATCCATCGAGACGTTCCCGTCTATCCATCTATTTCCCCGTTGGACTCCCTTTATTCGCGTCGTCTTGTTTGGGGGCGATGTTTAAAAGTTCAATTTCGATTGTAGGTACATGCTTGTAAATATAGCAAACTGTATTTTTATAAAAATTCGATTGGGCTTGAAGGAAAAAATATCAATGGAAAATCAATTTTTATGTGAAATACATACATTGAAAAATCAGTGTCACGAACAGGCTACAAGTTCACATTTGGAAAATGAACTGAAAAGAGGCAATCTCTTACTTCAGAAAAAAACCATAACTTATGACCGTACTGTGTTTTCCTTTCTTTTTTTCACTTTCATCGCATAATTTTTTCTTTTTCCCCAAAAATACTCTGAAAACAATCCAATAAAAAACCTCAGAGAAAGCTTTAGACTTTTTCAAAATAATAAATAAAGCTTATTTCAATTTCCAAACAGGCGGTCTCACTTCAATTTCTGTTTGTTTGAAGAATGAGGTGATAAATCACCTGCTTTAATTTTCTGCTAATGTCTCAATTCCGAAAGTTCATTTAACAGTTTTAGATAGTCACACAATTTTTTTAACCCTTTTAGTGCAGAGCTTTTTTTGCCACATATTTTGCAGAAATTGGTAAAGGATTTCTGAAAGAATGTAATTAAGTGTGTACAGAATCTTAATTATTTTCCTCAAAGGTAGATGGATTTTCGTAATTCTTTCTGTTATGTGTAAGGGGCATATCAAACTACTCAAATGAAACATATTTAGTCGGTATATTCCTACACTCCGCACTTTGTACGTATTAATAGAGAGTCGATCTATCGACGGTTTCCAAGGGTTAAGAAAAAGTGTAAGATGTAAAATGTACCATAATTCTTATGTACCTACAGTCAGAGATTCTCCAAGAATTTTTCCTGAGAAGACTTTTGTATATCGTAATATAAAAATTTGGATGCATATTATGGTACTTTTAAACTGTATTTTAACATGTTTGTATTTGTAAAAATATTAATTTTAAAAGCTCCTCTCAAAAAAGATATTTTGGGGTGGCAACGATATTTCTGGACTAGATCACTAAAAATAAAAAAATTACAAATGGATTTCGTTAAAGTAATGTATATAATCTCCTTCTTCTTCTTATCAAACGCCTACTCTTGACATTTCTGCCATTCGGTGCCGCGCCGCGCCGTCCAGTAGAGGTTGGAGACTAGTTGGTTTTGGTTGTTTTTGTTTATCTCCCTGACCTTTGCAAGTACAGGACAGTTGCCAAGATGCAAGGCGTTCATGGATTTTCCATTGCAGAGGGGGCAGATTGGACTCTGTAGAATGCCGATACGGTGCAAGTGTTTGCATAGGTAGTCGTGACCCGTGGTACACGTGGAAAGCTGCGACTGACATCTGGCGGGGGAGAAATCGTGGGATAGGAGATTCCAGTAAGGATTCCCATTTTTTCTTGCGCTTTTTATTTTTGTTATATTGTAGGAACGCCAGTGGATAGGTAATGATTGCGCTGAGGCTCTAAAAGAAAAGTTTTTATCGGTGAGAAAAAATCTTCGATTAGTTACAAAAATATCTACAGCGAGGCGTCACAGTACTTTCTTTTACTTTTTTTAGGAACTTGATGTTGGTTATAAGAACTATAAGCACTTTATAAACATATAAACAGAACTATAGGCATACGGCCTCTATGTATACGAGCTCCTACCCTTAACTCCAGAACCCTTCTTATTTGAATTTCAAAGCTCAAAAATTCCTAGAGTAAAGTGGAGCTTTCGATTAACAGATTTCAACCAAAAACTTCGCGGCACAACTAGATATAATATACAGGCTTAATTCCAAGTTGCGTGAAATTCGGATGAAGCTTTCGATACGACAAAGCTGTCACACACACACACAGACATGTTTCTAAAAACTACTTCTTTGAACTCATGGAACCTCAAAACATGTATTTTTTGTGAAAGCTCAAATTCGAAAATTTTACCCAATTACAATTTATACTTCCTTTACTAAACTAGTACAAGAAAGTAAAATATTCTTACGAAGCTTGTGTTAAAAGAAACCGAGTTTCTGAGAAATCTTGGTCATCGACTTTAAAAACACAGTTTTAAGAAAAACGCGTTTAAAGTTTCAAAATCACTTTGCATCAAGTGAAAACTGTTGTTATTCGGTTCTTTGAAAATTTAAACTGTACCTATATAGCAGTGGCGTGCGGTGACTTTTGAAACAAGGCATGCGGTCAAAAAAAATTTTTTTATTTGTTAAACATTGTATTAAGGTATTTATTTTTAATAATTAGCCTTACTCGACGCTCCTTCTTACAAAAATCATCAATAACCGCATAATATAATGTATTTAAAAACAACGAAAATAGTTGTTATCCTAAAGAACAGAACATTTGTATGGCCTCTTGGTAAATAAATCAAAATAAATCAGTAACAATTAAATTTACTATACTATAGATTCAAAATGCCAACCGCATCTGCAAACCGTCAAACGGCAATGTGAAACGCCAAGAGAGATGTATTCTACCATACTAGTGCGCCTGCGCGACCAATTCGAAGCAAACGACCGCATCAGGCCGCATGTTACGGTCGCCTGCGCAGTCATTCGGCTTTTGCCGTTCATTTGTTTTGGTGTTCTATGCCAATTTTATGAGCCATACCTTTTATAATTACGTAAATTAAAAAATTTATAAATGATAAAAATATTTAGTATTTTTAGAATCATTTTCAAATGCATGCAATTACGTAAATTAAAAAATGAAATGAATAAATCATAAAAAATATTCATTTTTTAAAATCGTCTGACAATCCTAAGGCGTGCGGCGCATCTATAGCATGTATGGATCACACGCCGCTGCTATATAGCTCTTTAAGAATGAACTTCTTCTTTCATTAAAATACTTAACTACAACTTTACACTTATAAATACAAATTATTTGACTCAATTTATATTTGCTTTAAAGTTATCAATCACTTAGTGAATCTATAAAAAATGATAAAAATTATTAACGTTATTAACTTAGTACCGGGCATGGTTTATTATTTTACTTAATGGATTCAGAAAAAAGCGCGGTAGTGATTACGGATTGTTTTCTAAATCAAATAGAAAGTTGATTACTTATATTTATATTTTTTTTTGACTTGGAAACGACGTGAGTTACTCAGAAAAGCAAATAATTAAATTAAATTAAACGCACTACGAACACATGTCGTGGGGTTGGTCGCAATAATTTACTTGTCAAGTAAACATGTAAAGGGTTGCCAAAATAGGATCAACCATTCAAACACAACACACACCATGCGTATATAAGCATGGATAGGTAAAGTATATGAGAAAATGACGTAATATTTAAATAAAATAAAGGTAAAATGCAAAACGAAAAAAAAATCATGCAATAAAAAGTGATATTTTGCCGCCATGACATCTATATTCGGTAAATATGTATGAGGTGGAATCACAAATATTATATTATCATCACTTTTTTCTTTCTTTTTTATCGGTGCATGAGTGAGAGATTTTGCCACTAGTATCCCAGTGCTGATGGGTGGGAAGAGACGGGAATCGCACTCTATATATGCGAGTGATGTTGAATGGTTTTGATGGAAATGAAATCTCCAAATGTAATATCCGTTTTCTGTGTGTCGCTTGATTGAATTTCTTAGTCCCCATAGGTACATCTATTTAAGTTTTGTGTAAATCGTTTACACATATGGATGATTCGAACATCCATAGATATAGGAAAAAATGGGATATTCTAACAGAGGATCATAAATGTTTTATAAAAAATCATTTAATGTAAGTAATCAGTGATAAAGGTACAACAATGCTTTTCGATCGTAACGATTCTTTATCAGTATAATCTGTGTATATAACCTATAAGTACCCTTTAGGAAAACTATATACTGATCCTAAAACATTTTCTTTCCAATTTCCTTACGTTATTAATAGAAATTTTATTCTTTTCATAATGTCAGAAAAATTAATTTTATAAATAAGAGCTTAATACAAAGCTCAAAAGTAAAGTGAATCAAGTACACTTTCATGAAAATATTCTTTTAATGAAGCTTTAGGTCAATGAATTTGTATATTATTGGGTTGGCAAAACAGTTCTTTCGGTTAGCACCAGTAGTTAACGTTATGTTTGTTTCGTTATTCTTTTGTCAATGTTAGAATTTTTTTTATTAAGATTTAGTAGTCGATACCTTTAGGTTGCTACAAAAACCAATTTCGTGTAATTTTGTTTACAACTTTCAGTTTACGGTCAGTTTTAACATGGAGTGCGTTTTCGATACATTTTACTTTTTTATTTTCATAAAGGCAAGAAAGCGGCTGATCTTTTTTGATTAACGTTATTGTACACGACCCATTTTTTATCGTTAGTAATAATTTAGGCCGGTTGCATTACGTTTGAAATGTTTACCACACACATTGATTCGTTATGTTAGGTGAATTTCTTTCAATTTGTACAGAACCCAAATATCGATCTCTTAAGAAGTCCAAGGCGTCTTATAAGTTTTCAATTATTGTATGTGATACATTTAACTGTTTTTCAATCCCTTGCACAATTATGTGACAATTCGAATCAATTGTCGCTTTTATTTTGTCATCATCAACTTCAGAAGGTCGATCGGAACGTTGGTCATCTTTTAGTGAGAAATCTCCAAAGCGAAATTTTTTAAACTAATTCTGACAAGTGCGTTCTGTTAAACAATCAACACCATAAACTTCACTTACACTATTTGTGAGTCTCAGCCGCTTTCTTGCCTTTATGAAAATAAAAAAATAAAACCTGTCGAAAATGCTTATTTTGCACTCCGTGTTAAAACTGACCGTATACTGAAAAAACTGAAAGTTGTAAACAAAATTACACGAAATTAGTTTCTATAGTGACCTAAGGGTACCGACTACTAAATCTTAAAAGCAAAAAATTCTAACATTGAAAAAAGAATAACGAAAGAAACATAACGCTAAAAAAACCTGGAACTATGTTAGTTAGCTTCAACTTTATTAAAATTAGTGAGTTTGAAACACGAAAATCAACTTTTGTAATTATTACGAAGAGAGTCTCAATTTATAAGCTATAATACAAAGAACATTTTAGAAGTCTATCAAAAATTAGTTTCTCATAATAAAATTGTTATTAATAAAATTGTTGAAATTGCTATTATTATCATTGTTACCACTATTCAGCTTATATCAAATTTTTTTTCACTTCAAATCTATTATTTTTATCAAAAATCTAATTAATTACTAGGCATAGTACCACTATGCGCAGTCGCTAATAGCCCTAGAAGTTGAAGCGACTTTAAAAATTTAAGAAAAAAAAATACATTTTTAAAAATTGAGTTGTTAAAAATATACTTAATATCAAGAGTTAGTTGTTTGGGGTTAAAAATTACTCTTTGTATTTTATTTGAGTACCTAATTACTAATTATCTAAGACGATATAAAAAATCTGTTATGATAAATTCCAAAGTATGAGATAAAGCTTTTTCTTTTATTACTCATAACAGCATAATTAAGCTCATTAAATTGTTCTTCTCTATTTGTTTAAATATGGAAATATGAAAGTCAGGATTGAAAGCTCCATGAAGCTCACAATGATCATTATGTTTTATATATAGATGGCAGTACGTTATGTGGTGATCGTTCAGCTTTGTGCTTTTTTGTTAGTCTATTCGAATTTCTTATGTTTTTTTTCGGAGAAAGGGACAAGAAACTACGATTTTTCATGGATGAGATGGGGTTGAAGGCTGAAAGTGGGATAAACGGAAAACAGGGATCAGATCAACTCAAATGTCGAGATAAAAGTGATAACGGAGAACTCTCCTGAGTCTTTTAAGACATCGCCCACCGACCCTCTCACCAAACCCCAACCCTTAAACTTGAAGCGTTCATATAAGACCAAGTATATACCTATATACTAAAATGTTATCTCAAGTTTTCTACCACCCTGCAACTACCACCTACACCTTTTACAAGAAACTGAGACCACGCCTTGCTTCTCAACCTGCTCTCCTTGGTTCCGCCTTCGTTTGAAACTAATGCCGCCAACATTTAGTGGCATTTATAATACATACTTAAATCCCAGTAAATCCCTTAACGTTAAAATGTTTTTTTAAAAAATCATTTTATTTCAAAATCACAATTTAAAAAATATCTACATTTGTAGTATTTAAAATGAAATGATTTATTTTTTTTTAAATTTTTATTTAATTAATTTTGAAAATGTTGTGAAAAAAAAGTTCAACTAAAGTTACGCCTCTTTGTTTGACTGGCGATAGGAAAATTGAGAGATAAAGCTCATTTCAAGATGGTGGTTGAGAGCTTTGTGGACATTTTAAGGCCTTTCAATCCATTCGCATAAAACATACGGGTGAGATTTACACCCACAATGCTTTTTATCCTTTTGCCGCATTCCATCAGCCCCACCCTGTGACAGATGGCTCTGAGAGCGGTTGTATTCTCACTGCCTCATTCTGATTCCTTATCTTACCTTCTTGTGCCTTGTCTTGACTACCATTACAATCCTTCCTTATTACCCTGAGAGCTGTGTACCGAAAGCCACCTTCTTACCCTCATATGTATTATGTATAATACATATCCCGTTTTTATATAGATACACCTATGTATATCAAGGTATACATGGACGTATCGAAGGGGGGCAGGAACAGGCTGTAGCTTGTCCTAGTAGCTGATTAGTTTTATTATTTTTATCCCTTAATACTGTTTAATTTATGAAATTAAAGAAATAAAATGTATTGTACTCACAAACGATGAGACGTAAATTAATGAATTACTGGGATAAAATCCCAGCATTGATGCCCTATTACAGTAGACTTGTATGCTAATTGTGGTTTACAATAAGATTTTATTTAAATTTGAAAATTTTTGATTGAACTTGAAAGGAATTGCCTTTTATTTCTCTAAGTGGTGAGATCCCGACATAGATTAACCTATTCCCGTCGAGTTTTTCAAGCTTTTGTTTTTATGACTATACATCAGTTAAGTTAAGATTTCAAAGTTGAGTTAACTTAAAAATATATGCAAACGTCTTGTAATAAATGTTCCTTTTTGCTGATTAATTTTGTATAAGCCAAACGCCTTTACGATGAAAGCATAATTAATGAAATAGCATTCAGTTCGGAATAGCATTTCATATAATCTTCTTTAAATTGATACCTCATTTATAGAAAGCAATTAAGTGAAAGGGCTTGAAAAGATGTTAATAATTTTTAGACTTTATACAAATTTTATATTCTTAGAACAGTAAAAAGAGATACTGATTTTCCCGATTTTAAAGTTACTTAGTTTGATTTTTAAGCTATACTTGTGTTAAACTTGACTTGAAATTGAATCCAACTCGAGTCATATATCTATTAATATGTACATAAATCTAGCCAATAATTATTTCGCAAATTATTTCAAAATGCCCAATTATGACTTGATGCATTTTTAATCTCATAATTAATAATTTTGGTTTAATTAGTTCTTCTTCTAAGGTTTGCTCTCCCCTAAACAAAGAGCTGGAAACGCTCATGCTTATATAGGCATATATAGGTGAACAACAACTGAGCTTTCAGAGCTACACTCGTATATATTACCTATGCGAGTATTCCTTTTGTTCATTATTTCATCTACTTACATAGATATATCAAGGAATAAAAGAAAATTTACAAAAAAAAAATATATCCCTAAAATCTTTCATATTCCCTATTCTTACACTAAATGATGTAAAAAAAGCTTTTCCGAATTCTGAAAAAAAATCTTTAAGTTAATGCTGCTCGAATCATGTCTTGCTCGCGTAACGAAAAACATTAGATGTGACATTTGGCCATATGGTGTGCGTTTTATTTGGAGACGTTAAGGGCGAAAATACTGACGTGAGAGCCAGGCAAAAGGAGGAAGTTTGTATGAGCATATTTTTTCCCAAGACATTTTTAAGGAAATCATGGATTATTTAAAGTAAATGTTGAAAACATAAACACATTTTAGATTTAACATTTTTCGTCTATGTTTGGCTATTTATAAAACAAAACGAGTTCTCAGATTAGAGTTTTTTTTGTGTTAGGTATTTTTATACAGTTGACTCGATGATAAATTTCGAATTTTTACGTGTTTTAAACGAAATAGATATATTGTCTAATATCTGTGCTTTTATCTGTGAAAATATTGATTTAGCTTTTAGATTTTGCCATAAATATACTCATGGCCTATATCTATAGGTAGGTACCTATAAGTGAATTTGTAGTGAGTTAAAAATACGATATTGAAAATGGATTAAAACATTGTTCATTTTCAATTTGCGTACATTTATAAAATTGATTTTAAATTTTATAATGAAGTAGATAAGTAGTTAAATTATTAGGTAACAAGAACCCTTTAAAGATAATAATATCAGGTAAATAGTAGATATATTAATTTTTTTTCAAAAGCTATTTTCTTGTATCTTATTATTTATTTCTTATATTTTAAACTAACAATGAGTGAAATTTTTACTAACTTAATGTCGAATTTACGATTTTTTTAAGCTGAAGTTAAAACTTGACATTAGCTTTCATTAATTAGCTATGAAATTAAAAAATTCTACCAATAATGTAAAGGTCTTTTCTAAGTTTCTACCTATTGCTGTTTTTATTTTTTCAGACGGAATATTTGATTTAAAAATGGAAAAAGAAAAAAATCATATTACACTATATTATTCCCAATTTGAACAATCCTCAATATGAATTATTGTTTGTGCTCCAGGTGTCGGTTTGTGCGGGACATCTCAATTTTTCAGGAGTCTAGTGATACGTCCAGATTCATTCTTGATCGAAACGCTAGTATCCTAATTTGAATCCATGATCCAATTGAATCCATACTTCAATTAGTTCGTTTGACAGAAAAAGCCAAATAAATACTATGTTAGCTCAAGCTCACTACTTTAGGTTATGAATATGGTTCGATTTTCATACATCAAAGTTATATAAATTACAAATTACAAAAAATAAAGATTTTTACTTTCACATTTTCATATTTTCTCAACAAACTTGACCCATCATAAAAGTTTTAAACTCCGCGCGTTCATTGTGTTAAGTCTTAGATACTGCCCCGATTTGAAAATCAAATTCCCTATAGTTTTTACCTTTTGTCTCGTAATTCGATATACTGAACCTGGGAACGCTAGTTATTGTTGTTTGCTTAGTTACTAAAACCATTTCAACACGTTATTACAATTATCTACTAAAATACCTATATCTACTAAATTCACTAATCTCATACGCCCAAATAATAGTTAAACTTTTATAAATAAATATAATAAAAATATAAATTATATTATAATATAAATATAAATTTAACTTATAAATCGTTAAATTTATATTCAAATTATATTTTTATTATATTTATTTATTAAAGTTTAGCTATAATTTGGACGTATGAAATTAGTGAAAAAAAAAAACTATGTCGTAATAAAATAGGGTATGACAATATTATATAAAATAATATCGGATAACATCGACGAAACGTTAAAAAAAATAAATTGTAAAAAAATGTAATGGAATCTATTTTCTATTTCTTAGTTTTAACGAACCCGTAAACGAAACGTTCAGTGAAGTATTATAACGTATATAAGAACTCGTCAAGTCAAGTAGCTGAACATTTTTCCAATGAATTATGCTTTGCAATGAATTCCAATGAATTATGTTTGACATTTCATCTTGCAAATGAAATAATTTACTTATCAATAATAGTCAAATCAATGAATAACTATTATACATTTGACATTTACTTGATTTCTAGACTTGATTTCAAGTTAAATTTAGAACAAGTAACTTGATTTTCAAGTCAAGAGATCAAGTCGTAGAAGTTATATTTTCATGTGAAATTACTTCGTTTATAGCCAAAGATTTCGTAAAAATTATTGAAATTATTTACTTACTTGCTATTTTCACATGACAATGTAACAATTTATTTGAGAAAACGTCTGCATGCAAACTTTCGGCTCGATTGGATACTCGACTTGGGAAGTAGGTAAAATATTAATTGCAAGATTCCGCCGACACAGATAAAAGAAGTGAACATAATTGTGTTAAAATAAAAACAAAAAAAATTAAATATTGATGAAATATAGGTGGTATAAGTAAGTGCTATTTTCTGTTAAATGAAGGTCAACAAAATATATTTTGCGAGAGCCATTACTTGACTTGATTTTCAAGCTAATTGACTTAAAAGTCCAAAATAAAGTCAAACTCAAGTTAAATATTAAAATTTAAATATCAAGTTAAGTCAAGCATTGAATTAACAAGGTATGTATTTCATTTTAAAGGTGACATAAAACGCTCAATTCATTGCACAAAATATTCAGTTACTTGACTAAATTCTTCGTTCTTAAACTGGTATGAGATTACTTACAAAATGTTTGAAAATTGGATTAATATTACTTTGAATAACTATTAGTCCTTCTAAAAAATATTAATGCACTTTGAATTGGAAATCAGATAATATAATTATAGACCGAAAAATGTTATTTTCAATAATTTTACTGAAAGGATTTCTTAAAAGAAATAGATATAAAAAACGATCAGGTGTTTTTGTGTCAAAAATATTGGTTTATGTGACTTGACTTAAAAGATATCAAATTTCAAAACTTCTTCAATTCTTGGTTATATGTTGTACTAATAGAGTAAGGATATGAGGGTTGAAACTGGGAATGACCGTGGGAACTTTAACCTCTGACAGTCTAAGACGTTTAGGAAGTAGCCCAGACGATATCGAGACATGTGCACACTTGCACCTATAGCCACCCTCACAGACAGCCATACAGATACCACTCGGTTTTATTTGTGCAACCACTGTCCGTCTATCACTGACTTTTTTATATTTATAAACGTATCCATTTCCGGCATCCCCAAGGAATTCCATATTTCACTGAACTGTAGGAAGTAGCTGAAAGCGGGAATAGATAGATAGAGGGTGGCCGCGATAAGGGAAATATGATATACAGATCCGAGTCGAGGCAACAGCTGTGTCTAGGTCGCAAGGTCATACCTGGAATCGTTTCCTGGTTCCCACACGGTTGATGCACTTCCCGTTGTTCCTGAATTTTAATCGCAACCACTTGATATGTTAAATATGCATAACACATTTTCGCTAGATCTTATCTACTTAAAAACATTTTTGAAAATCCTTTTTTTTGTCTCGAACTCCTTTTTTTTTTTGGTTAATACATAATATGTTCATAAAAGTAATTTGAATCATTTCCAAAAGTCATTAGTGGAACATTGAAGACACCCTTCTTCCTCGTTTTCTGGCTCGAAAAGCCAATTTTATTGTGCCGGAACAAGTGAACTTTAGCATTTAGTTCAACAGCTTCCGCCAGCATGGAATGATGTGGTAAATGGTAATTTTGCAAGGGGTGTTTTTTGAAATATTTTTCTTTCACATCTGTATGAAATTTAAATAGGAAATACGCAAAAAGATTTTTTTTGTTTCCTTGTTTTTTGGTTATTTTGATTTGTTACACTTCTTCATAATATGTACGTTAATAATAGTAGGTACTTCTACTTATAGATAGATAGATAGATAGGTAATATGTTTCAATTTTTTTAATTTTTTTGATAATATTATTTGTTTGTCAAAACCCTTAATAAGATTTTATCAGTAGTCAATTTTGGTTAACAATAAAAAAAGCAACTTGACACTTATTTAAACATTTTTAAAAATGCTACAGTATAAATTGAAAATATGCATTGATATATGTAAATTTTCTGGTTTTTTACAAATAAAATATTTGAAAAAAGTATACCTATACAAGAAGTAATTGTCCAAACTTCATTTTTCATTTCTTTCAGCCTAAATATTTACATTAACCAGCAGCATTTCCCATTATCTGACTAAAGGTTTGATAAGTGCAAAAGTAAACTAAAACTTATTTACAAATGTGTAAAAATAAAACTAAGTACATAATTTTCGCCTATATTATGCTTGAATAATAAATGAGTTTACCTTTATGCGAATATAATGTGAATAGAAGAAGATATTATAAGGGACCGTTGTATATTCTTGACTGTTTTATCTTTATTGTCATTGCTGTTTATGGGCTTAATAAATATGCATACTAGACTCTTGTAACTACATTCTTTAAGTACCCACTATCTATACTTCATTTCGCTTCTTCAATATATTGTCATGAAGTTACATATAATTTTTGAGAATTATGTCTGTGAATGTTTAACTTCCTGTTATCATATACAAGTACAGCAGCGTGTAAATGCTAATACAATGCAATTTGTATTTGGTTTTTATTTTATTTAATTTTTAAATTATTTAATTAGAATTGTTTCTTGTGTTTGATTCTTCTATGATGAAGCTAAAAATATACAAATTGATTTTAGAATTAGGTATGTTTAATTTTTATGGAAGGAGGCACTATTTGCCTCCATAGACGACCCACCAATGTTAATATCATTAATTAATTAATTAATACACATTCTTAAGAGCCTAGTTTTTTTCTGGTTCTTAAACTTGTCCCAAAAAAATAAAACTTACACAAAATGTTAATGAAATCAATAAAATATTCGATTAAAAATTAATCAAATTTTATAATTTAAACGGGATTTCTTCTAATTTAAGGCCGCTCCAATAGCTGAAATCATTAGCGATCTTTGTAAAAATTGCCTTGTATTGTGTCAGTACATACCTAAATTATTTTAATAGTGCATTGGTTTTGAAATTTTTTCAATTTGCATCTTCTAGCTTTGAGAACCTCGTGTGTAAATTGCATTCAATTTTCAGAAATCGAAAAATCGATTATTCGAATATAGCACTACTAGTTGATTCACACCCGTATCGCTTAGTATTACTAAATTAAACTTAATTATTGGTACCTTCATATTATCCAATAAATATTATTTATATAAAAATTATAATCGTAATTCCCCATAAACCATTCGTATTTCGAAAATAATAAATATTCTGTTGCATTTATAAGAGAGTACTAAATTGCTTACTACTATACTATAAAGCGCTCGTTGTTAGGTCGCACCATTCTTCTAAGCCAACAAGCTTTCCATTTACAACTACCGTAGATTTTTCAGAAACAGAACAGAAAAAAACAGAAACCGTACATTTTTCCAAAATTATAAATATTTTGGGTGTAATCCAACGAATTTTTCAATTTTAGATTCTTTCCTGGTAAGTTTCATCAACATTCACATTAAAAAAAACTTTCTATGTTAAAAGTTGTTAAGGTGTTATTTTCAAATCTCGGATATAGTTATATAATTTTCTATTGTAGTCGAATCTCAATGATAGCCCAAAATTTTTTCATGGGTTTTCGCATTCACCGATCACTAATAATTAATCGTAGAAGTTAATGCAACCTAAACTTTTTATTAAAATACTAATGCTGCCAAAATTGACTTATCCTATAGGAATTAGGCACCTTTCTAGGATAAAATGATAAAATATTTTATGACGATCATTGTCTTATGAACTCGACTAGTCAACCCGGTGTTAAAATCTGTTTCTTTTTCCCAAAATGACAATAGCCAAGCCAATAAACATGTTTACATTAAAAAGGAACCGATAAGAACCGTGTACTTTTGCTGGGATAAATATTTTTTGTATCTGTTTTGGAAACCTTACATATTGCGACGGGATTAATCAAAAATATATTAAAATTCACGTTTAAGGTTCTTTTAAATCTTTGGAAATATTCACCAAATGTTTAAATAACCAATAAATTTATTTAGTTTTGCTCGATGATTAACAATTTATAACAAAAAAACACTGTTCAATCACTTTTCGCACTATTTCACTCGAACAGTCAGTTTTCGCTGTTCAATATTTTATTCACTGGCTAAATTCTTCAGACTTACTCAATCCGGCGACTCTTTGTATTTATATAGGCAATAAGAATTACCAGAATGTGCCAAACTGTTCTCCATTATTCGATATGCTTATTTAAAATAAAATGACCGTAGAATTGGTTTAACTATCTATTATTGAAGTTTCGATCTAATAATCTGAATTATTTATTCTTTTCTATGGTTGTTCGTTTCAATAAGTCATTAAAGCCCATACACATTCTCAGTTTTACTGCACAGTTGACCGAATTAAATAACTGTTAAAATTGTAAGATGGAAGAATTGAAAGTGTTTTTTCCTTGTTTCTATACGTTTCTTCAATTCCATCATAAATCTTGGGCAGTATTTGATCTGTATAGCTGAGTGAGCTGCGCATTTTTTGCTGGAAAAGTGGGTCACAGATCTGCCACAGCGTAAATACCTCCGAAAATTGTGCAGTTTCACTCAAAATACAGTTTATCGTATCGTACAGACATGACAGGCCTTAAGTTTTTTTTGTGTAGTTATTTCAATAAGGTGAGATAGTAGATAAATAGATGAAAATATAAATTTTTCCTGGATGAAAAGTATTTTGTCATTAAGTGCTACTGATCAAAAAATTAGTTTAATCTAATGATTTTTTCTTGAGTTATAAAAAGACAAACAAATATACATTCACATTCATAAATTATTTACCTATATAATATATTTGGTATTATATTGGGTTGATGCAATTAACGGTAATTTGTTTAACCACATTAAGTGCGTTAAAATATATTATAATATTATATCTTACTAATATAAGTAGATAATACGTATTTGCAATCAAATACAAAGGGGAAAAACCACAAACGAAGTAGTGATTATATTTGTAATAGTGCAAATCTTGTAATAGATTATTACCTTTTACATAATAATATTATAATCTCATCACTAATATAAAACATTACAACAAAATATCTTGTAATAACAAAGTAGAGAAGTTACATGAAACTCGTTGTTAGTTAAAAGATCATAAATAAAACTACAGTTGGATAAAAAAATTGTTCATAAAATCCCACCCTTTACACTAAAATCCCCTTTATTTGAATTTTCCCAGGAAAAAGTTTTAAGGAAAAGTTGTAGGCCTTCATGAGTCTAAATAACCATGGCCAGTTTTTTTTTGTTGATGTTTTAAGTCGTTTTAACATTTAAGGTCATAAATCATGACTGTCTAAACACAGAAAAGTTCTGTTGGTCAATTTTATGTTAGGTCTAGGATTCAACGGGGATCGAACCCAGTACCACTTGACGCTTGAAGCGGAGAGAGCAATTGCTCTAACCAGTGCACCAATAGCTGAATAACGTGGGGCTTCTTTTCCACCAATTTCAACTAAAAGCTTCACAGAAGCATGAAGGCAAACCAAGTTTGGTGAATTTTGGATAAAGCTTCCAATACAATATCACTGTCACACATAGACATTTTTCTTAACACCACTTTTTCGAACTCAGGGGACCTGAAAACGTGTACTTCCGGTGAAAACTAAAAATCAAAAATTTGACCCGATTACAATAGATACTTCCTTTACTTTGAAGTAGTAAAAAAAAAGTAAGAATTGAGAATCTTGTATTAATATTTAAGAAGATATGATTAAGTAAAAATTTATTAATCTAAACTAGTTTCAGTGTAAGTTTGAGTTCATATTAAAGATTTAAATTTGAAATACGTACTCCGGATGCGGTACAAAAATTGAGAAATACCCTCAATTAAAATCCACCTGCATTCCATTTCCTCGTATCAAATTCAAGGAAAACCTAAAAAACATCTTCACGTGCGTACGTTTTCTTATACCAAACCATTTCCATATCGATTACAAAAATCTTAATCCGTTCAAAAAGTTCAAGCAATAATACAATAACCAACAATATGCACTTAAATATTTATTATATACCTATATAAGCGCAAGTCTATATATTATGCGTGTGAAACGTTGGGGTGTCGTTGAATTGTAAACTAACGTTGTTATCTTTTCTTAATTATGAACTAACTTAATTATAAACCGTCCTCGAGATGTTTGCACACTCTTTATCTTCCTCTTTTTCATTTGCACCCGCCTAAAATAAGTACAGAAGAAATGAACGAGGGTGAGATTTCTCATTCCTCGCACTTTTCTTCCTGTTTATTTCAAACGTTTGAATTTTGAGACTGTCGTAACGAGAAGTAAAATTTATGTGTGTGTGATAACTAGAGAAAAATACGACCAACGTAAGCTGACATCAAACACAAAAGATTTTATGTCAAATTGAGTTGTATTAGGTATAATTTAACATGAATTGGTTACGCATGAAATTTCTAGTCCAGGTGTTTTAAAAAAAAATGTCAAATTATCTAAGAGTAATATTAGTTGTGTTATTGAAAAAAAAAACTAGTCTATTGTTAATGATATTTAAAGGAAATTGCCTACTAATTGTTATAGCTTTATATTTCTTCTTTGTGTATAAGCGTGAAAATTGGTTTATTAAGGATGAAACGTGTGCTGATGTATTTTCCTTACGTTCACCTAATACTGAAACGACATATAATTCATATATCTTTCTCTTCTTCTTCTACATCTCTTCATCATGTCGTTTGTCGTCTTCTTTCACGCTCGTTAGTGAGCACTAATTAATATGGTAATGAGAAGATGACTGCAGCGTGCAGCAGCCTGGACGGTGGTGATAAAATATCTCAAAGTCGCTGTTTGATTCATTGCTGGGGGATGAAATTTTTTATTTAATTTTGTCTCATATCTCACGTATTACTTTATAGTTAACTTAGGTTTCCGTTACAATATTATAATAAAGAAGAATGTCAGAAGGAACGATTTGTTTTGTTAGCTAACAATAATCTTAAAACTAATCAAAACAGAAAATTTTGCGATAAGAAAATGAATAAATAAATTATAAAAGTTGATTTTATAATTGTAGCTATATAGTTATTCTTGTTAAACAATGGAACTTAGGAAAAATTTTAAGAAGAACATTTTGAAAAATACAATAATTGAAAAATTTTGGTCGTTTCATGAATATATTATTTATTTTAATTTCAATATTTCTTTAATGATATTACTTGAATATAAGTTTTAAACTATAGAAAATTTAACGTGTTATGTAAGGATAGCTTGTACAAAATCTCTGCCATATGCAAGCAACATTCCAGTCTACAATCCCGACAGTTTCGACTTGAATATTTTCCCCTTCGTAATTTTCTACCGTACAACAGCAGCGTTTTGGTATTTTTCTTCTAACGCTCTCGTATGTAGTAATTACCTTAGTGTATTTACTTACGGTTTCAATTAATCAAGATATGTAGACATTATGAATTAACATCCCTCTATTCTCTCTAAATCTAAAATTTTCTCGCTCTATGTATACTCTCTTGTGCTTGTGTTTAGTCCGTTTCATTCGCATCGGAATGGAATTTGTCTCAAAACGTTCTTATTTTGAATTGGTATTACGATTCTAGCCTAACTGTAAGATTTATATAAGTAAATAAAATTTATGGCTATAATTTTCATGTTTAATTTCACCTACTTAAGCGAACTTTTTCTAATCCCGATCACATTGTAAAACAATAAAATTTTATTTAATTAATCAAAGCACTTTTCTATGTGTGTTTAAAAAACGATTTTGTTGTTTGATTGATTAGAGAATTTTAAAAGAGGTTTCAACAAATCCAAATAAACAAAACTAAAAAGGAGATTTTCGCTTAGCAATAAGGGGTTGTTCTTTTACAAACCGCACAAAATCAGAACAAACTTTAACTTGACATTTTAGAATCTTCTGATTTTTTTTTACAGCTTCTTTACGTAAATTTAATTGACACCTGTGTTTGGATTTTTTTCGAAAAAAGATTTTTTTGAAACTATGCCTATTTACTTAAATTTTCGATGATTTGCTGAATTTTCTCCAACCTTTGCCTATTTAAAATTTAATATCTCCTGTTCTACTATTCGGATTAACGTTGGGTTTTATTATTTTACACTTTGTTACTTAAGGTTTTAAAGTATATTAAAAAAAAAAATTTGCAAAAATTTTTTAAGCATTTGCAATTTAATTGTTTATACGCTCATAACACCTCTTATCCTAATTTTAATCGAATTAAAAAAATATCATTTTATCATCTACAAAATGCATTTTACAAAAACCTGAGATCTCTGTTAATTTGGAAGATATTAAATATTTCCGTGCGGAAGGAGCCGAAACGCATTGAGCACAAGTAAAAACGTGTTAAAACTATTTAATACAGTACAGCGTGAATGATAACAAATTTTAATGCGATTCGGCTCTTTCGCTCGAAAATATTTAATTAATATCTTCCAAATTAACAGAGATTCCAACTTTTTGTAAAATGCATTTTATAGAAGAAAAAATAAGGAATTGAATGATATTTTTTTTTAATTCGACTCAAGTTGGGGGAAGGGGGTGTTAATAGTGTATAAACAATTAAATTGCAATTGTTTATAAAAAGTATTTATGCAATTTTTTTTAAAATATACTTTGAAACCTTAAGTAATAAAGTGTGGAATAAAAAAAAACCGACATTAATTCGAATACTAGAATTGGAGATATTAAGTTTCAAATTGGCAAAGGTAGGAGAAAATTCAGCAAATCATCGAAAATTTAAATGGGCATAAGTAGTTTCGATAGAAACATGTTTTGAGCAAAATCCAAAAATACGTGTCAATTAAATTTCCGTAAAGAAGCTGTTAATAAAAAATTCAGCCGATTCTAAAATGTGAAGTGTCCAATGGTGTGCGATTTGTAAAAGACCCAAAGTTAGATAACTACTACTTATGAATTAGCTATCAAAAAATTACATATTTGAAATTTATCAACTTTTTATAACAAGCATGAACTCTGTATCTATATGCATTTTCTCGAATGTCAATGAAAATTTAATGTGATTGAAATTGTATAAAATATGCCCACATTATGGGAAATGAATGGAACATATTTGCATATTTTTGATGCTGATAATTTTACATTGAAAATTGGCACAATTAAAATTTGTTAATTTTTCGAAAAAACCCATGAATGGTAAATGCATTATTTCAAAAAATAACAAAACTTTGTGGTTAGAATTGAATGTTTGAAAAGTGAATCAATGCAACATACTTTTATCTTAAAACATTTTTGAATTATATTGTATAAGAAAAACGGAAAATACGTTTTTAAGTGTAGTTTATAGATGTCTAAGCAAATCACTGAGTTTAAAAGCAATCATATCCATCGATACATTGACATTGTTAAAAAATGCACATTTGAAATTTGTCGATTGTGCTTGAACTTAGAAGTGTTAGTACAGATTTTTTTTCGAAAATCACTCAAAATTACATATACTTGGGATTGGAAGAGATTTACACAGAGAGCACAGCAACTGTTGGAGAATCAGTGAAACATATTTGTATGTTTAAACTTTTAAAATCATATAGGAAATAGGAGCCATCCACAAACCACGTAACGCGTTTTCTGTAATTTTTGACCCCCCCCCCCTACTACGTAACAGTATTTAAGCTATCTAATATTATATATTTTAATCGTACATAACATAAGAACATACCGCTTCCCCTGGTAAAGTGAGTAGTTTAGGGGTGGCCTCAAGAATGTATTCTATGTACGTATTTTATGGACAGCTTTATCGTTTAAACTTTAAGTAATGAGTCTAAGAGCAAAATTTTGAGGTTTAGTTTATAATTGATAGTTATAGGAGTACGTTTTGTACTAACCCAAAAATTCTATTCAGTGCATTGTTGAGTCGTTTGTCACCGTATGCACCAGTGGTCCTAAGGTCGATTCCAAATGGAAACACATTATTTTATACCGTATTTAAATGTCAGTCTCTTTTAATCGTAGTAGTTGATGGGACCTTTAATACCACAGTAAAAAAAGATAAAATAGAAACTATTTACAACATCCTTAATATTTATTCAAATCATTGTTATTTCGTATTGATACATATGGTTAGATATTAGATCAGGATTTACAATGAATGCAAACAGCATTCTTGTCTTTATATAATTATGTTGTCTTCATATACAAATTATACATACATTTTTTCTATTTGAAAAACGAATTTTTGACACTCATGATGGATGTTTATGAAAATTGTTATCACCATAATATTATAATCATCAAATATATGTGGCGAAACGTTGCGACATGATATTCTGTTTGCATTCATTGTAAATCCCGATCCATTGCCCTTCTAACCATATATATCAATATTTACATCTTCTTGTCAGGTTGTTTTAAGCTTTAATTGAAAACCATAATGGCCCAGATTTTGTGTAATATGTAAAGTATTTAAATAAATAGTTTTAGTATTCATATTGTTTCATATTGTTGACAGTATATACTTCAATTCACACAAATTTTCAACAATCGTCTGGTTGTTGTTAAATGTTAATCAAATGCTTTTCTATTATTCAATTGATAACACTGGTCAACACCATGTTATACTTCAGCGGAACACCTTTTGTAAGATTTTCTTACGAATTATTTTATCATGCCTAATCTTTACATAGTAAAAAACAAAGTCGCTCCCGCTGTCTGTCCCTTAGATCTTTTAAATTATAAGACGGATTTTAATGCAGTTTTCAACAATTGATGGAGTGATCCAAAAAGAAGGTTTGTAGGTATAAAAAAGGGTTATTGTAGTAGAGAAAACTCGGGAAATTCAAAGATTTGTAATGTGATGTCATAACAAACATATTTTTGTGCACTTACATTGCAAACGTTGGCTAAACCTTACGAGATAGATCAAACTAATATGCGGCAAAATTGCGTACCTTAAAAAAATTGATAAAAGTCCGCGACGGTATATGTCTATCTGCTAAGGAAAACCCACAGGAAGCATTTTTATCTTCAACATATTACAAAAAAAATTATTGGTTTGTTTACCAAGCTATTTTTATACAATACAATTTTATCCTTTATCCAATTAAATATATTAGATATGTTGTGCCTTTCATATAGATCAAAATTGCCTTTACAGCATATCATCAAAATGAATATCATAAAAAATATCAGACATTTACAAAGCGTTGGTGGAACGGCGGGCTATTTTGTATGGCGTTCGTAGTGGCTGTTTTATTGGTATCTCTTTCTTATATATGTAAAAATATTATGTTGGTCCTTTTCTAGGATAAAACTCGAAACATTCTGCACTGACTAAGCATTTTAACGCATTTTCCTCGAGAAGGCCCGACCAATTTTACACAGTTACGAACAAAATCTCTACAAAGTTTAAATTAAAGATTGACAATTTTTACTAGAAAATAAATATGAATTTTAATTGAACACCCGAGAAAATTAATCATGACATTTTTTTTAATATTTGAATTTCTTTATTGTTCATTGTCGAAAATATTAAATAGAAAAAAACGGATTAATATTAAATTTTTAAATAACTAACAATTACTTAACGAAACGAATTTTAATGACGTTTTGTTAAAGATACCTCAGATCTTAACATATTGAATACCATTTATCCTAAAAAAGGTACGGTTCCTGTATGACAGCTCTTAATCTTTTCTACTTAAGAAGCTGAACGGTGTTAAATGACATTTGGTATGAAAGATATTCAAATTTTCTTAAAGGACTTTTTTATACCTACTTAAAATATCTTATATATTTATAGTATAAATTAGTATAAATATACTTAATATCTCTTCCTAGAAAAGTAGTTTTAAGAATTTTGATGAACTTACTTTGTATCTAAAGTCTGGAAGTATCTTTCATCTTTTTCTGTAAAAAAAAATTTATACCTATTTCGCTATGAAAGTAAGGAATTTATTAATCAATCAATTACATTTAGATATTCTCAGCAAAGCGAGCGGGTATCAGCTAGTTTAATTTATAATGCTGGAAGTATGATTTTGTCTCTGTTTAATAATGGCTTCTTTACTATGTTGGCACTTGGCTCTATCAACAGTTAAAGACTTTCTCAAAGGTCACAAACCTTGTTCCCAATGAAGTTGTTTTGTTCTATACTATCCCACAGAAAAATAAAACAAGGGTATTTTGTGTATCCACTTTGTTGATCAAGTAAAAATTTAATTATATTCAAAGCTACACAAAGCCCCGACTATTTAATTTTTTTCAAAACCAATAAGTTAGATATCTACGCTGAAATCATAAAAACTAGAGCATATCTATCGCTAAATATACTTGTAAACTATGCACTTGAAAACATAGAAATTCGCAGAGATCTCAAGGGCAATACATTTTTTTTTTGTGAAGCTGTGTATTTTTTTTTTTTTAAAAATAAAAAATTTCAAATTTAACGAGTTCGTCTCTATGCCTTAATAGTTTTGCTAACTTTTATAAACTAATTACCTTAAAATTAGTGTTTGTTATCTTATCAAGACTTACAATTGAGTGATTTATATAAGGAGCTTTTTCTTGGCAGAAAAAAAAACGCCAGAAATGAAGTCGTCTTAATTTAAGAAAAATATAAATCCGGCACTGCTTCAACAAACAAGCAGTCATTGATTGATTAAAGAGATATTTTCGCGTAAATAATTTTTATAGGTTTATAATTAATTGGTAATAGATAACGTTTCAGGGTAAGCTTTTTTCTAACAAGTATTTTTATCATCTAGCTAATTTAAATTTGCGATTAACAACTGATAGAAATAATGTTAGGTTTTTGTTAATTTTAATAAAATTTTTTTTTTCGTTATTTTTCAACATGGAAATTTTAGTTACATATAAATATAGCAGACACGGAAATTATAAAATATCTATATCGATTTTTTATGTTTCTCTTTTAAATAAAATCAATAATTTATATTTTTCTTTCGTCATACTAGAGGTTAACTAGATAATTCTATTTTTATTATGTTTAAAGAAGGGAAAACTTGACTGCGTGCAATTTTTTTTTTTCAAGTGACAGGTAAATTATAAAACAACTCACATTTTATTTTTAAGTGAAATTACCAGTTCCACATACATTTCACAATATGCAAATTATAAAAAAAAATAAAATCATTAACTGAACTGCATTCCATTTAAAATTCTCGGGGGACTTACTCGATTAAGTATGTTTATATATCGTTTCAATGGATTTTATTTGATTTTTGAAGGTTTCGCTAAAAGGAGGCCCGTAACGAAAGCGATTACCTTGATTGAAGCCTTTTCACAATCAGTTTCATTTCCAAAAAGACAAACGTTAAATATATTTCGTTAACAAAATAAACAATTTAGACAAATTAGAAAGGGGGATTACTTACATTGTGCTAATAAAATTCTCAAATAATTGTAATAATACTCATGAATGAGTAAATGTTATTTATTTATTTTTAAATCAGGTTTAAAAAAATTTAATAGGTACTTTTCCTAAAATTGATAGGTAATCGATTGATAAACGAATCATTGATTTCAATGATCGTGTATTTCAATAATATGAACTTTACCTTGAAACGCATTGTTTAAGGTTGCTTTTTATTTTAATTTTTTTAGAGGTGAAAAGAGGTTGGTCGAGAACGGGTTGTTGGAGCGGAACAAGAGCATGAATTACCTAAGTACATTGTGTTTTTGGAACACGTAACTCTTCCAACCGCGTCAATTAATTAACTCAAAAAAATTGAGCTTACAACATTCCATTTAAATGTTGTTGACGATTTTCACGCTCGGTTGACAATTATTGCAATTTGAGTAGATTAAAATTGATTTTGTAGATCAGATTTGTTCAATGTCTTCCTACGTAATTTGATTTATAAGTATTTTCTATAAGTTGTATGGCTCTAATAACTATTGTACAATATCACATTTTGCGAAATTTTACTGTCTCTGCGTGAATTTGTTTGAAATTTCAATACCAAAAGTTAACTGTTCAAAATTTTTATACAATACTGTTTTTAAATTCTTTCAAAAATATCTTAATAAACTATAATTAAATCAAAGATGCTACCATTAACGCTAAAACCACTTAAAAGATTTTGACCAAATCTAAATTAATTTTTTATTTGGATAATTGGTCGTTTGCAAAAATAAAAAAAAATATCCTCATACATTTAGTAACTTTAAAGTAATTAACGTTTTAACATTAACAATGAACGTATAAATGTCAGTAATGTAAGAGAGAGCATAAGGCTCTCTCTCCCTTCCTACCTCCCTCCCATCCAATATCTCAAACAAACATATATACAATTAATGAACTATGGGCCACCAACATCGAGAAAAAAACTATATATCGATCATAAACTTCGATGTTTTTAACATCGATGTTTCACTTTTAAAAATATCGGTTTTCTAATATTGATGTTTTTTATGAGCGATGTTGCATCCCTAAAAACAAGTCACCTATTGGCGCAGTGGCTAGAGAAGTAGTTCTCTTCACTTCATGCGTCAAGTGGTTCGGGTTTGATTCCCGTTGAATCCTACACTTAAGACCATAGGCCTAAGATTAAAATTGACCAACAGAAATTTTCTGTGTTTAGACAGTCATGATATGACCTAAACTGTTAAAGCTACTAAAAAAACACCAAAAAAAAAATGATTGAACTGTCATTCCAAGCAATGCTTATAAGTATTTAAGTATGAAAATATTAATTTTGTGGTATATTTTTGATGTAACTTAATATAAATTACAAGCAATTAACAAAGATACCTACAGTTTTTTTTTCTATTTCAAAAGCAATCCTTTTCATTTCAAATATAATTTTCCAAAAATTTTCATTGATTACTATGCAAAAAATATTTTACCCAATTTTTTTCCGTTTTACGGGTCCCAGGATATTCTTTCCTTTTATCACTGCGACTAAGGAGGTCTATTGTGGTGTGACCCTCGGTGTTTACTAGGGAAGCTCCAGACTGTTAAAGAAAGCCAGCACCTACCTAGGGTGGTCTATCGCGTCTAGGCGTCATTTTACCCAATATTCAATGAATATTTTTCAGAAAAATACTATTTGAAATGAGTAGGGTAATGAGTAATGAGTATTTAAAATTTAATTATTCATAATGAATAATAAGAAATGAGTAATTTATGTGCATCTCCCCTCCATCCCTCTCTCTCTTAGATATACAATAAACATGATAAAAATCAGGTTTTTTGGCTCTTGTGAAGATGGTAATTTAGAGTACAGTGGCCCGTATAAACGCTTGTTAGGAGCCTTACGTCCCTTTTATCTAGTGACAACATGTCATAAGTTCTCTTTTTGGAGTATTTTATGAATTTCCTAGCTTGTCTATGGTTTTGGTCTCTCAAGCTAGAAAAGCGTTGACACTGATCTATTTGATTATAATATCGGTTTTTTATTTCAAACATAACCGTTTTTGTTTCAAAAGCAACCCTTCTCATTTCAAAAGCATGTATCATTTTAAATAACACTTTTTTTTAAATTTCATTGATTTTAGTGAAATGTTTTAGACCTAATATTCAATGGAAATTTAAAGTGTTGTTTGAAACGAAAAAGGTTGGTTTTGTAATGAAAACTGTTGTATTTGAAATGAAAAACTTTGTATTAGAAATAAACAAAATAAAAACAGGTTTATAATTATGGATAAGACATCAAAAACTTATAATAACGTATAAGCCCACTGACTTGGCTGGTACAGTTTCCGCTTCCCTTTAACAACTACGAGTAAATTGAACGATCACGTAAAGTGAACCATATTAAGATATAACATAATCACTCAGGAAATTAAACACCTTTTTTATCATTACCTTGATGAAATAAGCAATTAATTAACTGTACGATAATAAAAATCTAATACAATGTCAGAATTCGATTAATTTAATTCACGCATCTAGGTATTGTCATTTAACGTTATTAGACAAGTTCTCCTTGAAAAAATTAAGGAAAACCCAAAGAGCTGGCTGATTGGGCCAATTTATTTCGTATGATTATCTGGAAGCATTAGGTTCTCTACATTTATTACAAGTTCATGTTATTTCCCAATTCTCGCTCAAAAACCAAGGACTTGCAATGGAAATAACATGGATTCATTATAATTGTATTGTATAAATACTGTGTTAAACAATAACGATGAAAGTTGTTCTGTGGACCTTTCGTGTGGTTGTCTTGTTTTCAAGTGACTATTCATATATATAAGATCATTTCAATTGGAGAAGAGTTTAAATGTTCCTTCTTACACTGTGGCTCGTGTTGAGTTTTTAAGAAATCCTTTTCAACACTACATTTCAAGAACTGATTTACTTAATATGATCTGAGAAAATGATTGTGATGTTGTTTTCTACTGTTTTGTGTTTGGATTTACTGATTTTTATCAATGGGTATGCATTTTTTCCTTGTGCTTATGAATGTATTTTGTATTGCTTTATTAACCAATTAAAATTTGGCTGGTTAATATTAATTAGATATTTCTTATCGATCCTTAAACATCTATACTAAAGTGGAAAACAGTTATAACGAAACTAAAGGGATCTAAATGTTTTTTTTTCGTTTAAATGATTTTTGTTTTAAAAGAAAAATATAAACTACTGCACATTGTTTAAAATGTTAATTTATTAATTGTAAAATTAAATTCTTGTGGTAATATAGATTAATTAAAGTTTATATTTGCAAAAAAAAATCATTTTATCGCCTGGGCTACTTTACTGTTTATCTGAAAAAATTTTAATTATTTTTAACGATTTTTTAAAAGTAGGTATGTTTCTTAAAATGATAGTTTTGCTTAGTTTAGCGATCATTTTGGGTACTACGAAATTCACTAAGTGTGCTGCCAAATTTTAGAAACGCTAACATTATTAATGTTTATAAGTATTATGGTCAGTGTGGTGCTAAATTTTGAATTTTTTTTAAAGCGTACCGCGAAAAAAAGGTTGAGGATCACTGCATTATAGTATTCTTCATCTTATTGCATCTTCTGTTTTCGAAAGATGATAATTCAAATGTCAATACTGTAGTCTTGGAAACTGTAGCATGGAATATTTCTGTAGATGAGCGGCCAAATCATCTCCACAGGTCTTTAAGTAATTAGTTCTGGCGTTTTTCTACTGATCTTTAACCTTGTATTTTATCCTCTATTATGAGTCGTATTGTGGTTTGGAATCACAAATTTATTTCGTTATAAACAAATTTTATTGTAAGCTTTTTCCAGTGTACTTTATTTAAAGTTGAACGAATAATTTTAAACGTACTAATTATTAATTCCATACTGAACTTTTTAAGTATCCCCTTTCGGCAACCTAAATGCCTGATTAGATTTTAGGTAGCATCATTGAAGGAAAATCCGGGCTCGAAAAATTCATCAGACATTCCTTCTCCCCCTAACACCCTAACTGCTGTTTTCTATTTGTTTTTATAAAGTATAATAATTTATTTTTTGGAAAACACTTCTTTTTCAAAATTTAGAGCTCCATGAAAGCAATGAGTTCGGGAGAATCCTTCCCTGAATGTATACTGAACTTTGACTTAAAAGTTTTTTTTTTCTAAAGGGAGAAATTTACTCCTCAACTTTATTATTTACTTTTCCTATTACTAAACTAATAAATCAAATACTGAGTAACATTATTGTTGTAAATGGGTGAAATCATGGGGTATCTACTGCTAGTTTTTAATAACTTGAAATGGAAGTTCAAAGTGTATATTTACAGTAAGTTGATTTGTCCGAAACCAAAAGTAGTTATTAGTAGCTACTACAAGTATACAGTTGATCAGACCAAAGATTAGGAAATCGAGTTTAAATTATTTTGTGAACATCAATTTCTTTCATAAATTTTTAAAATATAAAGCCTAATTCAAATTTGTTAAAATTTTATTTTATATACTTGTTTTAAATGCTATTACCGAACATTTCGAGACCAAATAAAAAAAGTAACTTTTAGTTAAATTAATAAGTTCAAATATGACTAATATTGTTTACTTTACTTTTTAAGGTTCAATGAAGAAAGTTTTTCCATTAACGAAAATTTACTCAACCGGGTAGCGAGTAAAGATTTTTCATTTGGTGTCGCATCATCTGCGTACCAAATAGAAGGAGGCTGGAATCAAGATAGTGAGAATAATAAAGATACACGTTATTGAATCGTTTAATAATGAGACTATTTTTTAGATCGAGGAGAAAGTATTTGGGATAAATACACTCATGAGCATCCCGAACGAATTTGGGGCGGTAGTACGGGCGATGTTGCCTGTGATTCATACAACAACATTGACCGTGATGTGAAAATGTTGACCGAGCTGGGTGTAGACTTTTATCGCTTTTCCATATCATGGTCACGTATTTTGCCTCGAGGTTTTGCCAACGAAATCAATAAAAAAGGGATTGAATATTATGATACACTATTAAATGCCTTGCATGCCCACAACATCACACCAATGGTGACAATTTATCATTGGGACCTACCACAACCGGTACAAGATTTGGGTGGCTGGGCCAACAGTGAAATAGTGGATTTGTTCACGGAATATGCCCGTGTTTTATTCGATCATTTCGCTGACCGAGTTCCGGTTTGGACCACAGTTAATGAGCCTTATCATGTGTGTAGATTTGGTTATGGAACACAAATGTATCCACCTGATTTTGTCTCAGACGGCATAGGCGATTACAAATGCATGCATAATATACATAAAGCGCACGCAAACGTTTTTCATCTATATAAAAGTAATTACGAAATTCGGTTTCCAGCAAAAATTGGACTGGTGGCTAGTTGCATTTTTTTCGAACCAAAAACTGATGATCCGAATGACATTGAAGCGGCCTTACGAGTTAATTTAATGAACGTAAGTTTAAGTACATCATTTCACTTACCTATACTTGTAGATATAAGTGCTCGTTGGTATACAGTTTGGCAGATGTTTAAATATTCAAAAGGAAAAATTTAGATCTCTTGCGCAAAGGCATTAAATAATTTCATACGATTTATCCAAGTTTTAATAGTTATAAGGAGCAACATTTTTTTACTTACTTTGAGCTGATTTTTTGTTTTAGTTTTTATTTATTTTTTTTTATTAGAAATTTTTGGATGTTTTTTTAAGATAATTACTAACCATAATGCCTTTTAGCATTTAAAAAAATAGTAAACTGGCCTTTATAAAACAGAATTAGAATTGAATTGAAAGATTAAAATTACAACTATGACTTAATAATAATGGGCATTAAACTAACAAAGTTTTTAAGTTTACTAAAGCTACAAGTTTAAGTTTACGAAAAACATAAAAATTATGTTTTAATAGAGCTATGTTTAGTACTCCTATAATGTATCTTCAAATTAAAGAAGAGCACTTCCTTAGATATTCCAGTCATAAGGGTTATAATGGAAGTGGAAGATAGTAATTGCCTAGGAGACCACTGCATGATTTCTACACCCATAACGTAGTTTAATCATTTGTATATGAAGTAAAAGCTTCTTTTTTTTTCTGTGTATGATGGTATAAAGGTGCCAATTTAAAATTTCCCGGAAATAAGCGAAAATAGCTGTTAAAGATGAGATTAGAGTGAGAGAGAGTTAACGCGCTGTGACATTTGTCAGACGAGAACAACGAGTGTTTACTCTACAAGTTCTATCTCGATGGCGTGTCGTGACCGGTTGAGACACGTAAAGGGTTTAAAAACTCTACAGGCTAGTTTTCATCATCCTTATCTGAAAATTTTCGAGATTGAACACAAAATGTCAATTTTAACTGTTTAAATGTAAAAAACCATAATTATCTTGAAAACGGTTGATTGTATAATAATTTTCTATGTAAAAATAAATCATGTACTATGTTTTATGCTATACAACTTTGAAAATAACTAAAAAAGTTTTAAAAAGCACAGGAAATGAAACAATTAAAAAAAATGCTTTTTGAGAGCTTTGAGCTCGACTATCATGAAATACTGCACATTTTAATAAACTCTGAAAATATCCTTAAAAACTTTAAATAGTTTTCAGTAAATTATTTCCCATTCCGAAATTGGTATGTTATTGTAATACTTAAGGTTGTATAGGAGGTACAATCGCGAGCAAAAGTATTGAAAATTAATCTATTATTAGTTATCTTAGCTCTTAAATTATTATCTACTGTTTGTTGCTTGTTACGAAGTAAAAAAATAAAAATAAAAAACTGAAAAAAACTCATAAAATTTATGAAATTTGATTTCAACACCAAAAAATTTACTAATTTCTGACCGTGTATACCTACTCAAATTTACATAAATACAAATATTTGTAGCAATTTATAAGTGAAAAGACCAGTTTTTTGTGTTAACAATTTATTTTTCTTATACACAACGTTTCGTCGGTGTTATTCCGACTTCATCAGGTGTCTAACAATAATAACAGATAATTTATAAATTAAACTAAAAAATAAGAAATAAAATAAGATAAAATTATATATTATTATTGTTAGATACCTGATGAAGTCGGAATAACACTGACGAAACGTTGTGTATAGAAAAATAAATTATTAAAAACAAAAAACTGGTTTTTTCACCTGATAATTGCTTCAAATATTAAATTATTTAGATCTGAAAATTAGTATTATAAATACAAATTTAAATTTTGAAAAATTGTTTTATACAGTTCAAATAATATAATTTGAAAATTGGAAATATTTATCATCATTTTTACATTAGTTGAAATGTTAATCTATTGTTAGTAATAAAAAATTTAATCCCTTAACTTTTCAAAAACGGATACCTCATATGAAGGTGATTTTGATTCCCCTCAATGAGATAAATTAAATTTTTTCTTAGCCGTGTAAAGACTGGTCACCTGTATTTATATAAATTTACTCAATCATATAATTTCTATAGAAAATAAAATAATGAGGAAGTTATTCAAATCATAAAATTCAATATATATCTATACTAAAGAAAAATTTATTTCTTCAGATTGGCTGGCAAACCTATCCTGTATACGGTCCACAAGGCGACTATCCAGAAAAAATGAAAAAGGCGATATCAGCTAGAAGCCGAATCGAGGGCTTCTCTAAATCCCGTCTTCCAACTTTTACTCCAGCTGAAATCAAATACATTCGAGGCACGTACGATTATTTGGGACTCAACTATTACACGGCTCGTCTTGTTGAAGCCTCTAATACCTCAAAATCGAAAATTCCTTCATACAACAACGATATTGGTGCTAAAGACTCAATAAATATCAAATGGAAACAATCCGGAGTCGACTGGCTACAGGTATATAACACTCAATTATTTATTACATCATCCGTCCCAACAATTATTATAAAAACCAGTTGATTTTGCAACTCGTTACAAAAAATCGCCACTTATTAAAATTCTTCTCGGTCAAATTAACAAATCGTTTACCTTTTACGAATGTAATTTAATAGTTAAACGATTAGAAAAATTGAAATAGGTAAATAAAATATTCTATGCATGTCAAGGTGAAGCACGGACAATTACGAATCTAGATAATAAAATAATTTCGTTAAATTATCTCCCAAAAATTAATATTGTCATTGTGTAAACGATTGGAAAATATTTAATTGGTTTTTAAGGTTTATCCTTTAGGAATGAAACATCTGTTAAATATGGTGAAAGAATGGTACAATAATCCTATAGTTTTCATTACGGAAAATGGATGTGGAACTCAAGATGGAGAATCAAATAATTTGGATATTGTAGATTATTACGAGGTATTTCTTTGTTTCTTTTAAAATTATAAAAAAACTAATAATTATTTTTAAGAGTCATTTGAAAGCTGTTTATGAAGCAATTTTGGAAGACGGATGCGATGTTCGAGGATATACTTCTTGGAGTTTAATGGACAGTTTTGAGTGGGATTCTGGATATAAGTAAGACATTAATACTCTCAACTGATTAACTATTAAAAATATTTTTTTTTTAATTGTAGATACCAATTTGGTTTGTACAAGACAAATTTTTCTGATCCCAAACGTCCAACAAGACCGAAAGCTTCAGCAAAATATTACCAACGCGTTATTCAATATGCACAGGTTTTTATTAAATTTAATTTTTTTTCATTTTCTATGTTCATTATTTTTATTGTAGAATGTTAGAAAGATGAATGAAAATGAAGTTGGTTACATTGCATCACATACTGGACTGGAGAGATCAATGAAATTTTTAGAAAAATCGGCCGCTTCAAATGTTGTTTTTTCCTGTTTTTATCTTGTCGTTTTGTATTTAAGTACATTCATTATAAATTGCGTTTATAGTTCGAACTAGTTTGTTATATATTTGTTAATATAAAGTTTTATAAGTCAACTCAAAAACTCGATAATTAATATTACATCAAGTGCAGTTTAAAAAACTGAATTATGCAACATAAGTAATTGTAGTGTACAGTGCAATATTAGGTTTTAAAGGACGTAACTGTTGATATTAAAATATTACTTATATTGGCTAAGTTTTGTATTTAAGTAATAAAAAAAAACTTTTTTAGTTGTTATTACAGCGGAATATTCATTACCTAATTACCTTTTCATAGTTAATGTAAGGAGTTAGAAATGTATCTACCATTAAAAATATGATGATGCATGTATTTTGTATTGAACATCTTTAATAACTAATAATCTAGTGGCGGCTCGTGACATTTTTTAACATGGGGGTGCTGTATTTAAAAAAAAATAAAAACATAATTTATATATTCAATTTATGTATTGTTTGTATCATTTGTATACCAAATCGAATCTACGATTTTTAGCGTTTAGCTGGGTAAAGGAGTTATTCAGTCTTGATCCATATTATTCCTTAGCAATGACTAAATTCGTTTTAGTGTAACGTACTATTGTCTAAATATATATTTGTAGAGTCAAAAGTAGCGAAAAAATTAATTAGCCTTTTAAAAACACCAGGATTTTGCGACGAACTTCTCTCAACGTGGTCACGTGCCTACTGGCACTGCCGATACGACAGTGTCAGTTTTACTTGTTACATGCACAGACTGGAATACACGAACTTAAACGTAAATAGACGAAGCTGAACAAAGCCGTCTGAATTGACACTGTGAACATCACAGTTCCAGGCTTCATATTTTAACGAATTCTAACAGTAAGTAATATTTAAATAGTTCGTTTACATAACAATTGAATTGATTAGGTTTAAGAATTGATTATATTTATTATATGAATTCTTTGGATTTTGGATAAAAAAAATAGTTAAAGTCTAATGATGATTTATTTTAAAAAATGCGACGTTTAGCGAAATTTATTTCGGCTTCATAAGGCAAACTAAAACATTTTACAATTCAATAAATATTTAAACATTTTTTTGACATATAAAGTAGCATAAAAATTAAAAATAACAATAGTTACTTTTAAGATTAACAACTATATCTCGTTTTAATGGAGTCAATTAATGGTTTAAAACAAGACTGCATATTAAATATTTAAGTTATTTTTTTTTTTAACTATGAAGATTAACAATTGTTATAGGACTCAATTAGAAAAATTTCAATTGGAAACAATCTGGAGCCGACTTACTACAGGTATATAACATTCAATTATTTATTACATCATCTGTCCCAAGAATTATTATAAAAACCAATTGATTTGGCAACTCGATATAAAAAATCGCCACTTATTAGTAAAAATCATTTTCGTAGGTAGGTATCTATTTTTTTTTAGATTTTTTATTAATTTGGTACATATTTCAATGCAGTTTTAAAAAATTATTATGATAAAATTTTTTTTTTTAGTATTACGGTAAAAAAAGTTTAAATGATATTTAAATTGCTCTTTGCAAGTGTTTATTTTTTTTTCGTTCCTATTTTTTTGTAGGAGGGAGAAAATTGAGGCCAAGAAGAAACCCTTACACGTACGCATATATGTATAAGATATGGAGTAGATATTTTCGTATGCATATCAAGTCCAGAGTCGATAATATATCGTCTTGGGAAGAAACCGTCGTCGTTTCCTTTTGAACTCACTTGACTAAAATGTCGTATCGGATATCGTTTGAAATCAATAATCCGTGACCACAACGGACCCGAATAGGGTATATTTATAATTTGAGGGTTGGCATCGTTCGTTGCTCGTCGTTTCGCCGCTTTCGCATATCTATATAGATTTTATTACGTTTTAGTTGTGTGTCACTCCGACCGAAGAAGCAGTTTCAATACTTTTACACAAACAGAAATATGTAAATATATCTTCGTCCCGTAATAAAAACGGACGAGACGTTTAATTATTCTTCCAATCCCGGACTGCTTCTTCAAGGACTAATCTGCAGGTACATATTTTATATGCATAGCCCTCAGTGCTCCATAAAATACAGAGGCAAGGGAGACACGGGTTTAAAATTGAACTGACCATTCTTTTGTGTCGCTCCCCTTAATACTAAACGGGACCCCCAACCAAGTGACCATTTATCCCATGGTTATTATTCAAGTTTCTGGAGAGAGAGATAATAAGAATGATATGAAAGAATCGTAAATTAAACGGGACTCAGGCATTTTTATTTTCTTTAATAAGAAAATTTTGCATCATCGTGTATGGCTATGTCTCATACTCGGATCGTTATTGGTAAGAAAATATAATAAAAAAGCGATTAACGATCGTTGTAATCTGGATTTTGGTAAATTTCAAGCATCTATAATATATATACTTACTAGCATTATTAATAATACTATATGTAATATTATTATTTTTTTTTTATTTACACGTCTTTTTGTCTCACATCAGTATATCCTGTGCTTGTCCCGTTCTCGAATAAGGCTGGCCCTTTTACGCAACGGTCAGTTTGTAGTGGACCAGGTGGTCAAGTCGAAAAACTTGTCAATTTTCGGTAGAATATAATTGCATATTCAAAATTATTTATAATTAAGTGTCGTGAGAACGACTAAGTCCGGTCTCAGTTTCACAATTCATATTCACGTTCTGGTCAAGTTTACTTTGTTTCCGAGTGACCACTGGTCATTTCTTTCGGGACAATTTTTAAAATTATTTCAAGTAATTTTAATACGTTAGTGAGTTACATACAACAACCGAATAGGAAGAGGTTGGAACGTAACTCGTTCTCATACGGACGCAACGTACAGAGCATTGTATTTTTTTGTTATGCTTATTATTTACAATTTTTTGAATCAGTATTAGAACATTAAAAAAAACAAGAACTTGATCAAAAATAAGGTCTTACGTTGTTTTATTAAGGTTCTATTTAAATAAAAATATATAAAAAACTGAACAAACAGTTTACAGGTATATTACCTATACCCAAATAGAATTTAAATTCAACAAAGCTACATTTAAAAGTAGACTTAAGGTAAACTTAACGTGTAAATTAATGAATTGATACATAACACAGGCCAAGAAAAGAATTGTTTTTGGATACTTAGTCAAAATCATTACCTACTTTTGTAAGATTTTCTCTTATTTTTTTTACAATTTTAAATGGAAAATTAAAGTTTTAGAATGAACGAGTAAAGAACAACGTATTTTAAACATCAAGGGTTAGGTATACCTACGAGAGGAACACTAGTAGCATATCCTTGTTTTGACCTTAAGTCACTAAGTGTATTAATTTTTAGCTTTATTTAACATTTCTTATGTCCTCCTGTCGACAAAAATGGCGACAAGAACGTATTAAAAGAGCTTTTATATTGGTAAAATTTTGGCAAATATTTTAAGATCAGAGATAAAAAATTGGCTTTAATAATGAGTTTGAGATTTTGTAAAGACGATTACAAGCTTTCAATCTTTGAAAAGATTATAGTAAGGAATTGAATTGACTTCATTACATTCTTGATAACAACACACAGATAGGTTGTGTAATATCCTTTAAGGTACATATGATCTTCTTTTGCTTTCAATTATAGACTAAAGTAAAGGTAATATTAGTTCTGATTCAGAAATGCAAGAATAACGTAAGTACCAATATTTGACAGAATTAGAACAATGGTATCATTGGGACGTTACATTCATTAAAGATTGATGCGAGAAAGGTCCTAGGGGTTTATCTTCCGGGGGCCAATTCACCATATTCATACCTCTAGGGCCTTTGACACCTACATAAAAGAATCACGAAAAAATATTTTTTGAACACACTTCATTAATTAATTTATATTAATACTTTATTTCAAATTCTTTTCTTTTTAATAAAAGTTATTCAAAATGGAATTGAAAGTCTATTTTCCTTATATTTACAACACGTTAGCGATTTCTATTGCCGCAACAGCCTTTGAATGCTTGTATATGAACGTCGCCAACATTGCGAGAACGTGTTAAATGAAGAGAATTAAAGAAAAGATACAGAGAGATGAAAATTAACAGTTCTTCTTGGCTATTGTCCTTTACTTATGATCAGTCTAATTACTATGATATTATCATTGATATTACTTAATAAAAATTCAAAACAGACAGAATATCTTTCGCACTATAAATAAATCGTACAACTAAGTCTACTTAAGACTACCCAATTTACTCTTATAAAGACCGACCACAGAAAAAAATTCTCCTGCTTTTTATAATCTTATTGTTTATCAAGTGTCTAAAATATGGTTGTAGGTAATTGACTAATAATTAGTTTTTCAAAATTTTGCAAACTAAAAATCAAAATTGCTATAAAATACACAAAGTAGCTTTTTTATTTTTTAAATTGCTTTTTAAATGCTCTTCCGAATCCGCAATTGCTCCAGGTGTATAGTTAATAGGTAATTAATAATTAAATTTTTTTAAAATTTTTAAATTAAAGAATTAAAATTGCTATAAAACCCAAAATAATTTTTAATTGAAATTTGTTTTGAAGTTCTCTATCTGTTCTTTTCATTATGCAAATAATTGATAAAATGTTTGGAATATTTTTAATAATTAATTGTTTAAATTATTTATACATGTATTGTTGTACTATGACGCCATCAACTGCCGTTGAATCTTATAAACATGAATAGTTTAAAAATTAAATTACTAATTAACTATACCTACACTTGGAAGCAATTGCGGATCCAGAAAGAGCATTTAAGAAACAATTTTTTGAAAAAAAAATTAAAAACATTGATTTTTTTTAATTATACCTATAACAATTTTTATTTTTGAATTTATAACTTTTTGAAAAATTAATGATTGATTTACTTATAACTATACACTTGGAGCAATAGCGGATTCTGAAGGATCAATTTTTTGACATATAGTTAAAAATGTTCTACGCTAAGTTTTTTCCGGTTATTTTTAATATATTTTTGTTTTCAATATTTTAAATGTTTTTCCCCTGTAAATTAAATATGTTCTTAACATAATAATTAATAACCTACGCAGACGATGTCGCGGGTATCAGCTAGTTAATTTTAAAAGTGTGGAACGATTTTCACGTTATTGTAAGATAAAAACGTTTTTATGGAAATATAGTTTTTTATATGTATCGAATTTAACTGAAAAGACCATGACCAAGATCAATTAAATTATCATTAGATATCTATATATAGTATATGAACAATTATTATAATCGCAGTATATGCTAGTTATGTATAAGGCTGATATAATAACCAAAGTTAATCAGCAACGATTAACGAAACGTTATTGTGGTAAAATTGAAATACTCATAATTCTAAAACTATAGATCAAAATTGATCAAAAAGTATCAGGATTTTGTAGTTATAAGTTAGTCACAATCGCATTGCCAAGCAGATGAAATGAGTTTTGCTCAGATCGATTTCATACAGATTCATGGTTTAAGCCCGATTTTGAGTAAGTCTTCGCTCTTCATTTCCAGCGGCTGTTTTGAAAAACAACCTCTTATAAAACTAAATTTTTATAACTACATAAAAAAATATTTTTAAAATAGTATGGAAACTTTAAGAACCGATTTTAACTTATTAAAAAAAGTTTTTTTTGTGGTTATCTACAGTTGTTTCAATTGCTATAGTTATTAACAACTATAAAATCCGACAGCCAAAGAAAAATTTTGGGTTTCATTGGGATTTGAGCCCTTAACCAAAGGCGTATAGTTCGAGAATCTAATCAACTACGCCATTAATTGTAAGTGGCCGTAAGTAAATTGGTTAGGAAAAATATTATTTAAAATAATCTCATATCGCAAATAAATTGTAAAACTCATACGATAAAGTTATTGAAGGATTTTCACGAGTAATCGACGTTGGGGGTCGATTTGAAATAAACAGATACCTTTATAAGAAGCACTCGTATATAATAGCCTATATTTTGAATATTTTATTAACAATTTTACGATTAATAAATAAATATATTTTACATGAAATGTCAAGAAGGGATCGTAAAGTTTGTGTTTGAATTATTTATTTATATTTAATTTACTAAAAAATTGCTCGTTGTATGTTATATTTATATCAAATACAATGTTAACAAATACATTACACCAAAAGCTATAAATGCATAAAACAATTTGTCATTTTCTGCATGTGAATGCAGCTCTCAGATGGAACTAAAATTTATTATTATTTTTTTAAAATGAAGTAATAAAACAGATACCCAAGATGGTACATTATTAATATGCAATCCTGGGTGGTGTTTATTTTGTAGATATTTTTTTATAATACTATATATTTTATCCCAAAGAAAATAACCAAAAAAAAAAAAAAAATAATTCCAATAAAATCCTGCATAAACTTAAAAAGTTCTTATCCCTAGTTACAAAAAGATAAATCGATAAAGAGTATTTCTTTAAAAACCTTTTAAAGTCCTTTTTAAAAAATGTATCTGAAATGTTTACCTTTTAAAAATTTAAAAAATCAAACGTTTTCTTGCTTTACAAATATGAATTTTGTATTGCCTATAACATTGTTACAATTATGAGTATGTTTGTTACGAGCAATAGCTGCAATACTTGTGACCTATGATACACTTAATTACTATATGAACGATTATATACGAGTATAAGCATTTACAATACAAAGAAAATAATATTATTAGTAATTAATATTTCTGATTTTTCAAATTCTCTAAATTTTATAAAAATAGCAAAGGCAAATATTTATTTACAATTAGTGAAACTATAAGATACTAACAAACCCCTTAAATATCGTTTCTACTGAACAGTTTGAAATAACAAAGAGTACTTTTAAAGGATAACAGGTCATTGTATGCAAGCCTGTATTTTATGTTATTAACATAAGAATCATTTCTAACTTAGAAATTCATCATTTCAAGCTACTTGGGATTTAAAATTAGAGATGAAATGGAAAGCAGTTAGGCCGGATACCGGATATTCGGCTAACCTTGTAGTCGAATAGTTAGATATTCTGCCACCGAATATCCAGCGGAAAAAGCTGAATTAGAAACTCGTTTTAACTCTATAAGTCTAAACTTAAACTACATGATTACAACTTACCTAAGCCCGAAATCCAAAACAAACTACTTGGGGGTGCGCTAAAAGAGTGCACCAAGGGATTCTATTGAAACATTTAAAAATGTCTTTTGAAAAGTCCTTCAGTAGAAGTTCATCTTCAGCACCGGCGAAAAAAAGTAAAGGAGAAGAGACAAAGTTAGCTGTATCTCGCAAAGCTCATGACACATTTTGGGATTTTTTTGATGAGGTAGCAAATGAAAGCAATACTAACCAGATTCAACATGAAGAAAGAAACACGATAGCACGTGAGCTTGATTTTTATCTTAAGTTAGTGCGAATTGATCGCAAGTGTGTTCCTTATTCTTGCTGGTCAGCTAATGCCAAACAATACACAAATTTAACAAATTTTACCCAAATTTATCTTTCAGTACCTACCTTGCAACAGTGTGTACAGCAAAACACTTTTTTCTGAAGATGGCCTTATTTACGAAGATAAGGGAAACCGCTTGCTACCTCTTAATGCAGGGAAATTACTATTCATTCACCATAATTTGTCCTTAGGTACTGCAGTATTATGAGTCCGAATTAATTTTCTAAGTTGTAGTATTATCTTGCGATTACTGATTGTATTTCTTAAGTGATACTAAATAAATAAAGCGACAAATAAGCTAAAATTATTTTTTTTAATCCAGTATTCGGTAGGATAGGTAGAGTAGACTGGGTACGGTTGAAACATTTTACCGTTTATCGGCAATAGCATCGGTATAAATTGAGCGAGCGACGACGGAAATAAATTAAATGGAAGACCGTTTATATTATCTGTCTATTAATGGGTAATATTATTTAAGATCACTGTTTTGTATTTTCTGTGTAAAATTGTATTTAAAAAAAAATATTTTTTGTTTCAAACGTCCCCATACCAGGGTCGGTTGAAACAGTGCCTGGGGTCAATTGAAACATATGCAAATAATAGAACTTAATAGTAAATAATCTTGTTTTTTTAATCATCACATAACATTTTACAACCTTTAATGGCACTAGGTATGACAAAATATTTTTTATTAATATTCAAGTCTTCGGCGATATAATTTAACATTAGGTACTTTTCAACAGCTTTTATAGTCATATATTAACTATAGCAATTACAACAAATTAAACTCAATGATGATCATATGTTAATGACTGTAATTTTTACAAAGAATATTACTTATAAAATAGATTTTTCCTGATTAAACACTCGATTATGGGTCTTATAACCCAACAACATATCTCAACAAGGAACAGTGGTTCAGTTCATTTTTGACGTGATAACGTCTTATAAATTGATGAATACTAAAAATAGAGAGGCACGATATTATTGTTGAATCCTGGACAACGTGTTTTGTGTTTTTCTTTTACAATTTTACAATAAGATTTAATTGATTTCTTTCATAATTTTATGAAGGATTTCATAAATTTTATAAGTATTTCATATGAAGGATGTCTGATTTCATTTTTAAAAAATTGTTCATTTTCAATTAACTCCTTCTTGGTGTTATACAAAACAATGATAATTCAATTAATAAAAGTACACAATTTTTCATCAATTAGGTATTCTTTATGACGTTATCACGTAAAACTATCATCCGTAAACCGACTTTACAGACAACCAATTTTTTTCTGCCGCTTTTCTTAACGAAGATCTCGATTTTACATTTTCATAGGCTTGTTTAAACGTTGCTAAGTCGGTCCCACCTCTCGTAGTCTTTCTTTGGCGTACCCTTGGCATCTAAGATGCAAGTAAATTAAATAATTAAACTGTTTCAACCGTACCCACAAAAAATGTTTCAACTGTCCCCAACCAACCTTCTAAGTATAAAACGGTTTACAGTAACAATGAAAATAAATTTAAATAAATACTAATCATGCTACCATATTCTAAAAACTTGAATTAAAACGATACAAAACTCTCAATTCCGTAACTTTAATAAAAACCATAATAATTTCAAAAATGTGCAAACCAAAATACTTACTTTTCCGTCAAAAAATACAATGGGGTCTCCTATTGACAGTCACAGGACCCGATGAGCAACGCAACAACAAAATTTAGGTTTCGACTTGTCTACCGCTTCGAACTTCTCTTACACCCTTTACCCTATCTAGCACTGTTCAAAAGATATTCGCTTTGTTTCAACCGTCCACCGTTTCAACCGTACCCAGTCTACCCTACTATAGTTATCCGGTATTCGGTCGGATAGTATTTACGCTGCCGGAGAGGCCAGATACCGGATATCCGTTTCATCTCCACTTAACCGTGTCTTCCAATCAAATATTATTATTTTGATGTCAATTCAAGTCGAGTTTGGATTTCACAAATAATTTCATTAACAAGTGAAGCAAAATTTCATTCCAAAAATGTTTAACTACTTGACTTGGCGAATCCCTATTTTAGCTTATAAAATAACACTATACACAAAATCACGTTGATTCTTTATTTCTTGCCTTTGTAAAAAGTAATAAAAACTTCATTCTTTAAAAAACTCGATTCTGGAAGATAAAACGTTCTTTCAGGTTAGTATACAGCCTATTTCCATATGAAACAAAACACCTTGTAGGTGAGAGCATTTTTTAAATCAAATTATTCGTAGACCACCTCCAATAGACAAACTTACAAACATTTTCTGTTTTTAATATTAGTTATTTTGAACAGTTTCTTCCATACCGGAGCATATCCTTTTGTTTCTTCTTAAATAAAACCATAAACTAAATTAATTTTAAAAAACACGTGTATGATTTATGGGTCTTTAAGTAGCTCACATGCAAAATATGGTTCGACTAAATTCGATTCATTTATGGCTTATATTACTGAGAATAGGACTATTCACTCTTACCTATATATGAATCATTCATATAATTCTGTTTGTTGAAGCTTCAACAAAAACTTTGTGCAATCTTCATTTAAACAAGTCTCAAAGAAATGTACCTTTCTGATTTAACGACCTATTGGTTTTGTTTTTTAGTGTATTTCAAGAACCGACATTGATGCCGTGGATTCATCTGATTTGAAAATCGCTATACAAATATGTAATAAATAAATAAATAAAAAAACAATTAAAATTTGACTGATTTCAAGATACAATTTATGTAATATTACGCGAAAATAACATTATAGAATTATTAGGAAATTTTCGGAAATAATTTAGACAGTAAGATCGTAAAATTCAAGTAGCTATAAAATAAGGAATTTCAATTATAATTTAAAAAAAATGGTTTTATCTTTCCAAATATAAAATTCATTTAATTTTTCATAATAATTCACAAGTGTGTGTTTAACACGAGTTATTATTATTATTTTTTTTTTTTTGAGAAATGGAATGACTCAGATTTTGGAAAAACGCTGAAGAATATAAATGTCGAGATGAAGAAGAAAAGATGTGACATTCAAGATAGATATCTAGCTACATAAATATGCACATAGTTTATAACAAAGTCGTCCCCTTACATTTCATACACGAACTTTATATTCAAATGGTCAAAAAGGGAAAAATATTCAGAGCGAGATAAAGCCATTTCTCAGGCAAATGATCCGATAAAGATGGAGATTAATGGGAGAAACAAACGTTATGGTCAGTCTACTTACGTACCTTCAATCGTAAATTTATCATAATTTCTAAAAGCATACGTTTCTCATTTCCCTTATAGAAATCTAACTTTAATTCAACAATGTGAATTTTTAAAAGAAATGTTTCAAGTAACTAAGTTTTGTTTTATGAAAATAACTCATTCTAGTTATTTTTCCTAACAAGTTAACGGTCAAAATAAATCATTTGAAAGAAACCGTGAGAACAAAAAAATTTAGCTTAAAAAATCTAAATGCTTCAAAAATAAAAATGGATTTTAAAAGTTTTTTTTTTAGCGAGAAAGTAAATATGAATGCATCATATTTAGTATGAAAGTTTAAAATTATTAGATGCTCGAGAAAAATTTAAATTTTTGTAATATTTTAGCATAATGTTACCATAAGTATTCATAAATTGTAAGTGGATGTACTAATGTAAATATATAAACGTAAAAGTATGGATTCTAATAATTTCTTAGTACGGTAACAGTAATATTAGGCACAAAAGTAAGAGAATAAAAAAAATATTGTGTGGTTTTATGAAACCACTATGCAAGTGAAACTTTTTTTCGGATTGTAGACATTTAACTGAAAATTTTCGGAAAATTATTCGATTAAGGGTATAAATCACGTTTTCTAATCATAACTTAATAATTGGAAAATGAAAATGATAATGGGAGATAAATAGTAGACAAGATATCCAACTATTAAACATATTGAGCGTGTTGACGAGTTTTGGAATACCTTTGCATCCACAACGTATCCTCGACTTGTGCTTGTATCTCGATTCGTACCTACTCGTAATAGTGCCTTGATTAGAACTGACGCACGATTTTCGCCGCTTGCAATTTTGACGATATCTTTCTGCATTTAGTTGTTCTTGGTACAGACTTTTTTCTACAACAATATTTTCGGGTACAGGCGCACCACTTTGAACAATAGACGAATTATATCCAGGACTCTACGCTGGACCCCTACGAATAGAGAGCATTTTTATTCTTAGAATAAGTCAACTAGTTATTTCCAGTGGCTCAGAGTTTAGTTCGGCTTGTGAAGACGACTGGAGGCCTAAATAAAATTAGATATATTGAATGGACCGGATTTAAATTAAAATACTTCATCAAACAGTCATATGATTATCACGAAATCTGGGATTCTGAAAGTATTCAACCATCTTAGAATAATAATTTAGTAAAACAGGGCATGAATAAAATTAAGACATTTACTTTGAAAAGTAGCTACTTACTTTATTTTGCAATTTCTATGGAGCTTCGTTTTCATGACATGCATGAATTGTTAACCAGAAACATGATCCTGACAAATTTTATAAACGTCTATTTATTGATATAAATTAAAATATTCTTCTTTAAATTTTATTTTAATAAATTATGTTTATGCAATTAATAAAAACTAATTTTTAATGATGCAAAAGAAATATAACTTTTCACGCGCGTACATAAGTACACGCACCCACTTTTTTAAAACTTTTTAATTTGATCTTTTGATGCTTGGTTTCTAAAATCAGTAAAAATGATTTAATGTCCAAATCGACATTGAAATATGAATGTTTGTCTTGTAAGAGAGAACGTAATTCGCGCCCATATATATACAGTTTTTGTACCCCCTAAACAAAGGTATGGTGAAAAATAAATTTTGTTGTTTGAATACTTTGATTGTGAAAACTTTCTCTTTACTTCATTTTGATTGTAATGAAATGTGTAGAAAAATTGTAGAACTCTAATAATACAATTATGAAAAATTCAATGAATTAAAGAAAACTTATAGAGCTTATTTTACGCTCAGTGAAGCGGGCAAGTAGCATATAGTCAAGAATATAAAAAAAATATTCAAATAGCTTATTGTATACTAATTCGAATAGATTAGCTAACGCAGAAGTAACTACCACTATTCCAAACGATTTCAATTTGCAATGAAAATATGGCAATTAAAGTAATTTAGAACATGCATATAGCTTGCAAAGAGCGATTTATTTTTCAAAGTGCGATAATTTGATGATAGCCATAATAATAATTGACTTATTTCCGCTTTGAGGTTAGACGCCCCCGATGATGATCCACGACGAGTTGTACGAGTAATCGATCCGCGTAATGCGAGTCGTGCTCCCAAACCTTTGACTCCAATGTCTTGATCTTCGGCAATTTGATGAACTCTTCCTGGCCCTATTTGCCCACACTATATGCTTCAATAATTCAATGTCACGTCCATTGTATATTTGATAAATGTTATTACGCTAATCATTACAACGAGCGACCGCGACACAATCATCGTTGTAAAAGCCAATTGATTTTGATTAATGTCACAAAAACAATAACAAAACAAGTTTGGGTCTTTGAAAATTAAAACTGTTTGTGGGTTTTACATAAAACGATGATAGAGGAGAGATTTTTTTTTACCAATTCTTTCCCCTTGCTATTGGGAGGATAAACGTCGGATAGTTGAGACATTAAAGGTTTCGTAATTCCTTTTTAATGGCTCTAAGAGCCGTTATGTGTATGTGTGTGTGTATCCTTTCGCCCTCATTGTTCCCTTTTCTTGATTTTAAATAAAACTCGGAGAAATGATGAGAATCGAAAGCACGCAAAGCAAGTCGTCGTTTAATACTCAATTCGGTTAATTAGATAATGATGGGCGTCATTTGTCGCATGTGCAACGCGTCTTACGTCAGCCTCATTCCAATGCGGTGGCAGCTGTGATTTTATAGCCTACATCGTTAATTATTTAAATTGTTTGTTTAATTTTAATATATAAGAGCAACGTTATGTGTGCGTTCTTTAATTTTTACCAAACAAAAAGATGAAATTCAATTTCATCCCTATCAGCTTTTTTGTCATATTAACAATGAAGTCTCTATAAATAATAATCGATACGTTCAATTCCCCACGTTCATCAAAGTTCATAGTCCCTGTGGAAAGCGGGAGACCGGGAAAATGTGGAGCGATGACAAAATAAGGAAGATTCACGAGTGCAATGGAGCTCGAGACATGTCAAAGTCCCTTAGGAGCGCGACAGGAGTGATAGCTGAAATTAAGTGACCTTATCCGACCTCCCCTTAATTACTTATGGTTTCCAATCGGAACTCATTGAATTGATTTAACATTTTACATCTTTGTCTTTTACGATGTTTCTGGAAATGCTATTACCAATAACTCTTAAACAGTTTCAAACCTACGAATTTAGTTCATAAAACTAATGTCCGATCGCTTTAGTTATTTTAGTATTTATTTAGTTTTTTGGAATAATGAACCCTTTGTTCTATTTGTGGTTTAGGATTGGAACAACCGAGTAGAGTAACTTTTAATAATAACTATTTTAATTCTTATTGATTGTGTTGAAACTTGTGGAGTTACTACTTGATTTACTTTTCAAAATACTTGATTTAAGTTTGGCTTAAATCAAATCAAACTCAAGTCAAAAATGTCCATTTATTTGATTTGATGAAAACTCGCAGTAGAAGAGTTTCGTACTACGATTGAAATATTTTGTTTTAATAAAACTAAATTTATTTACAGATCTGGAAAATTAGAGCGCGATAAAGCCTTAAATGAAGATCCCAAGATTTAAAAATACATTGTGTTAACATAAATTTCTGTGGCCATTAATATTTCCAATGAAAAGTCTTAAATTCTTATTATTCACATTCAAATATTTTAAATAAACTAGAATATTACCATATGAAGAAAGAGAGAAAAATACAACAGTTGCAAAATATACATCGATATAAACAAATACACATTACAGTAAAACCTCGATATAACTGACTAATTGACTAACTGGCTAATTGAAGGGAGGAGGTGGTCGTTAAAGCCGAAAGTCCGTTATATAAAAATTGGTTTAAAATAAACCAAATAAGTTTTTTTTTTTAATGTGTAAACTTCATTAATACGTTGGTATTTGAAATTGACATGTTTGCTTTCCGTTGTCCTACTTTGAAAAAGGAATAAAGTTTTATTTCCACTTCTAAAGTTACAAAACCGTATCATATAGTTGAACTTCGTTATCTAACGAATAGGTAATAAATGCTTACAGATCATCGAGATGTGGTTTTACCACTGATAATTTCATTTTTGGCAGTATCGTTTCTTTTTCTTCACTATTTTCACGCTTCTCATTTTTTGGGTTCATAACTTCATCTACAATTTTTTAGAGAGGGGTCAGCCAATGCTTGTGTGGGCATGGTGGATAGAAGAGGGGGTGTCGGCTAACAAAGCGGAATTTTGGAACGTTAAAAAAAGCTTAGTATTTGAGACCACCTGCCACGAGGGTTTGACCAATAAAGGATTACTCGGTAAATAAGGAGAACAAAACTCCGAGACTTTTCCACGTCTAAGAACCCATAAAAACGTTACAATATTATATCTAGAGTAACTCTTATCTACTTCTTGCCATTGTTAAACATTTTCAATTTGACTGGATTTTGTGTCCGTTATATCCGAAGTCCGTTAAATAGAGGTCCGTTATATCGAGGTTTTACTCTACTGTGTTTAAACACAAGAGATGGTAGAATAAATTAATATTTTCCGTTTCATACTTGAAATTTGTTTTTTTCTGTAATCTAAGAATGAAGCCGTAAATATTAAGGTACCAAAACATTAAATATAATGACAAAAAAAGAAAATGATATAGGTAATATAGAGAAAAAAAATCTAAACTAATTATTGTATTAGGATAAGAAATTGTTAAAAAGAAAGTAAGAACATAAGGAATACGATGACATGAAAAAGAATCGAATTAATTTAGTTTAGTGATAAAATTTAGAAAAGAGACAATGTATTTTAAAACTATTGCAATGTTACCAAGACAATATCTTACTTAAAAAATAGTCATAGCGATCTATGCGTCAATACGAGTCGCCAAAATGGTATGAACAGCATGCATGAGACAAAGAGAGTTGAAATTTTTTTTTTTTTAATATTTGGTAAAAAGGATTTAGGAAGTTTGCATTATTTTTCCAGTAAATTTTGAGTTAGAACCTATGTTATGTAGCGATTTTTTTCTCGAAAATTTAAGCCTAAACGTTTTGGTGATAGAGGGGAACTATTTCGTGGAATTTTTTCAATATTTTTTGAACTATTCATTTTAAAAACAAAAAAAAAATTGATATCCTTTAATATTGATATTTTCATTTGAGATATCACATAATGCATTTGGCGTAATTTTTTTTAAATTTTCCATTCTAAAAAGTAACTCTCAAAATCAGTATTTGCATCTTCTTTTTAGTAAAAAGAAGAATTTTTACTAAAAAATTTATAGGGTATACTCTATTTATACTTTTGTATGGCAAAACAGGGATATATTGCCGAACCTTTTACTTTCGTATAGCGTAAACATTTTTCTATTTGTTGCTTAAATATTTTTTAAAATAATTCCTTAACTTATTTACTTACTCTGTTTATTATAATATGATGATTGAGTAGAAACGAAGCGAAATTAAAAATATTCTTGGAATAAAGGCGCAATGCAAATGAAGCTGCTATTGTTTTTGATGAGTACTAGCGCCATATCATTATCGTTAAAGACTTACTTTGAATTATTGTCATTATTCAAATCATAAAAAAGATTGTCTACGTAAGTTTCAATATATTATATATTATTGTTATTAAAAAAAAATTAAAATATTCCACACCATTCATAATTATATTATTACAACGATTCAACGAATTATTTTCATTATTTCAGTTTTTCATTACCATATACGATATTTGTATGTTGACGTTGCATATAAAATGCATCGCTTATATAAGCAACGCTTATAATGATTAGGAATTAAATATTGACATTTAAAACTTTTAATACGGTGATCATAATCTAATAACGTCACCATCAAGTTTTACGTCAATTAGACTAAAAATTGTTGATGAGTTGAATATAAAGTTTTAGTCAAATCACAAATATTTCTCTTAATATTTATCTGATCAATAGAGAGGGGTTTTAAGGTGATGTTAGTTAGGGAGTATAAGGGTACAAGAACTTTTGATTGATTATTAAAGAAGGTCAATATATTTTGTTGCAAATAATAGCAGTGGAAAACTTAAATTTGTTTGAAACGTACAATAAACTGATAGGTAGGTATAGTGCACGATGAAAATGAAAAACTTTGTTCGCGGTCGAAACGAGATGTGACTGACGAAAAGTAGCGACGAATGCCGGTATGCCACAAATGGAAACAAACACACACATAGTACATACATTTATATAAGTTTTCGTATGTATGCGAATGTCTTAAAACTTGTCAACCAGAAACTAGAAACTTTCAATTCACTAAAATGAATTTGTATGTCGTGGCGGGAATATCAAATAATTCATTTCGCATCTCACTTGCTTGGCATGTGATATACGGCGTTCCCTGCACGTCCAAATGTGTTTCATACGACTGTTTCTCGTTTTTTGTCTTTTTTATTTTGCTTCGAAATTTGCTCTCCCTTTTCGATGGTCGAGGCCAAGGGTGGAATCCAACCACTGTTCACTACCCATATCCATCCATCTAAGTACATTTTCATCTTACTCCTATATTGTATATACTTCTATATTCATATATGAATGTATGTAAAATGCACTGACAGTATGTGCATAGAATAAATTGCAATTTCTTTTTTTCAACCAAAATCACCAAATTTACAACGGGCACAATACAAATGGCAAGACGATTTTTAATATATACCTATAGAAGAATGAATAAATATTACTGGTATTCTTAATTTTACTTTTGGTTCGTTATTTTCATAACAATGTGAAAATAAATTTTTGTTCCTCCTCCCTGACCCCGGTTATCCGTAGAGAGTCCAAGTATTTCTTTTGCCAATATTCATCCGAATTTTTCTGGTATAATGACTACTATAAGACAGACAACAAAACCTTGTTTTAATCAAAACGGAAACCCAAAAACTGAATAATAAATTGAATAATTCAAATGGTACTTTTTACACTTATGGTACTTTTTAAAACGATATTTTACATTACATTGGTCTGGTTTAAACGTTGAAGGGTTAAGTGAATAACAATTTCTGACGTCACATTGCCAAATACAGCTATTAATAGACTCCCTAAATTAACAACGATATTTAAACCATTTTGTTGTAATTTTATATAAATTTTTTTATTTAATAAGAAAGGGAAACCTGTCCTCCTATCTCACTAAATGGCCATGAATGACCCCGGGATACGGAGGTCAAGTGCCATGGAATGCACCTGGACAGACGCCTCACCTGGTCTAAACACATCCTCCACAAGCGCAACCAACTGAGTATCACTATCCTGTGGTGACTACTGCGAAGAAAGTCTCAACTGTCCCTGGACAGCAAATTAACTATCATATAAAAATAAACCCATCTGGATATATGGGATACAGCAGTGGGGAATCGCCACTAATTCCGATGTGGACAAGATTCAGCGCTTCCAGTCAAAAACTCTGAGGACTTTGAGTCTAAGGCTGAATCGCCTCTCATTTCTGGAGTTACCTTTCAGAGAACCACTAACTCCTTAAGGTACCCCTTTTAGGGGTGCGGTCCTCCCCACCTGTACATTCATCATATTTGCTTAATGTCAAGGGACAGATTGAAATTCATAAAGCGGAAAAAAAATTAATAAGAGAGATCTCTGTAAAATAGATTAATGTATACTAAATTTTAAGTTTTTTTTTTTTGGGATTATACGTGGGTGTTCACGTTTGTGGCCTATTGTTGACAAAAATTATTTCAGGATGGCTGATGAAGCTAGGGTGCATGGCGAAGCGTTGCATTATTGAATAAAAAATATATCAACATATATATATTGCTCCGTAAAACCGGAATTGAATTTTATTTATTTTTTTCATTTCAAAAACAATCTTTTCCATTACAAATAACACTTCCTGAAATTCCCAAATTTCGACTTCAATAAGTATACTTGGAAAATATTAGCTTTTAAATATTTCATCTAATATTCATTAAAATTTTAAAAATTGTTAATATTAAAAAGAAATTTCCAGCAGCTACAGCAAAAGGGGATTAATAAATTAAATTTTATTATGTCTATGTTTCACAACGACTTTCATCAATTATCTTTAATCACTATGCATAATAAACACCTATTAGGTAAAGTGTTTAATTTGAAATGTAAAATCTGTTCTATTCCTACAATAATTTAATTTTATATATTGAAAATCACTGTTTTATTGTTTGTGTTAAAAAATTTAAATTATAAAAATTAGAATTCTTCTATCGGTTAGTTTATGTAAATAATTAATGCGGTCTATTAAATATATGTATCTCATATGACCATTTACAAGACCAATATAACCCTCATCTTCTTCAAGTTGTTCATCCCCTTAGATTAAATTCAATACTAATTTTTCTCATTATTCGAACAAAACTAATATTACTTCGCCACAATTTGTTTGACTTGATGTTCTTTGAAATACATACTCTTTGATATGTCTATAACACTTGAAAAATACTTGAAAATTAATGGAGTGGATCCATGAAAATCTGAAGGGCTATCGACTAAAGAAAAGGGTCGGCTCGATTTCCAAATCTCAAGTTGGCGATAGAGGAAAACTAATGAAAATATATTTCATACAAGTTATTATAAAGAACTGATTTATCTAGAACTATTGATTTTAGCTGTACACATCTGAAAAATAAATTGTATTAATTTTAAAGGAGAGATTTAAATATAAATAATGTCTATTTACCAGAGCGAATATCAAATCATTAAATATTTAAAGTAATGATACTTATTTTTAATGTTATATTATTATGAGATTTGTAGCAAAGGTCATAATTTATCTTGTGACTTCTATGAAACAAATAACATTTCGCAATATTTAGATACATTATTGAAATTCTCAAGAAATTTCACAAAGTCTATTGACGATCAGTTTTAATCTTTTTACTATGTTTGTATTAATTTAATTTGTCTCTGTCGGTGGAATTTTACAATCAATATTTTTCTCATTTCCTGAAAGTCAATCGAGATGAATCTACTCCACACACGTAATTTGATGGTAATACTTAAAATAGTTATTAAGGCGACCAATTGTCTTCCATTTGGGTGGACAGTCCTTCATATTTAAGTTTTGTCCTTCTTTAAAAAGTAAGGATATTGAAAAATTTGTACTCTTGTATAACATTTCAGACAAGTTTATAAGATTCTCAAGTTCAATCTATACCAATAATAAGATTGAAGTTTTCTGCTTTTTGAATACTTATACGTAATGGAATAATTATACTTATAAGTACAGCGATAGGTTAAATTCTTAGAAACCATAAATCCATAGTTAATTTACAGGTAGTTAATATCTCATCTATATAGTTCGGCTGAGTAAACGTTGAAATTATCGAGGGAGGAGAAGGAAATCCTCTGCAGTAAATATGATTTAATTCATAAAAAGAAATATCTTAGTTCCAAAATGACACCCATAAGAATAAATAACCAAAACAAACAGTTCGACTTAAGTGATCCCGATTAGGAGTTTGACTAAGAGAGGTGAAACCGTTTGGCAGGGCCTCCAGAACAAAAAGAAATCCAGCCCAACTTATTTTTTAAGAGAAAATAGCAAGTTAGATGAAACCATCGCGTTGTTTTTTACCAAAAAACTATATTCTTAATTTTCGATCTATTTTAGCAAGATCTATAAGAATCCGTTGTCTAATCTTGGAGCCGAGGAAATAACAGACTTGCCGATAAGACATAATGGACTTAAAATAATACTATATCCTAGAATAGTGAACCTAAGGCAACCTAACCTAACATCTCAGATCTTGAGATAACACATTGAATATTATTTATCCTAAAAAAGGTACGCTTCCTAAAAGATAGCTACTAATGCATTCTACTAAAATGAATAAATGATTTCATATGACATTTGGTGTAAAAGGTTCTCAAGTCTTAAAGGAACATTAGTATAGGTATTATACAATATTCAAAAAAACGTAAAGCACCTATCTATAAGATAGCTTATATCTATTTCTGGAAAAGTTGTTTAACGCATTTTCATGAACTTTCTATGAAACAAAGGTCTAGAAATATTCATTTATTTATTTATTTATTTTATTTTTTTTGTTAAAATAGCTGAATTTCTTATTTTGGGTAAAGGTTTATATTATTCAATCAGATTAATTTAGATACGCTCAGCGAAGCGGGCGGGTAGCAGCTAGTATTTATATAATAAACAGGTCTCCTCTTGTAGCATGTTTTCTTAAGATTATAATTAAAAATATGAAATTGAAGCTATTTGGCCCATCACTAAAATTAATTTTAAAAATTAAAAATATAAAATTACTATTATTAGATATTTACTTAGTAACTTTTATTTTATTAAAATTATTTAATTAAATGACGTCTAATAAACCTATAACACTTCGTTAAAAATGAACAATTATAATTTTAAAAATGAACTTACAAATCATTTACTTAATAACAAATGAAAGATGAAACCATTCCTAAAAAACCGAGATCCCCTAAATATTATGCGAGGGATTTATTTCAATGGTAGCCACGATAAGAGTTCGAATACAATTGACACATGCGAGATCCGAGAGATAAATTTGTTAAAAAAAACTTGTCAAAAATACGATCCGATTTTTTGTCAAGTCGAGATAATTATTTTTTTTCCAACGACACTTGGAAGACGAACGAAAAAAAAATGTGACAAAGACGACATTTAAATGTCGAACAAATTTAAATGGCTTTCTTCGAGCTTGGTGATGCTTTGATTTGTACGTAGAACGCGATCGAAATCACACACAATGTGCTATTGTGCGTGGTAACATTTTCACAGAGTTACAAATAACATCGATATGTACGATAAGCGATCTACGTACGTACGTGTAAGGGACTCTTCCAGTCGACCGTCGAATTTAAAATAAAACGGGCTGGTTCCCGTTCTATTCTCCTGTGCCGATTGTTAATGTTGATAGAGGACCATCAATGTTGAGGGGCTCAAAAGCACAAATAACACGGTTTTTGTGTATGCAGGGGAACATTTAGTTTACATTATTGCATCGAGACCACAATCAACGTATCATCTTTACACTAAGCCATGATTGTTATTGAAGTTACACTTCTTTTGGTACTTTAGGAAAAACAGATGGGCGAGTATTTTTTTTGAATGTAAGAAAAGTTACGTGTGCCGATGTAACACAGGATGAAGTTGGATTCAAGAGATAATTCTTTGAGGAAAAAAATTTTAGTTTATTGAAATACTAGAATATACAGTTTATTGAATCGTTGGATACTCGTATAACAATCGAAAAAAATCCTTTTGATTACCTTTACAATTTGTGGAATTTGTTTAATTAATTCATCACGTTTTAACCACTTGTTTTCATATTCAGTAACACCAACAATATAGTTGGGAATATTAAAGTTACTAATTTATGTTTTAAATCCCGGTCTGGACGTATGGAATCCAACTTTGGGAAACCGCTAGCAGCTCCAGTATTGATATCGTACAGAGGTTTCGGTCCAAGGTGTTGCGACTAGTTGTCGATGGTACATCATCAACAAGGGGCCATCCATAAATCATTAAAATTGAAATAAAATAAATTTTGGAACTGCTGTTTTAATTCAATAATTATTTGTAGATGTAAAAATGTAAAATATGTGACGTCACACTAAGGAGGGGTGGGTCTCACAAATGTGACAAGGACGGGGGAGGGTCAAAAATCATGAAGTTCGTGTGACGTAATTTATGGACGGCCCCCAAGAACATCTATAAGGACCTGGGTATAAATAGCCCAGGCACCTTAACGTATAATACATCCTAGCCACCTGGCTGTAAACCTCCTTGACAACAGTAAGGATTCCGCTAGACTGAAACGCGTGTCATTTCTGGAGCTGCCAAAAAGATTGATTAATTTGTTACTTATTTAAGTTCTTAATCGTGGTACTGTGATACCTCGAGTTACGAGTGTTTTGACTTACGAGTTTTTTGAGAGCCGTCGCTATAAGGTCTAGGTTTTACATGAGATACGAGCCAAACAAAGCTTCTCTGTCTAATTATATATTTAAGACTTAGTTTTTTTTTTTAATTTCAGTTGTTATAAAGTAATTTTTTTGCATATAACTATGGGTCGTAAGAAAATTAGTGTAAGGAACGGTGATGAGAGACAAAGGGAGCCAATATCCATGGAACAAAAGTATAAACCGATGATCACGTTTAAATGGCGAAAATTGATTTGACTTACGAGTTCGATCATGGATCAAATTATGTTCGTATCTCAAAGTATTTGGTGTCTTTTCTTGATTAACTTACAATTAGTCGTTGAATGAGTAAAAAAAATTGTGATTCACACCAAAGAAGTATAACTTCTTTCGTGCGTATGTAAATACACTTACACATTATTTTTTCTGTACCTATATCCAAACCCGTCAACATTCGTTTCGATCGAATAAGAAAACCTAAGCTTGCTTTATAATACTCTAAAACATTTGTTCTTATTTAAACCGAGATAATTCGATACGGGGAAAAGTCACAAAGGGCTGAGGTGTCACTGACAAAGCTCACCACTAGCTCACCCTAACCCAACCAGCGAGAGATAAGCGCCAAAGCTAGGCGAACAAGGGTTAGTCACAATCTAATTACACTATCAGCGACACTATTTGTTATGTCATTGTAAATAATGCACCTCTAACTCTTGCAATTCGTTTTTGTTCCGTTTTCTTCACAATTCAAGATATCTAATATAGGGTTTGTTTTTCTATCAAACCTTCTTCATGCTTATTCGAATCTTAATTATAAACTTTTTTTAGAACTCACACCATTTAATTTTTATCAAAGTGAAAGAGGCAGAATGGAAGATATTTGAGAGTCGTTATAGTGATTATAGTAAGTGTGATTATAGTAATCATCATTCATCAAATTCATTATCTCTGCTCAAAAGAGATAGATTTATTTTGAAGCTGTTACTTGTGTTGATAAATAGAGACAGTTTCTTCAATCGTGCCACTTATATTTTGGTAGTCTTAAGGACTTAATTAACGTTTTGATAACATTGGTTTTCTTAACGAGCGATAGATACAAAGAACATTGTGAGTGTACTCGGAAGACACTTGGAACAAAAAATTAAACTATTTATAAATAAATGATGTTAAGTTTTTGGTAATATTATAAAGCTACATTTCGATCCACTTATTAAAAATATCCAATGTGATTTAAATACAATATTCTCAGTAATCTTAAGAACTTAAGTTCATTAGAAATATCTGATATAATTTATGATCTAAACATGAGCATTTGTTATATTTATAATGGTTAGATCAAAAAGGATTAGGACGCAATTCGGTTATTTCGAAATAATAGTGCGGGTCCAATAATATATGTTTACTATGTGATACCCGCGACGTCGTCTGCGTAGGTTATTATGTTAAGAACATATTTAATTAACAGAGGAAAACTATTTAAAAAATTGAGAGCAAAAATATATTAAAAATAACCGGAAAGAACTTAGCGTAGAACATTTTTAATTCTATGCCAAAAATTACTCCTAAATTGCTACTTCAGAATCCGCTATTGATCCAAGTGTATAGTTATTAGTTAATCAATAATTAATTTTTCAAAAATTTGTAAATTCAAAAATAAAAATCTCTTTATACTCTCTTAAATCGAAATAGTGACTTTAGTGACTATCCACTATTTTTGCAGTGCAGAGTACCTATACCACTAAATTCAAATAGTGGTATATTTTTCACTACTAAATAGTGAATAGTCACTATTTGATAGTCGAAAGTCACTATTTCAATTTAAGAGAGTAATCCAAAATAATCATTTATTTTAAAATTGTTCTCCAGTTGTATAGTTAATTAGTTATTCGATTTTTAAACTATTCATGTTTATAAGATTCAACGGCACTTGATGACGTCATAGTACAATAATACATGTATAAATAGTTAAAAATAATTAATTATTAAAAATATTGCAAACATTTGATCAATTATTTGCGTAGGTACTGAAGAGCAGATAGAGAAATTAAAAAAAAAAAGAAAAACAAATATTTAAACTAAAAATTATTTTGGGGTTTATAGCGATTTTAATTCTTGAGTTTGAAAATTAAAAAAAAAATTATTAATTAACTATTAACTATACACCTGGAGTAATTGCGGATCCGGAAGAGCATTGAAGGAGCAATTTAAAAAAAATCTAAAAAGAAGTGACTTTTTTGTATTTTACAGCGATTTTAATTTTTAGTTTGCAAATTTTTGAAAAATTAATTATTAATCAATTAATAACTATAGGTATACTTGGAGAAATTGCTAATTATAAGAAAGCTATTTTTTGGCATATAGTTTAATTTAAAAAAAAATGTTTCTCGCTAACTTAACTCTTTCTGGTTAAAAAATATATGCAATAATAAAAGGGAGTGTTGAAATGTAATTTAATTATGGCAACGGTTGTAACTTAAATTGTATTTTAATCTATATTTACAGTAAAATATAAAAAAATGTTAAAAGATAATTTTTAAAAAAGCGACAGAAAATATTTAACAATGCTAAACAAATATAAAATAGAATGCAAAAATTTTTTATTAATCTAATATCTCGCTGAGCTTTATTAAGTCTACGCTCAAATATGAAACAATCATTAGGCAGTGGAAGGAGAAACATATTCTCTCCAGTTCATGCGCATTAGATCGTTTGCCCCACTCTATCAAAGCAACGAAAAACCCGCCGCTTAACGCGTTTTGCTTGTAAAAATCACATTGTTTAAAACTTTAATTACTTTGCTTTTAATGAAGATATCGGGATAACTCTTTTTTTAGATAAGGACCAAGTATATAAGAAGTAAAACAAAAAAAATTGGTCAAAATCTATCCAGCAGTTTTTGAGTTAAAAGCAAACATTGGAAAACAGCTAATAGCTTTCATTTTATTTATGTAGGTAGATAGAGCGTGCTTTGATTTTGAGACTCGACGTGGATAGGTCGTTCTATATTGGGATCTCATAACTTAACAATCAAATAACAAAACTATTTTTTCAATTAAAATCTATAAACTTAGAAGCTTTGGTAAAGCGCAATATGCGCACTGTAGTAATATTATAAGCAAATAAAAATTCTTCCTAACAAAAAGCAAATTTATTTAATAGTTAAATACAGTCATTACTGTATTACAGTCATTTTCTGTTCGATTTATTAAATCACTTTTCAATCATTTCAGACTGGATATTTATAATTCTTTGCACCCCAGCATATGGCGATAGTCCGATACCACGGAAGTGTTTTTTTAAGTACATAAATTCATTATTAGGCTCTTGTGTTTATCTGGCATATATAATTTATAGCACCTACTTAGCTCCTTGCATGTAAATGGTACATTTATTAAAGAAAAAATTTATCTCTCAGTGTCTGGCTTAAGTTTCAAACAACAACAAAAAAGAAAAATTAAATTAAGCCGAGTCATTTCTTCGAAATTTCATCAGACCTCGTACCAATTATACCAATTGTTAATATTAAACTTAATGAGATGGTAAAAGTTACTTGACAATTCATCAGACATCGTTAATAATATAATTATTGTGGACACGATTAAGTCTGATCTCATTGGCCATTCGTTCCATCGCTATAATAATTGCAAGTTGATGATATTGGCGTCAGTTAATTTTATAGATAAAGGTATAAACGGCTTTATATTAATTGCTATTGGTCGATACAATACATGTACTATTTTATGTTATTATCGAGGTGTTAGCGCTAAATGGAAAAATTCTATGTTATTAAAGCATGCTTTCCATAATTCAAAGAAAAGACATAATAGACAAAGAGATTGATTTATCATTGCACAAATAGTCGTATTGTACATTTCATATATATTATGAATTGAGAGAAAAAGAGGAAGACAATTAATTGCTTTATTTATAATACAGTTCATTTAAATAATGACTGAATAAAACCATTTGGAACAATGTAATTGGTATGACCCGATGACCCGTTTTAATGAACAGCCAACGTTGAATGAACACCACTAATCAACGCATATATTTGTTGTATCTATAGAAAATGTATACCAGGTACCTACTATTGCAAAGTGGACTAATCAACTCAAAATTTATAATAACCTGTAGTTTATCTGATTGTTGTAACGGTTTAATTAAAATTAGCATTGCACATATCAAGCTTTACATGCTAGTAAATTATTTGCCAGTGGTTATCAATTACTAAAGCTAGTCATTACCTTTGGTAGATGTAGCATTGAAGGGATAAACATTTGATAAAATTTTTTTCAGGTTAAAATAAAAAGAGTTACTTTGTGGTGTGCTTGACTAGATTGTCGCCCTATACAGCAGTACCCCAAGGATCAATCCCAATGAAAGCTCAAGATCTTTTCATCCAGTGGTTTTGGGTTCGAATCCCAATGAAAGCTCAAGATTTTTTTCTGGGTTTTCTGATTCGACGGTCGCTAATGACCATAGTAGTTGATGCAACCTTAAATAAATCAAAAGAAAATCTTTTCATGGGTTTTCGGATTCACCGGTATCCAATAACTGTAGAAATTGATACGATCTTAAAAAAAAAAAAAAAACTAAAAAATTAAAATAATTTACCATAGCAAAACTGAATCAAAATACCAAAAAAAAAAATAGTGGTGAGCAAGACCAAGTCAAAGACTGTCTTCATACTAGCAAGACCAAGACCAAATACGCAAGACTAAATAAAACATTATCACTCCCGGTGAATTTATGAAAAAACTATTTGAAACATCTTTAATATAATCTTTTTTTCTTGGAGCATACATTTTCAGTAAGCTTTACTAGATTTTGACACTAGCGATAAGTAAAATTGGAAGACCATGACTAACTCGTGACTCTTCACTATAAAGAAAAGATAAATGTAGGATTTGTGCTCTAAATTTTTATTCATTTCACAGAGTTAGGAAGTAGAAAGAGTATAGGAAAGAGTAAGTCATAAAGAAAAGTTAGTTAACTAAAAACAAAATTGAAAATAGAGTTTGTAAAGGCATGTACTGAAGATTTCTCAAACCTTAATTGAATGATTTAAGAAACGTCAAGAAATAAGGGTTTCTTTGAAATTTAACGTAGTTTAACAATTGCTAAGTAAGAATGTTCTAAAGTTGATAGTTTAGAAATTTCCTTTTTAACCTCCTTTTTACCCTCCAGACATTTTGAAAAACTCTATCTTAGTGGATCTGAACTAAATCTGTACTATTCGGTGTTCAATCAAGATCGTAACTTAAGCTGTTTTCCAGTTTTGTTGTTTCGTCAGTCATCCAAGTCGTAATATATTGTATCGGGATTTGTCAAAGCTGTATTGATATTCAAATTATGGCTTTTTTAAATTTTCTTAGAAATATTCATCAAACGTTTAAATAACTAAAGACTTTGTTTAATTTCACTCAGTTATTTATAATTTTTCACAACAAATCGAAGAATAAATAACTTTTCGTGGTAAATCACTAAGTCACTTTTCACTGTTAACTGTTTTATTCGCTGGTTGGATTGTTCATACTGCCCCAATCTGACGGACTCGATGTAGTTATATAGGCAACCAAAGTTATCAGAATCTATAAGAATTTACTAGAATGTTCTTCATTGTTCGATACGATTCTTTCAAAAACCGTTGACCGTTATATAATGAATTGGTTTTAATGTCTGTTATTAAATTTTCGATCGAACAATTTGGAATTTTCTATCCTTTTCTATGGCTGTTCGTTACAATATAATAGAATAGTGGATATCCATGACTTCGTTCAAGTATGTAACAACATAAGTAAACATAGTTCAAACTCAAGAAAATTAACCACTTTATATGAAATAAAATCACATGACTGCAAACAGTAGGACAATATCTGAGAATTACTAGCGGATTTACCAGAAAGTTTATTAGGCCGAAGCATAGAGTGGTTGATTTTAAGGGCCAAAAATTACATTTTCAATTTTATTGATAAAAAATTGTAATTGATATGATTGTGAACTAGAGTATCGAAATGTAGAGTTCGATAGGGGTGGCAAATTTTAAATAACCTACTACCGATAAATGTGTAAGCCCGCCACTACTGAGAATGTCAATACAAAAAGTAAACATGAAATATTTTAGGTAGGTATAAAGCTTTACTATAGATGAACTCAAGAAAAGATAGTGGAATAAGAATAAATTTAAATAATTTTTTCCAACCCTTACATGAGTGAATTGAAAAACTACAGAAGCATAAGTTGTAAACACCTACATGTATATTCATAATTGCAAATTAAAAGGTGAGAAAATTGCTTTTTAAGGAACAGAATTTTAAAAATACATAACATTCAACCTGTTGAGCCACTTAGAGGTGTAAATTCAAAATATCAATCTTTAATGCAGATAACAGTCCTTTCAGAAAGAAAAATTTAAAATTTCATGTTTCTATCTTTAGTGGTTTAGTCTCCAGGGTGTCTGTCAGTCAATCACTGACTGTTTTATATTATAGAGATTTATATAATTCTAAATGTTGACGTTACCTGTACATATTTCAAAAAAAAATAGTACTTATATTTTTTTTAAATTAAAGTTTATAAATTTAGTTGCTATTTAAATTAAAAAATAAACTGAAGCAATGAATGAAAAAAATTTATAAGAATAAGTTCATAAATCTATCATCACATTTCAATTTTCAAGTTTGAAACCTACCCATATCTAATTTTAAAGTGTATTATTGCAAATATTTGTTGTACACGTTTACACCCCTTGTATAATAAGGTCGTCTTTTTTGATAAAGCTTCAATAGGAAAAAAAAAACGTGGTTGATGCTGTTTCGCCCCATGACGCGTGCTTCAATTGATGAGATCAAATTGCATCCCAACCACAGCGACTATTGTAATCGTCTTTCGACTATTTCGTTGCTCGTCTCATTTCCAAAACCATTTCAGTTGTATTACAAAGAAAAGCGACGAGCCGAACAATATAATGACGTTTTGTATTTTAAAACATTATCAGATTGTACATTGGAACTAAGCATTTTACATTTGTTTGATTGTTTGCGTGTTTTTTTTTTAGTCAACCCTTAGTTTCGACTTGTCTCGTTTTCGTATCTTATTTCGTGGTAGTACCTATTAGTGAAACTTTTTTAAGTTTCCCATTTTTTTTAATTTTCTTTTATTTTATTTGTTTAAAGTAGCTTTAATGACTACTACAATTTTACATTATCATAATAAATTTTTTTCCATTTTTATTGAGGTTAAGGTATTGTGACGACAGTATAGCGTAGCTTCGAGCTTTGAGCTAAAACTGAATTATTATTAATATAATATAGAATCTAGGATAGCTCGAACGTTGTTCTTTATCTGTATTAGTAATCATATTTCGTCGAGTACAATAGCGAAGCCCAAGGGAGCGCACCCCCTTACTAACCGACCGCAACCGCAACCGCAATCAAATGCAGATTGTGATTTTTTACCGGATCTATTCTATTTAATTTTTATGTTGTTCAATATTCTTAAGTTTTCAGTTCACTTTAAAAGTGATTTTAATTATTGAGGAAATTATGAAAATCAATCAATTGAGTGGAAAGTTAAAACAAAAAATAAAATTATTACTATGTTAGAAAATATAGTGAGCTTTTTACATCAATTGGGGAGTGGAATAAAAATCATCGCGGCGTATGACATAACCCACCCTTGTCGACAATGTCCTAATCACAGACCACACAGGGCGACCGCAAAACCGACTCACCCCGTGGTTCACACATCTGTGATGTTCGAATTAATAACCATCTTCAATCACTTTGATAGAAAAGTCCGCATAATATTCATCATCAACCCCGAGACCAAATGTTCCATACTTGAACTAATTATTTTCTTCGTTCGTATTGTTGTCATTATTTTTATTGTTATTTACGAATGGTGATGATTATTGATTTTCAACAAATGAAATATATGATGGTTGGTATATAAAACACACTTTTAGCCACACTTGAAAGCTTTTGATTTTCGATCTTTTATCTTACTGTGAGTCTATGTTTTTCAATTAATTGTTTTTGTATGTCTAGATCAGTGTTCAGTGTTTCCCAAAGTGTGCTACGTGTACCCCCAGGGGTTCGGGCCGAGTTTGATGGTGGTACGATTTACACAGGAATTTGGTGAAGATATTTGTGACACTATGCTTGTTGATGAGAGTGATGGTTGTTATGAGATATTCATTTTTGTCGAGGGGTCAAAGAAGGGGTACACATATTATGTTAAAAGTTTAGAAAACACTGGTCTAGATTATCTCAAGGCAATCGAGTTTTAAAGAGAAATAATTTAAATACATCTTCTTTTTACATTTAGATTTGGTACAAACCAATTTTAATCATACACAGAATTTTTTATATGATATTGTTCCGTTTTTATTTATTTATTTCGACGGGTTTCTTATGATTTGTGTTCAACAATTGACAACAATTTATTTTATACAAATGTTTATTTATTTATTAAACACTTTTACATTTAATAAATACACTTTACCAATTTTATTTCAGTTTACAGTTTATTTCACTATTTAATTTGTTACTGGTTGTCATTCAGTGTTTTTATTCCACTGTATTTCACTGGTTCACTATCACTCACTATTTATTTATCACTCACTTGATGCACTATTGATTTATGACACACTAGGTTTGTTCCTCTTGTCAATCTGATGATGTTCAAACACTGACACGAAAGACAAAGAGAAAGGTACATAGACCAAGAGACAAGAGTGACTGAAAAACATATCTGAAGGGCTCGGTCGATTTAAAAACCGGTTTACCCAGTTGTTAAACACCATCAAATCAGTGTCGAATTACGCGATTGTCACCAAACCTTCGTACATAGTTCGACTCTCGGCTTAATGCGCCCAAGCGGCTTTAAGCTGAAACATTTCTTCACTCACTCTTGTCTCTTGGTCAAGGTGCCTTGTTCTTTGTCTTTCGTGGCAGTGTTTGGCATCAACGTATGGAACAAACCTACTGTATAACACTGAACTGAACTGATTCACTCGCACACTATTTATTTATAATGGCATTCATTATTTATTTACAACTAACTTTTTATTAATTATAACTGTGTATTTACAACTGAACTCCCTCGGCTGCCAACCTGTTTATATATGTTCTAGAGAATTCGGACGCCGCATTATCACATTTCTAGAATTTCAACCTTATGTTTTTTTTTTTTTTTGGTATTTTAAGTTACTTTAACATCTAAGGTCATATCACGACTGTCTAAACACAGAGAATTTCTGTTGGCTAATTATATCTTAGGTTTATGATCTTAAGTCTAAAAATTCAACGGGGATCGAACCCAGAACCACTTGATGCATGAAGCGGAGAGAGCAAGTGCTCTAACCACAGAGCCAATAGGTGATGATGTCAACCTTAATTGTTTAATTCCATTCCTTTTTCTTATGCATTAAAAAGTATAAAGAGAAATTTCTAGACTTATCTTTTGTGTTGGCCACTCCTCCCTGGCTTATCTTTCACTTTTCGGTGAACACACAATGGGAAGCCAGCGCCAAATAAAATTCGTAAAGAATTCTCTAGAACCTCTTCTTTGTCAGATCGACCACACCCTTAGATAATAGATATCTACCTTCACGCTTCAGTAAACACTCGGCGTGAAGTTAGATTAAAAGGTCTAAGATGGGAGGTCCCAGCCCACATAAACACACGCATACACCCTTAAACATTTTAGGCATGAAACAATATGATGCGGTTTGAAAAATTTTTAAGATACCCCACTTTTGAATTTTTTTTTAGTATATGGACATTACTACGGTTTTATTTTTCTATTTGGATTTTAATAATGTCAAGCCATTGCCTCCCAAACTTTTACGGTTTTCGGCGCCCTTGACATAGTAAAAAAGATACACACATACAGTTCTTTTAACGTCGCGGTAAAGGTACAAAAATTGTCTATTTACTACTTTAGTATCTAGAATTTTACATCCCTTTCAAACAAAATGGTTCTTATCATATCAAAGAAGTTGAGGAATTATAATGAATTAGTATTTCTCGAATATATTAAAAAAAATTCAAAACAAAATTCTTTCTATTTTAATTTTTTTGACACAAAAATTAAAAAAAAAACTTTTACTTTAAGAAGAAAACATTAATGTCGTCTTGTAATTGTATTAAATTTTATAATTTTTACGATTATCAAATCATTAAATAGAAAATATCTTAATTTTTGTCAAAAAATCAGATGTTTGTGATTGTTAATGTTTATAGTGAACAAACATTATCACATGGCCTTGATCTCATAACCCGTCGTGGTCCGTTTTCTTATCTCGCATACAATTTTTCAAAAACGTCACCCTAACTCGAGCACAAAACAGATAATAATTTCAGGAACGATCATTTTCATTACGACCATTTGTATAATTGATGAGAAATAACGAAGAAAATGAACCAACAACAACCACAAGAAAAAAACACTTCAAGTATAAAAGTAAATTTCTTAAATGATAACAGGGAGCGAAAGTAATAAAAATAAATATGTGTACGGACACACAGACTGAACAGCAGAATGGCATCCCCAAGGAAGCAGCTCGCAACCGTGCCAGAACCAAGAGACAAATGAGATAAGTTAATTAGAAACAAAAAAGATTAAGTATGCGGTCAAGTGAAAAAGAAGGATGCCAGAGCATAAAAAGACATTATATAATAATTAAGTAAGGCAATAAGACAGGCAATATTTGTTCAACGTAATTGTTTCTAGGGGCGCACTGTGTAACAATGAAACACTGTCGGGTTAAATTGTTATTGCCGAGGAAAAAATACATTTGCGTATCGTCTTTTCACTCAAGTCATAATTAGAAAGGGTCCATTTAACGCCGTTCGTATAAATCAATTCTAGTTATGATATAAAGATAATGGTGGACGGTATACGTAAGCAATGATATATGGGGCTTGTTAATTTGTTAACATACCAATGCTACGACACGACGTTTTCCTCTCGCAGAAATTCGACACAATAAACATTTGTTTGCGGCAATGTTATCCCATGTTTCAATTTCAATTAATTACTAAATAGCTGAAATACCAACGTGCGTTTACACTTGCCATGTCACATCTAACCCTTAATCAGCCTGAGGAAATTACAAGCATCCAACTAACGTCTTTATTCTATCTTAAATTTAATGTTGAAAATTTATATTATATTTGAAAAATTTAGAAAAAAAAAATATTGAGTGGGAAAGATTATTTTAATTATCTGTAATGGAAGTTGGCACTGACACCCATGGTTTAAGGGATGAAATAATACGCACAAGGGCATTTCAGTATTAATTAATGCATTAGATGGTCATTTGTAATCATGGCATAACGGTTTTACGTGTGGGGCGGGAATAGTTTATAACGGCAATTATCCTTCGTGTTTCTCATCTCGTCTTTTGACTACCGTAAATTCATATTCCATATGGATGTGTTCGGGGATGCATTTGCATCACGGACTTGTGTTTGATAAACAATCAACCCTTGCCTCAACTACCTGGATTTGAATTTTCACTATTGTAACTCAACAGGACTGCAAATATAATATATGAAATATATTTGGTACACAAAAAAGTGTTTACAATTGAAATGAATATGTAAGTCTGGTGTGTAAATATTAAAATCACTATAATAATTCATTAATTATATTCATTTTGAATATTGAATTATTCTTAACGATAAATATTTATTCAAAATTATAATTAATATAACTACTTTATATAATTAATAAAATTTGATATTAAATAGACCAGGGTAAACAATTTTTGAACAGAAAAAAATTATAGAAGAATGAAACCCATTGGAAAAGGAAGAGAATATAACAAAAATGAAAGGAAAAATAAATTATGGTCGATCTGAGGTGGAAAAGGGTATAAACGGTTTATTAAACCATTATTTTATTTATTTATTATTAAATACAAGTCCTGTGGAAAAAAGTTAAACGGCAAAGTTGTAGATAATAAGTGATCTACAACTTTACTAACACTTTTTTCACATAACCTCAAAATTTATGTGAAAAATTCCAATAACCAAGTTATTAGTTTTTTATTTGTTTCTTTAACAAAAAAAAATTTTTTCTTGAAAGTTTATAAAAATTTACCTTTTAATGTCCCAAACCAACTGTAATTTTTTTGATTTAAAATATTAATTTTTTCACCTTATAATGACTTAACATCGAAATATCACCCTAATTTTCAATCGAAAATTCTCACGTCAAAACATCTGATTTTCTTAAAAGTCGGTCAGCTTATTGTTTGTTGAAACTTCTACTTTCTGATGGTGCAAAAAATATGTACCTTCATAACAATGTTAAATTTTCTCAGTAATGCAATAAATAAAGTATAAATTTTAATAAATTGCATAATTTGTACATAAGTAAGTAATACAATTGTGCATAACACAATTTATTAAAATTTACACTTTATCTATTGCATTTTCAGAGGATATTTAACATTGTAATGAATTTTTTTTTTGCACCATCAGAAAGTAGAGGTCTCAATAAACAAAAACGTAAGTTGTCACCTTTCGTGTAGGATTCAAATTTTTTTTTGTGAAAGATAAAAATAAAAAACTAACAACTTGGTTATTGAAATTTTTCACATAAATTTTGAGGTTATGTGAAAAAGGGTCAGTACAAAATTTCTAGATCTTCTTATTATCTACAACTTTGTTATTTAACTTTTTTCCATATGACTTGTAGTTTTGTCGGAAATCGAGATAAACCGTTTCTACCCTTAAAAAAAACATTTCGACTTCCCCACCTCAGATGGACCGTAATTTATTTTTCCTTTCATTTTTGTTATATTCTTTTCCTTTTCTAAAGGGTTTTATCCTACTATAATTTTTTCACTTTTTACCATTTTCAAAGGTTAAAAGTACTAGTCTAAAAGCCTTGTCCGTCGGTATATGTGTATTTCGCAGTAATTTTGCTCGAAAATGATTAGCGCTTATAACATGATATTTGGAAGATGTCTGCTATAAACCGCTATTCAATGGTATGAGTGAGATTACAAATAAAATAATTAAAGGTGGTACACCACCCTTTTAAATGAAAAATGAATGGAAAACAGGCTACAAAATTATGTAAATTGTCTTCAAGAATTAAACAATTGTAATAAAATATTTTTTAATCTATAGTTTCGAATATATTTACTTCTCAAGTCCATAAAAATGTGTCTCCTTTAAGTTTTGAAGCAGGAGGTTGAAAATAGTATACCGAACTTAAAAAATATTTTTCTTGGAATAATTTTGAGTAAAATTTCACACATAGTTTTTGATTTATTAAAGCTTATCAATTGATAATTTTTTTGTAAGTTACAAAGTATGCTATATGATGTAAGTAAAGTACGTCGGTAAAAATATTTTAATACTGTTTCAAATATAATTATTTTATTTAATGTTATTTCTTGATCAAATGGATTTATTGATTTTTATAAAGAAGTAGCTATAGTTAATGAATCAAGGTGTGTGATCTGCAAAAAATGCATAATGCATTTAATTACATTTTCGATAAATGTATTTTCAAGCCTATTCTTAAAAATCAATATTTAAACTATGAAATTTTGTCTGACAGTGAAACTGTTTGCACATACTTGTCGGTTTTTATTTTTACTAAAATTTTATAAGATTTTACGAAAGGAATAAGAATATATTTTATAGGGATGCGGAGGGATATTGAAGCTTTAAGTCTACCTGAAAAGTTATTAAAAAAGGGAAATGTGATTGGACGTAAAACGAGAATAAAGCAAGATTTTCAATTTGTGGCTATCATCGTTCGGGATTAACCCCAATGATCCTGCAATGAGTCAGACGAGAAGCCAAAGATTCAATCAATGTACACAAAAGCCCCTAAATCTCATCACCTATATAGTCGAGAGTCAGTATCATCGACAATACATTAATTGGTCGGAGTCTGATTGAAAGTGACTAATGTATATGGCGTATAATGAAGTTAGATTATTATTATTCTAAATGGCAAATAGCCGTAGCGAGTTAAAACCTAACAAACCAAGCTTAACAAACCACACCGAACGCCCCCTGATTAACGATACTCTCGACAGTCTTGCGGGCAATTTTTTAACTTGTCACCGAAAACTAAATTTTGCGATGATGAATCGTCGCGTTCACTATAGATGATTACACTCTTGGGTCTGGTGACAAATTCCCGTTCTCTTTCTCTCTCGTCGTCCCGGTGTTGTTTCCCGGTTTTTCCCCTTTAGGGTTGAGCGTGTGATGCGTCTCGTGCGACTCCGGGTGTAATTCACAAAATTGATCTCTAACCCAATTATCCAGTCACATGTGGAAAATCATATTCCTTGCGCGGCAAATATGTGACAACGTGCGAGGCCATAATTCAGTTGCGTATGTGAAAATAGAAGTGCATTTTAATTCCTATATTTACTCGATAATCATATTATAGCTTGACAAGTCTATTATCGCCAATGACATGCACAGGGATTGTCTTTCAGACCTTATTTCTCATACAGTCTTTTTATACAAAAGCTGTCGCACTGTCGCATTGTCGCATTTTCAATGAAGACCAATTTGAGGAGAATATAAATTGAAAAATATAAATTCAAGAAAATAAATTTACGTGTAGATACATAAATTTCGTTTAAATGGTCAAAAAACTTCAAATAAAAAATTGAAACGCTTGTCACATTTGGTGACACTTGGCCATATTTGGCACACAGCTGCCGAGAAAGTCTTTCTCGACATAACAAATTTGTGCAAATATTATGTAGAAAAATGACCCCTCTTTTATTACAAATAGCGTAACTGATACGGTTTTATTGACACACAAAAAAAATATAACGAAATCAGTTCACAGGAAAATAGGTATAAGGGAATGAATAAAATAATCAACTTTTGCTTAGTTTCTGACTTAAAAATAGTTTTACCATTTTTTTTCATTTTTAAACTAAACAAAGACTTTATTACAATTAAAAAACTAAATGGGAGATCGTTGTAGAAAAACATTTTATTTGCACAAACAATAATTTAACTTTTTTGTGTCAATATCTAGAAAGAAACACCAAGGGGCGATTATATAATATATTATAATTCTTTAATATTCCTTAATTTTTATTGTTATTATTACTTGCAAAATAACATTTTGCAAAGTACACAAATAAAATTACCCTCCGAATACCAAAATATTTATGAAAAACTGCAAAAATTCGAATAAGATTCCATCAATGAATTCATCAATTAGAACATTTTTGAAATGAATTGTGCTTGAAATAAAAATAAAATTAAATAAAATACTTAATTTACCAAATTAGGTAATGCTTTAGTTGATTTAAATTTAAATATTGATATTTGACTCAAGTTTGACTTCATTTCAAGTCAAATTTAAGTCAAGTAATTTGAAAATCGAGTTTCTTTAAATAAGTTTCATAAAAATGATTTTTTCAGTAAAATTACTAATTAAATTACCCTCAGAATACCAAAATATTTATGAAACACTAAAAAAAATCAAATTATATTCCATCAATGGATTTATCAATTTGAACATTTTTTAAAATGAATTGTGCTTGATATTATGACTTGTACCTAAATGAAATAATTTACTAAATTAATGCTTGACTTGATTTAAAATTCCAATATTGGTATTTGACTCAAGTTTGATTTCATTTCAAGTCAAATATAAGTCAAGTAGTTTGAAAATCGAGTTAAGTAGTCTTAAAATCAAATCAAGTGGTGAACCTCTAATTCTCTTCTGATGATTAAAAAAAAGTATTTTTAGAAATAACCTTTTCTTTTAATTTGTTGTTTGGAATTTCCCACTAAGATAAGTATCTAAATTGCTAATATCCAATAACCGAAAGCTCCACTTTACTCTAGGAGTTTTTGAGTTTTTTTCGATATTTTGCGAAAACGGCTTAAACGATTTTCTGCAAACTTTCTACAGTTCTTAGACGCATTAATGCCTACAACTTTTATATGACATTTTTTTCTGGTTCAGATATTTTATGTTTTAAGCAATTATCAGGTCAAAGACCAGTTTTTTGTTATAACAACATATTTTCTTTTTACACTACGTTTCAGGTATCTTGAAAATTGTTATACCAAATATAATTTTTTTTTATAAAACAAAAAATATATTTATATTTAACATTAAATATCTTTAATACTAATTTTCAGGTCTAAATAGTTTAATATTTTAAGCAATTATCAGGTGAAAAGACCAATTTTTTTGTTTTAACGATTTATATTCTTTTTACACTACGTTTCGTCGGTATTATTCCGACTTCATCAGGTATCTTGAAAATTGTTATACCAAATATAATTTTTTTTTATAAAACAAAAAATATATTTATATTATATTTGGTATAACAATTTTCAAGATACCTGATGAAGTCGGAATAATACCGACGAAACGTAGTGTAAAAAGAATATAAATCGTTAAAACAAAAAAATTGGTCTTTTCACCTGATAATTGCTTAAAATATTAAACTATTTAGACCTGAAAATTAGTATTAAAGATATTTTATGTTACACTTTCACTACAAAATGATTGCATTTGATGAAAAAATCCTCAGTAGGTATCCACTGTTAAAAGAGTTTGGATATAATATAATAAATTACTTTGTACATATTAGATTTTGAGACATTCGAAGAAGCACAAATTAACATTTAGTAAATTAGTATACAGTGTGTAAACGCTAATTGAAAAACTATCACCATACAATTTGAATTAATTTGTTTGGTTTTTTTAATTTATGATACACCTACGAATTCTCTACTTGACTTTATTTTTAAGCTTTTTGATATGATTCAAGATTCTTGACTTGGCTTAAAGTCAAGAAAAAACTCTAATCCAATGTTAATATTTAAATCAAGTCAAGTATAGATTTTGTAGGTTATTTCATTTAAAAGTTTTAAATACTAAGTACAGCTGTCTAGCAAATATTTTTTTACAAACAGAACTTTACTACATATATTCCATTTATAGTAGTATAGAAGTATACAAAGATAAGCTATACAGGCAGTTCTTGTCACCTTGTCAGCTACAATTACAATACTAATTGCTACTAAAGTATAAGCCCCCATTTATTGCAGTTTCTAAAAAACCATTACTACAACTATCAAAATATTTAAAGATATAGGTACAATATTAATTATATTGTTAATCACTTGAACCATGTTTTAGTGGCAGTTTAAATTTGAAGAGACCCAATGAAGCGGTACATAATTAAAAGCCTGAAGGCTAAAATTCATAAAGACGTATTATTTAAATTAATTAAACCTTCTAATGTGTATTTTTGGATAGAGAATATGTCGTATGACGCCGTTTTATAATATTATCTCGTTACGCTGTTGCTTTATCGGATGACCCATGCGACCTCTGAACTTTATACAGAGAGCGTTATCTTCTCAATATTCCATAAAGAGTCTCAGTCGGAGAGATTTTCGATAAGAGCAAATAAATGAACGAGAAAACGAATTAGAATTTTTCAAGTTATTCCATCTCTTCATCATTTTTATTCGTTCTTTCCATGTTTATCATAAATATAAAAGATAGTAAACGTCGCTTTGCGAAGATCAAAACTTTGTTGCGACGAAAACAATAAAGGATTTTCCTTATCGTGTTCTTGTCGAATAATTCGTCGCTGCTTCAGATGAAAAGCATATTTTTCAAGTAATTGTGAACAAATCATGAATACGCGACCGTTTACCTTCGACTGGCACACTACGAAATAAAATCGAAATAAAGACGAATTTTAAGCCTTTTTGAATTTAATGGCACTGCTCGAGAGATTATTTACGATGTGGCTCACAAATGTTAGCACTCTAAAACATAAATGGTTTACGATTAACGATCTGCCACGGTCGCTTATGAATTATATTTTGTTATTTATTTACTGCCTTAAACTGTCAACCCGAAACGGGACATTTTTAAATAAATTTTAAGTTTATAGGATTGAGCATATTCGACTCGGTAGTTTTCAGTGCTCATATTACTTTTACGAATCAATCTAATTTAAGTATGTGAAGCCGTTAAAAATGCAATAGCTCAGCTATGCTGTGCTTATATTTTTAACATATCTTACAAACGTATCGTACATATAATATATATTTATGTACATTTAATAGAATTTTATATAATTTTAACATATCTAACATTTAGGTACCTACATAATAAGCTTATTAGTACTAAGGACTCACAAATTAATTTTCGTATTTTTCAAGCTATTTTTCCTATGTTTGATTTGGAATAAAATTTAACTCGGGTCAAATATTATTATTTAAAAGTTAAATTAAATCGAGTACCTATTGGCTTTGGAAGTTATATAAGTATTTCTAAACCAAAATTTCAAGCATAATTCATTAAAAAACTCTAAAAATAATTGACTTTTTGAGTCATTAATTAATACACTACCTATATATAGGTACCAAATGCGTTAAAAAAAACCTTATTAACTCTATCGTAAGAAGCTCGCGATAGATCCCAGTGTTGGAGTCTTTTACCTAACGTATTTATCCTATCCTCTTCTTTGACTTGAGGAGAAAATCAAGCTACAAAAATTTTCCTACCACATTCTTATTTTAAACATCTTAAATCTAGTAAACGAGCGAATAATGCAAGAAATTATGCCTCTTATAGTTTTTAAAGTAAAACTTTTTATACATCGTCTCAAATTTTTTGGTCTGCCTTTAGCATGTTGCTAAATGTGTGTTACATTCTCGACAGGGAATCGGCAAGTGTTTGGCCGAGCTCGTATACACATTGTTAGCTATATACCATGTCGTTTTACCAGGCCTGTTGCGCGAGTTATTACTGAATGTAATTAGCTATTTTCCTCTCCATAACAACGTTTTAGAATATTATAAGTTGTCAGTAATTGTCAATCATATTTGTATTGGGATTTGTGTTTTGATCAGTGTATTGAAATAAATGTTGTTGTTCACTTGATCATGATAGACAAAAATACAGCTAGTGAGAATAGTACGAAAATTTCTGACGGTGATTTTACAATAGATAATAACAGGCAGATGATCGATTTAACAATAATCAACAAATTCAATAATGAAAATAACAGTCGAGTATTAACATCAATAATTCGTGCCACATCCTTTTCTTTCTATAATATTTTCATACCCTAAAACGAATAGTTTTCCAAAAATTTTCAGTTACTTAAGTGCCTTAAATCCGAAAAAAGTTTCACTTGCATCGTGGTTTCGTAAAACCACACAATAATTTATTTTTTGTTATTGTTTTTGATAGTTCTTTAATCTCCTCTGTCGTATAAACTTTTGGAGGGAGTCCCAAGTCCTTAATAATATAAACGTTTATAGAATATGCTAGAGGTTTTTGAAGGTTCGTTAAGGTAAAAAGATTGGGAACCACTGATAAAGAGAGTTAGTGAGATTAGTTTAGGGATAGTTTTTATTGTTAATCATCAGGTGGAAAATATTGTAGATGGAATGCGTTGTTTATTTTTACAGATTAATTGAGAGTTGATAATAACTTTTTGAAGATAAAACCCCTTTAAGGCTTAAAGTCGTAAGTCGTCGCAGCTATTTGAGATGAAAGTTTTGTGTAAGTTTTTTTAGAGAATTTATTAAAACTGCATTCATCACGTAAAGACTAAATTATACGTGCACTAAAATAACTATGAATTTAATTGTACCTCTAATATTTGCAATGCTAATTAAATTAAATAAAACATGATTAAACTTTTTTATTGCATTTAAAAATATAAAATGTTTTTTCTGGCTCTTTATCAAAAAATAATGATAAAATTCTTGTGTATACTAGTGTATAAAGCTGAAAGTTTGATTGTTTGTATGCGCTTATCCCGAATTTTCTACATTATAATTACCACTTTTGATCATCGTTATTGTGTTTGACCAGTTTTCAGGCTATTTCAACTATTATTAAATTACGTACCTACTTAAGTCATTTAGACCAAAAAATAATTATAAGTCCAATACCTTCAATTGAACTTTAGATAGCTTCCTTTGTATGAGTAAGGAATTTTCTTTCGGTGTTTTAAGTTGCTTTAAACGCAGAAAATTTCTGTTGGCAATTTTATCTTAGGTCTAGAATCTTAATAGTCTAAGAGCCCACTGCATGATTGCAACACCCATAACGTAGCTTAATCATTTATGTATAAAATTAAAGTTCTTTTTTTGGTAATGATGATATAAGGGTTCCAATTTAAAAATGACCCCAATTAAGCGAAAATAGCCGTTACAGATTAGAAAAAGCGAGGGTTAACACGCTGCGACATTTGTCAAACGAGAACACTGAGTGTTTACGCTACAAGTTTTATCATGATGGCGTGTCTCGATCTATTGAGGCACGCAAAGCGTTTAAACTCGCCAGAATAGTTTTCTTATTTCTTTTCTGAAAAATATCGTCGCGCATTTTCTCACCTTATCTTTATTTTACAGGATCTTGAACATCTCATTTCGCTTATTTGCGGCCACTTTTAGATTGGCATCTTTATATCATCATGTACAGAAAAAAGAGCTTTAATTTGATTTATAAATGATTAAGGTACGTTATGGGTGTTGCAATCATGCAGGGGGCTCCTAGGCTCCTAAATCTAGGATTCAACGAGAATCAAACCCAGTGCGACTTGACGTATGAAGCGGAGAGAGCAATTGATCTAACCGCTAGGTGGTTTTGAACACGCCAATAGATGGTTTTTGGAAGTTAATCTCCTATATTTTCCCCCTATTTTTTAAAATTTAAGTTTGGTTTAGTTAAGAAGGTAGGTGTTATAACTTAGGAGGGATGTCAGTTTTTCTTTTTTTATTTTGGTTTAAATATTAGTGTGAAAAACTTAAAACGCCATGAGCAATGGAATCCGACCATGGATATCAAATATGGTCGTAGCAGACCTTTAATTTGAAAAAAAATAACTATAATATTTCACATTTTCTACGTACAGGCTGTTTAAGCTATAATAGCATATTTTAAAGAGTCTCAATCATTAGGTATCCAACTGAAAGTGTAAAGGTACTGTTAGGTTAATTTTTTTGAAATATGGAAAAAAAATTTTTAACTATTAACCTTGATCATTACTTATTAAACAAACATACACAAATATTATCATTTCATACGGGTAAACCCCGGTACTAATAATATAAAAACATATCTTAAGATCATTAATAATATTAACCCATCATAGGGATGTATAACTTAATCATAAGTTAAGCGATTATAATATTGAAAGTGTTGGAAAGGAAAGTCAGAAATCAGATAAATTAAATAGGCATTAGAAATGGTACACATGCTCGTTTTTCAAACACTCAAAGCTCAAAAGCTTTTCTTTTCAAAACTCAAATGTTACAATCCTTTTTTAAATGTGTGAATCGGGTGTTTATCGCTGTTACCAATGGTCCAGTGAACCTGTTCAGGAATGGGGAACGTCTATTCAATATTTAACGCACGCAAATCCGCGTTAGTTATGCCGCGTTGACTTTTCAAGAGCTCTATCTGTTCAAGTTCATCCGTCCATCAGAGTCCCATTCATGAGGATAAATAACCGAGCGGCGTTCCCATTTGCTTTCCGCCACTATCCCACTTGGAGCGAGCTTAAATTAGCACTTGTAAAACGTGCATCAATCGTCCGTGATTGATTCGAATGATAAAGTTGAACACCTCTACTTTTGCGAGACTGCCTAATACGAATAATCTTGTTTTATTGAGTTAACCACGCGTACTTGCATCGCGTTAAATTCATAAGCGAATTAGTCTCTCTCTCTCACTATTGATATGCTGACAAGGATTAAGCGATTAGAGTGTTTAGATCGAAGCAGCAACTATGTGCACGTCATACATGCAAATTTCACACGGATTTCGAATAATTGAGAACAATTAAGCTACTATGTTATCCTCGCTGGAAAATATATTGCAATGAACTTACGTCATTTTAACCAAGAGTATTATATTATGATACTTGAAAGCAAATAATTCAGAAATCCAATGGTTTGAGATTTGAAAATTAAAACTACGTTACTTATTCTTTCATTATTTATAATGATTTTAAATGTATAGTACTCATTGTTTTTATTCAAATTAGAATTAAGTTCGATGTCTAAACTCTAAAAATGCTATGGTTTTTGCTTTAGGTTTATGTTTTCTGCATCACAACTAACTAATTGGTCACAACTAACTTGTTATTTTCTCTGGAAAATAAAGTTGGGATAGATTTCTTTTTATTTTGGGGGCTCTCAAAAACCCCCGCTGGAGGCTGCACCCCTGGGCCTCGCTTTTAAGATAGTTGCGAGGTGTCAAAACTTCGTAGTTTTGAAAATGACCACACTCATAAAATTTATCTAAAAACATTGAAGTCGCGCTTACTAAAATACTATTTGTCTCGAAAATTAAGCGAAAAATTGTGCTTTTCGATTTATTTTGGCAAGATCTAAAAATTACGTTGTCAAATGTTAGCACCTGGGCGACAGTGAAATTTCCTAAACTTACGCACTTGATTATTAGCAATAGCTCGACGTTCATTTAATTGTTCCCTTGTAAGATTTAAATGCTATCGACTACTTTAGATTTTTATTTAATATCTTCTCTCACCACGAATAATTTTAAGTTTTAGTGTTAAGTGGTGGGGAACGAACGTATATTGAATACTGACTACTGATCAATGAACACGAATAAAATCGCATACGAATAGAAGTAGTCGAGATGATTCCCTCGTTATGTATAGAAAAATAACATTAGTTGCATTAGCTCATCCCCCTACAACTCTATGTTACAAAAATGGACCATTTTGATTGCATATGCAGTAATTTAGTTGAAAACGAGCTGAACGAAAACCACAAAGACTGACGAAGACCGAAGAATTTATGGAAGTCGAAAGTTAGAAATAATTTTTTTTAACGTCAGACAATTTATTAAAATGGAAAATTTTTTATTGATTTCAGTATTATTGTTATTTTATGAGAATAATTATGAAAAGTTTTTTTTATAATAAGTATAATAACTATGATAAGTGGTGATACGTTTAAGTGACAGGGGACTGTTTGAGACGTATGACTCTTATAACAACACAAATAGTTAACAGTTGTTTTTCAACTAGATACCAGCGCCACCCAAAGAGCCCAAAGGTACTAAGATTTGCATATAAATCGGTCACGTTTTTTAGCCTTTCTCGTATTTAAGTGACAGGGGGCTGTGTTAGCTTATTTTTCGGAATAAAATCGCATACGATTTAAAATTCTCGACATAATTCCCTCGCAGCTAGCATAGGAAAATACGTGTTCTAAACAAAGTTGTAATATATATATGTTGATTATTTGATACTTTTATTTTTATAGGAGATAACTTTATTTATACTACCCCCTTTGTTTATTATATAGATTCCAGGAAAATATTTGAAATTATGAAAAAAAAAATGAAATATGAACTTTAGTGGCACGACAGTGTTAGCACGCACATTTATTTTAAATTATAAACATTTTTTTTTTCATATTATTTTTATTGCTTTGTGATTTTCAATTACTTAATAAAGATTAACTTTTAAAAGAGTTAGTGCAATTTTCTTAAATCCTTCCATCTTTAAGATCTAATATTATATTCAATTAATAAATCAGCTATTTTGTAATCACCACTAGTAACTTAAATTTCGATTTTCCCAGAAGAGACAACCACTTACTTAAATAGTATGTATGCACAATGAAGCACAAACATTTGACACAAATAGGTTTACGTCTTTAATTCAGTGTTTATTTCAATAATGAATAAGACGATTGTGAAGCAAAGACAAATATTGCGATATTCCGATTTCAATCGGTAATGTCAACGTGGAAGCCTTTACACCCTTCTACTTAATGTAATTAATTATATTTGTGACGTTCCCTGTTTTAAATGAAATAATATAGCGTAACGATTGCACTGAATAATGGGAAACAGTTAAAATTAGGTGCTAACAAATTGCTAAATAGTAAAAAGTTCTACAAAATTATAGTAGATATTTATTTAATTAAAAGGTTTTTGTAAATTTTTACAGGAGAAAAAAAAATTATGTTTGTGTATAAAGTAGCAAATATGTGCCTTATCAAATTTTTGACTGAAAAATTGAATTCATTAACGAATTAAGCCAATTGTAAGCTCATTTGTTGATATTGAGCTAGTTATTTTTCCTAATAGGAATTTGATGGTTTACAACAAAAAATTAGAGTAATAATTTGCTTTTTAAACTTGGAATGTGTTATTTGATCAATAGAGGTCAAGTGAAACTGATAACCTTAGTTATTTATATTTTCATAGTTTTTTTTCCAACGTCTTTCTGTATGTTTTACAAGATAATGAGCTGTAGCGATCTAATTACATCCACCTGTTGCCTTGTTCCCTACTTTTTTACATGTAACAAAGCATTAGATTAGGATATCCAGCCTCATTATGCTTTGTAGTTAGTGAACAAACTACCTGAGCTTTTACACAATTAGAAGATCCCTTTGTGGCCGTTGACAATAATAATGTAGTCAGTCGGTTTTTAATTAAAATGATCAAGTTTACAGAGAGTAAGGGCTTGTCTGGTGTACCAAATACGGGAATGGTGGATGGTGGTGTGAGTGGAGGAAACGGTGCGATATTTCAGTAAAAACTAATTACAAGATAGATAGGAGATGATGTAAAAGAAAGGGGTGAAAAGCAGTCGTCGTCGAGGCAAGTTTGAAAAGCTTTCCGCCAAGGCTTTTTCAGTCGCGCGTATTAAAATCTGAATGGAGTTATATAAAAGCCACTCGCTAATTTCTGAGCATTAACAAAACAAGTCGGTGTACAATATTATAATATGTATACGTATATATAGCGATGAAGTTGCGAGTATATTTCATACAAAAGCTCGACGGACGCAACGGAACGATCGAAACAACCCGCCGCGTTCCACCATATTTCCAACAATAATCGGCACAGATAAGCTCTTTGCAACTTATGCCGCATCATTTTATTAACTCAAGAATGAATGCTTTAAGAAGTAGGGAGCCTGAGCTTGTGTGAGCTTTGAGCTTCGCTAATGTTACTTTGTACTTGCAGTTCGTCTTTATTTATAGAAAAATTATATTTGCATGTTCTTTCATTTATTTTGAATAAATTCATATAGATCCATTAAAATACTAGCCAAGTACGTCGGACATCAAGTCCACAAATGTTCTGTTAAAGAGACAAAATTTTGTAACTGAAATAAATTTTGGCTAAAAAAACGCACTTTATTAAGTTTGAAAATAGTTTTGGTAATCTAATTGAAACAAATAATATGAAGAAAATTGTCATTCCTCTGTTAATTGGGTGGTGCACTACCAAGATGGTTATAACAAACATACAGATGGCCATACAAAATAAATTTAGTCGAGTTCCTTGTTTAAATGGAACTCCAATAAAAAAGCTTTAAGCCCTTATGTAATTTTTTTAAGAATCCTGAAACATTGGAAAATAACAAATCACCCATTTAGTTCAAAACAAATATTTTTAAGACTTGAAAAATAGAAACTGAATATTAATTTCATTGAAAGCGTCTTAGCCGTTATTCTTCACAGTAAAGTACCTATAGTTAAGGTATATCGACTTTCTTAGAAGTATGTAGGTATTGACCAACATAAATTAGCTATAAAAGTAATAATAAATTAACCTTCTTGTGACCTCCGTCGTTCACAAACAAGCGCATAAAACCAATACCCAGACCCATATGCAATCCATTTAACTGTAGATTTTGATATTACGATGCCAGTTTATAGCTCTTTAGCATTATAATATACCTGGTTTCAAGACGTACGATAATAAAAATAATTGATAAAAGGACAGCACTATTAATTTACGTCTTTTAACAACTACCGTTCCGAAAATATTTTAGATATGTATATATCTTTTCATTTTCACCGAAAGTGAATTATTTTTGACTCGGTACGCTAATGTCCGACCACTTTCCTTATTTTGATGCACATAAAATAATTATACCATATTGCTGCGTAAAAACCACTTATAAGTTATGTCTTACGTATTGATTATACAATTGAAGATTACATTAATTAAATGCATTCGATAGCTTTCAAATGATCATCATGTTTATCTCGTTTTATGCATTTGCAAATGAAGCAATGTACGATGATAGTAACGTCATTTATAATTTCATATTTGACTATTGTCTATACCTTACATAAAGGTATTGACTTCTTTGGATTTTTTTAACTTAAATATTATACACACTAAAATAAAGTTCGATTGTTAATAGTTTTTAGTTGTACAAATCGCATCGATCTAGTACTTAGTGGTTTTATTTTAAGAGGTGTTTAAGTACTCGATCATTATTTGTATTTTGAATGTTGAATGCAGGCTATGGCTTCCAAGCAACGTTTTTTGTTTTTTTTTAAGAAAAATTTATTTTACAAGTAAAGACATTTTAAATATCGCGACAAAGGAAAGTAATTTTAAATGATAAACTTGCTAAGGAAGAAAGTATTTAAAGAGCATTGATAAAACTTTAAAAAAAATCTGCTGCGACGCGTCACTAAACTTTATACACTTGAAACCCGTTGTTCGTTAAAAGAGCCATAAATAAAACTTACGATTGATTAAAATAAAAAGTAACGTAACATTTTCCATAATTTTTACCGATAGGCTTTGCTATTATTAAGCGTAAATTGAGTTATGAATTTATTTTATACATGCTCCTATCCTCTTCTCAAGAACCCCCTTTTTCAAAATTTCCAAGGAAAAGATTTCAAGTAAAAGTTGCAGTCTTTGATGAGTCTAATAACCATAGCAAGTTAGAAGAAAACTGTTGGAGGCGTTTCCGAAAAAAAAATGAAATAACTTAAAAACTCATATAATAAATTGGGGGCTTCCTGCTAACCGAATTCAACCAAAAGCTCATAACAAGATGAAAAAAGAAGGTAAAATTCCAAGTTTAGTGAATTTCGAATAAATACATATAGTCACACACACAAATACACACACACAGACTAATTTCTTAAATCTTTTTTTCGGACTCGAGGAGCCTGATTGAAAAATTTGAAATACTTTAATACTTTTTAAATTCCTTTCCAATTTTTTATTGTAATTTGGAAGGAATTTAGGATATTTTATTATATTTTTTAATTGGCTTCTTAAATATAAGCTTTTAATGAATGCTAATTAGTAGTATTTAGAATTATCTAAAAAGTACAATAATAAATTTAAGTTAAAATAAATCATTTAGGTTATTTTATATTCCTTAAGAATGATAGGTACATGATTTTTTTTTTTAATCTGACATCCACTAAGATGTAGGCTTATTGACTAATGAACAGGGTTGATGAACATGATTCATCAAATAAAGTATAAAGTAGGATATTTTTATAGGTAAATTGTATTTGGTATTGTGACTTGTAAGTGAATGAAATAACTCACGACGACAATGCTTAACTTGATTTGATATTTAAATATTAATGTTTGACTCGAGTTTGACTTGATTTAAAGTAAAATTTAGATCAAGCAGCTTGAAAATCGAGTAAAGTAATTACTAAATTTGAAATCAAAGGAAGGAGTAAATTTTGAAATGAACGTTCTTGTTTATTTTGAATCAAGAATTGGGGTAACCAAATAACTATTTTGAAATAATAACTATTCTTATTAGAATATATCAAAGAATAAAAAAGCTGTGCTACCCACCAAATAAGAATTTTTCGAAATTCTACTCCTAAGTAGTTCAAAAGGGGTTGACGGTTATGCATTTGTTAAGTTTGTTTCTTAAGATAACAATTTTTAGAAATTCTAATAGTGCAATTATCAATCTTCATGCAAATACAAAGAACTCTTACTTTAGTAGTTCCTTAATTCGTTTATTTAAGGCTTGAAAATATTTTGACGTAATAACGTCTTATAAATTGATGAACACCGACAGCATGCATGAAAAAGTGTCACGTTCCGTTTGAGCCTGTGCGTGCAAGCGAGAACGCGATATAAGCGATAGAGAGGCACGAGTTCTGCTACTGGAACGCCGCCACACGAGCTTCTTTGAGAACTTCTGCAATAAGCTATGCCTTGTATTTCATAGTTGTTGAATCATAGACAACGTGCTTTGTGTTTTTTTCTACAATTTATTTAATAAGATTTAATTAATTTCCTCCATAATTTCCAGTCTGATTTCATTTTGAAAATATTATAAATTTTCAATTAACTCCTTTGTAGGCATATATTCTTAAATTTTATATTAAGCATTTCATTTTCGCCCCTTTTGTTCAAATGTCCCAATATTTATTACAGAGTAAAAAATTGACTGACGTTTTTTTAGCTTAGCATTTTCGTAGTATTTTATTTTTATGTTCATTATATTGTTTTTACTGCATTATCAATTTTAATATCGACTATCGAGTCATCGTTACCTTTTTAAGAGGACATTTTCAGGAGTTGTCCTATTTTTTGCAGTAGGGTGATTAATATGGTTTCTCTCTTCATAGACTGAGTATTGTTTTTTTTTCTTTTTATACAAGGCCTTGTTAACTTTTTTGTCAAATATTACATGAACGAAATCACGAGTAGCCACTAGTTGATTTATTTTATAATACTGAAACGTATTAAGTAGTTTTATTATTAAAGTATATATAAGTACATCTCTGTCTGTTCGAAGTGATATACAACTACATAAAAATTATTCCTTACTATTTTTATATTTGAAAGCTTTAATTTAAAAAAAAATAACTTAACAGACAGCAAAGTTTAGGAGCTTTTATTTCATCCGCAAGGTAGAACAGTGATTGAGTAACGATACTTTTATCTAGTAGGTACTTAATGATATTGGTTCGTCGTATTTTATGCAAGTAAACTAATAACAAAAGTTGTTAATCATTAAGAAAAATGTTAATATAGTAATGCAATAATTTAGTTTCAGTCCCTTGTGGATTGCAATTTTCACATCACTATTATCAAAATTATGTGTTTCATAACTTAAAGCTTAACTAGACAAAATGATGTTCGTGTCCGAGTCATAAAAACTCATATAGAGGGTTACAATTGTTTGTTATTAGCAATAACTCTTTTAATAGTCTATCTGAAAGTTTATTACAGTATATGGAATCGGCAATTAATGATTCATATTAATTCATTTGATGTTTACGCTGTCAAAAAGAGAACAGAGCTTTCAAAGGCTTAAAAGTATGTTCTGTGTACGACGAGGCAAAGCTGCAGTGGTTGATGAAAACGGAACCCTTTTGAGTAAGGAAAAACGAAGGGAGTTAGTTGTGGTCGTTGTAGGGCTGTTTTACAAACACTAAAGGAATATCAAATTTCACTGTCAGGTAACCTCATAGTTGGTGGAGGGTTGTAATGATAATGATGGTACATGTTATTTGGTTGTGGTGTTGATGGTTTTTGGTTGATGGTTTTGGAGCGTGAAAGCGCACGCGTCTCTTCTCGATGACACAGACAATGTGGAAAGGAGGTAATTAACCGAGCGAGTAATTAGTATAATACGAGAGATTGAGGTATGGGTGAAGACAAATGAGAAATGTGATCCGGAGTGGAACAAAGCACTGATTATAAAATCCAGGTGTTAAATACGCAAGCTCGAAATTCCGTTTATTACGTCGGGAATTTGAAATTGAAAGCGTTGTCGCTTACGGCGAGGAATGTGTTAGGGAATATGGGCAATATGGCCCACATGGGATGTGTATTGTGTCTGACAACAAGACACTGAGCTCACTGGCACCGGAGCCATTGTTCGCAGATCGGCGCATTCGCTTATGTTGGAACGCTGTTTGTCTTGCGAGATGCACTTATCGAGATTCGATCGCGCGATAACCAACAACGTAACTTGAAAACATACCACGAAGAAAATGTACAATATTAGCTATTCATAAATACATACACACCAACACACACACACACACACTCACATTCATACGATTACAATAAAAAAAATTATAATTTTCTACTTGTGAAATGACTTTTTCAAATGATTCCTTCACTTCGTTGCTCTCAGATCGAAACCCGTTTTCATCTTCGTTCAGTGGGAATTTATGTGTGTGACAATTGTTTACATAACCCACCGTTGAATGGTTACATTACATACAACACAATCGGGTTACTGATTACAATCAGTCCGTCAGGTCATCGTAAACGGCTACCAAAACCCAATACATCCTACCTACATCACAATCATCATCAGCACGTACGAATGGAGAAGTACGTCCAAAAAGGTCCAAACAGAGACCGAGAATTCCTTGAAATCGTTGAAACACGCTCCATACAGAATTTAGATCAGATATTATCTGCAATGACACGTTCAACAATCATTTGTGAGTCTTCTTAAAAAATAATAAAAAATACATCTACATGGATATATGAACATGAATTTGATATAGGTACATACTATGAAAAAAATCTTCATCCTTATGAAGTTAACAAACAATTATTCTATTTAAATACACCTATCCTCCGATTTACACGGTACTTGTTTTACACGATTTCGCTTTTACACGGTTCATAAACTAATGAAATTCGGAAAATTTCTAGGAAAATTTCGGAATATTCTAGTGATGGAAGTGACATTATACCAATCAAGAAGACAAAGCTGATAGTTCCTCAAAGTGATAGCGAATAAATTTCGAACATACCTGAATTTGTTAAGTTTCAGCAGGTACTTTTTGAAAAACTTTTCGTTTCAATTTTTGTTTTCATTTTTAGAATAAGTTCACTACGACATCATGCCATTTTTTGGGCAAACTATACCTAGTTTAAAGTTTATATATATATATAAAGTTTTTATACAGAAAAAACCGAAGATTTCATTTTACACGGATTTGTCTGGAACCTATCTTCAGTGTAAATCGGGGGATAGGTGTATAAAACAAATCATTTTTAATTATTACAAATTTTCAAGTTCAGTATTTCTAATTGAAATGCATTTTTTTTCATTTGAAATTGAAATATGAACTTTTACACAAAATAGGTTTTACACAAGAGATTCATTTATAAATTTAAAGAAGTTTAAAAGGAGATTCAATTTAGTTGATATAGTAATCATTTCAATGTTATAGTTCAAAGAAATGGAACCAATCAAAAGTTTTATTAAATATTAATATCCGTTGAAGCTTCTAAAACTGTAGATTGAAACTTCGATCACAAGTGTTAACGCTTAAAGCATCATTATACTTCTAAGCAAATTACTGAAATATTTCAAAAAGATTGAAAGAGTTCAACTTTTATAAATGCTGGTTTAATTAGCTATGCCCAATGAGTGTTGCAATCAAATTGTTAAAAATAGCATTCATTCATCTTCGTTTCGATCGACTATTTCAAAGATCAATTTTAATTCAAGCAAATTGAATCAATAAAATTGGCCCGTGTAAATTCGCCTTAACCAATTACTTAGTTTGCTGATTGCTTTGTGTAGGTAGTACACATGGATGTACTTTTAAGGGAGGGGGAAGCTAAAGTTGTCACTCTTCCCTGGTCCTTGACTACCACTAATTTATTCAGCTAAATCTTATGCATCTTTGACTTTGGCTCAATATATAGTTTTATTTGTAATAGAACATATTAAAGTAGATTTAGTAAAATGTATAAGTTTCGACTTCAAAATTTTGATGTAGATAGTCGCAGTTAAGTCAAAATTTTTAATAAGGAGTTCCTCAATCTTTTGTGTATTGTACGAAAAACCCATGGAAAAATAAATGACCCAGTGCATGACATGTCATGCACTTGAATGTCATACTTGGTGGGCTGGAGTTAGTATTAAAATTATAAGCTTCTTTTGGTACAATTGTCGTTAAAAAGGTAATGGTTCAATTTAGGAAACTAGCGGTTCAATTTTTGAAACCAGTTTCTTTATTGTTTGATCGATGGCAAGATTTTTTAAATTTATTTTTCCCTGCTACATGTCTTATAAATTTTAATAAATAGTAGGAGTATTATTTTGAAGGTATAGTCAATGAGTTTCTTTATCCTAGTTTATTTTTATTTACACTTCCTATGTATCTTTATATTCTAAAACATAGGCTACCTTCTCCTACCTTTAGACTAACTTCCCTTATACCTAATTTTAAGAGGATATTTATCTTAAAAATCATTCTTCAAACAAATACGTAGATATACAGAGAATTGTTAACTACATATTATGTACATAGATTTATTTTCTAATGTTTGAAATTTGTTATACTTTTAATTTACCCAAAGTGACCAATTACTTTCTTATAAGAAAAGGTACTAATCCATAACTCATAACACAATATTGTAGATTAAATAATTATATAAATAGCTTTGTGGAAATCAACAACGCATCGATTTTATAAAATACGAGTGCATATACCCAATGATAAATCATGAGACAGTAATAAAACTGATTTGCCTACTGGGGAACTTATTTTGAAACAAAACCAAGAAATAGTTGTACATATCATTTTTTAGAAAGTCTATCTTTTTGTAGCTGATTTACAAGAAGAACGCAAAAGAAAATACAAAACCAATTGATTAATTTTATTGAAATTGTAAATTTATCTGACATATTATTTATTGATTCCAATCATAAAGTCTTTGCGTCAGGTTGCTCTTTGAAGTGTCATTTTTTTTTTTTACTTTTACTAAAGCAATGTAAAATGCTCCCCTACCTATACACTATAAAATTGCAATAAATAATATCAATGGTTTAATTCGATTAAATATCAATTAGTATTTTAGATAACGATACACCTAAAAGTAGCTATATTAAAGACTACTTAAATGGTTTAGCTATTCTTAAAATAATACATTTTTAAACTCTTAACAGCAAATATCTTACAGCCTACAGTCTACACCCAAATTTCAATAATCGAACATATTTTAAAAAGTAAATACAATAACTTTAGTATAATTTATCAAAATTATTCTTGTTGTATAATGTTATAAAGTACAATATAAATAGTATTAATATTTAGTAACCTTTGATTACAGTCAAGTCCCCTATTATGGGACGCTGGTCTAACTGGGGACACCTAAGAAATTTGGTGATTAGTGATGTTGGTACCCCTGTGGCTCTATGCTGTTACCTCTTAATCATGAGAATCATCCATAAACCACGTAACTCACTTTTCGTACTTTTTGAACCCCTCCCTCCTACTATGTAACTATGTATAGGCTGTCTAATGATTAGAGCATGGTAGAGTGTGTTACGTGGTTTATGGATGGCCCTATGCTAACTTATCAGTTTAGCTTGGTGATTTCAGTTAAAGTTGATTTCAGGGTGAATGAATATGTTTGGAGCTTTAGACAAGGTTTTGTAAAAATCCAGAAAAGATGGTCATTTAACTACGATAGAGAATCGGTCAAAAACTAAAACATCAAATATTTTATCAAATTTTTTTTTTGGTTGGGAATTCATTCTAAACTTTTATTAAAGCTCATTAAAGCTATTCTGTGCCAAGTAAGAAACAGGAGCTCTAAATATTAACATATGAGGAAAATAAGGCTGTACCAAGTTAAGTTCTATGGCCTTAATTTGGGACAAATACTGATTTTTTTTTTGTCAAATAATAAATGGCCATATAGATTGTTTAAATTATGAGAATGTAGATCTTAAGTGCCCTTCAGAATATGGATATTTTTAAATTTATAAAGGGGTAGTTATTTTAGGTTGATGTGCAAAACTGTCCCAAGTTAGGGCACTGGGCTGTACTACATTTTGAGAAACCATTAATTTTTTTGATCAAAATATAAGTATTTAGTAAAAGTTACTATCAATAATTACAAAGACACCTCAAAACTTTGTGATTTTCATTGTTTGGTTTAATAATGTAGTAGGTATGTAAAACTTAATTACAAAACTGCGAATGACTTCATATGAAGTAAATATTTTGATGGTAAAATTATGAGGAAATTGATATTTGATATATGTGTACTTAAATGTAGAGTCTTTTATGTTTGCCTTAAAATCATTAACGTAAGTGAATCTATCTTAAAGAGAAATCAATCAAATTTGAAAAAAAAAATTGGAAAAATTCCAAAACTTCTTCAAGTTTCTATATTTACTACCTGAATACGTTAAACAGTTAATTGAGTACAAAACTTATGTTTATATTCTTTTTATCAATTGCACCGAAAAAATAAATTATGCCAGTGTAAAGATGATCAAGACTTTTTGCATAAATATATATACCATCAAATAGGAATAAATCTGTCACCACTGTTGAAATAAAAAATAAATTTGAGTAACCCTATTCTAATTGACTTATGTATTTTTATATTTCACTTCTGAATTAAAAAAAAAAATGTGAAAATTTATTAGACCGCTTGTAAAAGAGAAAATTCAGTTTGTCGCGGTCATATTTCAAGAGAGATGGCTACCGAGTTGGCAAATATCCATCGCGACTGACCTCTGAGGTCATCGTTGTGCCAACTTGAAAGACATACGAGTACATAAATACCCCCCAATCTCCTTAAATGATCCCGACAGTCGGTATTTGAATTCTGATTGTTTAATTTATTTATAGCATCCGAGAAAAAGGGCGAAGAATGGAAGAAATCAGTATAGGGGAGAGGACACCGAGTCACGATTTCGCGAACAATAAAAAACATCCGAAATGATTCAATTGGATGTTCGGTCGCTTAATTGAACGCGGTTACAAATTGCTTTTGCAAGAAACGCAGAATTCGTGCGAAAAATAATTAATTCGACGCGTATATACTTCTTTTGAGGCTGCATTAATAAAAGCGAGGCACTTTTCACGTGGCCAAGCGAGGGAATAAAGAAGACAAAGTTCTCGATTGTGAGTTTTTCGTACATCGTCATCGTCGACAGGAAGTTACTCTTAATTCGCCGCGGCTGAATATGTTCGTTATGGATGCTCAATGGTGTTCGCTAATTCGAATTTCGTTTTCTCGCCGGCTCTTTTTATTTTGATCGACAACAAAACGTGCCCAATTATACAAACATTTCAATTTGTTAATAAACGAAAAGTTCTCAAATGAAAATCTTCTTGTTATCATATCAATAAACTTCTAATGTTATAAATTTTACCCTATACAAAGTTTATATTATTATTCGTTCTGTTTCAATGGAAAGTTATGAAATTGGAAAAAAAAGTTTTTCTTGTTGCACTTTTTAAAAAAATTCGAACGTTGTGCTAAGTGTTACAAATGCGAAAAAGCTCATTCTAAATACATTTATGACACTACAAACGAGCCGTATTGTACGATTATACTTTTTTTCTCATCATTGATGAGAAAAATAACTTGCCCTCACATCTTCTTGAATAACCGACAAATACCTCAGGCAATAGACGCCATATCTCGGAATCCACTTGGACATATTACTAAAAAGCACAAACAACTGGGGCACAAGCTAAGAGAGCTGTGGTGGTTATTACGGCGCGGATCGCACCTGTCCTTGGAAAGTATGCTAATGATCTATAAAACCAGTCTGGACGTATGGAATACAATTTTGAGGAACTGCCAGTAGCTCTAATATTGAAATAATGCAAAGGTGTCAGTCTAAAACACTGCGTCTCATCGTTGATGCTTCTTGGTATATCACGAACTTCGACATCCATAAAGATCTAGGCATTGCTACTGTTAAGGAAGAGGCATACAGAGCATCAAATACCTTGGGCGCTTAAAGCCACCTGGCCATAAACCTAGTAGGCAACCGCGAGGAGACTGTTATACTGAAACGTCTGACATTCCTGGACCTGCCCTTCAGGCAGTAACGTAAAAGGTACCCCAATTGGGATGCTCTGTCATCCCGTCCATACGTTCAACAGATTCGCTTATTGTCTTGGGCAGAGAGAAGACTGAGAGAGCCAGATCGCAAGAATACGCTTGCTGCCATCTACTCCGAGTAGAGGCGTTTGGAACTATTCCTTAGTCAGTTTGTGTTCCTTTCTCCACCGGTCTACACTCGGAACGTCTAAAGCCATAGAGAAGGTTCTCTCTGTCGAAACATATTCGGAACGCTTTTCATCTCTCTCATGAGCATAGATAAGTCGTAAGCTATCGCTATTTCAGTTGAGAATTATAGCTCTACTTATTTTGCGATAGCTTACGACTTATCTATGCTCAGGCGAGAGAAGAAAAGCGTTCCGAGTATGTTTCGACAGAGAGAACCTTTTACTTATAGTATAAGTATAAGCACGTTACAACTATAAAACCAGAACTATATGCATTCAGCCTCTATGTGTCTACATACAACATACGAATTCCCATCGTTAACCCCAGAACCCTCCTTATTTGAATTTTTCGAAGAAAAACTTGTAGAAAAAAAAGTGAAAAATCGTTGCTAGTGTGTGACGTTAATAACAAGTCTAATACATAAAAACTACTTATAGAGAGTTATGTATATTAATGATTTTATGATATTTTTTTTGAGAGACCTTCCTTCTACTTGAACCCTGGACAGATACCTCTGCTTTGTAGCGGCCCTGCACATATCTATTTAAAAAAAACGTTGTATTTTCTATAAAGATAACTATAACACTTATTTGCGGTGCCGCTGAGAGGAATTCCCAGACTCATGGCCCACTCGTGGGACACTTCCCATTTTCAATAACAAAAAACGCTTTTTAAAACAAAACGAGCCTTTTTAAATAACGAACTCACAACAAAATACACAGGTATCACCCCTTATTATACGTAGAAATATTATTTTATTAACACCCTGTTGTTATTTTGTAGGTAAACTATGTGTTTACAACGAATAGAACAAAGTAAGCTTTTTTAGAAAGCCGAAAATTAATAATTTATAACTACAAAATGTAAATATATCTTTTATCTAATAAAAAAAAGCTTTTTGAGGAAAAGAAATAAGGCCTTAAAAGCTTTCGAAGTTCATAAATTACTCATCTTTGCTCATTAAGGTCAAATTGGAAACTTGAACGGTAGTTACTTTTCATAGTAAAAGATGAATTTATATTCCATGACGAAGCTAAGCGATTTTCGCGATAGGTTTTCGCGAGAGAGACTTTTCCTCGGCAGGTTGGTCGGGTGCGGGTGCGAGGGGGTAAAAAGAGCACGACCCCAAGTTCACGATTGGCTGTAGTGGGGAGTGACCTTTGCCATGCGCTAGTGAAAATCGTCCTGCCTTCGTTAAATATAATAGGGTACACCCCAAATTTTCCTGATTTGAAAATATAAGTCAGAAAAAATCACAAGAAACGTATATATGTGCTTGAAATAAATCTGCATCTGTCGACTCACAACAACGCCACTATATATGAATGCAGTTGACTAATGCAAACCAAACAAACAAGGCAAAAACAACCTGCAAGTAATAAATTATGTATCATACTTATAGTCTTGACGAAAAAATTGCCAGCTTATAAAACTTTTATGCGTTTGATATTAATTAATTATATGCCTATTACATATTATGAGCTTTTTTATTTCTTTTGCTATTTTTTTTTAAATTTCAAATCTGACTTATGTAAGGTATCAACATATGTCAATTTGTCTTTTTTATGATTAATGGAAGATAGTAAAAGCAGTACAGAGTTATGCCATATATTTGTACTTTTATGAAAATTTCCATATCGGTACAATTAACCTCTTTATATAATTGCTCTAACCTCTTCACAATGTAAAAATCTACTTTATCATTAGATTACTTAATAACAGGGAAAATATGTCATAAAAAAAGATTTGAAACAGTTTTTTTATAAACTTATGTCATCAGAAACCAAACGAAACGATTTACCTATAGCTTATAAAAACAAAAGGATTGGTCCTAAGTGTCTATTGATTTTTTTCACAGCTGTTTTGGTAGGAAAAACGAAAATGCTGGTCTTTTAAAACGCTGAAAGTTTTATAGTATGATAGATATGTAGTAAAGATTTATTACTTGATTAGATATTCAAGCTACTTGATCTTTTGATTTGAAATTAAGTCAAACTCAAGTCAAATATTATTTAAATGTCAAAAAAAAATCAAGCATTGATTTTACAGTTTTCAAGTTTTTTCAAATTTTTCAAGATTTCGTATACAAGTTAAATTGTCTAGAACTATTCCCTATACAAAAAAATGTCCAAGTATTTGACTTGATAAATCTTTAGTAAGTACAGAAGAGTCTCACTAATCCGGCACTGTTAAAAACTAAGAGGTTTCAGATTATTGAATTGTATAGAAAAAATTCATAATATGTGAATAGAATACAGCATTCAAAGTGCAGAACAAGTGAATTGGGTTGAGGGAAGCGTGAGCGTAGGGTTCCGGATTATTGGACGTACCGGACTCCGGAAGTACCTTATTAGTGAGACTTTACTGTATAACGAAACATATACCGACTTCAAACTAATAAAACTTTATTACACCAAATTTTATTTATTTTGAAAAATAATAAGAACTGAGGTAAAAATTCAGTGGTGGCTCGTGACATTTTTTCATGGGGTGCTGTATTTATAAATAAATGAAAAACATAACGGACCTTTCTATAACTATAATACTATAATATATAATATAATACTTCTAAAGTTTTTCTATAACTTTCTCATTAAAATTATTTATATTAGAAATCATGAATAAAGCAGTTAATCGGTCTTGCTCCATATTATTTGTTAGCAATGACTAGATTCGTTTTAGTGTTAAAAAACATCTCCCTGGTTCTGCTGTTTAAGTAATAATGATATTTGGTGTTGATCGACCTTTATCTTTAATTTCAAGATTTTCTTTTAGTGACAATTGCAAAAATGTAATTTTTTTAAGATAATCTACACTGACCTCCATGGTGATAATTAACGTAGGTAATCTATTTAAAATAATAAATCGGAAATTATTTTTTTCTGTCATAAAATAAAATTTAAAAAAAAAATAATTCCTTATTGATTACCATTAATATCTTGTGAAATATTTCTTTAAATATACAGATTGAAAAATCTAACAATGAAATACTGATTTATTTAAAAACAACGCTGCCTGTTATATAGAAACCTAATACCAGCACCAGCCAGCACTGCCGATATGACAGTGTCAGTTTCAATTTTAACATGCATAGATTAGCTTATGCTTATAGTATACGAACTTAAGCGTAGATAGACGAAGCTGAACGAAACCGGCTGAATTGACATTGTCAAAAGCACAGTTCCAAACTTCATATTTCAACGTATTCTTAGCAAGATTTAAATAGTTCGTTTACATAACAATTGAATATTTAACAATTTTACTATAGGTATTATTATTATGATTCCATCAATATTATTGTCATTTAATAATATGAATGTAAACAGTATTTTTACATAATCTGTTTGGGGGTGCTGCAGTGTCGCAGTACAGCTTATGGAAAAACCGCCACTGGGTAAAATAGAGGTGCAATACTAAGATATTGTAAGTTACTAAAAATTGTTGCAAACTTTAATTAAGGTTTTGATGTGTTATGTCTGTATACAAGCAAAAGAAATGGCTATAGTTTTGTATTATAAAAGATTTAAGTCGAAGTTCAAGACCATTGCTTTGTGGAGATTTTATAATTAAAATTTTGTGCATGATTATAAATTCTTAGTTGATATATATAGGTAGGTTATGTATTGTTTAAGTGAATAAAACTTTGCATCATAATGTTATGTCACTGAATAATTTAAATATATTTCAGCATTTTATTTCAACTATATTTTTCAATGAATTTTAAAGGTAAAATTGATTTTGATTAAACCCCATATGTTTAATGGTAAACCCTTAATTTTATAGCCTGTTAATTAATTAAAAGTAGGTACTCTTACTTAAAACTTTCAAATAAGTTTTGTTTTAAAGGTTGGTATCTATTTAGAAAAGTATCTAGAAGTGCATAATTACATTCCTTCACATTATACATTATACATATATATGTACCTTCATTTACATAGAAAAAAATTAAATGGGACACTGTAGGTATTAGAGCTTTTCAGTTATTTATTTTGTTAAAGCTGCAAGTGATTTACATATTACCTACCTATAAAGAAAAATTTCTGTAAGGTTTCTTTCTATTTTATCCCTTTATTTTTTTTCTATTTTATCCTTTATTTTTCTTTTACCTTTAGAGAAAAGAAAAACTAAATAACATTATTACCTATCTAGTATCTACATATTTGTTTGTAATCGATTCAATATGTCATTTATAAAAAAAAATTGGTTAAGTGAGGTATAGGAAGGTACCTACCATCTACCAATATAAGAACTGTTAATTTTATTTTATGTACTATATACTGCCGTTGTTTTAAAAGATTTTTTGTACGGCACAGGCTTAAAGAGAATATATAAAACCTTCTAATCAAAAATAACATTAATCAAATAATATTTTTACGTCTTCATATACTGCAATTAATTAGATTTATTGTAGATGTAAAAAATATAGTTATATCTACTTTATTGATGAATCGATAGCTACCTCCTTGAGCTACTTTTGCATGCATAATACAAATACGTTTAATCAAATTGCATAATTGGGTTCATAACCTGTTTTGAGGCGACCCTCCCGTCACCCTATTGTTGGGCTGAAACACAGAAGTACATCAACAATTGTGATTCTCTATATGTTCATTTAATGTATACGGTCGTCGTGTCGATGTTTATTTAAACGATAATGATGATGACGATTCTACTGATAATAATGATGTTGATGGTGATGATGCTGCTAATGTTACACCATATGCAATTCATTAAGTTCTAAAATTAGCGAAATACAAATAGAATGAATAAGCATTTAGTGCGTATGTGTCGCTATGTATGTATGTATGTATGTATATTAAGTACATATGTCTGGTTCTAGCTTTGTGTATATAAGTACTATTATACATATAAATCTACTATATAAATGGCACTGTTTATGTAAAATTTATAGAGTGTATGTATAAATGTAGGTATAGGTATACAGTTTTATGAAGAGATGCTGTTAGATATATGGTGGTTATTATGCTTTTATAGGGAGGAATTGGTGTGTGTATATATGGAGTGTAACAGTGGTGGTTTTCTCGTTGGCAATAATGTTCAAGTTTGATGTTGATGTTGCTTTTGATGATAATGTTGATGTTGATGATGTTGCTGATGATAATGCCATCTTCGCTGCTCGATTGAAACCTATGCCCCGCCAGTGTCGTGGTGAGGGGCCGACCTGAAGCGGCGTACAGCCAATGAGCGCAGCGATGGCCTTTAGTCATCCCCTGTCCTCGCAGTCACCTCGGGGCAAAAGGGGCTGACACTGCCCCCGAGCACTGATAGTGGGGGGAGGAGCACGCCGGGGCCGGGTCGTGTCAGTCGTGTCAGTCTATGCGACAGAGGGCTTGAGAGAGCACGCGTCGTCGCACCAAGTTCGTGACCCGTTCAGACCAGAGGTTGTGAAACTCTCAGCGGCAACTACGACGCCATGCGACAAACGAGTCAACTCCCTGTGAACTATTTCAACTTTACATTGTTGTCTTTTTTATCGTGAACTTTATCCGTGCATACAGACAAACACATTTTATATTACATTTACCCACATAGTCTTAGGTGTTGTACGTAATTTTAAATCATAATTAGATATTTTTGGAAAAAAAATTTTTTTCACGCGGTACGGAAATTAATGCCTTTGACACATTGAAATGCAATCCAAAAATCGCCAGTATTGATTGTCTAACTGAATATTTTGATTTAGTGCCGCGAGTGCTAGAATTGCGGGTTTCGATTATTCACGTGTAGCGAAAAACTAGAAACAACGAAGGATTTGTGTGAGAGTGTTAAAATAAAATACGTGTGATTAGTGCTTGATTGATTGTGGATTTGATTGAAAAAGCGATTTTCGGTTGAAAATTTGAAAATCCGTGATTTGATGGTGGTGTGATCCGAAAGGGCGCACACACATCACCCTAAAGATAGAAACGTTGGGTGGGCCATTAGCCGAGGGCGCAGCACCCGGCGGCACTATTATAACCCACGGCTGCCTGTCGGGGGGTGGCCCCGGCGGCGGTGGGGCTTTGGAGCTCGGATTTCCGCGCTCCATGGCGCTAGTCGCGCCACCCTGGAGAGATCCAGGCGGCCCGGGACCGCTACTGAGTGGCGGCACAGGAACCGGCGGTCTTGGTGTAGCCTCGGGTCCCACTGATGATTGCACGGCCCTTGTTCCGATTATCGGGGCTACACGCGATCTCCAGCAAGCGGTCACTCCCGCGAGCCAAGCGAACAGCATCCAATCGTCTGGATCTCAACACGACAAAGGTCAAACTATCGAATGTGTCGTATGTGGTGACAAATCTTCCGGAAAACACTACGGACAGTTCACGTGTGAAGGTAAGCTCACATTTTTTTTTTAAATTTTTTCCTCAAAAACGTCATGTCATCCCTTTAAAATGAACATTTTACAAATTAATTTCCTAGAGGAGAAAATATAGTTTATATTCACGATCCCTTCTTCCCAGGAGACCTCAATTAATAAATATCATAATCATAAGGGTGGAAAGGATTGTCTCACATCGTAATAATTGTACTAGTGAGACCTCTTTGGGGTTGCTCTGTCAAATTGAATAACTTTTGGACGTTGATAAATATGTTCCAATTTATAAGCGGAATCAAATCGTAATGTGATTTCTCTTTCGCTTAATTTATTTGCACGACGGACATCCGAAACCCATTGTCGTTATTTGGAGAACAACCCTAAATCAAAAGTGTAATTTCGAAAAGTACAGAGCGAAAAAATTGCATGTCGGAAACGAGCAATTAGCTGCACTGATTGCTTTAAGTTTTGATGAAATTGACAGCGAGTATAAAGGGAGCAATTGTAGATGACTTTAGTTGTGGTATGGAAAAATGCGAATGTGCTTGGCTTGTGAGGGCTGTTGCAGAAGTCGACCGGTCGTTAAAAAGGGGCATTGTTGTCAATGTTTGAAAGTTGGCGGGCGTGCACATGACGATGATGATGCTGACAATGATGATGAGGATATGCATATGCCGGATTGCCCGTTTTATGAAATTTGCATAAATTTACATAATTTTGAATACGTGTGTACACATTTGATATGGATCGGACAATACGCATATTCAACGTAAAACGTATCGCACCACAGTGCCAAAAAGACCCGGGGCGAAAAAGATTGCGCGGACTGCAAGGGATATTTCCATTGTCGTGTTATTATATGTGTAGCTCTGTGTATTATAAATTCTGCAAATTCCTATTTTATTTGGATTACGTTCCATTCTCTTTCTTCGTTCGAGAGTACGGCGAACTTTGAACGAAATCAGGGTTTCGAATATTCGATGTTCGTATTATGTTAATACGTATTGTAGATAATATGTTTCACGTTATACACAAACGCTAGCTGAATTTCATTTGAAATTTTTTCAAGCTGGGTAGGTACTTGACTGGTAATTAAATTATGTTTCTCCGCTTTTATGGCTTCAATTTTTAATATTTTAAAAATCGGATGCAAGATAATTCAATATTAGATTTTATCGACAGCTTTGTCTATTTGCCTATTTATTCATAAAAAAAATGTATTACTAATACTCATATGCATATAAGTGCCTACTATAGATACCTACTCATTTGCATAATATATAAAAGTCCTTTTATTTCAATTCAAATGACCACTTTTGCACTTTCGAACCGGAATTTTCGTTGAATCAATGCTCAAAAGATAATAATAAATGAATTACTTGCATAGATACTTTTATATTTTTTTTTCAAATAGGTTCGTAGGTACAAAGTATTTGGTCCCTATAAGTATTTACCTATTAGGTGGTAAAAAAATAGTTTACGATTTTTTTCATTTTTTCTTTGTCCTTTTGTCTACTGTACCTACCTATATACCCTATTCTCAAGAAATTTTTTTATTGCTTTTCCTTCAAGATATTATGTTTTTTTTTTAGTTTCCCGTTTTTCTGTAGTTCTCGAGACAAAATTGGAATTTTCTCAAAAACGTCTTCTTGATGATTAAAAATTGAAGAAATTATGACAGATTTATCTATAGCTAACATCACGAAACCCCAAATAATAACTCCTGCAAGAGGGTCATTTAAGGCGATTAAATTGTCGACCTGTATACACCAGTGGTCCTAGTGTCCAAGGATCCTCGAACCCCAACATTTTACTTGGGTTTTCAAATTTTGTGGTCGTTAATTAACGGTTGTAGCGACCTTAATTAACAAAAACAAAAAAAAAAAAAAAAAAAATTTGCTGCACGACGCGTTGCAGAACTTTCTTTTAAATGTAAGTCACTGTTGGTATATAAGAACATAAATAATAGGTGGTACATACACTCTTATTATATTCTATAATTTCAAAATTTGGTGGTACACTAACAATAAGATACATAAAATTAAAACAATTTTAATTACATAGGTACCTAATATAACACACCGTGTAAAATAATTTGTTAAAAATTAACTGACTTTAATTTTAAAGGTACTTGAATTTAAATTTAACTTAAAATCAAGTCAAACTCAAACCAAACGTTAATATTTAAATATCAAGTTTTGTCAAGCATTGAATTAGCATGTTATTTAACTTCAAAGTTTAAAGATTAAGCTCAATTCATTGCACAAAATTTCCAGATATTTGACTTGATGAATCCCTAATTTTCACCGTAGAATAAAACAACATATTTCTTAATATACTAAAGCGATAAGTAGAATATAGATAGATTTGTTGTAGTAAAAAATACAAACAAAATAGATTTTATTGTATTTCAAAAATTTCGTGGCACAGGGGTTGAAATTCACTGTCTTGCACTTATAAGAGGTACTTACTATTTATTTAAAAAAAAAATTAAAATATTACACACCTACAAAAGGTAGGTACATACCGGTGAGGTGGGGTGGTTAATAATTTGTTACGATCTGTTATGCCTATAAGGGGAATAAGAGTTGAAAAGTCCTAAATACGTTACATAATTTAAGTACCCACATCCTTTACGTTACCTTGAACACTTAATTTTTGATGGTTTGTGTTACCTATTAATAGTGCAGTAGCTTTATACCACCTTCTTAGACTTGATTTATTTTTTAACACTATCAAGGAAATCAAGAAAATATCACCAATAAATCAAATTTTAATATGATTTATTATTATTTATATAACTGCATTTATAGTTGTAAGGTGTAGGGAGCACATAAATTAATGCTCAAGACTGTAGGATCTTCGAATTACATAATGCAAATGTTTAGCTAAGAGTTAAGCCGGAGGTAAATTCAGTGCTTTCAGCACTCAAATATCTTTGCAATTTGAAGGTTATCGTATCGAAGACAAAGGGGAGAGTCAAAGTGCGTGTTCAGTGACCACGGTTCGCTACCCCGAGGTTATTACAGTAATTATCGCTATCAGAACAGACCCTCTGTGAGAACAATCCCACTAGTATACCTTAAACTCCTTACTTCATCTCGTTACTTATCCAACAATTAGCACGCATATGAAACATATACGAATATTTTTTTTTTCAAAAATGAAAAGGTGAGCTTTCACCCTTTGCTTTCAAATCGAGTCATTTTATTGATTATGTGGGAAAATGTAAAAAATCAGGAAAAATTCCCATAGTCGGGTGGTTTTCTGTGGTGGCTTGTGCAGGTGGTTGTAGAGGGTGAGTGCACTTAGCAGTGTGACTGCCGTGATTCAATCAAATCAAAAATTGGGGTGGTCATTACCGTAACGTCAGCGTTTACCTTCCTGTTGCAATCTGAATGCGACACAGATGTAAAATTTGAAATTGTTTCACATACTGACTGTGATTATTATGTAAAAAAGTTTTCTGGCCACCAACAGGTGCTGCATTGCCATACCTATAATTACTCGCTATAGTGATTTATTTTTTTACAGTTTGTTTATTTATGAAATAATGTCGTTTGTGTGAGAAAATTCGACCTATAATAAAAATCTGAGTATTTTATTTACACGGGAGAGATAATCTCGTTTGTTTAGAGGGGTTGTTCGAATGCATATATAAGGAAACGATAAAATGCATTGCGCCACTGAAACACGGCTTAGCCGTACCGGAAACTTCAGCTCCCTTGCGCAACGTGGAGTGCGGTGTGAATTTGGACGAAAAAAGCACTGAGTGCGTGCGAATTGTCGTAGCAAATACCGTTTTGTATGACGCTTTACTTGTTTCAGTCGTAATGAATTTATTTTTGGAGGCGTGACATATTGATCTTGACGTAATTAGTGAACGAATATTAGGGTAGGGATCGCGAGTAGGTTGGTCGGGAGGCGGCTACACAGTTGGTGGCAATATTATTGATGCGACAAAAGTCTCAATTTACATTTTTTTTTAACTTACGAATTTGAGATTGCACTCACATTTACAATAAACACAATCAATCTCTACAATATTCTTATACCTACATTCGAAACAAGTTAATAAGTACTTCTAACAAAATAATTCAATCTGATGTCAAAGGATGGCTCTAAGAAAATGGTAAATATAACGATTCAAAAATATAAAATTACCAATATCATATTGAAGTCCATCTACTTATAAAATGCCTATTCAATTTTCAATCGGACCATTCGTCATATTTTGTTATAAAACCCTTGTATAGATAAATCCCGATCTATGATACTAAGACTTGAGGGAGTGAAACATCATCAAAACTCGAAAACAAATAAAGCTACAATTTTGATTTTTGAACTTTGAGTAGCAAAAATTTTCGAAATTTTGGATTTTCAACTCTAAAAAATTTTAACAAAAAAACAATTTAAATTTCTAAACTATCAGCTTACGAAAATTCTCACTTTACAATTACAGGAGATGTAAATTTTACGTACATCTTAACTTCTTAATTTAAGGGCTTGCAAAAAGCTAATAGATGTTCCTATTTATTATTTCCTTTCCATGTGACTTTCATATAAACTTTGTGTTATCAATGGAAATGAATGGGGGAGAGTGATTTTAAGCTTTTATGAGAATGGAATATTCAACAAATAGCAGTTTTAACAACTATCAATTTTTTTCAAAATTTAGTTGCACTTGGCTTATTTTTTTATATTTAAGCCTTTATCAGTAGGTTCAATCAATTTCAATTAAAGATGTAAAATGTTGTAACTTTAAGATCCTCTGCTGTTAAACTGCATTTTTTTTTTTACTTATTTATTATCTAAGTAGATCTTTTTTAACGACCCAAGAAATTTTTAATAGTCGTATTATTATTGCGTGGTTTTCTCCTTTAATTTTCTCTTTTAATAACGTTAGGTACATGTATTGAAAGTAATGACAGGTATAGTGTTGTTACCTATTACCTATCAGTAGTATCTATTAGTAGCTATAACCTATCTAGATATGTACGAATACATTTTGTGGCTCTAGCTAAAAAAATTCCAAAATTCATGAACTCATGAATTTTTTCAGTTTTAACCTTAGTCAATAGAAAATGTTATTATTAAAGTCGGAAAGTGTTTATTTCTAAAGACCTAATTTATACATAAGTAGGTAGGTAGTAGTGTAATTAATCTAAAAAATGTTGTTAGCAATAATTAAAATGTATTCTACAAAAATCATACTTTCAATTTAAAATAATTATGATCAAAACGAAATAGCCGGAAATATTAATAATAGCTAATTATTTCAGTTTAAGATTTGATTCATTCATTCTCAGTCGCCACGGATGGGTCATTTCGTTTGCGTGAGGGTAAAGTGCGACCCTTTCATCCAGTTTTATAATACGTATTTTTTGTCATGTATTTATTTGTACATATTTATACTAACAAAAAAGAAAAAGAATTTCCAAAATATATCAACGACGACATCAATAATTGTGAGAAACTTTTATTTTGTTGAGCTTTACTTAGATTTAGTAGGTACAGTATGACTAACTTTGGACGTCTGAATTCAAAAATGTTACAAATTTTTGTTGGCAATATTATACGATACCTACCTACTCTCTTGTTGCCAAAGTTTATAGATCAAAAAAGTATATAACGTAATCCCAAAGGAAATAAAAAAAAACTATTTTCCAAAAGCTACTCTAATATACTATCTACTATACCTAAGAGGCCTATATATAGATAGGTATACACTGCAGAGACTCAATTTTCTTTATAAAATAACTAGAATAGGTTTACCTGAGATAGTACTAACTAAAGCTCGTTCTATGATTGTGAAGTTGTGAAACCTCATTCAATTAGGTATAACATATAATTAATATAGAAAAGAAAATATAACGTTGGTAGTTTAGCTATTAACTGTAGAAAGAGGTGAACAGTTGGGCATACCCTAAAGTTGATAAAAAATTATTCTAAACTTCGTACCTACCTATACCTATATTTATATAAAAAACATAGATTGTACTTAACTATAACCAAATTAAATTAGGAACCAAGGGATTCTCCGATGGTTATTAATTGACAACATAAGATATTTTTTATTGTTATTACCTTATACCTCTATTTAAATTATTAAAATTTTGTGAACTTATTGCAAGAATGTAATATAACTTTACCATGAAAATTTTGAATCATTCAATTTAATTATGATTTTGTCATTAACTACCCACAATACGTCACAATACTTTCTTTTACATGAAATTCACTGTTGATTAAAAGAACATAAAAAAGCCCATGATTAAATAGATAAAACAATTATAAATTGAATAATATTTAATTATCTTATATCGCCCTTAATCATAGAATTGTCTTTATTTGAATTTTCCCAGGGAAAAGTTTCCAATAAAAGTTGTAAGTATTTATGAGTCTAAGAACTATAGTAAGTTTAAAGAAAAACCGTTTCCGACAAATTTTAAAAGAGGAAAGCTACAATAGTACAAAAAGAAATTTTTTGAATAATTTGATTAAAAATTTTATATTCGGTTTACATCCTTCGAAAGTTCTAGTTCAAAGTACATCTTTAAATAAATAAGTAGGTACTTTTCACTCCTGTGGATAGTTTATTAACAAATTGAGAAAATTATTATAGATATTCTTCTTTAACTGTAGAAATGATGAAAGATGTATAGGAATGTTTGACTTTTAAAATCCTTCTTATTAAAAATAGGTGTGCACTATATTTTTTTACTGTAATGTGTTTGTAAGACAAATGGCTTACACGAATTTTTATGTTTCAACATAATTTATTTGAAAAAAAAGCATTGATTTATTTTAAATGTATCACAACCTTAGGTTTATGAAAAAATTTTACGTTGGCACCAAAAATATACGTTGAGTGAATGTTACTTTGATATCAATTGATGAGCCTACCTATACCTAAAGGTATTTATGTTTTTTAATTATAAAAATATTTTTTATGATAACATTTATCTCCTTTTTTCTTTGTTGTAATTTAAACTTACAATTCAAAAGCGACAAACTACTTTTTTTAACTATTTTAGTACATTTGGAATCAACAATTAAATTGTAAAAAACGGCATTGAATATATAAAATATTATAGAATATAAACTTTTTTGGTTATCTTTACAATTACAATGTACGAGTATTTTTGTAACCTATAGAGTATTGATGTGTTTAATTAAAACTAGTTGAATGTGATTTTTCAGATAAATTTTGGAAGCAACATTTTTAAAGATACAAAAAATTATAAGTTACGTTGTATCCAAGTTTTTTTCGTTAAGAGTATAACCTAATAATATTCCCAAATCTACATTTTAATAAATTGGTCGTGCTAATTGGCTATATGTTATGTGAATTCTTGTTTTTTTTTCTGTTAAAATATTCGTTCAACACATACTTAGATATAAAAAAAATTTTGAAATTGTGGTGGTTATAATCGAATAAATATTTCAGATTTTAAAGTTATATTTTTCAACAAAAAATGTAGACAACAGATTATTATGGTATCAAATATATACTAGTTAGACAGATTTTCCAATAAAGTTTTCAAATATTTTATGTTTGAAGAGATTTAAACTCAAAACATGAAACTATTTTTTAAAATTCGTTTAATCCAAAATTGATATCAGTATGGCTATGTGTTTGTAAGCTTTATTAATAAAACTAAAACAGTTAACTATGTAATTAGAGAGATTATTCTATTTAAATCGTAGGTAAATTGAATGTGTAGCAGGCCTAGAAAAACTTAATTGATTACCTGAGATTCGAAAAACAAAAAGAAGAGATGAATTGTCAAAGAAAATAAAAATTGTAAAATAAAAAAATAAAATAAATAATTGTGTAATTAAGAGAATAAAATTAGTTCAATAAAAATAAAAGACAATTATAACAAATGTTAAAATGTTATAAATAAACAGCAAAATAAAAACAATTTTGAAAAAGTTCAAAAACCTATAAAAATTTTTGCGATATTTAAAAATAAGTTATAACTGCAACTATTTGAAAGCTTTAATATTAATGCTATATATATTCTATTCCATGGGAAAATAACTGAGCTTTAAAGCTCAGCTAATCTTGCTTGAACAAATAGTGCCTATAAATGTATTGATACCCCAACATACTGATTTGATTTCTTTGTATAAGGAATTATAAAACGATAAACATTTATATTAACACTATAGTACACAGTTAATACTAAACAATTGCATTTGGCTACATGAGCTTTATTAAGAAAACTACAACTGATATTTAGGTAATTAAAGAGATTAAATAAATGATTATAGGTATATATGTTAAAATGCTATGAATGAACCACAAAATAAAAATATTATTGAAAATTTTCATAAACCTATAAGAGATATCTACCATAATTAAAAATAAGTTAACTGCAGTCATTTAAAAGCTTCAATATTAACACTATATATCCCATTCACTGAAATACTGAACGTGAAGGTTCATTTGATATTGCCTGAATGAATTTCAGTTGAAATTCCCTTCTTGATTTGATTTTTAATTTATTTCACTTGATTTTCAAGTTACTTGACATTTTGGTATAAAATGCAAGTTATTTGAATTCAAAGCTTAAATATCAAACTGAAAATATGAAATGCTTGACTGAATCCCTAAATTTCAGTGCCTTAAAATTTACTGATACCCTAACATGTTATTTATTGTTTCAGGTTGCAAATCGTTTTTCAAAAGGAGTGTCCGTCGAAATCTAACGTATTCGTGTAGAGGTTCAAGAAACTGTCCGATTGACCAACACCATAGAAACCAATGTCAATATTGCCGGTTAAAGAAGTGTCTGAAAATGGGCATGCGTCGAGAAGGTAATTCTTAATTATTTTAACGTATTTATAACGGGTTTAATCGCAATAGGAAGGTCCCGTAACAGAGAACAAAAGCGCTCATAATTCATATTTACACATTTTCTTTTCTTCCAACCATCCATCGTATAATCCGCGTGTGAATCCAACTATAAGGGGTAGCTGCTACAAAAGGTGGACAATGGTCAGACAGGTCTTACGATTAGCCCGAACATACAAAACATTGAGTCCAGCCGGGACAGAGAACTTTCTTTTTTCGTTTCTCAACGTTTTACATATTCAAAATAGGATGAGAAGCAACTCGCATTTAACTGATATTTCTTTACATAAAAATCTACTCATATTAATGATTGACCAAAACAAAAATACCAAAACGAATCATGAAAACGGGCTTTGTTTTTTTTTAAGGGTTGTTATGCGAAAATATTTAAAATGTCCTCTGTGGTTTTTTTTTTATGAATAATTCATTTAAGTTCTAATCAATATATGCATTTTTTTGGAATATGCTATGCTTAAATGAATTGAAAAGATTTAATTAACAAACATGTAAACTTGAAATGGGTCGCATATAAATGAAAAGAGGGTTGTTTTTTTAATTTCAATTCTGAATAAATGTTTTTCTATTCTTTTAAATTCAAATAGAAAAATAAATTAAATGTAAATTATTAGATTCGAAAAATAGATAAAGAACTGATTTTTAAATTACATTCAAAAATAGATATTTTAGTTTTGGGTTGACGAAATGATTGAATTATGTTAATGAAATTGTTGACAGTTTACGTATTACCTATAACCTATAGTTAATTGTTGATTTTACTTTTAGCTACTTAAATGTGAGGTTTTTTAAGGGTTAGATTTTTGTAGATTAAATTTGGAAATTTAAATTTGGTCTACTTAATATGTAGATAGATACCAAATGTATTCATAACTTCAAGTTACTTTACCTGAAAAATTTAGTTTTTAAAATATCATACGATAGGTCCATAAAGAGAGTTAGTTTATGATTTTTAATTAGATATAAGGATAAGACTATTATACTATTAGCATAATCAATTTTAGAATTACAAGTTCAGTAAACGAATATTTTGCTAACTTTTATTTAAATCAAATAAGTAAACCTAAACAATATTTTTGAATACAAACCAAATTAAGATTTTTTTTTTAATTAACAGAAAAATTTCTCTACTAAGATTTGTATTACGAAAAAAGTTTCTTCCTTTTAATGAAAGTTCTAGAATATAAAAAACATTTTTTCCAGAAAATTTTACAACATTAAAACCAACAAAATATAACGTTTAGTTTTACCAACTGATAAATGTGAATTGTTAACTACGCTACTTGTTGTAAACGGTAAATAAAAGGTTATAGAAAACACTTTTTGTTAAACTGGTTTTGGGTGGAAATATATTTTGTTCATACAGCAGAACTCTGTATGTACGTAGGTACTTCACCAAATTTTTAAGCTTATTTTAGTTCATTGATATGAAGTCTGCAGTACCATTAACTTGGGTCATTTTAGTAAAAAAATGATATCGTCAGTCTTCCTCATATTCCTTCCATTTAGGTACTTAAAATATATCTTCCATAAAAATCTTAAAGCTTCATAATTTAAATTTATTTTTGCATTCAATTTCAATCAGCAGAACGCCGCTTAGGAAATAGCTATCCAATATTTTATAATCTTTGTATATAGAAATTAAATTTGGTATGTTTATGAACGCAAATCTCGGAATATAATCGATAGGTTCAAATAAGTTATTTTTGTTTTGTTCGTACCAGTTGAAAGGTAGATTAAAAAAGTTTGGAAGATACCAAGGTTTGTTCCAATCGTCCTTCTGGTGATGTTCAAACACTCACCAACAGACAAAGAGCAAGACAACATTGATCAAGAGACAAGAGTGAGCGAAGAACATAAAGTGACAAGTTCGCTTAAGTTACAAACCGGTTAACCAGTGCTTAAACATCGCCAAATCAGGGTCGATATAAGCGATTGTCACGAAAATGTACGTACATTAGCTCGACTCTCGGCCTAATGTGGCCGAGAGGTTGTAAGCTGAAACATTTATTCACTCACGTCTCTTGGTCAGTTTTGTCTTCCTCTTTATCTTTTGGTGGTGTTTGTGCATCCTCATAGCTGGATGATTGGAACAAACCTTCAAAGGAACAGCTGGAAAATTCAAAAATTCGAAATGTGTAATAGCACAGATGCTATTTATTTCGTGCAATTGTGAGATATTGTCATTGAAATACCATTTAAATTTTAATTACTTTTAACACTTTTTAGTACCCCCAAAAAAATTACTGTTTCCATAGGAGTCCTCCTAACTAATGTAATTAAAATAACAAATTAAAATTAAGTATAAATCTGTAGTAGGTGATCAAAAATAGTATAAGAAAGATTGTGTTTATCCCGGAAAAATGCATGATTCCTGAATACTGGGTACTTTTAAATATCATCATTTGTTCGTTGACTTTTAATACATTTTAAAACAATAGACACAAAAAACTATATTATGGAGTGGTGCACGGTTCTATAGACAACTAACTTCTAGCAAAAACAGCTAAATGAATATTAAAAAAAATGAATTGAAGATTTCTCAGCTCTTATGAGTGGTAGGTAGATACATTGAATATTATTTATCCTAAAAAAAAAAAATTATGCTTCTGGTAGGGTAACTATTAATATATTAATAAATTCTAATAAAATGGTTAAACTAATTGCAAATGACATTAACAAGAAGGATTCTCAGGTATTAGAATAACAAAGGTGCCTACTTATAATTTATTCTGACAAAAAACTACAAAACTTCATATCTAATACCGTTCGCTGGAAAAATAATTTAACGGATTTAATAAACTAACTATAAAATCTAACCCTTACTATATAAAAATTGAAAATTGCACTAAGATATGAGCTTATACCGCATATTGAGAGATAACTATATTTTCCTGTCTTAATAGCTGAAAGGGTTTTTTTATATTTTGGTTTCAAAGTTTCTATTAATCAATCAGTTTAATTTAAATACACTCAGCGAAGCGGGCGGGTTTCGACTAGTCATTTAAGAGAAAAACTAAATTATAGTTAATTTGTTCATAAACTAGAATCAAACTACTTTCTTCGGGGTGATCTTGAAATCAAAGCCCTTATTTTTTTAATAATTTTTATAATCAAAAATTTAATTAAGAAAACCTCAAATTCTCGTTCAACTAATAATGTTATATACGCTTTAATAAACACTTTTATTAAGGGTGAGATATTTCAAAGAATTTATTCAAATAATTTTTCTTTTTATCCTCCGAAAGTTTAAGCTTTACCTAGACGTGTTTGACCTAAATTGATTGGGGTGTGATGGACCAAAGGTCTTAGTCCTTAACGTTTTTTTTTTCAATTTAGAAAAGATCCTTTTATCGTATTTGAGGTTTGCTGACAAAATGAAGTGTAAATACAAACATTGACAATCATTAAAGCCGTAATCGTATATTATAATAATGATAATAATAATTTAAAATATTATAATAATACCCTTTCAGGTTCAAACCCTTGGAGAACACACGTACCTAGATAATACGATCGCATTATCCACGGTCTCGAAAAAAATGATCCCTCTACTAAATAAATTATGAAAGAGCGGTACAAACAGCATCCCTTTCGTCAAATTTTTTACACCAGAAACTTACTTATGTATCAGAGCCCCTTTTCCCTTCGATTTGTTTATGATAGACACTTACCAAGTATTAATCATTTGAAAGAAGACCCAGATTAGACGGTCGGATATGTTCCTCGTGCTCTCTTCGTTTGGTTTACTGTTCTTTTGGGTCTATTGGGAAAGAACGTGTGCTAGAGTGCGCGGCCTCAAAGTCAAAAGTCAAATTCAAGGTTGTAATCTATCTTTAGACACCTGTAACAGTGAAATGAGATGTGTTCATAAAAAAAAATCAATGAGGAAATCAAATTCTAAAGCAAAAAATAGTTGATATTTTTTAAATTTATTTTTCAGAATTTAAAAACGTCTAATTTCAATTTTCTTGTGTGCAACTACGTTAAACAATAGGATCCTCAAAACATAATATTTAATCATTTTTTATTCATTGTTTTATTATAAGTTCTTTGCGTATTGAGATTTCTAAATTTAAAGTAATACAGTTGTATGGATAAAGGGTAAAACCGTAAGAGAGAGGACATTGTAAATTGTAACCGCAAAACCACTAATTAGCCAGTCAATAGACTTTTAAAAACAATACGATTGTTTTAATATGGACTATTAACTTCTTGTACTTATATAAAAAAAATGTATTGGCACAACCAATTTTTATATCCCTTTTACATGTAAATGATATTCAAAAATAATGCCACTTATGAATACTTATGTTTCAATTATATGATACATTCATACAGACATGCAATACATAAGTATGCAACATGTTTAATTTTATAATTTTTTTGGTCTTTAATAACATGAAATTATATTAATTGGTCAAAATAAAAATTACTAGTTAAAAAATTAGTTTTTTGAAGCTTTACTTCTTCGGTGAGTATTTTATTGGAATTATTAAAGGTGAGATAAAATTTTTATTAGGTATTTGGAAATTAATTAAGACATGATAAATTACTGCGAGGATTCTTAGTTTCGATAAAGATACATTGTATGTTGAAAAAATGTTAAAACCTGAATTGTAAAGGTTTTTATTTGGTGAAAGTTTACATTTTGAAGAGCTTTTCATGATTCGTATTTTTTTAGTTTATGTCCTTTGGAAAAGAATTGGAAATTAACTTAAAGAGCCATTAGACTAAACTCAAATATTACTTTTGGCGTTTATATGCATACTTTAGATTTCGCAGTTAGTTTGATACCTAACATAATGAAGATTGATAACACTTTGTTTTGAGTTACAAAGAAGGCATTTTTTAATTCTTCATTTAGAGAGGTTTTGGATGTACAATCGGTACAATCAAGGTTGCTTAAATTTATAAACTAAATTTTCCAAGGATATAGTAGGATCAAACCCATTAGAAAAGGAAGAGAATATAACAACAATGAAAAGAAAATAAATTACGGTCGATCTGAGGTAGAGAAGTGGAAAGGAGGGGGGGTTAAAGGTAGAAACGGTTTTATCTCGATTTCCGACAAAACTACATGTCCTATGGAAAATGTTAAGTAGCAAAGTTATATATAATAAGTACATTTATACTTTTTGTGCTAATACTTTTTTCACATAACCTCAAAATTTATGTGAAAAATTCCAATAACCAAGTTTTTAATAGTTACCTATTTTATTTTTATCTTTTACAACAAAAAATTTTTTTTACACGAATTTGGTGATACCTTACCTTTTAATGTCCCAAACATACTGTTTTTTTTTTATTTAAAATATTAATTTTTTCACTTTATAATGACTCAATATCGAAAAATCACCCTAATTTTCAATCGAAAATTCTCACATCAAAATATCTGATTTTTTTAAAAAATTCGGTGAGCTTTTTTTTTCTTTGAAACCTCTACTTTCTGATGATGCAAAAATATATACAAAACAATGTTAAATGTTCTCAGAAAATGCAATAACTTAAATGTAAATTTTAATAAATTGTTCAAAATTGTGTTTTGTACAATTTTGAGCACCAAATTTCGTGTAATTTTTTTGTAAAAGATAAAAATTAAAAACCAAAAACTTGGTAAATTGAATCCTGCACATAAATTTTAAGATTATGTGGAAAAAGTGTTAGCACAAAAGTTGTAGATCTACTTATTATATAAAACTTTGCTATTTAACTTTTTTTCCATAGAACTCGTAATTTTGTCGGTAATCGAGATAAACCTTTTCTACCTTTAAAAACACCCCCCTTTTCCACTTCACCACCTCAGATCGATCGTAATTGATTTTTTCTTTCATGTTTGTTATATTCTCTTCCTTTTCCAATGGGTTTCATCCTACTATAATTTTTTTCACTTTTTACCATTTTCAAGCACTAGTCTAATTCCCAATTGGACCCTTTATAAATTCAATTGGACACTTTTGATGTTTGTATCTTTTTCCACTATGAGTTTGATCATTAATTTTTTCAATAATCCTTAATTAGTGTGTGTATGTTCATATAACAAACCCCCAATAAGAAAAATGTCCAATATGGAGTGTAAAATCCGTATAGAGGTTAAGTTTGGCTATGATTCTTATTAATATATGCAAAATATGTAACAAATAGGAACCATACAAATCAAACGTTAGGTTGTTATAACAGTTTGAATCTGTTAATTGTCTTACGATAAATCGAACGTGTTTGAACCTGTCGATATGTCAGATGAAGACATAAACGTACATTGTACGGTACAATTCATACGCAATATCAAAAAAGGGATGTGCAATTTAAAAATTTTGCTCATGACCTCTAGCGTACAATGTACGGTTTTATTTTCATCTGAAACACACCTGTTACTAGAAGGATTGGTAGAATAATTAATGTAAAGATCATAGGCTGTCAAAAATCGTCATACAGAAGTTGATTGTACAATTTTATGAAAAGTATTCGTAATGTAAAGCTTTACTTTGTTTTAATTAAAAATCTGTAAATTCAAGTCAAATCGTTATATTGCGATTCGTTATACTAAAGCTTCACTTATTGGCTTCAAAATTAAGTGAAATCTTAAAAATTAATATCTATACTATTTGGTGATAGTTATTTATTACTAATTTATTTGGTAGGTACTAATTAACTATAGTAAAACGTTTTTTTTTTTTGCTTGCCGATATTTGTCATAACATATGGAAAAACTTTGTTTTCATACTTTCCAACAGAGAAAATTTGATTTGGTTTAAAATAACAGAGAAAATAAATGGAATAGGTACTTGGTATAGAAGTGCTAGGCATTTATTATGTTAATTTTGCGATCAGAGCCTTGTAAAAACCATAATTTTTATAAGACCTAGTTGGTGAAAATATGAAATGAGTCAGAGATTGGTGATTTTCATAAATCTAGTTGAAAAAATGTGCAAATTTATAGATCTCTTCCGAGAACAAGGTTGGTATCTCGCATTAAGATATGTTTAAGATTAGTGTTGAAAAAGTAAGACATAAATTGTCGTAAAAACATCTCGTATGAAACATTTTAATAACACGTAGGTATATACTTGTATAATATGTACATAGGGATTTGAGGCAGGCGGGCGAGATTAAATCGTGGCTTGCCACAATGTCTTATGGAAAATGAGATGAGAACAGGGGCGGGCGAATTAGACGCGTACAAAGCGTACGTGATTCAGGTTTGGTTTTCGACTGGGCCGTTATCGGAGCGGCCAGCAAGACGGTCACTCAATGCCATCCTGGTTGAGGGAACTTCTTTCCCACGGTCAAACGCACATGACTCGGACCGGACCTTAACCAATAACCCAGAGAAAGGACTCTATTTCTCACTTTTCAATATTAATTTATAACCACCTTTAATAATAATTGGAACTTCAACACACACAATAGCCCTTTGCTGGCCCATTTGGTTTGATAAAAAAATGATGTAAATAGTTGTCAACCTGCATTGTAAAAAATCAAAACTAAAATGTATAAACGTATAAATATTGAAATATAACCCCGTTTTTTATATCTTTTATATTCATTTTGACACATAGTCATCGTTGGCCTTCAATCCATGTCAATTTCTTTCGCTGTTTTTTAACCTGTACAAATTTTCATTGACATTTTTGACAAAAATTAAAATGTTGAATTGCCCTTCTTATAAATCACAACTTCGTATTTTTCGTCAACAATGACGATGTTATTCTGAAATTAAACCGCATTCAATGTAATTATATAAAGTAGGTAAGTGCTTGATTTTTTAAGACTATAAGGAACATTTATTTAAATTATAACAATATAATTAGTTTCAAACGTGCGTTTAAACTCCTTTCGATATTGAAAAATTCGAAAAAATTTCCCGATAAGCATTTAATTTAATTTTTAAAAAAAATCACTAAAATTTCTTTGCAAACAATGTGAAAGCAACAATGTGACCACACAGTGTGACATATTAAAGTTTTTTTAAATTGCTGTCTATTTAATTTTTTTTTGTGTTTTAAGTCGCTTTAACATCTAAGGTCATATGACGACTGTCTAAACTCAGAGAATTTCTGTTGGTCAATTATATCTTAGGTTTAGGATCTTAAGTCTAGGATTCAACGAGGATCGAACCCAGAACCACTTGACGCATGAAGCGGAGTGAGCAATTGCTCTAATCACAGCACCAATAGGTGATCGATTAAAAATTATTGTTTAAAACCAAATATGAAGAAAAAAAAGTGTGACCCACTGTCAACCATTTCGATAAAAAATGTTAACATTTAAACCCTGATTATAGTTAACAAAAAATTAAAATATTCAACTTATGAACTATCCAATTTATAAAATAAAGAAACTTAATTTTTCTTGATTTAAAACTATTTCAAAATATCGGAAGTAGGGGTTCATCCCGTCATAGGACCTTTTTTTTATGAACTGTGCTTGACATTTTGACTTGAAAATGAAACAACTTGCAAATTCAATGCTTGACCTAATTTGACATTTAATTATTAATATTTGACTCAATTCAGATCAAGTAGCTTGAAAACCAAGTCCAATAGCTTAAAATCAAGTTAAGTTATGAATTCATAACTGAAAGTAAAACTTGTGATAAACCAATACTTGAAATCCGGTCAAAATGTGAACCTTTTACTAAAGCCTTAAACACGCGGTATATCACACTTTTTAACTAAAAGATTCTTTCTTGACTGAAGTATTTCGAAACTGCTGATTTATATTGAAAGTATAGCGATTCATCATGTCAAGTAGTTGAATAACAAGGTCAATGCTTTATTTGATTTGACATTTAAATATTTGGCTCGAATTTGACTTGATCATGAGTCAAATTTAGGTCAAGTAGCTTGAAAATCAAGTGAAGTAGTGAATTGGAAATAAAACTTGCGATAAACCAATACTTGAAATCTGGTCAAAAATAAATTTGAATAAAGATTCTCGAGACGAAATATTTCAAAATATTCTTAGTTATTAACTCAAGCATTATTCCGGGGACAAAATTCCGGTACTAAAAGTTTTTTATTTAATACCTAAAAAATAATTCATTACGTTTTACACTTATTGATTTAGTTATTTCTCTCAAAGACCGTTTATTTTTACATAGTATAAAACAGAGTCACTCCCGCTGTCTGTTTCTTTAGATATTTTAAATTGCCGTCGGATTTTACTGCGGTTTTCAGTAATTGATAGAGTTCAAGAAGTTCAATAGAATTCAAGAGGAAGGTTTGTAGGTATACTACATTCCTAACTAGAGAAAAGTCGAGAATTTCAAAGATTTGTAATGTGATGTCTTAACCAACATATTTTTGTGCACTTACATTACAAACGCTGGCTAAACCTTACGAGATTGATCAAACTGATATGCGGCGAAATTATGTATCTTAAGAAGATTGATAAAAAAGTTTGTGACGGTATTTGTCTATCTCCTAAGGATAACCCACAGCAGCCATTTTTATCTTTTACATATTACAAAAAAAATTATTGGTTATTTCCCAAGCTATTTTAAACAATACAGTATTATTCCTTATCCAATTAAATACATTTGATACGTTGTGTATTTCATGTGGATAAAAATTTCCTTTTACAGTATATTATCAAAATGAATATCTTAGAAGATATCACAGATTTAAAAAGAAAAGTGTTGGCAGAGCGGCTGACTGTTGTACGTCGTACGTATTGCCTGTTTTATTGGTATCTTCTTCTATATTATATAAAAATGTTTGTTGGTTCTTATCTAAGATAAACGGAATTTAAAAAAAAAAAATTGTAAAGACGGTTTCTATTATATATTAAATATTAATCAATTAGTCTAATTTAGCTGTGTCCAGTGAAACGGGCGAGTATCAGCTAGTAGAATAATAAAATTAAGTAAATTTGATATTAAACAAAACATTTTTTATGTAAATGCCAAAAAAAAAGTTACTAGGTTAAAATTAGACTAAAACCTTTAGTATTGTACGAAAAGCACAGCCAGTCGATGGTACAGATGTACATCAACTGTTGGAGTGAATAACTGATATAGTAAGTGTACAGATTATTAGGAACCACACTTCACTTTTACATACTTATCTTTATATGATTTAATTTACTGTTTTATATTGCAAACCCATTTTAATTAATAAAGGCATCCATCCTAATGTGATAAGTCGTTTACCTAAATTAAAAATCGCGTATATATTCATACGATTATAATAACACTTCCCTGTTATATACCTAGGTATGGCTATAGCGATTGTATACGTTAATGTCGTTAAAAGATCAATCCGTTTTTAAAACACAGTTTGTCGATACTTTCAAACTTCATATTGAAAACAGAAATAAAACAAATCGTTGGAGATCGTTGAATGAAGCTGCGACTACCTACCTCACGCTGTGAAAACACTGATAACCGATATGAAAAAAGTTAAAAAAATATATTTAACTAAAATCTGTTGGTATAATAATTGAGAGTGGCTTAAAAATTAATTAGTGTGCAAATCATTATCAAGCGTACACTCCTAAAAATGTTTTGAGAGAAATTCCCGATTATTCACATTTTTTTTATTTTTTTTCCATATAAAGTGAAAACAATTTGATGGTTGTTTTATGAATGTGTTGTGGGTGTTTTGTTCTTGCATTTCTTCGACCCAAATACCAAAAATATTTTCGATAATAGCCAATGAAGAACCGGATTTTGAAACTAGTTAATAAAGTTTAGTCTAAGCGTTTTTTTTAATATTATTTTTAAATTTTAAACGCGAATGTGTTTAAGCAAGGTATAATCGATGTCCTTTGAAAGTCAACATGTACACTGCACACATATTTCATTTTGGTTATCGGGGAAATATGGCGTTATTTTTATGGTAATTCGACGATTGAAAATACTGACCAAACAATGATTTCAGTGTGATGTAATCCCATGGTTTTCTTGATCGATGATTGATGATGTAAATAGGTTTTTGTAAGATATTCTAAGTTGACCCTCGTCCACTAGCTTAAGCTTTGAGACCCTCTTTTATCTTGTCTATACACCGTTCTTTTAGCACTGAATCGTTTTGATCTAATATATGCAAAGGGGAATTTTATGTTGAGCATATATTATATATTTTTATTATATCGATGGGGTGAACCGGGTGGTGTAAGAGAGCGAGGGTAAAAAGGTCAGCTTGGCGACCCAACTGACCCGTTCTTAAGAGCCACCGTAACTTCTTACTTTATTTATAAAATAGGCACATAGAAATCTGGAGCTATAGAGCTTATATATATATACACGCATGCATATTAATTTAATGGCCGGTCAGTGATTAATGACCGACTCGAACGAAACAACGGTCTGTCTGTCATTCATTCGGTTAGTCAGTCTGTTTGAATATTAGTTCAAGCGATAGCCTTATTAGTTCCCATCGTATACGAAACATCAACTTGGACAAATTTCGTTAAAATTTTCTCTCTTTAAATTGGTTACGGGTTTCACGTATGTACCTCTATATCTACCTATAGTTGCTGACCGATCTTCTCCATAATGTTCACAGCTCTATTGTTCTGTTTGTGATTATATTTTTTTTTCTTCTATTCAACACTAATGGAATTTTGTTGAAGAATTATCGTTGTTGTCTTTATTTAAAATTATTGAACTAACTATAAGCTATATTTAACATTTTTTTCCAATTAAAAATTAATTTTGATATTCTGGATTTTGGGTTTAAATTTTTGCAAATTTTTTATCTATCTATTTCAATTATCACTTCAAATTGCTGGGAAAATCGAAAACAAGCTTCATGAAAATCAATAATAATCAGTATTTAATTTACTTGCTTGAAAATTAAACAAGTAAAGAATTTTTGGTAAAATATTTTTGTATATATGCATTACATTTTTATTTATCTTTTTATATAAAACAATACCGTGATTGGCTGACAAATATATTGGAGGTTAAATCACTGAAGATAAAAACATGACATTTAAAACAGTTATTCGTGAGAGGACTGTGAGTAAGAAAAGATTTTTCAAAATTTCATCCAGCAAATCAAAGAAAAAGTTAAATTATCAACTATCCCCAGGATTGATCCTACAAGGATTTCCCATGATTTTTTGAAAATTAAGTTGCAATCAAACAATTTTTCGTAATTATACTTCTAATTGTACACATAAGGATAAATGATGGAAATATTAGAAATTAAAGTGTATTAATGAGAAAAAAAAATGATAATGCTGATAAGAAAAACACACAGTACAGTAGTTATATTTGAACAAATAAATCATAGCGCAGTATTTTTAGAATAAATTAAAGAAAAGAGAAGGAGAAAGTAAATTGATAAAGGTGAAGACAATAATAAAAAAAAATGTACCATCAACAAATATTCACGTTGGGCCGGAAATGACTAAGGATAAGTTCATATGTTGTGGATAAGTGTTACAGGTTCACACCATATCCCTCGCTCACAAGTGCACGTCTGTGTGCTCCCATATAAACATAATTTCAGTCACAATAAAAAAAAAGTATTTAAATGTATATTGTACATGTGTATATCTTCTTGTATAAGAAATAATTTAATACACAAATCCGTGTGTAATTCTCGTTCAAACAACTTGAGCAATATAGATATTTTTTGGCCGTAAGACGGCATGGCAGTAGCCAGAGGAGAGTATGTACAATGTACATATACATCCTTTTCAGTTCGAACAAATATTTATTTTACATTATCAAAATCAAATGGCCCCCACAAAACACGACTTCCAAGGGCGTGCGTATGCGAGAAATCCAAAGAGCAAGTTATAAATCACATAATAATAAACTTTGTCAGCTCTCGGTAAAGGCTCGGTCGTGCTTAGCTAAGCTGGACCAGACCTAAAGGGCTTATATACACGAATTGAGTCGAATCGTTTTAATGTGTGCTAGGCGCCCACCAATTTAAATAAATAAAAAATGACCTATCTTTGCTGACTCCCGAGTCCTCAAATGTTGACATTAAAACAAATAAATACACACACTGTCACACACACACACAGACGTGTAGTCGTTTGATAATAAATAAAACTACGGACTGAAAGAATTAAATACAGTAGCTGTTGTTGGGTCTATATTTTCTTCTTTCAGCTGATTAAATGATAATAGTGTCGTATTTTTATTAATATGAATGAACCCAAGTTGGTAGTTTTTTTCCACATTAACAATTTTATATATTTTTTTCATGGAATTGATTTATTTTAAATTGAAATCTAATATTCCAATACTCATATACCACTTTATGGATGTTACTTTTAAGCCCTTTGGGTAAATAATAAAATTTTATTCGTGGGTATTGGTCAAACACGATCTTGATTGTTCATATCTTAATATAATTTGTTTAATATATTATTCTTTAAAGCAAGGCATCGACATACAATTTTAGTTACACTAAAGCAGTTGTATGAGTGAACATTAGAGATTAATTAAATCAAATATTAATTTTTTTTTTTGGTTTATTTAAGGTCGCATCGTGGTTGACTAGATAATTGCCCTATACGCCAGTGGTCCTGGGTGCGAATCCCAATGAAAACCTAAGATTTTTTTAAGGGTTTTCGGATTCATATATATATCACATAGTAGTTGATGTAACCTTAAATAAACAAAAAAAAATATCAAGTCAAGCATTGGCATTGTAAATTATTTCAATTATAAATCAAAATATCAAGCTTTATTCATTGAAAAAATTCAACTACTTGATTTAATGAATCATTAGTGAAAATACTGACAAAATAAATGGAAGATTACCGACTTGCAATCGTTTTATATACCAATTTTTTAGATGGAATTTTTTTCATAAACCAATTGCAATTGCCTGTGTACGAAACCGTTTTCTGCACAATGGGGTTCATTTAATTGCACTAAAGTTCGGCAACTAGTGGTCAAACTGTTGTGTAACTAATAACTGTACCTTGTCTTAAGTACCACGTTACTAAATAGGTAGTATTTAAACGTAATGGCCCTAATTATTAGATATAATTTTTAACAATATCCTTATGCATATATAAAAAAGTATTTGGAGTGACTTGAAAGAGACAAAAAAGATTATACTAGTGAAATGTAAAAAATTAAGGCATTATAAACATGAAATTTGAAAGTGTTAAAACAATTTAGATCATACTCTTTAACTATTAATCTTTTCAAATTCTAGTTTTAAGATTTTGAATCTACCTACTTTGAAGAGCTTTTGAGAGCTAAAAAAAATCTGGTTAGAATTGTATTATTCAAATTACATCTGAACGAAGTCCCGGGTAGCCACTAGTTTATATTCAATATAAAAATGGAAAGTAGACATTTCTTTTCATTTCTTTCAATGAATTTTTTGGTTTGAACTCTCAGACACGAGTAAAAAGCGGAAATAAACAAAAGGAAAAAGAGTATTAAAGAATTATTTGCTCTCTTTTCTGATTTACTGCTTGACTTGATTTTTAAGCTACTAAAATTAGCTTTTAAGCTACTTGACTTAAATTTGACTTAAATGAAACCAAACTTATGTCAATATGTAAACCTCAAGGCAACTAAAGTAGGTACTTATTATTTTGCAAATTATTTAATTTTAAAATCATGTATTAAAAGCTCAATTAATTTCATAACATAACCATGACTTGATGAATCTCTTATTTTGGTGACTTTCGGTTATTTTTTCCAATAAAATTTATTGTCCTATCAGTTGTAGTTTTATTTATACAGACATTGGTATAACACTTTCGTGTATATATTATCCCTTTTACAAACTGTATTCCCATATAAAAATCAATAACGTTAAAAATAGTAATTACTTTAAAAGAAAATCGATTAACGTTAAAATGGACGAAGTAATTATTTTTATGTATTCCTTCCAAAGCTAAAAATGTGTTACTTAATTAAGTACATAACAATAATTTTATTGAAAGTTAAACGGATTTTTATTACATTGAACTATAGAATAATGACACGACAGAAAATGTGTATCCAAGTATTGTGTTAAAAGGTCTTTAAAGGCACGTTAAATAGTTTAAAATAACATTATTCACGTTTACTTTTAACAATATTTATTATTGCAGTAATGTGTGGGCGATTTCTTCTATACTTTTATACAACTGATTCCTTTAACTCTTAATCATCTTATATTTCTAAGAGACTTAACCGCTTTTATTTTATACCTCTAATTATCAAATTTGAAAAAAATGAAATTTTTAAAAATAATGTTGCCAAATTCTTATCTTGGTCATTTATATAATAGGTTAATAATTTGTCTACAGTTGTTCTAATAGATGAAAATAAGAAATATTATTGATTTATTTACATTTATTGATTTCCAAATGAATAAGATGTAAATCGTGAACTCCTTCCTATAGATAATCGAAGAATCGTTTTTACAAAATTGTTACATGAAAAAAATCGTTGTCGTGTCTTTATGACCTACCTAGGTGTGAAAGGCCTTTTATTATAAGATAAATTTTAATTTTTCAATACTTGTAAATTATGTTCATTATTTTTGAAAAAATTCAAAACCGAATATACCTACCTATTTACAATTCTTTAAAAAATATCAATACTTAATTAAACCCTTCAAATCGTTATCTTTTTCATGCAGTATTTTAATTTCTTGAAAATTTTCTAATTTTTACATAGTTTTTATTGTTTATTTTTATATAAATTTGTTCTCATTAAATGCAAATATTTAAGTTTGTGTTCTTTTTTTTCCTTCAAAAATATGTTTGTATAAACTTCTCGTAAATTGAACAACTTTTGCTTTATCAGAAACCATTAATAATGCGGGAGTGAGACTAGCCCAAAAATTTGTCAATGCAAATGCAAAAATAAATTAAGTTTCTCGGTGCAGAAATTAGAAAGGCTTGGCTGAAATGATCGACTGCTTATAGTGTTAATGCGAAACAAATCAAAAGAAGATTTTTACTTAAACTTTAAACAATAGTAAAACGTAATCATTACAGGTCAAATCTAATTCGTTTTTATATAAGATTTTTTTATATATTGTTGAACGAAGTATTATGACATGTAACACTCATAATACCTGCAGATGAATAAGAGCTTAAGTGTCGAAAAAGTGTAAGATTTGAGTATCACGATAGAAATGAAAATATGAATCTACTAGATGTACCTACCTACTATAAGTCAGAATCATACACATATACAATTTTTGTAGTGTACATATATTATTATAATTTCCCCCGATTTAAACGGTTTTGTTTTACACGGATTTGAAAATATTGTAAAACACTCTACAATAATTTTTTTTATTTCTATGCACTTGATAGCAGTAATGCTTTTTATAAATAGTAGGACCCACTAAATCCTATAGTCTATACAGGACTAGATCATTAAGAAAATAAAGATGAAGCAATAATTAAATTTAAAATATGTACCTACATAAAACAACAAAGCTTCAAATACAAATTTTTATCAAAAAATTTTATTTCTTTATCAAAAAATTTAAATGAAAATTTGGATTCCATGCGTTTTAATCCCCGGACAAAATTTCCCGACAAAATATCCTCGAAAAAAAATTTGCAAGTAAGTACCTGATAATTACCTACTTGCTCAAAAAATATTTTCAGCATAATTTTGATGTTAAAACATTTAGTTTTGTGTAAAACTTCGCGGTGTCAAGAAGTGCACATTCAGTCAATGAATTAAAAATCGGGTAAACGAACATGGACTATAATTTCGTCTTACCCAAACCCCCGCCAGGGGGACATCTTTGGCAGTAATTGTTGGGGGTATTTATATGAATTAACTTGAAATAAATGACGGTTCCCATAATTACGTCGTAATTGACAAATTTATCAAAATCATTTCCCATAAGAAAATTTCGTTTTGAAATAAGCTTTTTATCAAAAACATGGGGATATTTTGTCCGGGGATCAAAACGCCTGATACCGAAAATTTGTTCTACAATTTATATTTTATAACAATGTTTTTCTTAAACACCTTATTTTAATTCTTGCAAAAGAAAAAGTAAAAAATAACAAGTAGATCAGTCTAAACGCAATTTAGAGACTGTAGTTAATTGGTTTTATTTTGAGCACATATTTTTTAAGGTTGTTATAATATCAGTCAGATGTAAGGTCCATGGGTCACTCGTTAAAATCAACACGAACAACTTTCTTCATCGTTTTAGGGTTCGTGTTTGTCACAATTCGTGTCGAGTATGGTTCAGACTTGAACGAGCGGGAGTGCGATGATGTCACTGTGACATGTTGAATCAAATTTCGTGGGTCAACGCACCTGATGTTTTCTGAGAACAGGTCAAAACGTTCAAGATGCTTATTACTCATGACTACAACTGCTTCCTCAACAATTTAATCGTTGATTTCTGTTTATCCTAGTTTTGAGTTGTGCATAAACATTAAAAGTGCCCGGGGGAAAAAGAATATCAATTCAATGTTTCAATAATTTTTAGAAGAGCCAAGAAATCAATTTTTCTTTAATTATAATATGCCTTAAAACAATTAGTAGATACGAGAGCTAGCGACGTCGAAAAAAAAAGAATTTTAGGTCGGCCAGTTTTTATATATGTTATCTCTTGCATAATCCCGGACATCATACGGGCTGTCTGGCTGTCGGTAGGGGTTGCGTTTATTAGTGCACATTGCACCTGTACAGGTAAAATATTGAAATTTTCAGAAAAAAGAAAAAGTTTCAGATGAAATTTGTAGAAAATAACATTTTACATAAAAAATGTCCACTGACTAATTTTTGTGAAGTTGCTAGTTTGCTCGCTACAAGCTTGTAAAGCTCATTGTAAACATGTCGGCACAATGGCTGTATTTCTGAACGGTCGGCCACTCAAATGACGTCAGGTCGAGCCAGCCTTTCCAAGCTTGTAGCGGGCAAACTAGCCCCTTTACGAAAATTAGTCACGGGACATTTTTTATCTAAAATGTTATTTTCTACAAATTTCATCTTAAACGTTTTCTTTTATCTGAAAAGTTCAATATTTTACCTGTACAGGTGCGATGCGCACTAAAAAACGCAACCCCTACCGACAGCCAAGACAGCCAGTATGATGTCCGGGATAGTGCGAGACATAACATATATAAAAACTGGCTGACCTAAAATTCTCTTTCGAAAATGTCGCTAGCTCTTAGACTAAATTACATAGTGTGTTTGATTACAATGGACAGTTAAGTAAAAGGAATTATTAGGAAATTCGATCCCATGTGTTTTTTTTACGTACCTACAAAGTTTTAGTGGCTATTATTTTTATTTTAGAAACAATTATTTGAACGGTTTTTCTTTGGAGATGTTGACGTTATTCGAGTTTTAGCACTAAAGTCAAAAAATCTGTAATATGGATTTTTATGGTTTTTCCCTTGAGCCCTTCATTTACGTGTGAGGAAGGACTCGAGGAATTTTGCGAATATTGAGACGTAGATAAGGCAACGTGGCAGACACAACCGTGGTCGATTAATGGAGAGAAGGTTTTCTCGATCGTTTTGTTTTGTTCCGTTCGAACCGTGAAACGCGATTAGCTTCTAATTTATGTTGTTACCAATAACGTGTTCGACAGATTTTATATGCATTGGCTTTCTTTCAAGTTCTTCCGCACTCATCATCGCCACCAATATACCGCGTGCATCAAATTCGTAATGGTCTTCAAAGTTTTTAAACAACATCAATATATAAAATAATAGGGCGTATCTTAACCAATATCAACCACTAATCTACTTGAAATTCCTTCCTTAATAGACTGATCGATCAGACTTTTTTCAAAGATTCTGATTGCAAGATTTTTACTATTGTTCGGTCTGATGCAGGTAAAATAGTGTTTGATTGCCTCAAAGTGACATTGATCTAATAGATATATGGTGTGTAATGTGTATACATCACCTATATTACATCGCATCATTAATCACCATTGTATGACGAACATCATGTTCATTTAGGTTTCAATACTATAGGACACCAATAGGCCAGAGTTCCCGATGTCAAAACGAAATTTGTTGGATTTTCAAATAATCACGTTTGTGTTTCTCTCATTGTGGTTTTTGATTAATATTATGACAAAATGGGAAATTGTTAGAACAAGTTTTATATACTATACCTACACCTATATAGATATACAGACATATTTATGATCAATCATATCTAAACAATCTACTAGTATGTAACAATTTGTGCTCATGGTGAAGGCTAACCAGTTATGACATAATCTAATAAACAGTTGCAAAAATTATTATGTCTGTTATAAATTGGTATAATCATATACCGAAAATAAAAAAGGAACCCCTTCCGGCATTTATAGTCCCCATTGATACGTCTGCCTATATTTATTTTAAACTTATCACAACCTATTTAATTTACTATCTTATTTAATAGGTTGTAACTAGTTGATTCTATTGGCAGCTATTTACTGATAAAATATATAGATTGTAGGTAAACTTATATATTAAAACGTTTTATAAAGAAAATATTATCGAAAAAATTTATAACTAATTAAGAAAAGTTTCAATTTCTTAATGCTTCTTATGAAATGATTTACTTTACTTACTTATCGTTATCATAACAACTTGTTCTAGTTATAATAGATAGGAGTTTTAATTCTGAGAATCTCTTAAGATTTAAATGCAGAGGTGGTCTTGTGGAAAATTCCATAAGACCATGACCATTCCGGCTATTTTTCTAGATTTTTATGGTTAAAAATTAATGTATTGTCTTTCTATTCTATTTTTTAATATATAATGATTATTTTGGATAAATCACTAAATGACCTCTGCTTTACGTTGAGTTAACAAATGTAATTAAACTTTAATTCCACTGAACTTCCTGAATAATATGGAATAACCAAGAGTACTTTTAGATACAACAGGTATAAATACAAATACAACAGTTTCTCCAAGATAACGTTTATATTATTCAGATCTACTAATTGATTATTTTTTAAAGGTAGATATGGTCTTTTCTTTATCCCTAGTTTATGTCAAATTAAAAATTAAAGACAACTTCGTACTTCTTAATATCCAAATAATCGTTTTAGTAGGAATAAGTAACCGCTCTCCCAACAGGAACCTTGGGTTTTCCTTGGATAAAAAGTGCCATTTTCTCTAATATATTAAGACTGACAGTCGGTTTGTTGGTCATCAATATATTTTTTATTTGTTACTATCCCACAGGAACCATGGATTTTTATGGGGTTAATTCTAATATATATATACATTATACAGTATACACTTTGTTCGACTTTCACGATACCATAAAACAATTACCTCAATTTGTTTCTTCGTTTCTGTGTGAGAAACAATGAACACTTTTTTTATTACAGTTGTCCTACAGGAGAAATGTAATTTTCCAGGATAAAAAAGTATGTGCAATTTCTCACCTAGCTATCCTTCAAGTATCTTCTAGAAAAAATATCAATAATTTTTGGTCTATAAACTAACTATATAAAAAATCGTGTCGATTTGTTTTCCCATACACTCATGTGAGAAACAATAAACGTCTTCTTCTTTTTATAAGTATCCTACAGGACCAATGTATTTGATTATAGTTACATAGCTTAATTTTTATACGTAACAAACACTTCTTCTTTATAGTTATTATAGTTCAGATATTATATAAATACAGATTTAGATATAAATATAAATATAGGTCTAGACCAGTGCTCCTCCACCTTTTTTTTGTTGCGGTACACTTTTAAAAAATTTCAAAATTTGGCGGCACACTTCATGAATTTCGCGGTACCCAAAAGTGCCGCGGCACAGTGGTTGAAAAACACGGATCTAGACTGTCGCGGGAAGAAATACTCAAAACATCTTATTTTATACCCGCCTGACGTAACCTGCTGATCAAAGTATTTTTCCCCTCCCGATTTTTTTTTTCTAAAGTAGACTGAAAATGAAATATTTTTCATATAAATCGTTATCAGATCCTTTTTATAATTATGAATTAAAATTTAGAAGATGGTGGATTAATAAAATGTTCTGGCAATATCAATTTGTAACGTTTTGCTAGTATTTGAAAAGCTTCTTTAGGTTCTTTGTTCAAAGCTAGCATTTTTCATCAATAGGGACATATAAAAAAAAATTTTTTTTTTGGCTATATTTTAATTATCTATTTTATATGTTCCTAACTGATAAAAAAATGCTAGCTTTTCATCAAAGAGCCTGAAGAAGCTTTTAAAATAAAAGCGAAACGTTGAAAACTGATATGTTCAGAGCATTGTACTGATCCATCGTCCTCTAATTTTTTATTTGAATTAAAATATTTTTTAAATTCACTAAAAAGTAAGTTCTAGAAAGAAAATTTTTCAAGAACACAAGACATGAAAGAGTTTTGAAAACGATTTTTTTATTCCAAAAATTGTGTTGTGTCTTTCTCAGACCTCAACTTTGAAAATCAAATTAAGTTTATACCAAAAATAATGTTAGGCAATGACAGAAGTATTTAATAGTGTACACATGAGTGCTAAATATACCGATGAAGCAAAACAATTTTTAAAAACAAATATAAAATAGAAAGAAAATGGGATTATGTACTAGTGAAAATGAGATGGACAGATATTCCAATTGAAATTGACGAAAATAATGTAAACAACAAACATGATGTTATTGATTGGAAATATAAAAATATTATTGAAAAACAAAATACATTCGTTTAAGTGACATGAATTTTGCATTTTATTATTATTTATGAAAATTGGAAATGATTTATAACTATAATTGCAGATTTTAAATCCTTAGGAACTTTTTCTATTAAAATACTACTCGAATGTATTAGCAAAGAATTAGAGTTTTACAAATTAAAATAAGTTATTTAATTAAATAAGCAAGGAGTTATAATTATTATTATACTATTGTATTAGTACTATCTTTTAATATTTTCTTTTCAACAATCAAAGCGATAGAAACATCATTAGCTTTTCAAGATTTTCTCTCATCTTCTTTACATAGTATAAAACAAAGTCGCTCCCGCTGTCTGTTCCCTTAGATCTTTTGAACTACAAAACGGATTTTAATCCAGTTTTCAGCAATTGATAGAGTGATTCAAGAGGAAGGTTTAGGTATAAAACATGTATAATGTAGTAGAAAAAAGTCGGGAAATTCAAAGATTTGTAATGAGGTGTCATAACAAACATATTTTTGTGCACTTACATTGCAAACGCTGGCTAAACCTGATGAGATAGATCAAACTAATATGATTCAAAATTGTGTATCTTAAAAAGGTTGATAAAAAAGACCGCGACGGTATATGTCTATCTCCTAAGGATAACCCACAGGAACCATTTTTATCTTTTACATATTAAAAAAATTATTGGTTATTTACCAAACTATTTTAAACAATACAGTATTATTCCTTATCCAATTAAATACATTAGATAAGTTGTGCATTATGTAGATCAAAATTGCACTTTACAGCATATCATACACATGAATATCTTCGAAGATATCACAGATTTAAAAATCGTTGCCAGAGCGACGGGATATTTTATAGCTATCTTTTTCTTATAAATACAAAAATGTTATGTTAGTCCTTATTTAGGACAAAAACTTGAAAAATTCTACACCAATTAGGTATGTAAGGCTAAATGTACTCTTAAAAGAGTACGGTTGGTCACCCTCATAGGATAGTATAACAATTGAATCCTATAGGAACCTTTTATTTTCGGTAAGTTTTGTTAAAGTTCGTAAAATAGCATTTTAACACATTTTCCTCAAGGTCTGACCAATTTTACACAGTAACGAAAGAAATCTCTACAAAGTTTACATTAAAAAATTGACAAAAGTTAACTGGAAAATAAATATGAATTTCAATTAACACCCGATAAAATTAATAATAAATGTTGTTAAAATATTTGAATTTCTTGATTATTCATTGACGAAGATATTAATTTAAAATAAACGTTTTAAAATAATATACAACATTTTTAAATAATTAACAATTACTTAACGGAACAAATTTTTGTCAAAGATACCTCAGATCTTAAGATATTCAATACCATTTATCCTAAAAAAGTACGGTTCCTGATGGATAGTTCCTAATCTTTTCTACTACTAAAATAGCTGAATGGTTTTAAATGACATTTGAAATGACAAATTTTCAAGTCTAAAGAAAGATTTTATATTAAAAATTGTAATGAACCTGTAAGATAGCTAATATTTCTTCCTAGAAAAGTAGTTTTAAGGATTTTAATGTACTTACTTTGGATCTAAAGTCTGAAAGTATCTATCATCTTTTTCTGTCAAAATAGATTAATTTTTAAATTTCGTTGTAAATGGTAAGGAATCAATTAATCAATCAATTAATTTTAGATACTCTCAGCAAAGCGAGCGGTTATCAGCTAGTTTAACTTATAAATGAATAATCAAGAAGCTTTAATTAAAATTAATTATTTTTGTAATTAGAATTTTTTTTACGTAAATAGCTGCTACAAATAACAAATAACCACTTCATCAATTATTACTGCAAAAAGGGATTCACTACCTAACTTGATTTTCATGTTACCTGACTTTTTGGCTTAAGCTTAAGTAAAACTCAAGTCAAATGTCATTATTTAATTATCAAATCAAGTAAAGTCATGGAATTCACAGGTTATTTCATTTCAAAGTTTAAATATTAGGCTCCATGTATTGAAAAAATGTCCAGTTACTTGACTTGAATCCTTAACTCTATATAAACAGAAGGTATATACCTGGATACGTTTTAAAGGTGTTATAAAGTTCTATTTTCAGCAAAAAAATTTTAAAAAAATCATTGTCAAATAAATGATTATCATTAATTAAGCCTACCCTTCTATGAAGTTATAGATCAGCATTTAACTTTTATTGCATTAAATGTACCCCTTCAACAATTTAAATCATAGCTAATTGTAAATAATAATTTGGAAGTAATATTATTATAACTTACCGATTTTTGTGCTTTAATGAATTTACTGCTCTCACGAACTTGAATTAGGCTTCTGATAACTGATATTTCTAAAAGAAAAAATGAATTTATAAGTGAGCAATATCTTAAATTTAAGAATGTATTAGGTAATATAAAAAGATCACCATCTCCATCAACATATAAAAAGAACCAAATTTTATTCCTTTTATCCTACAACCCTCTAAACGTTTACAATAAAGAAGGTAAATTCGCTAATTGTATTCAAACGCAATGATTCAATACTCGTGATATTTGCCATGACTTTTGTGTCGCTCAAATAAAGCGCTTCACGTTTAAAGGGTTGCTTTCAATCAATTTTATTTATTTTAATAAAAATCTTTTGTTGAAACGTTGTGTCGGTTTTTGACTCAATATCTGACCCAGTTAATCAGTTAGAATCGAAACCAGAATCCATAAGAACCCAGATGGAGCAATTAAATTTGATTCAAATTTAATTGAAAATATTATTATGAAGGTTCATTTCATATTCAATTAATGACTAATGTAACTCGGATAATATTCAAACTCGATTCAATGGGAATGAACAAAGTGTCATATAGAAAAAATGCTGATTTTAAATAATATTGCAATCTTGGCTTATTGATGAAATCATTAAGAAATAATATTAAAAACTTGTTCATGTTGAAGAATAAAGTTGTCTAATTTTATAAAGACTTGTATTTTGTCAATTGTATTATTATTATAATTATAAGTGGATTAATGTGGTTTCGATAATTGTATCGGTGACACAGTAATTAAGGCTAACCGAGTGTGAAATGTGAAAATGCCGTTCTCGGTTAATTTAAATGATTTAGAGTCGCTGTTGATTAACATCTCGTTCGTTCAAACACACAAAAACATTTGATGCATGCTGCTTACTCTCTATACGAGGAAAATATAATAGCTATGGCTTTAATGCATTCATACATTTACATAGATATACCTTTCATGCTGAAATCACACACTTAAATTGTTCCTAATAACCGTGCGTGGAACAAATCAAGTAGACACATACAAAGGTATTCACATTTTCAACTATTCGTCTCTATATGGCATTCGTATGCATGGTGGAAGTTATAAAGCCAACGTTTTATGTCTGTGTGTAAGATTAAATTATCAGACTCATATCGAATCAACTTCACTTCGAGTTGTTATGGAAATAACATGCATTAATTGCGTATTTATATGGTAAAAATGAGATTTAGAAATACGTTTTGACGATTTAAGAAAAAGCATTTAGTAGTGAAATTTGAATTTTTATCAATCGTTTTTTCAAACGGTGGTCATTCCATGAGGTCGTTGAGGTCAAGAGTGCGTGCATTTTACCTATAGATTTATCGCCATGCCCCCAAAGCAATTATTATAGCAAAACTAAACGAAGTAAACAGAAAGAAGAAAAACTAAATAGAAAAATTGCAATCTTATTTTTTCACTTGGATGACACATTTAGAACCATTTTGTATTAAAATGCTCAAGTTGTTTGTACACGAGAAATAATTTATCTATATTATTCATAAATATCGGTAGTTCTCACCCTGTGGTTCGCGGACCTCTGGGTATGATTCGCAAATCTATCAAAAGGGAATGGATCGATGGATCCCAATGTTGGGATCTGGCACTCAACGTATTTATTCAATCCTCATCTTTTTCCTGATGAAAAAATCCAACTACCAACATTATGCAATGTCTTACTGTAGTTACAACTAGCCCCCAACATAGTTTAAATAATGTTGATTGGTTCTTATTTTGAAACAAGAGTGATTCTGAACTGATAACGAATCAATCCAAGTGGATAGGATAGTCGCCAAACGCATACACGCTTATGAACTGATTAAGGGGTATTTTCCCGTTAACGAGTTTGAAAATATTCGGAAGTAAGACGAGGATTAACGAGAACCCACGAAAATTGTTAATTGAATTGAACGTCGACAGACGTTGATGCCTCGTTCACACGAGTCAACTTTAGTTGACCGATTTTAGTTAATCGATCAAAAGTTGAATGAAAAACCTAGTGTGATGACTCGTTTAAACTTTTTTTGATCCACTAAAAAGTTGATTATGGTTCTCACACGAGGTTCTTCATTCAACTTTTTTTGGTCAACTAAAAACGGGCTACTAAAGTTGACTTGTGTGAACGCAGCATGACAGTGAAACTGGATTTTGAATTAGCCATAATTTAGCAAACTGCGCATGAGTAAGAGAATCGAAATTTTTCATCCTAACAAAAATCTGAGGATCGCTATGGATCGCTAGAACCAATTATGAATCGGTTACGAACGCATTTCGTGTGAACCGCGAATATGGGACCGTAACTCAGCTCATAAACTTGCATGCGCTTGGCGATGATCCTAAATCGGTCTTGAACTGATTCGTTATCGATTCAGTATCACATCCGCGAACGAACCTCATATAAAATAAACCTAGGGGGAGAACTCAAGATGTCATGTTTCTGTCCCAGTGTTTGTAAAGTAAAGGGTTTCTAAGTGTATAACTTTACGGCAGCGGTCGGGGAACTGGGATAAATTACCCCAAATGGGGAAAAATTAAATTTTGGGGGTAATAAGGAAATGTCTTGCCATGGCTGTTTTATAAGCGTGGTAGTATGGCCGAAGATTTTATTCAAATTGTTCTTACGTCAAAAACCCCCAATTTTTAACTCTCCAAATTCTAAAGAGGGAAAGTTTTTAATTAGGTACTTAATTTTTGTTTGTTCCAATATGAGAATTTAATTTTGTGTATATCATACTTACTACTTTCATACAACTTTTTTCGTGTCAATTAATTCAATAAATAATGTTTAAAGGCTCTAGAGGTATAAGTATGGTGAATTTGTCCTCGGAAAATATTTAAATGATATTTGGATGGTTTGTAGGTATTAATGAAATAATACGATCCTGAAAGTTTCAGATCCCTAACACATTTAAGAAAAAGCAAAATTTGTAAAAATAAAAAAAATTACATTGATTGTCTCCTTTTCAAAATAAGGGGGTAATATCGACTTATGCAAAATTATTTTGGGGTAATGGTAAAAAAAGTTCCCCGACCACTGCTTTAAGGAATACGCACAATATGTTAGGAATTTTTGAGGATCTGTCACGACAAGAAGGTTGTGAGCCTCTGATAAATATGAATACTAACAATACTTTGCACTTTCATTGACTCACAGTTATAGGTGATGTTAGTGGATAATTACTAAGTTAATAATGAGAAAGACCAATACAGTGGAAAATATTTATAACGAAAATACTAACCACCAAATAATATTGTAGAAGTAACAATAACTAATAAAATTTAAGATATTTGTTTAAAAATATGAAGTTTTTTATTTGTTAGAATAGTATTGCTCTATATTGGCCATGGCAAACCGTAGAGACCATAACGTAACGAAAAACGAACGAAGCGACCTTCCCTCTCCATCTCTTTAATTCAAATTTCTCACTCTTTATCTGTCTATCTTCTTATACTCACTGCTTGTCAACAGTGGTAAAGAGAGAAAAAACTGATTATAACGATCACTAGATAACACGTTTCGTTCATTTCTTTTGAAACTAGAGAGTGCTTAAAGTTGAAAAAATACGTAAAGAACGTCGTTCCTGACGGGGGTCTCCCAACCGCACTAGTTTTTTTAAAAAAACAGTTGCAAATAGGAAAGTTTATACCAAAATTGGTCTACTACGAAAAATTAATAATTTTCGCTATAGTTTAAGAAATTTTAGTTTTAAACAGGCTAAAGATTTTTTAGATCATTTTTTTCTCCTTAGCAGAAAACCAGGTTAGAGCTCGTTTCCCCCGCACTGCAGCCTTAGGCTCATTGTACTCCTGTTCTGCCCATGTATCCCTGCCGTGCAAGGATCCTTGCTTATTCCAGGTTCTACATTCTGCCTAGCAATAACAGTCCCTGTACTAAGCTTGCGCGATTTTGGACCATTAGAAATGATAAAAACAGTTTTTGTAAGGTTATTAATTTAAGTTTCTGAGATTAGCGAGTTCAAAGTAAGTCTAAAAATCTAAAGAAAACAATCGCAGAGAAAAACCAATCAAAGATAGGTAAATAGTTATATGTACGTTGCATATCACGCTGTAAAATGCAACTGGAAGAAATTCTGTAACATTTCAATTTATCTACACTAATTACCTAATGGAACACTTGTTTTATTTACAAAGAACAAAAATATAATCCTGATTGATTAATCTTGATCTATTTGTTTGTATATAATTTATTAGTTTATTTTCTATCTATTGACCTGTAAAGGCTGGTAACCTTAAAATAAATAAAGCAGTGTACAAACATAGCGGCTTGTACTATTAAGAAAAAGAAACAACTCAATGAATATCATGTAAATTGCATAAATGATAATTAATATTCATTTTCATAAAAATAATGTTAACTTGTATGAATTAAAAATTATAAACAATGTTACCATTAAAACTGATTATCAGCAATTATTACCTTCCAAAATAATCTTAAATATCCAAAGTGTATAACAAGGAAATCATTTACTAAGATTTCGATTAGTCTTACTTAAAATTGACTAAAATTTTGTGTTAAAGTTAAAAGTTAAAAATATTTTCAAATCTACTGGTCATAATAAACAATCGTTCAAAAATGGTCAATGAATGGTTCGATGTTGAATGGACTACTTTGGTCACTTGTTTGATTCTATTGAAATTCAAAATTGGTTCGTCCATTGAAAATTCTTTTACGTTAACAGTTCTCGTATTCCAATTTCCCGCTATTGAAAAACACTATAAAACATTCGATGTAATATTTACAAAGCTATCTAAATTTTATTGATAACAATAACTTTCTAATATTTTTCTCATGAAATGTCCTCTTCAACAAATATTAACAAATAATCCGCCTGAAAAAATATATACCAAACAATTAAATGCAATGTTTTCTTAGTAAATATATGTTTGTTATTTGCATTTGTTGGGAGATCGGAGGCCTCTAAGGCCTTTTGAGCTCTCGAAAGTTCCAAGTTCGAAAGTTGTTTTTTTCTTCATGTTCTTGTTATTTTTGTTACGATGCAATTAAAGATGGGCGACTACTTGAAAATGTACAATTTTTTATTATGAGAATTGTATTTTTTTTTCGTCTATTTCTTGACAAATAGGAATTGTGTTTAGATATGTTAATTTAAGCTGTAAGAGCCTCGATTGAATGGAAGGAAGGTCAAATCACACCCGAAAAAAATACAAGGAGCGAGAGGGTTTACAAGATAAGACATGGAATAGATGTGTTTACATATCTAATACACAGTTAAAATAAATAGGAATTATATTATAAAATTTATGGCTCGAGTCAAAGGCGAAATTATAATTTCATAAGTATAAGAAAATATTTACTTAGAGCGTAGGAGAAATTCTGAGAGTCTAATAAATGTTTTTTTCCGAAATGAGTTTATAATATATCGATAATGGAATGTTAGTTTTTCTGCTTATAATACTGTCTATATGCATTGACATTATTGAGACATTAAACTAATAAAATTAAATAAATAAAATTCAATTATTCAAATAAATATAAAGTGGTAAATTTTATATACGTGGTAAATTTGAACTGTTCATAAATTATTTAGCTTACTAAAAATTTAGATTTTATTTTGTGATTCTGTTTCAAACTATAAAGTATAGTAGATTCTTTTAACTTTAATACTATTTGATGAGTACATTTGATTAACATTATTAGTATTCCTTACTCTACTCGTCATAAGGTAATTTTTTTTTTTTAATTAAAAGTTAAGTATTATATATTTACGTAATAACTACATTGAAGTTTCTTTTTGAAATCTTAATTCAAATACAGAAATATAACTATCCTAGGAAATTAAAAAACTTATAAGCCTAACCATCAAAGCTCAGAAATATAGCGTCATCAGGAGGCTAACATTTTGGACTTGCAATTAAAATATAAATTTTTTAATACTCTTGAAAGAGTTCGTATAATTCTGAACTGATTTTTGCAAAGACTCAAGGTTTTTATATTTTGGAAGACTACAGCCTCGGAAAGACGGCCATGACGCCTGGCGAGATAGCAACGTCAACCCCTAGGCAGGTGCTGGCTTTCTTAAAAAGCCTGGAGTTCCCCTAGTAAACACAGAGTGTCACATCACGATAGACCTCTTTGGTCGCAGTGATAAAAGGAAGGAATATCCTGGGACCCGCAAAGCGAAAAAAGTGATATTTTAATTATAAGTTCAAAATGTTAAGTTTATTAATTAAATGACTAATTAAATTATTTGACTTGATCTTATATTTAAATTTAAACATTTGTAAGCTATATTTAAGTCAAGTAGCTTGGAAATCAAGTCAAGCTACAGGCAACTTAAGCAGTGAATTACTATTTTCAAAAGCAAGTGTACTGGAGTATGTTTTGATATCAACGAATCCAAAGTTTTACATTAAACTCTTGTGCACGTTTGTAATAGAGGGGTCATTTAAACATAATTTTAAAATATAGGTATTTTAATAATTATTATTTCTAGATACAATTTTTTTCCGATAGTAAATTGCTTACTTTGCCTAATGGTAAATCTAATCATGAGTAGGGATACTTATAAAAGTTAATATACCATCCTGTGAAAATGTGTTGGAAATGTGTTAATTATATAATTGGTGAAATGTTCGAGCTAACTTTTAATGGAATTATGTTTTTTTCAGCTGTTCAGAGAGGGAGAGTGCCACCGTCGCAGCCGCCCGGTTTACCTGGTCTTCCCGGTCAATTTGCATTGACGAACGGGGATGCAGCGATGGTCGCTGCGGGTCTCAACGGCCATTCGTACCTGTCCAGCTACATAAGCTTACTTCTTCGGGCCGAGCCATATCCCACGTCCCGTTACGGCCAATGCATGCAACCCAACAATATAATGGGAATAGACAATATATGCGAACTAGCGGCGCGACTTTTATTTTCGGCTGTCGAATGGGCTCGCAATATACCATTTTTCCCGGACCTACAGGTAGGGATGCTACTTAATAGTCCTATTAACTCATTTGGTTTTAAGTGGGACTTAATTGAATTCAGGAATTTCAAATTCTTAACTCGCTGTGGAATGCAACATAAATAAACCTTTAGAAAAAAATAGGTATACTTGCCGTAGTTGTATGTGAATTTTAACTAGTAAAAAAATTAGACAGAATGGAAGCAACATTGTGCAGTAGCTTATGGGAAATTCGCTGTGTAGTACTCGAAATTCAATTTTCGAATTGGATTTATTTTGATATAACTTCATTAATTTTGTGATAGCGTTCCTGTAGTAAAGTCTTTGAATTCAAAATCGAACTATTAGTGTTTTTGAATTCGAGTCCCATAACAATTTCAGAATTCCCAATACCTGAGTTTAATAAAAATTTATTTTGATTTTTTTAGTTCAAATTCTGAAATTTCAACTACCTGCTGGAACGTTAGTTGTGATGTCACTAAAGTTGATTATCCATTAAAATGTTACGCAAATTGTTTGTACACTAAGAAAATTCGTTTCTTCAATCTTAGTTTTTTACAAAAAAAATAAAATAAATACACACATTTTTCTCTTAAGTTAGCCCCCTTACCCTAATTTTCGATTGATATTTTTTCTCTTCAAATTAATGTACTTTTATTAGTATCATCGTATTTTCGGCCATAATTGACGTTTGTTACGATTTATTCAGTTTTTAAATAACTAAGGTAAGATCTTTGCATATGCAGCACAATAATATATGCTCCTATACCTTTATGGCACTAACCAGCGGTCACCAGATTTTTTGAGAAAAGGCCGGATTGATTTGCTAAAAAACATGATTTTCAGGTAAAAGTAAAAATTTTTATCCTAAAATCTTATTAGCTTATGTATCCTCTATAAATTATATATACGTAGATATCGATAACTTCCACAAGGACTGAAGGAAATTTTTTGATGACCCGGATCTGGCTCGCGTATAAATAAAAATTTAGAATCGAACAAACATCAACTATGATCGAACTCATAATGATTACTAACACTTCATCGATTCGCAGTGAGCACGCAACTTCACATTGCATAATTCTTCTGTAATATCAAGAGAACTTTCGTTATGTAAATATTATATTAGTATGACATTCTGTGCTCAGTGGGAACTCCAGTGACTTATAGTTGTGCTATTGGTGTTTGTCGAACGTATTTAGTTTAAATCTGTAATTAATATTATGCTGTACCAACAGGTAACGGATCAAGTTGCATTATTGCGACTAGTTTGGTCCGAACTATTCGTATTGAACGCGAGTCAGTGCTCGATGCCGTTGCACGTGGCACCTTTGCTGGCCGCAGCGGGGTTGCACGCGTCACCCATGGCCGCCGACCGCGTCGTCGCCTTCATGGACCACATTCGCATCTTCCAGGAACAAGTCGAAAAGCTCAAAGCTCTACACGTCGACTCGGCCGAGTACTCATGCTTAAAAGCAATCGTCCTCTTCACAACAGGTATTTAAAAAAATATTTATTTTGCTTTCTACACTAAAAAAACTATGTATCCCAGTATGGTCATAATACAAATAGAAAAGATTAAGATATATCACTGATCTTTATTAAAAAAGTGAAACTCTAAAAACAGACCATGAATAAAAACTTGATTTGACAAAATAGACACCAATTTCGGGAATGTTCAACCGCAGACTCTTTAATTATTGTATAAATCACGGGATCGTCATCTTTACAAGAAGTACCTACGCAAAAATATTCACTTTTAATTGAAAACAGCTCTCATCATATACAAGCTCACTTCAATCATGTTAATTAACAGTAAGGCTTCTCTTATTGGAGTTTCTATCAATTTTTTTCCATAACATCCTTTGTTTGCTCGCATTCGACCTCACCCCAGTTGGTGTTCCACTGGGCATCGTGGTGTTTTATCAACTATTTTATTTACTCGTCGCTCGAAAGACAGATATGCAACTGTAGCAAAGCCCCAGCCAAAGAGCATGAACCAGACAATAGTCTGTACGTTCACCTGAATGGCACATACAACACATTAACGTTACGATAATGGTCTCTAACATTTCACGTACGTGAGCCAGTGCTCGTATATAGCCGTAGATATTATGTGGCTTGAAACATTTCCTATACCTACGATTGTAACAATAGAATTCGTAGAGAGGGAGAGTAGATCAGGAAGAAGGATTGCGGAAACATTGTTGAGCAACATTGAATGTTGTGTGTACTGACAGAGGTCCGAAATGTATGTATTGTACGGAAATTTGAATGACACATCCGTTCGTAAGCGTCAACGTAGCCAATGACATGGGAGTTAAAAAGGGTTTTTGGTCGTGGCCTCACACTGAATTTTACTTAACAAAATACGTTTTAGTGAAATAAAATGTTTTATCTTAAAATTTGTTATATTATCATATAACATGTATTCAAATATTATTATAGGTTGTACATATTTTTATGTACCTACATTAGACCATAACTACGTTTATAACACTAATTTTAAAAATTCTTAGTTTATCAAATGCTATACATATTACTAAAAGAACCGTTTACGTATAACTTTACATAACCAGTTAATGTTTTTCTTGCATAAACAAAATCTGATTCTTCAACAAAATTATAAAACTACATGTGGATATAAAATATTAAGTTCAACACAGTATTGAGTTTCTTATAGTTTATGTGAATGTAGAATATTAAAGATATCGTATTCTTCCTATTATCGGGTACAAATTTTTGATTATGATAAGCTTTATATGGGCTTTAAAAAATAAAATTAAAATATTAAATTTATAAAAACTTATACTTACAAAGAACATTTTTGTCTGTGTAAACGAAGTGCCATAGATATTCTAAAATTGGTTTTTCTGGTTGCCACAAGTCTGAAAAGAATTAAAATACTTAATAATTATTGAAATTTATATATACAACTTTTAATAAAATAGGTGCAAGTACAGAAATAAATTATTATCTTCTTTTAAAGATTCTATTTAAAAAGTAGATTAGGGTAATATTTTAAATTTTAGGAAATTTAATTATTTCTAATTTTACTTTACGTAATTATGACCTTTACATGTTATGCATGTACGGTCCTCAAAACAATACGCTACTCATCAGATATATCAAAATATTGTTTTCCTAAAATGTTAAATTAGAGCTTTATAAGAGAATGTATTCTAGACCGGCTTTAGTAATTCTGCCAACTTGAATCGCCATAAGAACGTCTGTTTAATTATGAAAAATGTATTGTAAACGAGTTTTATGTGTTTCTAAACACTCTCTGAAACACATAGAATATTAAATAGATTCGTGAGAATTATAGTGTAGTCTGTAGAGCCTTAGTTAAACCAATTTTTATGAGTATATTTTGACAATCGTAAATAGGGCTTATGTAATAACTACAATTTTATCTTTATAAAAAATTTTTTGACCAAATGTGTGCTTCGTACAGACTATATGTTATATTAGCACTTTTAGTATTTTTCAATTTCTATGCAAACATTATACCTATGAAAAAGGTTAGTATTGAAGGCATTGCGTAATTGGAAATACTTAATATCCGATGATTCAAGTATTTTCTGAATATTCGACTTATAGATGTTAAAGAATTTAATACATAAGTTTCACATGAGCTCACCAATTTATGTTCTAATTACCGTATTTTACTAAGTATAGACGCATTTTATTTTTTGAAAAATTGCCTGCCTAGTTCAGATACGTCTTATATTTGAAAATAATATATAATTGACCAGTATTTAATTTAAATGTTCGACGAAGAGGAAGAAGAAGAATAAAGTTTAGATGACAATTTTCAGGGATTTTAGAAGATAGTTCGGTTTTTAAACTAAGAATTTATTTTGGTCTGACTAACAATCTAAAAATAAAAATACCTAGTAAAAATTTAAACTCTGTAAATTCTAATAAGTACTTAAGTAAGTAATTTTCAATGAAAATTTCTTCATTTTTTGGGTAAAAAAAATTATTTTCGGTGTAAAATCAAATAATAGATACTCGATTAAAAATTGCATTTTTTGCTCAATATCGAGTAAATACTAACATATCCCTAAATTATCTAGGTATCTATATAAATAAAATGATAGCTATTTTCTAATGCTCGTTTTTAACTCAAAAACTACTGGATAGATTTCGATCAATTTTGTTTTGTTTTACTTCTTCTATATTGGTCCTTATCTAACAAAAGAATTATCATGATATCTTAATTAAAAGGAAAGTAATTAAAGTTTTAAAAAATGGGATTTTTACAAGCAAAACACGTTAAGCGGTGATTTTTCGTCTTTGATAGAGTGGGGCAAACGCTCTATTGCACATGCGCTGGAGAGAATATGTTTCTCCTTCCACTGCCTACTGATAATTTCATATTTGAAGACGTAGACTTAATACAGCTCAGAGAAATATTAGATTAATAAAACATTTTTGAATAATATTTTATATTTGTTTAGCAGTTTTTAAAATAATTTTTGTAGCTTTTTTTTTAAATTCTCTTTTAGCATTTTTTATATTTTACTGTAAACATAGATTCAAAATACATTTTTAAGTTACAGCCGTTACAATAATCAAATTGCATTTCAACACTCCCTTTTATTATTGCATATATTTTTTACCAGGAACAGTTAGGTTAGCGAGAAACATTTTTTTTAATTAAACTATTTGCCAAAAAATTACTCCTTCAGAATTCGCAATTTATCCAAGTGTATTAATTAAGTGTTATTAATTAATTATATCTATATCTAGTTTTAAGAGTTGCAATAATTTTTGTTAGAGATAACTTTTGTAATCTGATTCAAAAACTGCCAATAAAAATATATTATTACTATTACTAAATTAATTAATAATTTTTTTTTCAAAAATTTGCAAACTAAAAATTAAAATTGCTGTAAATTACTAAAGTCACTTTTTTATAGTTTTTTTTTAATTGCTCCTTAAATGCTCTTTCCGGATCCGCAATTGCTCCAGGTGTATAGTTAATAGCTAATTAATAATTAAATTTTTAAAAATTTTCAAACTCAAAGTATTAAAATCGGTATAAAACACAAAATAATTTTTAAGTTAAATATTTGTTTTTTTTAAGTTCTCTCTCTGCTCTTTTAATTACGCAAATACTTAATTGATCAAATTTTTGCAATATTTTTAATAATTAATTGTTTTTAACTATTTATACATGTATTGTTGTACTATGACGTCAACAACTGCCGTTGGATCTTGTAAACATGAATAGTTTAAAAATTGAATTACTAACTAACTGTACCTGGAGCAACTGTGGATCTGGACTGAGCATTTAAGGAACAATTAAAAAAAAAAACTAAAAACAGTGATAATTTTGGATTATATAGCAATTTTTATTTTTGAATCTACAATTGATTAACTAATAACTGTAGATATTATTATGATTTTAGAGCAATACAATTTTTGGCATATTATTGAAATGTTGTACGTTAAGTTTATTCTATTTTTAATATATTTTTGCTTTCAATTACTTAAATGTTTTTTCTCTGTAAATTAAATATGTTCTTAACATAATAACCTACGTAGACGACGTCGCGGGTATCAGCTAGTAATACATAAAATTTTACTGCTGGTACATAAGTATAGAATTAACATTGATGAATCGAAAAATGTAAAGACGCTTTTTTTTATACTCAAATATTACTTTTTGGTAAATTTTTGAAATAATTTGCAATTAATAACATAAAATTGCTTTCGAATTTCGTTATTTTTGATTTGATTTTTTTCATCAGTAAAAAATCAAGTTTTATTGCTATTTTTTAAGTAGTATCATTGCTTGAAATAAACTTTCTTTTTGATATATGACACACGGCTTATATTTATTCGAAATCAATAAATATTTATTGTCTGACAATGAGACGAATGCAGTTTGTCAATTTCATTGACTATAAATTATGTTGGTTGTCTGAAGGTCTTTTTACACAGTTCATCTCATACTTTATTATTTAATAAATAAAAATGATTTTTTCTGACCATATTCGCCGAGATTTGTAATTATGAATTACTTAATTAATAAATTGTTTTACGGTATCGTTAATAACGAAAATGATTTATTCATTATTAGTGGAAAATGGAATAATCTTTGTGGCTTCAAATGCGTTTTAATTAATTTGGATCGCATTTCGCTTGTTGTTGATTGATCATGTTATTACACTAAACATAACTATATTACTAATATAAAATAATTTATGTTTATTCGACATAGAAAATATATACGCATAGATATGTACTCGTGTAAGGTATATAATATAGTGAATATCTTTATAAGTGTGTTCTTTCGTGCAGCTCTTCACTGATGATGGACTTTGTTAACCGCAATTGTGTTGGGCTTAATGATTGATGGTTACAAATTCCTTCTTGATTTCTTCTGACGAACAAGCGTTACGACATTTGTAAGATACAACTACGAGCGTCATGTACCTACTTTAGAAAAAAAAATGTTCCTTAAGAACATTAAAAATTGAAATTTATTCGACATAAAGCAATGCAGCAAAGTCAGAAGACTTAATTTGTTTGGTTTGATTAATTTGTCATCGTAGTCTTAGACAGATTTATAATAAAGAGACGTACAGAACATCGAAAATAATCGATGAAGAATTTTTTTCTCAATTTTTCGACCGCCTGATGTGTACACTATTAACAGAAGAAAGCACATTAGTTGTCTCTCGTGTTTAGTTTAATACTCTCTGACAATGGCTGTGGGGATTGTGTCTTCATATGCTAATTAATTATTTAGGTAATTCCTTGTTGTTGAAATTCAATATGATTTGATGGAGCTGATGGAAGATGAGACAAAAAAGATGACACAGCACGAGCTTCATTAGAAATATTAATCATCGTCAATAAGTCACAAAATTATGCAAATATTTTTATTGTTAATTCAAGACAACACCAACGCACGCAAATAAATTAATAAGGGGGATATGAATGGCGACATTAATTAACGACATCATCATTATCGCTAATCAGCGCCAGTTTGCAGATTCCGTGCAATCCTGATAGCTTCTTGTTGGAATTTATATCCAAGTTTGTTTTACACTTTATTTTCTTAATTAGTTAAAAAAAAAAACTACGAAAAATTTTGTAATATAAACGAAAACTAATTTAACAAATTAAACTAGAATTGAATAAGCAATTCAAATTATGCTTTTTATCATAAATTTGAATGATAAAAATCTAAAATAATTTTTTTCCAAATTCTTTGCCATTTAATCAAGTTTACATGTGTATCTTGCATAATTATGAATGCTATGTTTTTTAAAGAAACGGTTTCTCGTAACAAATGTCCGCCCGCTTTGCTAAGCGTACCTCGATTAAGCTGAACGTTAATTAGAGAAACTTGCACCCCAAAATGTCATTAAATTCTGTTCAGCTATTTTGGCAGAAAATTATTTCTCAAGTTGCGTGCATCTTCCAGAAAACACTCATACTTGATGTAACTCACAGACTTGATATCTAGTAAAGACTACATTCTGTAGTAACTTTAATCAAGATTTGTCAAACTATTTTTCCAGGAAGAAATATTAACCATTTCACAGGTTACGTGTTTTAAGACGGTTTATGAATTTTAGTTTTTTTTAAGGATAAGAAATATTAAATGTATTAAATATTTAAATTTAACTGATTGATTAAAAGATTCCCTACGTTCATAGCAAAATATAAAAATTACTAATTAATATACAATTGCTTATGCATAAATATACAAATTCAGCTATATGGAAACTTAAATCAGTAGCTTAAAAAAAGGACTAATGTAGGCTTTAAAAAGCAACGCTACATTGTTGACCAATTAATAAATGTTTTTATTAATAAGTAAATATTTATTGAGAGATATTTAATCATCGCTTTCATCCCTCTAGAGACAACATATTGCCATACGGCGCACGTATATAACATGCAACTCGACTCTCAACGACAGTGATGACAAATGACCAAATGTCCATGTTCTACACTTTATTTGAACGAGTTTTGCTTTTCTTTGTCACGTGTTGTCATCCGTATTATGAGAGTGTGACACAACAAGCTCATTGATTTATTCCAATTATCAATTATATAATTCATTATCTCTCTGCAATTTTCCTCAAGTTTCATGACTTCTTTGCTCTTTATTATTAATAAAAACGACCATAAAACTACTAGACATAAAAATACTAGTCGTATATTATTTTAAAGGGATATTAATGGGGTCAATAAAAATATCACAAGATTTTGTAATTCATTGTCACTAATTATAGAACAAAGTGTGAATGAAGAAAATTTTTATTTGATGATTATTTCTTATTTATGAAATACGAAAAATAATCGTTCTTTGCATTATAGTTTTGCAGTTAAAATAGCGTTTTGTTGGGTCAAAAATTAGACTTTGACGGAGAAAAAATAAATTAGTTAAGGACTAAAGTGCATTAAAGTATCATTCTTCAAATAGGTTATCTATGAGTGGCTTTCTATTTTGAAAAAAAATCGAACTTTCTATAGCTCAGTTTCCAAAATTAAATGTATGAAAGTATAGAATGAGTTTAAAGTGTTTGATTTTGCATTGGTACTCGTCTGTAAAGCTAGTTGTCAGACAGACGTTGTACGAATGTTTTTGGATGTTGAATGTTTGAGAGTTTGGATGTGGTGGTATTTGCTATATGTCGACGCGTTGACCGAGAAGAACAGGTCCGCGGGCATTCTGATTCTCATAGTGCGCCCGTGTCTAGGTGGGCCCCAAGTGAGGGTGTAGGTCCCTCCAGTGGCCCCCGCAGCAGGTCGTGACTGACTCTCGCGGCCCGGTCGGTCACGCCGTGGCCATCGGCCGCTACCTCCTGCACTCTCTCTCGCAACCACCACATTCACACACTAATACAAATATTCTCATCTCTTCTTCACTTCACTTTTGTATCTTCTGCGGCCTGGCCTGTGAATGTGGCCTCAACATGCTTAAAATCGCTTGACGGTTCAACTTTTGCCTAGACCAGAGGTTTTTAATCTGTGGTCCACGACTCCTTGGAATCTGCGAAACTCTTGTAAAGGCTCAGCGATATATTTTAGTATTTTTGCTTGTATATTGCAAACTTACAAGAGTCTACCTTTAATTGTCTTATCACTATTGGATTCCACATTATCTCTATATATACGCGACCCATGTCATTTTTGACTGCAAAGCCCTCACAAAGTGGCGACACCTGTATGGGATAGATGACGCCCAAACAGGCTCAAATCGCGCGAGCTTAGTACAGGGACTGCTTCTGCTAAGCAGAATGCTGAACCTGGAATAAGCAAGGATCCTTGCATAGCAAAGATGAATGAGCAGAACAGGAGTACAATAAGCCTTAGGCTGCAGTGCGGGGGAACGTGCCCTAACTTGGTTTTTCTGCTATTGGTAAAAAAAATCTCTATATATAAATCAGTTCCAATACTGACTGACAAAAATATTGGAGGCTAAACCATTGAAATTAAAAGTATGAAATTGAAATGGTATAAGTATCCTTAGAAAACTGTGACCACTAAAAAAAATTGGTTATCTGTAAAATCGGTTTACGGACGATAGTTTTACGTGATAACATCATAAAGAAACATTGATGAAAAACTGCATACTTTTATGAATTGAATTATTATCACTGAATTATCATTATTAAGAATTTTTAATAAGAAGGAGTTAATTGAAAATTAACAATTTTTTCAAAATGAAATCAGACTGAAAATTATGAAGGAAATGAATTTTAAATCCTATTAAGTAAATTGTAGAAAAAAAACACAAAACACGTTGTCTAGGATTCAACAATTACCTCTCTATCGCTTGTATCGCATTTTCGTTTGCACGCACAGGCCTAAATGGAACGTGACACTTTTTCAGACTAGCTGTCGTAGTTCATCAATTTATAAGACGTTATCACGTCAAAAGCATTTTCAAAATTCCGTCCAGTCAACTCAACGACAAAGTTTAATATTTTATATTTTTTGAGTTCTTCTCTGAAACTCTCAATTTTCTCAAGTAAAAGTTTTAAAATTATCTGTTACTAGTAGCTTCTCGTGAAATATACACGACCGTAAGTATGAAATATCGAATGTACAATCGAAAAAATAGCAATAATCCGTGGACTTCTCGCATGTGAGACGGTCAATCTTATCGCTGGTCCATCAATACAGCACTGGTTGGTATAACAAAGCATTAATAAAAACCGTCTCTAAGTGACGACATACAAACTTTTGCCTAAATTATTAAAACCTATTTTTGATGTTTCCCAATTCGTTCATTTTAGGGTGGAAAAATTGTTTCTAGTCTCATATTTTTAATTCCGTAAAAATCTTTAATGCCGTATTTTATATATTTAATTTTTAATGTAATTCTCGGAAATTATCCTACTGCTTACAGTATGGTCATATTGTTATTTTCTCCTCATACGTTTATTTGCTTAAGACGTAATTATGTTTATTTATTTTCTTAAATTTTGCGAGTAGCCACTAGAACAATTATACCAACAATCTTCCATATATACATAATTGAAAAGTGTTTGACGGTCATGATAAAAAGGTTGGGAACCTCTGACCTAGACAATGTTTGTCCGCATAGCATAGCATAGTATTGCATCGCGTCGTGATCACCAATAAGTACTTCATAAGAGCTTCATTCTAATTAAGTCTTTCTTATTCAAAATCGTTTTAATTACGAGATTCACAATCGGCTTGCATATCGCTCGCAAAGACTAAAACCATCCATGTCTACCTCTTCTTACTAGATCCGTTACTTCATTCGATTTATATCTCTCTTCACTAACCGATAAAAAAAATATAAACCACCAACCATATTTAGCCTCGCAACTTTCAAAAGTTAAAATTTATAAAAACCTAGGTAGATATAAAATCAACTAGCGTTAAAATAAGGAAAGCATTGAAAAAGGTCTTAGTTTTCACTTTTTCACGTTTAATATCATTTCACGTTGTTTCGTTCGATATCAGTGTTGACATCAAACGTGTGAAAATTAACAAAACACACTAACGTCCCGTGCAATATCTATGGTACAAATCTTCCGGTTGGAAAAGGGATCGGTCGCATTCAGGGACGCTGAGGAATGGGACGAGTGGAGGTCAGGTTAATCGCAACACTTTCAACTGAACTTTAAACGTTAGCCGCTCTCTAATGTTCACGGTTATTATCCTCCCGTTATGGTAAAATGGTAGAATGGTGGAGAATGAGGGGTTAAATACTGACGGTATGCAGATAGCCCCTTCAGCGGCTATATTTGCCAAATATTGTTGCCATTTTCATCAAGCCAATATCAAAAATGAGCGGCTTAATCGGCTGTTATTATTATAAAGGCCATTGTTATTAAAATTAAAAATTCAAAGAAAAAAATATTACATTAAAGTGTGCGTTACATTTTATTGGACATTTACTTTCGAAATATGTTGGAGTTACCTTTTATGAAATAAAGAAGTTTATTTCTTGATTCTTAATGGAGGTGATAAACGTTTTATAGTTAAAAAATGATTTTAGTTTCTATCTATGGCTATGAGTAAATTTCATTTAATTAGATCATGGCAAAATTATTAAGTCTACTTCACAAGAAACAAATTATTAAGCATAATATATTAAATGTCCTTAGATAAAAACCACAATAAAGTTAACATTTGTAATTATTATAGTTGATCCACTAACACTTAAAGTTGTTTCAAACTCTGAATCGATGCGTTTCCAAATAGATTTGCCGCTCGTTTCGGATAGCGATACGAATTAGTGTAAGTATCGCTAGCGTTAAATAAACGAGCATGTATAATTTAAATTGAAACCTTATCTGTGGAAAGCATGACCCCTGACCCACGTACTCGCCGCAAACTTTCAAAGGGTCACACCATGAACAAAACCAAACTCGACGCCATCCCTCAAACCCCCATACGATATCGGACAATGAGAGTGAACCCCGCGAAATTTAATCATAATGATCGAGTGGTCCAAGATTTTAGAGATTGGTATTCCATTCCATTCTTTGTTATACTACGTAACCGAAGGGGGAAATTATTAGAAACCCTGTACTATGGAAAATTTCCATTATTATTTATGCAATAATTTTGGTTAGAGAGAAAATCGTACATCGTATATTCTTGGTATGGCCTTTCGGTGTCTTTTTTTTGTCATAGAGAAAATTAAAATTCTAAAGACATCAACATATTCTTTGTGTTCTGTGCGGTTTAGTAGAAAAATAAATGTCAGAAATATGATTTAAGATGGAGATTGTCAATGGAGATTACATTACGTAAAATTCAATTGTAAAAATTTCGAAAAAGATACGCGAAAATAAAAGTTAATTGGGCGGAGTCTTTCGCATTTTCTGCGAATTACAAGTGAAAGTCACAAAATATATTAAAATTATATTTATTTGTAAAGCCAACATAGAAATTTTGACAAAAATTGAAGTTCATGAATAGGTATATGTGTAGAATAATTAGCATGTGTCATCCAATAAGGTAACTAACCGTGAAGGTAGCATATGCAAACATTGGCCACGAGCAGTGATTAATAAACGCCAAAATGCATATGCATTTTCCTTCGATCAAATTTGTCAAGTGATTGGCCATATGCAGTCAATGATTTGCATAATCAAAAGCAAAAGGGACTCTCAACAACAACTAATTCCATAAATCTCAAAACGTAAAACACGATAATTGGAACAACAAATGAATAAACATTAGAAAAGACGAAGCGCATTCAGTCGCTGATGGAGTTGGAGCGTAACATAAAAATGCAAATGCAAAAGTTTACATTTCAATTTAAAAGACAGGAGAAACGGACGGGTTCTACGCAATTTTAATTGACGAGACTCTCCACTAAAGGTATATACCTCTATATATATACAATGCATTTTTAATGGCGTTTCATAAAACTTTTAAAACAATTATCATTGCGCGAATCTAAACGAAAGAACAGCAACAACAGTATATAAGAGATTGACTTTTATTTTTCTTTTAATTTTTAATTACGAAATATTGTTTTATTTCACAAAGCAGCCACAGCCCCGCACTTAACTTCAAACCATAAATATTTTAATACCAAATGCCAATTAAAAACTATTTCGTTTCTCATCTCACACAAAAAATTATAACATGTTAAATATAAATAAGAAAAATTTCCATAATACGTCATATTGTCTTTGACCATTAACAATGTTCATCATTGCTTTAAAATAAATTGTATGTATAATAAGTTTTTTTCTGAAAAATTTGTTGAAAATTCTAAAAAAAAAAAACTTCCGGGTTATATATTTGATTTCTGATTGTAAAAATTTACTTTGAAATAAAGACAAAATTCATTAAAAATTGTTTTAAAAATGTCGAAATTTAAACTAAAAGTATCGATTTACCAAATAAGATTTAAACATTGTGTCCCATTTAGTGATTTACATTTATTTGATTTTTTTTTTTTGCTAACCGCCACTTAGTGTCCTAAATCCCAATTTTGCCATTCTTATTAGAAATATTTTATTTTATATATGGTTTGCAAGAAAGCGTATTTTTGTTAAAACCGGGTTTTTGGGTTTTTTTCCTATCTTAAACCCGGTTAACCGGTTGAAAACCGAGTATTTAAGAAAATTAAATCTATAATAAAATCCACCCTTATTGTATTTATTTACAAGTAAAACACCATTAATTAATGATTTTTTTAATTTTTAATTCAACTTCAGTTATAAAAGTTCATTTGCGAATTTCAAAATTTAATAAAACTGATAAAAACATGTTTAACCGTTTGAGTTCCATTGATTTTTATTCGTATATGCTTAAAAATGTCAACGAAATCTTTTTTTGTATGTAATTTAATTCAATGGTAATGAAATACAAAGAAAATTAGAAAAATATCTTTCCCAAATCCTTTTTATATTGTTATTACTAAAAAAAAGTATAATTTGAACCATATATAACACTTAGAAAGATAAAAAATTCCGTTCGTACACGAGCGCGATCGCGCTCGTTGGCACTCTATGGGTTAAAGAGTAATTTTACTCTAACTTACTTCTAATTTTGTTGTCAAAATTTCCTGACACAGAAAATGTTCTTTCCGAATCCGTCGAAGTTGGTTTAACTGTAATTAAGGCATTTAAAAGTAATTCTAAGTTGCTCGTTCTTTTCCCGGCTGTTTCAAATAAAAGACATTCTTTTCTAAACGTTCATCATTTAGCGACATTTCCACTTCATTTACCTTTATTATGCATTTCAATCTCACTATCCTCACCTACAAATTTTCTGGTTCTGATTCAATTTGAATCATTCTTTCTAATAATCGCCTGCCAAAATTCAACACAACTGATTTTTACGAATATGACAGAGCAACTCTCGGTTGAATAATTGATTTGATTTTTGCATAATTTGGGCCTTTTAAATACTTCGCCAAAGTTCTTTTGTAAAATTAATTTTAAATATTATTAAATACAGTTAAAAAATCCCGATTATTTTTATTGAATAACCGGGTTTTCGGTTTTTGATTTTTACTAAAAACCCGGTTTTAACCGGTTTACAAACCCTAATTTTATATTAACTATTTAAGTTAATTCGATAAGAACCATATCAATTTTTCTCTAAGTACATTTAATTATGGGTGCATCATTTTTTTTTTAGTTTATCTTTTTCTTTAAGGCTACTCTAAGTATCTAATTATATTTTTTTAAAAACCTTTAATCCTTACTAAAAGCTGCTTAGTTTGAAGCTATCCATTCAAAAATAATGCCCGGTTTGATTACATTGAAGAACCAGGCGAAAATACTACCAGTTTTAAATATATCTTTCGATTTTTTTAGGGCGAGAATGATATTCTCACAACTGTTAGTGTCCATACAAGGTAGAGATTACGACTAACTGGACGATAGGTAGTGATTCCGCTCGAATATAAAGTTTATACATCCTTAAAACTAATTTTGGACATTTTAGCCCAAATATGACACAAATTTTTGTTTATCACACCAATTTTATTTAAACCAGTGGTTCTTAAAATAGGGGTCATGACCCTCTTGGGGATACGAAAAATATAAGGAGAGTTACAGAATACTCCTTCTTAATTTAAATTACCTTCGCTATTTCTTGTCTTATCTTTCTACATATTGATTCATTACGGCCCTTTGAAATTTTAGGCATGAACGAAGGTCATAGAGCAAAAAGTTTAAGAAATATTGTTTTAATCAATATTTTCCCTTATTTTTTAATCAGAAAAAGGTATTTAGAATGAGAATTTAAGCAGTATATGATGAAAATTATCCAGAAGATGGGTCAAAGAAAATTATTTTATCCGTAAAAAGACAATATGAAAATTTACTGTCAAATACTAAAGCAAAAAGTTTTTCTAGCAGTATTCCATCTCTGAGGAAATCGTTTAATGCTTCAGTGGAATTTTTTTAAATTAAAACATACTAATAATTTGAGGACGATCAATTTTTACATAAGTATACAAAGCTTGCCTGGCAGTGCCTTGGCCTTTGATTAAGAGGTGGAGAAAATACCATTTATAATTACATAACAAAACCAATTTGGGTTCCTTAAGCATTTGTGACAAAAAGTAAAAAAGGTGAATGTGGTCTCAATGAATAGCAAATAAGAACAAGTTCAAATAAGAAATCTATAGGTACATACTACTGTTACATGTATACCTATATTTGTATAAAAACTTAAATCTGACCTCAGCCAACAGAATAGTCTTCGTATTATGTAGGAGTCTAAGGGTTTCTAAAGATCCTTTGTAAGTAGTATAAGTTGATAGGATTAGCCAATAAAAAGCAGAAGTACGTAATTCCTATACATTTTAAACTCAATCCAGTATATTATTACTAGGATTAGTTAAGCTATAGCAAACCTGAGATGACCAAAAAGAAGGTAATAAAATTAAAATCGATATAACTTTTTAGTTGAAAACAGCTAAAAGTCACTAAAAATTTGTTTAAAATTTCCCTCTTTAAGTTACTTAAATGCAAATTCTTTTATAAAATGTGTATCAACCTTTATATATACGGGTTATTAATTTTTAATAATAGGGTTTTAATTATAAATATCTAAATTTTAAAAATAACTTCTTTCATACCTATATGTAAAAATATTTTCAATAGTAATAAATTAGTCAACTTAAATCGAATGGGTATTTGAACAAATAAGTTACGTCTTATAGAAAGTCTCAAAAATTCTTTTGTAAATTTCGCATAAACTAAATACTAAAGACTAAATACAATCAGTTGCCTATTATATCGAAAAATTAATTTTTCTTTTTTGAATATCAATATATTAAAGTAATAAATAAATGTTGTGCTTTTAACCGAAGAGAGCCACCCTTGGAAAAAGTCATCCCTCAAAAATCGTTTTACGTAAATCTTATTACAAGCATCAAACAGGGTCCCATAAATAAAACACATTATAGATAGAAGGGAGCAACGAACCGTGTTAGCTTTTTATTTTTAATTTCATCATTTTTTCATTCTTCTCTCTATTCTCAATTTGACGTTAAACACCCGTTTGTAGCCGTGTCGTCGTTTTGTTGTAATTTTATGTTTTTCGAAAACGCCCTCTCAAGGTGTTTACTTGGGTCGCCTTTTCACTGCTTTTGTCACATGCATTGTTCGCAATTTGTGACGCTTGCTTAAAGCCCATTTAGCCATTTATTAAAGACGATCGTCTTTCAATGAGAACGATTAACACTATTTGTGTCCACGTTTGTATATATGTATTGCCATGAATAACTCCTAATCACATCTGCAGATTTTGACCAAATGAGCTTACTAATTTGAAAAAAAAAAGAAAACATCCCCTTCAATTGGAACAAAGAATCGATATTAAAATGCCGTACTGTGAAAATATGTCCCTGCAGCAAAGGTCATCATTGTCGTATAATAAAGGGTTACTTCATCCCGTGTTCTGCTACCATAAATCTACACGATTAACCCCCAATGCCCTTTTAGGTTGAAGGTGGAAAAGTTCACGGTGGATTAAAGTTATTTGTTATTACAAAAAAAAGGTTAAATGTTACATTGGAAAAAAAAATAATGCTCCCGTGGGTATATTAATATTACGTAGTATACAATAGGTTTATTAGTTTTGTCATCATCTCACAATTCTTTCTCTTTTCATTTGATTTTTTGATGGTTTTTTCAATTTTCGAAATGTTTTTTAGCGTATTTAAAGCTTGTCATAAAATTATGCAGCGTGACATTTAAAATGCGGTAACAGCTGTGCGTTATGGCATTATTGAGGCAAACTCGTCAAGGCGGTAATGCTATCATCCCCTCGTTCTTAACGAAAAAAAAATCTACAAAAAATACTCGAAATTTGCCTAAATAAGGTGTACAAGAGAAGGGCTTAAATTTAAATGTAAAAAAATGTGAATGCACTTGCATCGGTTCAATAACCCTTCGTATTCTTTCTATGTCATGTGTGTAAGCAAATCTCATATGCATTAATCAATCCATTGACGAGATCCAAGACGCATCGAATAATCAATTTTAATTGCTTTAATTACATCTCAGCATCCCATTTATAATTCCATTCTCTCACTCCGGCACAGTCCACGCTTTTTTCTTCTCGCTTCCCTTAATCTCTCATAATTCTTTTTTATAACCATGAAAAATCACAAGTTAAGGGGTGCGTAAAATAATATTGGTTGTTATATTAAAAATAAGCGTAAAACTGTTTCATTTCACGATGAGTCACAAATATAACCAATTCGAAATTTGTTGCCCTCTCGCTCAATGCAAATAAATAAAAAGCACAATATTTATGCGGCCAACGTCATAACTCAGTTCATTGCATAAATGCTTTTGTAGATTTGGTTTTTCTCGACAAATATATAAATAAAAACGTTCGGGGAATGTATATATCTCGCTCTTTGAATCGATTGGCTCAAATAATAGAATAAAGTGCTGGAATATAGGAAATTTTCGATGTGTCGCATATTGTGTTAGATTGAAATTTGTAGTCTCACGTGTGTTGCGTATAAATTTATTCTCTTTGGTCTGAAGCAACAGATTTTAGGGGATGATATGATGGTGAGATTGATCTCAAACGAAAATCACGGTCCCCCTATATACACCAATGTGTGAATGTTACATGCATTTACATATAACACTGTTAAACCTTGAGGAATAACGACAAAAAAGAAGAATTTCAAGTTCACATATATAAAAATGATTTAAATACGCAATTGAAATGCTTAGCGTTATTATTACTATAGTATTATATTTTAACTTATAAAAAAGAAAAAAATGTAAAATATTGACTATCAGTTCAACTTTCAGGTATCGATAAATTTTGCATTTTTTTTAAATATAATTATAGATATAGTAAAATCAATTTTTTTAAGTGTTAGATCGCGAAATGATTTTAGAAATAAAATATTTTTACCATTTTAGGATAAAACTTGAGCAATTCAGAAATAGTACATGAAAAACTTTTACATGAAGAAATTAAAGCGATATTTTTAGCCCATTAACTTTTAATTAAATTAACTTCAAATATTGTATAAATGGCTTTCGGTTTGTAAAGATATGTAAAGATTATATAAAACATTAGCAATCCCGTTCTGTTACGTTTTTTTTTCATTGAAATTACTTAAATGTAATAAAAAACTACTAAAAGGGGGGGGAGGTAAGGGTAGAAACGGTTTATCTCGATTTTCGACAAAACTACAAGTCCTATGGAAAAAAATTCAGATGGCAAAGATGTAGATAAAAAGTAGATCTACACTTTTTGTGCTAACACTATTTTCACATAACCTCAAAATTTATGTGAAAAATTCCAATAACCAAGGTTTTTGTTTTTTATTTTTATCTTTTACAAAAAAAATTTTTGTTTTCATGGTATTTTAATTTACCTTTTAATGTCCCAAACACACTAATTTTTTTGATTTAAAATATTAATTTTTTCACCTTATAATGACTTAATATCGAAAAGTACCCTAATTTTCAATCAAAAATTTTCACGTCAAAACATCTGATTTTTTTAAAAAGTCGGTGAACTTTTTGTTTGTTGAGACCTCTACTTTCTGATGGTGCAAAAATATATATATTACGATGTTAAATGTTCCCAGAAAATGCAATAATTAAAGTGTAAATTTTAATAAATTGTTCAAAATTGTGTTGAATATGTACAATTTAATTATAATATGTACAATTTTGAGCAATTTATTAAAATTTACAGTTTCATTATTGCATTTTCTGAGAACATTTAACATTGAAATGTATATATATTTTGTGCACCATCAGAAAGTAGAGGTTTCAACAAACAAAAAGCTCACTGACTTTTTAAAAAAATCAGATCTTTTGACGTGAGAATTTTCGATTGAAAATTAGGGTACTTTTTCCATATTAAGTCATTATAAGGTGCAAAAATTAATACTTTAAATCAAAAAAAAAAATTACAGTGTCTTTGGGACATTAAAAGGTAAGTTTTCACTAAATTTCGTGTTAAAAATAATTTTTTGTAAAAGATATAAATAAATAACCTAGAACTTGGTAATTTGAATTTTTCACATAAATTTTAAGGTTATGCGAAAAAGTGTTAGCACAAAAGTTGTAGACCTACTTATTATGTACAACTTTGTCATTCAACTTTTTTTCATAGGACTTGTAGTTTTGTCGAAAATCAAGATAAACCTTTTTTACCCTTAAACCCCCCCTTCCACTTCCCCACCTCAGATCGGCCGTAATTGATTTTTTCTTTCATGTTTGTTATTTTCTCTTCCCTTTCCAATGGGTTTCATCCTACTATAATTTTTTTCACTTTTTACCATTTTCAAAGGCTTTAGCTATGGTCTATTTTGTAAAGAAACCACGTTCATTAATAGCTTCTGTTAAAGAAGCAACACACACATTTCTTATTTTTGTGGAAAAATTAATAATAAAGAATATTAAGCAATAATAGGGATCATACATTTTTCCTGGATAAAAATAACTTTGTATGTTTTTTGGTGAGTTACCTATATCAATTTTATTAATATCATTGAAATCCATTAATTTATTCAAAAAAGACGTTGCAATTGCAATCAAATAATGCATTATTCCCATAGAAAATAAGACTTATGTCCTGCTGGAGTGCACATCATACAAATAGTGAAGCTTTGAAATTAGTATAGACTTAATTCATTACGACAAAATAATGTCCTATATCATGGCGATTATAATTTGCCTTTCTTATAAGCAATGTCAATGTTAATTAATTCTAATGAAAGGGGTTTTAATTTATAACACTAACTTCAAATGTTCTAAGTTCAAAAATAGTTTGCTATTTTTTTGGTTTGTATCAAATATTGGATAGATTATTTTTAGAATTGAAAAACAAAATTAAAAGTGTAAGTTTTGTTATACCTATATGGAGGCATAAAGTGTATCGTAAGAAGAAAGAAGGTGAGGGATGTGAGAGTGGTTGACTTCGAAAACGGTGTGTGAGGTCCGCTAATGGGTGTTATGTTGAAGATAACGCCAAATGAATGGCCATAAACACGGCCGTTCGTTTTGTTAACGCTCATATAGCCAGGTTAACTCAGACTTTTGTGTTACCCCATGAACACTTGTGTCCACTCATTTACGCTTTGTGTCCACTCTTCAAAAAATGTTATCAGTAATTTCCATCAATTTTCAAATTGATTAAAGTACATTTTTGAGCTGTTTGTTTTTCCCGGAAACGAATTCACAGCCAATGTTTTGATAGTTCAAGTGAAATTTTCGACTTAAAAAGTTTTCGATTTTTGGGCGTACCTACGGTGAGAACGGAGCCACGGTGAAGAAAACACGTGCGGTTTTGCGAATTAAAACACCCGCACAGCGAGGAATGCTGCTGAATGTTTTATCGACTTCGGCAATGGATTGTGGACACGTTATGGTCGTTCTCTCGCTCTCTGCCATATACTCCAAGTGTATTCGGTAAAAAATTTTCATCACGATAGCACCATATCATCAGCCGAAACAAGCGGCACACACTAAAAATGTCCAACATCCAGTTTCAATAAAACACCGATTGAACAATTCTCCGCTCACTTGTTAAAAGCTTACTCATTGTTTTACCAAGACCGGTTTTCTTTCAAGCCGTGCATCTTTTTTAAACATTATTTTCAAATATAAAATAGAAACAGTCAAGTTTAGAAAGTGTATTGGCATCAATAATAATAATTATTATTATTATAATCAGTCAAAAAAGAAAAATTACAAACTCACATTCGAGCGAGCTACAGCAAGTGCACTCGTACTCGTATATAATAGAAACGTCCATTACGTCTTTTTCTTTTCCATTTCAAACGTCCAGACAACGATTTTCTATTTCATAGACCGCCAACTTCTTATAAAGTAATTGTCGAATAACGACAACGATCTTGCTATTTCTACGTACATTTTAATAACCATAATTCAGGAAATGTACTCGTAAGACCTTATTACTACATCTCTTTCAAAAAAAAAAAAAAAATTATAAACTACCTCCAAATGAACCTATTCAACTATTCAATAACTAAACAGGCTATACTTTTATAATATTCTCATACTCAACACAATATATACATAGAATAATTTGGGTTATTATATCTTCAAAATTGCTGATCATAAATGTGTATGTTTTATGAGAAAAATTTGACAAATCAAAAAAAAAACAGAATAAGTAATGGTGAGAATTTACTATGTATATCCTTATCAAAAGTATACTTTTTAACATGTAAAAAATTATAATCTTAGAAATAACTTTAGATCAATCGACAAATGATCGACTCTTACAGATAGACAAATGTTATAATATTCTACTACTATATAGTATGTTATTTCATTAACGAGGGATGTTCCCAAAGTTCTGGTAATTGTGCTATAAGTAATTAAATTACACAGGCAATATTATTGATGCCAGACAAGTCTTGGCATGTTTATGCAACTATCTAGTGCAATATTGTTCAGTCTGATTTGGGTATTTGGCTGATATAGACTGATATTCATGGTACTGTTTTTGAAACTATGGAAGACGCAGCAAAATTTCAAAGAGCGATAATTTTCTTTTTGTGGAAAGAAGATGTGAAAACATAAGAAATTATTCAGCTTCTGCAATTATTGCACCCAGTGATTATTATCTGTGCCAAGATTTGAAAAACCTCATGTGTTCGATTTGAAAGTTTAACTGACTAAAACGTGCCATAAATCTAGGTGGATTGAGGAGAAAAACACCGAAAAAGTTCTGTGAGGACGGCTTAAAAAATAAGTTTCTCGTTGGGATAAATGTATCCAGTTAAATGGGGATTATGTTGAAAAACTGCATTGTAAAATACATGGAAATTAAGAAAATAATAAAAATTATAGCTGAATTCCCAGAACTTTGGAAACATCCCTTGAACATCTAATATCATTAAAACTCGGTCATTATAAAGATGTAACAACTGACAAAGTTACAGAAACTAGATATTTTTCCAGGATAAAACGTTTTTTCTGTGGTTTTTTCATATCTCAAATAACTTCAAACCTCTGATCAAAATATATTTAGTCGTATACCTAGCATGTGTCGTTTTTCGGGAATAAAATACCTATCCTGTGTATTATTTTAAGATCTAAGTTATTAAAGTTATTTTCATACCTTTCATTTAAGGTAATTCTAAGAACACCAAGTTTTTCCTATATAAAAAGTCCAGTAAATACACTTTTTAAACTAAAAATCAACGGTTCCCAAACCTTGCTCTGCCATAAGGTCAAATTTTTTTTGAACTACCGTCAAGTTACTTTTCCAATCGAGTTTCAAGTTTTTATTATTTTTCCAATACATTTTCCAATAAACTTTCATATAATACATGATATATTGAGATACTTGAACAAAACTGAGCTTATTATCGACATAGAGGGTCTCATCGGGTTCCCATATGAAATCTGCACCAGCATCATTTTTGTTTGTAAGTTTAGTTGTAAGAAATAATTTTGGGCCAAATTTCAACCTCCAGATTCTGTTGCAACTGAAACCTTAAAATGGTTTTTTCTACTTATCTATGATAGATATTCCAATAAAACTAGCGCAGAATGAAAGATAGCAACTATATTTATTTAAAACATTTTTATTATAATTTTCCAACCAAATATAAGGCAGAAAAAATGTTTTTCAAAATAGGGGTGGTTTTGCATATAGCTATTCCCCAAGGTAAAACGTCCAACAATGGTTTGGTATTGATATATAAAGGTTTGCGGCGCTCGTACGCCAAAACTGTTAATTTACGAATAGAAGTTATTTGGTTTATTTAAGGTCGCATTAACTACTATAGTCATTAGCGACCGTCGAATCCAAAAACCCAGAAAAAACATCTTAGGCTTTTATTGGGATTCAAACCCAGGATTGCTGGCGTATACGGCAACTGACCTAAATCGAAGTTTATTAAATAAATTGTTAGCAATTTCCTCTACTTTCATTTTGTACAGAAGTGTTTTTGCCATAAAATAGACCACAAAAGAAATATTGTCAAAAACACTGTTATAGGCGGAATTTTCCTATATGGCGGCGCCTGCGCAAAAGATACAACATGGCAAAGTTGAAATTCAGAAAGAGTACATCTAAATTCTAAATCTATAAAATTACCAATCTTTGAAACTCCCAGAAAACTTTCCAGGGTAACCTATCAAATAACAATCTACCAATATAAAAGTTTTATTGGTCACTTAGTGGCGTGGTGAACTAGATAGTTGCCTTATACGCCAGTGGTCGTGGGTTCGAAACCCAGTGAAAGCCTATGATGTTTTTTCTGGGTTTTCGGATTCGACGGTCGCTAATGACCATAGTAGTTGATGCGACCTTAAATAAACCAAAAAAAAAAAAAAAGTTTTATTTTTTTTTAAATGTGTTCCACCCCTCGTACACCCATGTAATTTCTATATATTCTAGTTAAGTAGCTATACTGATTATATGTACTAATTTTGAACGTTTTACCTCGGGGAATAGCTATGAAAAACCATCCCTTATTTTAGAAAAACATTTTTTTCTGCCTTATATGTGGTTTGAAAATTATGATAACAATATGTTAAATAAATCTAGTTGCCACTTTCATTTTGCGCTAGTTTTATTGAAATATCACTCATAGTATAGTAGAAAAAACATTTTTTAGGTTTTAGTTGCAACTCCTTATTTTTCGAAAACGAGTCGAGTTTGGGGCTTTAAATTTGTCCCAAAAACCAATCTCAAAAAAGATGCCGATGCAGATTTCATATGGAAATTCGGTGAGACCCTTTAATTAAATAGACCAATGTTTTGACTGAGGACACCTCGGAAAAATTCTTATTAGATACCCAAAATTATGGGAAACATTACCCTTAATTATATCTATGCAAAATTACGTCGATTCATTACTATGTTTGTTATTTTAAAATTTAAAATATAAATCTCAATTCTATTCAATATACAATTCGGCTGAAGAGATGTAATTTTTAACAAATGCACTTAACAGTTATTAAAAACTCGGGAATTCGTATTGTTAACATAAAAAAAAAATAAAATTTTCCCATTTAATAATAACTTATATGCGAATGATGTGTTTAGCGATTTATCGATTGAAAATGTGAAAAATTTGGATTTCAATGAAGAAATAAATAACTGTATCTCGTAATAAGAAAAAAAGAAGTTGTTCTCTCTTTTTTTACATTTTGATTGAAACTTCAATGTTCTACTTCGCAATAACTATAATTTAAAATAAAACTGGCAATATTTAAAGCTGTTTAATGATTTCAAGCATATAAATCGACTCGCATAAAACGCTTTATCAATTATTCGAAAACTAAACCGTTGCAAATATTTTCACACAATTGAAATCGGAACAATTTGAAGCACACAATTGTTCATTGTTCAAATGATCGTCAGACTCATCTCCACGTGCAAACAGTGCGAGGGTTGATGATTTAGATTTTAAATTAAATTGAAAGTAAATAGGAGAAATCTGTGTGTGTATGCGTAAATGTTTAGGCGTGCGCGAAAACTGAAAAAAATTTATTTCAATTCACGAATAAAATGCAGACATTCTCGTAGTTTCGCATATGTGGGAGATGTAATTGAGTTTGTTTTTTTATATATACAGTTGATATAGATTTACTTACTATTCCAATTCAATTTAAATTTTCAATGTTTGATTTATTCGTAAGTTTTTTTTTTTTTTGAATTGCAGTCAAGAGTTGCCTGAACATGATATTGTGATAATCTCAATAATTAAAAAGTGGCTTTTATCAGGAAAAAAGATTTTTCCTATGACACAATTTGTAACGGCTGATAAATTCGAAAAGGGCGGGTGCCTAAGTGGAGTTCGGCATAAGGTGTTTTCGTTGAAGTGCTCGTGTCGATAACGTCGACGTGACAAGCAACAAAACGACATTGCCAAGTGCACTCGGACAGACTTTTTGCGATCTTTGCACTTTGACACAATTGATCATTGAAACCTAAAATTTTTCTTACACTTTATAACAGTTTCAACCCTGATTTAACACCCCACTAGTCGTTCCATTCTGTTCTTTATTATTATTATGATTATTATTCTTATTTATTATGGTTATTCGAATAAAAAAGGGGTCGTTGACGAGAATAATTTAAGATATGCACCCCCTAATAAAATAACAGTTATGTGTCTCTCTATGCAAATTGATAATTGGAATCTTGAAATTTTCAAATCTCTATAAAAGGGGAGGATATTTTTGTCGCACGGGGTTGTGAAACAGATTTGCACGAGTTCACTGTATTATAGCTACTTGAATATTTAGTAATATAGGTTAAATGGCATAAAAATCAATACAATAAAAATTGTTCAATTTTTCATTTTAGGTAGCTATTAGTCATCTGCTCTTTGCAATTTAATAATTTAAGTACTAGAGATTCATTACATGACTTGATTTTCAAGCTACTCGACTATAGTTTGATTTAAAATCAAGTCAAACTTGAATCAAATGACTATACAACTTATTTCATTTACAAGTCAAAATGTCATAATTCATTTAAAAAAATGTCCATTTACTTGACTTGATGGATCCCTAACTATATTGATTGATTGATTGACAGACACGCTAACGGCTAAACCATTGAAGTGAAAAACATACATTTTTAAAGTGTTATTCCTGAGTGGACTGTGGTTCCCACTAAAGAAAGCTTCTTTGAAATTTCACCCCTAAATAGTTCAAAATGAAAGTTTAAAGCGTTGCATTATTTAAGTCTTTCTCTTAAAATATCAATTTTTGCATCAATCTGCACGTAAATGTGAAGAGCTTCCGATTTTGTAGTTACTTAATTCTTAATTTAAAAAAAAAAAAAAACTAAATTTCGCTGACTTAATTATTATATTTTACAAATACTATTCACTAAAATTCACAACACAAATTATAAATTAAAGTAAAAATAAATTTAAAAATCACAAAACGAAATTGAGTGAATCAGCACGAAATTGTCCTCGAAGATACTTCAATTTGATCCACTGATGACGAACGCATGGCATTTGAAATACGTATCTGGAGATACAAAATTAACAATTTGGATTTTTTGTTTTATGATTTTACATTTTTACTTTAATTTATAATTTGTGTTGTAAATCTTAGTGAATAGTATATGTGAAATATAATTCATTTAGAAGTTGAAAATAAATTTTAAATAATAAAAAAAAAACTTCAAACGAAATGGCCCCACTAGCTTTACAAGCACGGAGAAAATTTGGCACAGTTAAAGTTCATAGGTTAAAGTTCAGTTAAATAAGTTGCGGGTGCATTTTATTTGTAATTATTTAAATGAATGTCTGTGATTTGTTTCTTTTAATAAATTGTTGTTTTGCGATATTATTTAAATATCGTTGGAATGTTGCATTGAGCATATTTTAGGTGCCTTTATATACATAGAGTGAATTGAAATAAAATCATTGATGTTATCAGTTGTGTGTGTGCATGTTTGTTTAGTTTCTATGACATGTCACACACCCCCATATAGATATCCTCCCACGGTTGCACTACCGTTGCTCAACTCTAGCTGAGGCGACGTTAGCCTGGTGCGGTATTGTTGGCACCCCCTAAGGCGCGCTTTGCCGGGAGGACGACACGATCGGAACATGTAAGATGTCCCGCTAAATCACACGGCAAGAGCACGATGCCAGGCCAAGACAATGGCTGGCAAACTGGCAATGAGCTGTGGCAAACACGGTCATACAGGGCCACAAATGTTTAAATCTTCCTCGGCAGCACCTCCCATTACATGTTAACCGCAATTTTGTCCCAATGCAAACGAAACGAAACGCAAGCAACCAGAGCTCGACGTAGATCGGTTCAGTGCAAAAAAGAAAATGATCAACGATCAAACGATCTAAACCGAATCCATTCGATCTTAGCACAAGTCTTGTTGTTTATCGTATACCAACTACAAAACGGTCAACTATTCGGTGATTTGTGGCTACCGTGATTTATTTAAGGTCGGCCTCTTTTACATAACCACCAAACTATTCGTTTCAATTTTTTAACATTTTGTAAGTCTAAATTAGTCGAATGATAAGTCTATTCATTAAATATATTTGGCAAAATTAAATATAATGTGAGGGTGCCGCCTCATGGTTTGTGGCTTCGTGGTGATTTACTTGAATGAAACAACACCCTTGGCTTCACCCTTCCATGTCAGATAAGTATGTGTATAAAACAACGCCGAGATTGTATCATTTGACGAAGAGGGTAGAAAAATGTCTCATCTGTGGTTAGGGATGTTGTATGTGGATGGCCACTACAAGGGTTGCAGATTAAGGCACCCTTGACTGTCATCATGACCATGTTCAGACCTATCTAAATTCACCAACAACCCTTTCGAATTTTATCCCCTTTCACATAAAAGGATGCAACCATTCGTATTATTATCGAAAAACAATAAACCATACATTTTTCAATATCTATAAACAATACATATAATGAAAGTGTTTGTAGAATAAAAAATCGTAAAATATTTTTATCGTCTTTAAAAAAGATAAATAAATGAAATATTAGATTTAATTTAAAGCTCATTTTTTAAGGATTGGTTTAAAAATGAATTTTTTCGTGTAATAATTTTTGTTTTTTATAATTTATACGCGATATAAAAAAAAAAGGCTTCCCCAAAAGGCGTCTAATTTATCGGATGTGGAGTAAATCTCTCCGGCAGTTTATCTTGAATTGATTAGAAGCCGCGATCAAGAACGTGTACTTTATTGACGATGACCCCTCTGACATCAGCGTCCGAACAACTCAAATAAATCACAATAAAGTTCTTGGCAAAAACGAGATGCGTAAAAAAACGGTGGAAATAAGGAAAACAAAAAGGTACTTATTCAGATATTCGATGGGGTGAATATTGAAGTAGTATTTTATTTTTTCATTCTTCACCCTCTGGCTCTGTTTTGACACCACCACCTCGAAGTACTAGATGGATTTATGTGTGAGTCTGACTGATGCAGATATATCTGGAATCTGGACCAGAAACAGGGCGGTAGCCGCAGGAGTTTATGGTACACTAAATCATTCTGTCGGGAAATTATAAGTAGCCAAGAAACTCGTGGAAAAAAAAACTCAAATCGACGGGTGTCGTACACGTTGACTTATTAAACAAAAATAAACACAAGGACAGAATCTGTTTTGCGAAAAGATTGAAATTATAATTATTCGTAAATATTTTATATAATATATATGTATTATATATACAATATACATGTACCTGGATGGAAAGGATTGGGTTTGAAATTAAATTAAATTGGCGTTGTCAAGCCGTTTTCTCTGTCCTAGTCTCGGCAACAGCTTGTTTGGCTTAAAACAGATTAACCCACGGATGGTGAAAAATGCCATTATTCAAACGCGCTCTTTTGCAATTTTCTTCGACAAAATGTTTTTCGTTAAAAGGTTGCCCGTCCGCCTTACGCGCGACAAATAGGAAATTGGACATTTTATTTTTCTTTGTTGTGGCGCTAAAGCTTTGTTAAGCTGATTACAGTAAGCTTTTTCGTTCCTTTTGGAAAAATAAATAGAAAAAGATGCTACATTTTCATGTAAGGTTTATTTTAATTAAAAACGTTATGAGTTATACGCTCTATATGAAAACAATAGGTTCAATTAACATTTGGACGGGGTTTAATTGACCTTACAACGACGACACAACTATTTGTCTCTTCGATTTGATCAATTCAATCATATTTTAAATTAAACGGCCGCCAGCTATGTTCTTTTTTATTAATTTCTTTCAACATTGACGTTTATGTTTGTCGTAATGTTAAGATTTGTGTTTGAAACGCGATGGAAATTGTGTAGGCTTTAATAGATGATCGCGATATGACTTACCGAAAATTTTCTGTTTTGCTCATTCAATTTAATTCTTGTAATTATTTGGGGATTTATCATGATTGAATATTTTTTTGCATTTTGGCCAAAGAAATAGCACACGAAATTTATGTACTCGAACAATATTGTAAATCTGATTAAATGAATCTCTTTGAAAATAAAATTAATGTTTTGATTTTTCTACATATTTACTGTATGTAAACATTAAGTAAAATAATTTATCAGTCTCAAAAATTGTACTGAAAACACAAATTTTTGTTATGGTCTACCTAATTTTTGAATATGAGATTAAAACCAACTGGTGTTTGAACTTTGTTCGAATATAATAAAATATTTGCTATTCGAATATTGATAAATGGTTCCTTTTACTTTATAACGTATAGTACCTAATACAAGTGAAAAAGTTCACCAACAAACATCAAAGAGTTGTTGAGTTAAGTACAGCAGAACTAAAATATATGCGGTATATTGTTACATGGATAGTTCAATATTTTGAGGATAAAAATATATTTGTAGTAACTAACAAAGATGTTGTAGATGTAATTTCGGATCTGGATACGGTATCAGGCGCTTTGATTTTCGGACAAAATATCCCCATGACACAAATATGTGCGATAAAATATTTCATGCAATTTTATTTACCTATTTGAATTAATTAATTCCGTGGACAAAAAATTTTTTGAGCTCAATAATCAAGATTGTATGTTTATTATTTTTAGTAAAAACGTGTTAAATTGACCCCGATGTGTCCGTGTTAAATCCACAAAAACAGTGTTTACCCGATTTTCATTCATTGACTGAATGTGCACTTCTTGACACGGCGAAGTTTTACACAATACTAAAGGTTTTAACATCAAAATTATGCTGCAAATACGATTTGCTGTTATTCTATGAGTACTTTTTGTCTGAGGATATTTTGTCGGGGATATTTTGTCCGGGGATCAAAACGCATGGAATCATGAAATATTACCTATACTGGTTACGGATATGAAATTATCTGGATTATCCGTTAGTTTCGTTTAAGGATATTAGATTATTAGAAAATCAAAAAGTTAAATATAAAAATAGATAAAAATTTAACTTGATTTCAAAGTTATCACATTGTACTACAATCCGTCATATAAGTAAATAATTTAGCTACTAAATAAGTGATATTTACTTAAAAATGTAATAGTAACAAAATTTGATGTAATAATTATTTTCCTGCTCGGAATTATCCAAAACCTTTATATCGGATATCCGATAGTTTTGGTTATGGAACTCTTTAACACCCCTGAACTTATATTCAAATAAGTTTTATGTATAAGATCCAATTCAAATACCTACTCTAAGTTTATGGTGTTTAGTAATAGGTGAATAGTTGAATGTTTTGAGGAGGAAACTCTATGAAGGTACTAGCAGACAATTCCTGTTTCGTTTAAAGTTGACAAATATAACTTGCGTTAAAATCGTCTTCAATGAAATTATTCAATAAACACATATGTGGTTATTATTATCCTATAGGAGCCATACATTTTTCTAGAAAAGTAAGGGAAACACTCTAAGACTAATTTTTTCTTTACTTCGTTTCTATGCGAGAAACAAAAATCGGGTCCTTGTCTAGAGACAAGAATTCATAAGCAGATTAGGAGTACAATAAACCTAAGATTGCAGTGCGAGGGGATGAACCCTAACCTGCTTTTCTGCTAATTAAAAAAGAACAAACACGTTTTTCTATTTGAAGTTGTCCTGCAGGAACCATACATTATTCGAGGTTAAAAAGGATGTTTTTAAGTTATACCTTCATACCAAATATCATAAAAATTCGAATAGACGCTTAAAAAATAAATCAATATCCTAAATTATAAAGTATTTTCCTACACGGAAAAAAATAGTGGTGTAAGATTTACAACGCTAAACTAGTAATATCTTTACTGCACTTTGTGTTAACTATAACCACAAATGTTACAGCAGATAACACACTGTGTTGTATTCAGCTCTAACGTATAGTATTTTTTACTACCATAGTGTAGTAAATATATGTAGCTATTACAACTGCTGAGTTTTGTATAATTAACAAATTTTGGCGTTTCTGTTATGCCACGAATTTTAACAGATTTTTAATCGTTACCATTTTTGGTGTATATAATACTATATACAGTGTACAATTTACTCCATTATGTTGTAAAACCTTGTAAAACGGTTGAGAAAAAAAAAACATCAGAGCCATCTTTACCTTTTTCTATAATTATATTTTTAAGATTTTTAATGGTACGCATGCGGCGCGTACAACAAAACCAATAATTTTGACAAATAAATGCAAGTTTTAAAAATGCATTTATCATCGAGTCATTTTTACTAGTTCGTTTTGTAAATAATACTACAGTTTTTTTAATTACACTTAACTGGCAAACGTTACCACACGTTGTGTCATCCTATATAATACTAGTTAATGTTGTTAAATTAACAAGGAATGTTGTTAAATCTACAACACACTTTTTTCCGTGCAGGATAAAATAATATCGATTAATATCTTAGTATAAACAAGTTTCAATAAACGAATAATTGTAATGCTCTGACAAGGATGTTGCAAAAATATTAGCTGTACAATAAACAAATAGAAAAAATAGTTAGTATGGTTTTAATATTGAACAAGTTAAAAATTTCTATAGTAAGTAGTCATTATGACGATTTACAAAAGCTAGTATTATTAAACATTATAAAAATAAAACTCACTATTAAAAACCGAAGTTGAAACTCCATTCATTAAAGAAAAAAAAAGCTTCATTTAACGATGGACAGCTTCACGTTCTTGAGAGACTAAATCACCTAGAAAAAATAAAACATTAACGTTTCATAGACATTTAAATATTTCAAATTAATAGCACAAAAAGAGATAAATAGGAATAAAAGAAATGCTGAATGATTTGACGAGGCTAATAGCGCAATAAATTCAACTAATTTTATTTGCACATTGAATGAAACATAATAGAGAGAAGAAAAGCCTATCAAGAATTGAAAGTTGTGCCCTTTTGCCATTTGCCAACGACACTAATGACATTGTATTCGACAAATGAAGATTTTATATTTGTACACGCATACATTTGATGTAAGTGTTGATTTTCAACGGTACTTGATTCCTTTATTTCTCTCTATGCTCATCATTTTTTGCGAACGCATCATAGGTACACATATATGTATATACATTTTACACAACACGCCTTGAGGCGATCGTTAACCGATAAATCAATATAGAATCCGCCACTTTTAATTCTCTTTATCTGGTTGCCAACTTGTCCATCAATCTTTCTCGTACGGATTTTTTGTTGGAATTATGTTTAATTAGTTGGTTTGTTAATAAAAAGTTGGCAATGACGTAAACTGCAGTGGCTTTAAAACTTTGAGTGGAATTAATCATTGATCGGGGTGAGAGACGTGGATATGGGTGTGAGTACTGTTATATTGTGTAATAATACATCTCTATGACTCAAATTTTTACTTATTTAGGTACTAATTCATATTTTATGTCTCTTTTAATAAAAATAATATTTCCACTCTATTCTCCAAAGTAGATCTGGTGCTATAATTCTTTTCAAAAGTATAACGTTATTTGAAAAAGTATCCATCAATTGTCGAATTGATATTTTTTATTTATAGTAAAATTGCTCTCTTAAATCGAAATAGTGACTTTCGACTACAAATAGTGACTATTCACTATTTTGTAGTGAAATGTATACCACCCAATTCAAATAGTGGTATACTTTTGTAGTCGAAAGTCACTATTTCGATTTAAGAGCGTGGATAGTAGACTTCTTAAGACATTGTGTTAATCTTCGTAATTTACTCGTAAAATACTCCTATTTATTGTTTAAAACTACTTTTTTTCAACCTCAAATCTACGTATTAATGAAGTCCCACCTATTCTAAGTTTAGAGTACACTTTCTATCGAACCACTATCAATATAGATAGTGAACTTTGATAATTTTTTAGGACATTATCAAACTTTTACATTTTATATTCGGTTCGAGATTGTTTAACGAATGAATAAAACATTTTTACTGTTTTCACATGGCTTATAAATTGTTTATACGTATTAAAGGAAGCTACCAATTTTTATGATTGCCAATAAAGAACTTATTTATTTACCAGTGGATACCTCTGACCAAATCGTAACTAACTTTTTGAGGGTTTTGAGTAAGACTTTCAAATAGGACTAACAAAATTACTGAGACGAATTCTTTTAGAGGATTATCCAGTCCCATTTTCGCTATGGGCCCTGGGTTAATGTTCTTTTTACCCCTATCTATTTACGGTCTGCTTTCTGAGATCCGTGAATGTTGTAAAAAATGTCAACCCAGTTCTGGCTTAAGGGCAACTTAAGAAAATAAACCCCTGTGTATGAAGAAAGAATCTACAAAATCAACTTACTGCAGTGATTAAGCTTCCACTATGTCTAACAGTTAGCCATGGAATTGTTATACGAGTATATAGAGATTGAGCTTTTCAATTTAATACCTAATTCTGATATATTAACATACGTATGTAACTGATAGAACTCGCTTTTAGGAAAAGCCAGATTTATCTGACATAAGTTCTATGGAAAAATGTTTTTCGACTTTTCCTGATTTTTGCCAAATCACTTTAACGGGCTATTTTAAGCAAAATGGAAAGAAAAATTTTCAAATTTCACATTGCCGAGTATGTAAGTACCTACCAGGTATAAATGACATTTTACTCGGTTTACATTAAAGAACTTTAATAAAAATTTAATTTCATTATATGACTGGTAATGTGCATAGAATAAAAAGACAGCTATAGTGGAAAATTATCGTATTATTAATGTTCGTATATACATTAAAGACAAAAAGCTTACAAAAAACACTTTCCCATCGAACTTTGCCCAAATTTGGCTTAGGCTTTACCTAAAACGGAGCTTTTTTAGTAATAGGTATGCCTCGATAACACAACTTTATTGATAAATTTTTTGCCAATTTTTACTTAAGTTAATTCAATTTTAAGACGAATTTTCAAAATATAAATAAAACTATGAACAATAATCAACTTCAAACGCTATTACTAATAAATATAAATAAGCGTCGTTAGATTTTTTAGATTTAATTAACTATTAGGTACTAAAAACTATGCGATTCTTAAGCTATATGGTAGGTTAAGGTTTTCAGACCGGTACATTTTTCATTTAACTTCCAATAAAAACGCTGGTTATTGACATTCATAATTTTAAATCGTCTATTTCTAATCCTTTTATTGCCTAAAACTCTCCAAATACTCCTATGTCTTATAAGTTAGAGATGTAACAAATAATAAACTATTAATGTTATTAATGAATATTAATAAAATAAACTTAGTGTGGTCTCTTTTTAAAATTGACATTTTTTTGTCACGATAAAGATAGGTGTCTTCAAATATATATTCTTTTCATACATAATTATATATTATACAATATATTGAAATAATTGTTGAAGACGCTAGAATTGACCTCGTAGCGATTATAATGATTCTGATGACGATGCGAGCGATAAAAAGCGGTGATGGGGTCATTGCGCATCAGCGATGGGTCTTTATGACCAACTTGTTATTTAGTTTGATTGAAACAATTTCTTGTTGTAATGAGCTGTTGGCATCAATTAAAAATATTTGTGTGGCATTTGATATGGACGCGGAGATCAGATCTGTTGCCAGAAATAACATTTTCTTTATGATCTCGTTCTCGGGGGCCTCTCGCACCACACTTCTTGCAGTCCAAGTGCAATTATTATAAAATATTGTTATTGCTAACATTAATTGTTTTATTACTGATGACAAAAATGAACAAAACGCACGATACGAAGGGGATTTCTCACCAGATGGATCTGGGATTGTGTTATATTGGTCTCATTTATTTTAATTAATCTTCATCGTTGTTCCGTATTTGTTAATTTGTTTGAACAACTCAATTGAATCTTGTTTTTTCTTGAAATTTTGCAGATGCCTGTGGCCTGTCTGACGTCGCCCATATCGAGTCACTTCAGGAGAAATCGCAGTGTGCACTGGAGGAGTATTGCCGGACCCAGTATCCGAATCAGCCGACCAGATTTGGCAAACTGTTGCTGCGACTGCCTTCACTACGGACCGTGTCGTCGCAAGTGATCGAACAGTTGTTCTTCGTGCGTTTGGTCGGTAAAACTCCAATCGAAACTCTAATCAGGGATATGTTACTTTCGGGCAGTTCCTTTAGTTGGCCTTATATGAGCTCCATGTGACACAGCGTCTGGAGGCAGTTGGCTTCCGCATGAACAACCTCCTTCACCATTCCATCGAGCCTGCTCCTGAATCTCCTTCTCAAAACGATCATCGTCATTGTATTTAATTTTCATACGTCCATTCAAAATTTCCTTCCAATTTTCGCAGGAATAGAAGAAGCGCACACATGCGTAATTGTATATATGGCCTGTGTGTGTGTGGTTGTTGTTTGTTGTTGAAAATGTTGTTGTATTGTTTCCTTTCTTTTTTTTAAACAGGAAAAAAAAGAAAACGCGAAACGTTTGAGGATAGAATTTAATAGTTACCATTATTTAATTTTTTTTTTCGTACTAAGGAGTCCTTTAAAACAAAAAATAAGGAGTACAAATCTCTAGGCAAATCAGTCGTTCCCTAAATGATCACATTTACCTAGAAATGGAAGTTCCAGTATACCTAAGAATTTCATCAAAAACGCCATAATTTTTTTTTTAATTTGTACATATGAGAAACGTGAGAAATTCAAACCTTTTAAATCAATGTACAAAATGTAAATAGAAAAATGTAATACTTAAAAATGTCTATTTTCCGTTTTTAATAACTGTCATATTCTCTTCCCTCGTCATATTGCCATTTAAATATTATAGAAAATGTGATTGTTAAGAATTAATGTTAACGTAATAAGAGCAGTAAATCTTTTTGGCGTTTTTTTATTTAAAAAGGAAATGTTTATCTATTATCAATGTTAAATTAAAATGATAATAATAACAATAGATTTTCAGGCTAGGAAAAAAACTATTAAAAAAATGAAAATATATTGAAAATATATTTGTGTTTCGATTTTATACAGGAAATATTTGTATGAATAAATGATTCTCGGATTTCAAAGTATTTAGTCAAAATTTAATTCATTTGCAAGTGTATAGATTGGAAAAAATGATGATTCATTAGTATGCAGACTTGAAGTGAAACTTCTATCAGTTGTATCCAATTTTTTTTTTTTTTGGGAATTGTACAGACCTGTTATAAACTGATTGTTCTGAATGTATGTCTTACGGCGCCAATTGGTGATGATTTAAATGAAACTAATTTAAGTACTCTTTTTTAACCTAGATATATTTCTCCTTTCTATATTCTTCATGGTCAGAACAAGAGATGTCATAATTCCCAACGATTAGAGGCTCGTACGGGGTCATCCATAAATTGAGTCAGGCGTTAAAGTAGAAAGGGGTTCATAAAGTGAGACATTGTATGACAAAGAGTAGAAGGGTCACAGCTTTCCTTGACGTCACTTGTTAAAATCTAAAGTATTCAAACGTAAAACACGTAAACACTAAACTTTAACATATTACCAACTCTATGGAAATAAATAAAAACTTTTAATTTAATAATAATTTCTAGAAGTAACAATGTAAAATGTGTGATCAAACACCAGAGGGGAGGGAGTCTTACAAATGTGACTATTCAAGATAATGAGAGGGGGGAGGCCAAAAAATCATGAAATTTGTGTGACGTAATTTATGGATGACCCCTATACAGTAACGCTTAACAAGTTGACACTATGCTAATTTTTCTCCGACACAAAAGAAGTTTCACTTCAAAAAATAAGTACAGTGGAACCTCGCTTAACGTGCATAATTTGTTCCCGAATCACATTCGTAATACAAAACACGAACAGTGAAACATTGGCTGAAAGCCACTCATCCTTAAGGAAGGTTTTTTTTTAATTTTATTTTGCTCATTGTACGAATCACTCGTTATGGGAGGTGCTCGTTAAGCAAGCTTTCACTATAATCTAAATTTTGGTAATCTCTCTCTGTATGAAACTAGCTCATCAAATCAAAAGCAAAAGTGAAGTTTTCTTACTGTTTTAAACTTTACCATAAGCAACAGGTGAGAGATTTTTTTTTCAAATATTATGAAAATAAAGTACTTAGTAACCCAGTCATAATATTTTGCATACAATGAAATGATTTAATGATGCTCTTTTTTGTAAATTAAAATCAAAAGATTGATGACTGTTGCAGTCAACGTTACATAATTTAAAAAAGAAAAAAAAACGTCGTACACTTGACTAGGTAAATGAAAATTTTTTATGCTTTTGTAAAATTTTAGATAATAAATGTGAAAACCGGGAACATTATAGCATTGACATTATAATTTAATTTTAAAAGCCCAATCTGGTAATAACTTTTAAGATTTAAGATCTGAACTTTTAAAAAAAAAATAATTTTTACAAATATTTTTTTACTATTTTAATACCAACAATATTTCATCTTACTTCATACATGTATATGTGAAAATGCACGTTAAATGACAGTGGTGTAAATAGATTTTTATTAAATATTTTAATTATTATGAATGTAAAATTATTATTTTATTTTGTTTTCATATGGAAAAAATGTAAATAAAGTCGCAATTGGAAATAAAAAAGTTGTTTCGTGTATTTTTTTTTTTGAACCCAAAATGTTTGAATCAAAATTTGTGACGAAATGATCGATGAATTGGCGATACGGCGTGACATTAATGTGAAATATTTTTCACATCTGGTGATGTAAAGTCGAAGAAAGTCGTATTTTCTCTTTCTGTCTTGAAGACAGATTTATGGGATCGGTCACTACATTCATTTGCTGCTAATTCTTTTAAGTCTAGCCAAAGCCAGAGAAATAGCCGCAGGGGAATGTCAGTGTTCCAAAAAAGATTTATGTGTGCGAGAAAAAAAAAATATCGCATTCAATGCCAATAATACATTGTTTCTAATTTTATCGCACGCAAAAATCAGCAGTGTCATCCCTCAACCCCGATTGAAATTTTTCCTTCACATTTTGTCCCGTAAATTTCAATTACATTTCGACTGCAGTTTACGTCATAATAAACATGAAGCGTCAGCTTGTTTACATGCCAAAAGGACATTAGTGCAATTTATTACACATTTGTACGTTTTTAAATTCGAAACCTTTTCACCAAACAAATCTTCCCATAACAATGACAATAAAAATTCCCGAAAAAAAAATTCATAAATTACCAAGTTGTCTCACCTAAAATAACTCCCGACGAAAATTCAAGCTTCAATTTTCAAAAGGTTTTTTTTCGCTGTTTTTATAGACGGAAACGTGGAGTCATTTTCAAAAAATTACCGCTCAAAACGCCTACTAAATAAAATATTATTTTATTTTGAAATATTTTAAAGTTAACATATGATTTGAATAAATCACATGTTTGAATTGTGACGATAAAATTATCCATTGAATTTTATTCAAAAAACAATAAGTAAAATAATTTTCCCATCGTTGATAACCCCGAACTGACCCTGTTCGTTGGAAATTTGAATTGAAATATCGCCACTGTCGTCACCGGATATTGAGCTCTCACATCTCAACGATCACACTATGATTTATTCTTCGCTAATTACATTTGAAAGTATATACGTAGATAGTTTTTCGTTTGAAAATTTGATAAAACTTTGGAAAATATTTTTCTCTCAATATGATTCCAGCGAAAATTAATTAACCGACATCTATGTTAAATTTAAATAATTTTTAAAATTATTTTCTTTAAACGGTCTTTTAGTCGTTAGTGTAATAATCTAACTTAAAATTAGATGAAATTCTCAGATAACAACGCTGGCATGTAAATAAAATTTTATTTAATAAAATCATTAATAAAAACTGTAAATAATTTCCTTAGCAACTAACTAATATCGCAACTTTATGAATTACGTTAGCAATGTTCTCAGTATTCTGATTACTATACAATGATTTTTAGACACTTAGACTAATGTGACGTAAACACACTTAATTTGCAATAATATCCAATGAAATAATAAGAACAGCATGAATTAATTGATAAAATGACCGATACAATCGACTCATTGATAAAACCTTCAAGATCTCATTTAAATAAGTAGTATAGGTAAGTATACGAAATAAGTGTAACCACCATAAATTATTGTGTTCAGAACATTATGTTAGAATGTTAAAAAAAATTCAAAAAAATTTCAATTTCCTATAGCATGTTTGGTAAGATTTAAGTTTTTAATGGTCCTGCATAGACACGTCTTTATTTTATTAAGATAAGAATGGAATTAGCCTTTCCTCTGATTTTTAAATGAATGAACTTGCTACAATGAGTTGTAACAGAAAACCTATGAGCTTATTTTGGTAAAGAATTAAATGCTGCGATTTTATCACCTCTTTCTTGTTACATTGAACAGACTTTTGAGTTTAGAACATGTTAAAGATTTACTTCTTGGTTTGATTTTTAAGCTATTTGACTTGATTTTCAACTTACTTGTCTTCAATTTAATTCGATTCATTTAAGTTTAATGTTAATATTTAAACATCAAGGCAAGGTAAGCATTCCACTCGCAAATTATTCGTAGTATCAAACTCAATTATTGCTTGATTTGATGAATTTTGTGACTTCATATTGTGACAATGTCCTTTTCATTCAATAGATACCTACTACTAACGATGATTGACTTGCATTCCAACATCTTTACATAGTATAAAACAAAGTTACTCCCGCTGTCTGTTCCCTTAGATCTTTTAAACTACAAAACAGATTTTAATACCGTTTTCAGAAATTGATAAAGTGATTCAAAAGGAAAGTTTGTAGGTTTAAAACATGCATATTATAGTAGAGTGGTTATACCAAATGACTTTACTCTTATAAAATCTCAGTTGGAAGCAGTGACGGAACTACAAATTTTAGGCCCCCCGCAAAAAAAATTAGATCGGCCCCCAACCTTATATGATTTTCTGCTTTTCGTATATAGCGTCTCATATTTTAATTTAGCACCGATTTTCTTGCGAAACGTTCTTCTTAAAAGGCCCTTGAGGCAGTGGTGTATTGGTAAAATAAGAAGTAACGGAACGCATGGTGAGGGCAAAAATATAGTCCGCGACTTTCCACAAGCAGCTTCCTGAAATTTTTTTGTAGATCATCTTATTTTAAGCAAAATTTTGTTTTCTTTGTAAGTTTTTTATTTATAGATAAATTAACATAGATAGATTAAAAATAAATTCTCTACAAGTTAACATATTTTTTGAAATGTTGTTGCAAATTCGCAAATTTAAAACATAACTTTCATTTTGAATTAAAAAAATTAGCATTGTTCGTTAAGAATAACGACAGATTCTTAATATCGTAACATATTCGTAACATATCTTGGTCGAAATCCATGGTATTTTCATCGTTATTCAATTCAATTGTCGTACTGCTTCTGCTATCAACATGTTCAAATTGCTCTTCATCTTTAGGTGTAGTATACCTTGATTTTTATAGTTTTAAGTAAGTTGGATTAATTTTTTCGCTAAGTATAAACTTGTTCAAACACATGTTCATCTTTAGAAGTACTTTGATTTTTTATGATCGTAGCAAACGATCCTTTCTCTGCAGCACCACTAGTACGTGTACTAATTTTCTCAAAATTTTCGGGCCCCTCAAAGCTTTGGGCCCACCGCGTCGCGGGGTCTAGCGATATGGTAGTTCCGCCACTAGTTGGAAGTAGATAGAAGTAAAATTAACGGAATTAAAAGGTTTTTTCGAGATCCAAAACAAGCATTTAACCTTTAATTAGCTTAAAGTTTGACCAGACACAAATAAGTTGACAAAAATGGTATTTATAAATACGCAAATTTGACTCTTTAAGGTACATTCACAGAAGTCTTTCTGCAGCGTTATATATTAGAATAAATTATATTCCCATCGTATTAATGTAGTATCAATGTTATATGTAGTAACTTTGCTATTATGGCACTTATTTATAATGAAATGTTTTATAATTTCAAACAGTTTAATTACAAAAAACTGAATGGAAAACATAAGTAAAAAGTGACTTATGGAATTTTAATTTGTATCTATCACGTTATTTTATTGAAGTTGAAAGTATTACTTGCATGTGCTCTTTTATTATTACTATTTGTTTCTTTTTTTTGCATATAGAGAAATTGAACGCAGACTGAAGTTCATCAGTGTTCAAAATTTTATGGCAATTTTCTTTATACATTAATCAAATAAGACGATACTTAAACTCTCATTTATATTCATATAAACACGAATTAGTTTATTGCTGACGAGCCATTAAGCGACTCCTCAATTTTATTGCTACACCAATGATGTTGGTTTCTGAATTCTTGTTATAGTTAAAATAGTTCATTAAACGTTATTGCTTTTTTAATACGTGTTTTTGATTTTTTTATATCATTCTGTTTAAGATCGTCTGTAACTACCTTATAGATTTATGGATTGTACATAAATTGAAACTTGAAAAAAAGACAAATTAAATTATTTTGATATAAATTAAATTAAGAATTGATTTCACCTATGATTTAATTAATTTTAAACGTTTTTTATTGTATAAATCATTTTAAAGGGTGGACATTTATGGTTTATTTTTTTCTTATTTCTTGTGAGGTTTTGTGCCAAGAAATTATTTTTTGTTACTTTTGAACTTTATCAAGAAATAAAGTAAAATAAATTTTGTTAAAAAAACTTGAGGTTTATTGTAAACGTCCTCAATAAAAGTGAATACATTTCTTCAACATTATGATATCATGTTGAGAAATATTTGGTTTTAATGTAAATTCATTGTCATGAAACAGTGTTATCGGCAGTAATTTCCAACATGGCGGCGCGAGTGGCAAAGATACGAGGTGGAAAAGTTGAAATCCGGAAATAGCACATCGAAATTTATAAAATTACCAATTTTAACAATTCCCGGAAAACTTTCCAGGTAAAACTACGAAATGACTAGACCATAACTATATATCTATTTATTTTTAGCAATTCTTACTTTTTTTTTACTTAAACTAGTCATTTAAGACCGAAAAAATGTTCTTTCTTTAATGGAAATTAAATTTTATATAATTTTATTTTTCTTAATCAATAAAGGGTGTGTTAAGGCCTTATCTTCTGCTGTTTTATTAAAGTTTGGTTTAGTTTAAAAAATACCTATTATTATATAGGATATGTCGTAGGTTTTAATAATCGTATAAACTATAGCTATGGTAAGAGAATCAGACCGAGACCATCAGACCCATTAGATGATTAGGGATTCATTCAGTCCAATTTTTGGACATTTTTGTAGGGAATTCAGCTTGAAATGTTTACTTGTAAATGAAATAATTTGCATACGCAATACTTGGCATGACATGATATATGTAAACACTACCATTTTACTTAATTTCAAGTCAAATCTAAGTCAAGTAGTGAACCCCTAAACAAAATAGTTAGACAGTAACAGAAAGTAATTAGAAAAATTAACTTTTTATTTTGCCTATTTAGAAGGTAAGAGTAGCAAGAAGATTGGATTGCAAGGAAATGCATAAAACAACGGAATCACAATCCGGCAACGATGTGACGTAAAAATTCTTTGCAGCGTTAATATTTACGTTTGATTCAATGAACTTGACTCCGAAGCGACCTGAGCTGACCTCGTGTGTGACTCTATGCCGTGCATCGAAGGCCCGAAGGCCTTTTCTTCGACCCATGGAGCACCTGATGCACTACAAACACAATTCAAAATCAATCTCGTTCTCAACTCTCGAAACAAAAACTATCCACGTTTTTTGGGATGCAACATCGTTTAAAATAATCGATATTTTTGAAAAGTCTGACGTTAAATATCAATATATTAAAATTTCCGATATTTTGAAGAAAATTTTGGAAAATTGATTTTTTTACTATCACATAAAAACACAGAGATAGTCGATATTATTTATTGTAAATAATTTATTTCAAAGGTAAATAATATCATCGTCAACTTTTCAAATAAAGAAGGAAACAGCAATATTATATTATTTAAAATTTTAACTTGCAAGTTTCAACATAAACAGATTAATCACAAGAAATCACAAAATTTTGGCAAAAAATAGTTTAAAAATAAAATTAATACACACTAATTATAATTATATAATGTTTATTTCCCAGGATTCGCAACCGAAATAGTGTTTAGAATTTGGACTCTGAAGTTCTGAGCTTGGGACCAGCATTCGAAGTTAGAATTTATTTATTATTGTTCTATCGACTTCATGCTTAGCAGTTAATTGTTATACTTAACTCAAAATCCAAACTTTGCAAAAGCTTAATGAAATGAACTTTTTCTTTGAATTCATCAGAACATGAAAAGCATAACCAAGAAATTTGAACACCTACTGTAAAATTATGATTAAAAGATATAATATAAATTTCCTTATAAATCAATACTTATAACTTACTAAAACTAACCAAATATTGGTAACTCACAGTACATAGAATATAATTTACCCTACCGTGACTAATTGGTAAACAAGCTTAGGGATTAATCAAACCAAGTAATTGGACATTCTTTTAAATTAATTGTGCTTGATATTTTGACTTGTAATAAGTTGCTTAGTCAATACTTGACTTAATTCGATGTTCAAATATTAATTTTGACTATTTCTTTGAGAAAGATGATTTTTTATCACTGTTACGCAGTTTGAAGAAAGAGTCAAAGAATATAAATTCCTGAAAGTCCAAAATTCGGTCAGAACTTGTCTCCGGCTTTCATTGGGATACGAACCTAGAATTCCCAAGACCATTGGTGTATAGAGCAACCGTCTAGTCAACCACTGACATTGTTTATTTAATATAATATAGTTAAACGTATTTCTTACAGGAATTGTTATTTTAGGAGCAAAACGATCATTGCTATGGGATGACAAATTTCTTATGCTAATATTAATGAAGGAAAAATATCCAGCTGATACAAAATAATCAATAGTTATTTGTTGCACTAAGTGCATAACTATAATCTGTAACTATTATGATATCAATTCTTAATTTGATTCAAAATTAATCTTTGATATAATTTCAAGTCCAATTTAGGTCAAGCATCTTGAAAATCAAGTCAAATAGTTTTGAAATCAATGTAGTCAATCGAATATTAATAAAATAAAAGCTAGTGAATCTTTCGACAAGTTGGAGACTAAAGCACTGAAGATAAAAATATGACATTCGAAAGTAATTACAGTGACTGCCACTTAGGAAGGATTTTTCGAGATTACACTCTTATATGACTGAAAGGGAGAGTTGAAAGTATTGCATATTTTTAGTCCTAGGGTGGTGTATAGTCGTTTCTCAAATTTGAGGAAACACTCAAGTGTAGTGATCTATGTCGACCATTTAAATTTTAACTTCATAGAACTCTTATGTTACAAAACAAAGCATACACTCAAGTTAACGCTTACCTCAAATTGACAGTCTTCATAGACCAAATTTATGACATGAGCTGAGGAAATGCTTACTTATAATCATGGAAACTTAATTGAAGGCAGAAGTTTCCTCAAATAAATGCTTGTTGTATATTTGCAGTATATTCAATAAGCATTTACTTGAGCATTTAATTTACTTTCATTTACGTTTTCATAGTTACAAGCTGAGCAAATACTCATATCATAAATTTGATCTACGAAAAATGTCAAAACATTTGAAATTAGTGTTTACATTAACGTATGCTTTGTTTTGTAATGAAAAAGTTCCATAAAATGAAAATTTAAATGGCCGACGCTGATCGCCACACTTGAGTGTTTTCTCAAATTTGAGTGACGACTTACTTCGCCCTTCTCCCTAAATTACCAACTTTCTCAAATTCTAATTTTGCCTTCATGAATCTACATGCAACTGTAAAGAACCTCTGCTTTTGTTGTTTCTTAATTCGTTCATTAAAAGGTCGAGAAAAAAATAAAAATTATTTTAAACCCACTATCTATAATTGCGTTTATAACTAACTTAATTTATATGTTTAAGTATTGTTATGAAATGTTCAGAAATTGTCCTGCTGCTTGCAGCAAGGTAGTTTTGTAGTTTTTCTTTCTATAGACAGGGGTTTGTGTTTATTTTCTCTAGCCGAAACTGTGTTTACTTTGTTAAAGTTACGTGAACAAAGATACGGGTACTCAATGGTTTGATAAACAGCAATTAAAAATATTTCTTTCAATTTTCAAAACTTGATTTGCCTATTATTGTATTAATGTTTTATCGACTATCGACCGGACACTACGTTTGAGTCGGTAAACGTTTTGAAAATAGAGCGAAATACCAGACTGAAATATTCATACCCATCATTCCTGTATGACGGAGTAAGCTGTACATTCAAATTTTGGTACTTATTCCAATCAAATAGCGACTTGAAAATATCGTGCACAAAAATCGATATATTGCTATTTCGAGGGTTTCAAAATTAATATTTACGGCCGATATTTTGGAAATATCGACATATCGTTGCCATTTCTATCCACATTCAGCTTTCACCGCCAAACCAAAAAGTAATGAGGAAATCCCCAACTCCTTATCATATACACTCGTGATATTAAATGTTGAAAATAAAACGGGCGAAGAACCAAGCAATGGTAATGCGGCGACGATAAAACGAGAGAAGATGTGAATTTCTAATAGGCCTTAATGACAAAACTTTGATGTCGTCTACGCTTATAAACACCTGCGCTACGAAATCGGCGTTGATGAGAAATGTATATAAAGAGAAACAAAAACAAATGCTGTGCATTAAGATCGCGGTGGGTGGAGGCTGGCCGTAACACGGGGATGCGTTTTCATGATATTCATTTTATTGCAACTTTTAACGATTATTACTTTGAATAATAAAGTTTTCCATATTTTCGATTCGCAATGTTAGATAATAATTAGATAGCGTCAAAGCAGGCAAAGAGAGTTTCGCCAATGCAAATCTTCTCGCTTCACATTAATTTTGTTGTCACGTGTAAACACAACAAAGTTTTGACTAATTATGAACCACTTACGGTAACGGAAGGCATTTAGCGATGGTGAAATGCACCTGCGACACATTTTCGATTAACTGTTAGCGGTCTCCCTTTTTAACGCCCATTTACCAACCTCCATCACATCTATTATCTGCAGCGTTAGTCGAATCATTCCCCAACTCCACTCACAATCGCAATTGAAAAATCAAAAATATGGATGAATCGTTTATCCCAATTGAAATCAAATAAATAAATGATGCTGGTGATTTTCCATTGATTGATTGGATCCCATCAATTCCAATTAGCTTCAATTGATGAGAATCTCGTTTTATAACTATTAATATACTATATACATACATGTGTATTGTATGAGAAGAGTTTATTTTATCTTAATTTTATTATAGATATACAAAAAAAATCAAGCCTTTGAAATCTAAAATATTTAATCACTGTAATATCTTGGAAAATGTTTTCATTTGAAAGTTGTGCCTGATGATAATCAATTCTATCATAATTTTTTTAAGTTATCTTAATTTATTACATATATAAATAGTTAAATAAAAGTGGAAAATGTACGAATAAGAAGTTACATTTCTTTGATATTACATAATATAAACATAAAGAGTGTTATTTACCAAATTTGAACCAACTACAAATGTGAGAATTTTGAAATAGACTGCTGTTTACAATTAATAGACCAGGGTAGATAATTTTTGTACAGAAAAAAATTATAGTAGGATGAAACCCATTGGATAAGGAAGAGAATATAACAAAAATGAAAAGAAAAATAAATTACGGTCGATCTGAGGTAAGGAAATGGAAATAAAGAGAAACGGTTTATCTCTATTTCCGACAAAACTACAAGTTCTTTGGAAAAAATGGCAAAGTTGTAGATAATAAGTAGATCTACACTTTTTGTACTAACACTTTTTTCACATAACCTCAAAATTTATGTGAAAAATTCCAACAACCAAGATTTTAATTTTTTATTTTTCATCTTTTAAAAAAAAATATTTTTTCATGAAATTTTGTAAAAATTTACCTTTTAATGTCCCAAACATACTGTAATTTTTTTGAATTAAAATATTAATTTTTTCATCTTATAATGACTTACTCTCTTAAATCGAAATAGTGACTTTAGTGACTATTCATTATTTTTGCAGTGCAGAGTATACCACTAAATTCTAATACGAGTAGTGGTATACTTTTCACTACAAAATAGTGAATAGTCACTATTTGATAGTCGAAAGTCACTATTTCGATTTAAGAGAGTAGTATCGAAAAAGCACTCTAATTTTCAATCGTAAATTTTCACGTAAAAACATCTGATTTTTTTTAAAAGTCGGTAAGCTTTTTGTTCGTAGAAATCTCTACTTTCTGATGGTGCAAAAATATATACATTACAATGTTAAATGTTCTCAGAAAATGCAATAGTTAAAGTGTAAATTTTAATAAATTGTTCAAAATTGTATAATGTATATGTACAGTCACTATTTCGATTTAAGAGAGTAAGTCATTATAAGGTGAAATTAATTAATACTTTAAATAAAAAAAAAACAGTATGTTTGGGACATTAAAAGGTACCTACATTTTCAACAAATTTCGTGTAAAATTTTTTTTTTGTAAAAGATAAAAATTTAAAACCAAAAACTTGGTAAATTGAATTTTTCACATTAATTTTGAGATTATGTGGAAAAAGTGTTAGCACAAAAGTTGTAGATCTACTTATTATCTACAACTTTGCTATTTAACTTTTTTCCATAGAACTTGTAATTTTGACAGAAATCGAGATAAACCTTTTCTACCCTTAAAAACACCCCTCTTTTCCACTTCCCCACCTCAGATCGGCCGTAATTGATTTTACCTTTCATGTTTGTTATATTCTCTTCCTTTTCCAATGGGTTTCATCCTACTATAATTTTTTTTCACTTTTTACCATTTTCAAAGGCTAAAAGCACTGGTCTGGTCTATAAGGACAACTCCAAATAGTAGATACATTTTTCATTCAAAATTACTGTACTTAGGGATGCAACATCGCTCATAAAAGCATCGATATTAGAACATCGATATTTTTAAAAGTGAAACATCGATGTTAAAAACATCGAAGTTTATGAACGATATATCGATTTTTTTTCGATGTTTTTTATATATAAATATATATATATATATACACATTACACATACTTATATATTTAAATGATAGTTAAAGCTTAAAACACATAAAATATACCTTAAAATTGTGATCTCCATTAGTTTATAATCTAATGTATTTAGATTACAATCAACCGTACCCAGTCTACCCTACCTAGCCTACCGTTAGTTTATAATCTCAAACTATAACAGAAATGAAACAAATTAGTAAAATAATCAAACATGAATATATTTATATTATTTTTGGACGCTGGCGGTACGATAAAACATCGTTCATAAAACATCCCTCATGAACAACGATATATCATCAATGTTTTGGGTTTCAACATCGATGTTTATGAACGATATATCGATGTTTGCAAAAATAGATGTATCGTTTGCATCCCTAACTGTACTTCATAGATTGATTAACTATTTACTCTATTGATTGAAATTAACATGTCTCTATTAACATTACTCTATTGATTGAAATTAAATCGTTAATAATATCAGTCAAACAAATACGGTAATTCGTTTCAATGTGACAAACTAATTAAATAGTAATTAAATTTTAAACGTTAAAAACGAAATATTAAATGTCACACATCAATTTTAAAATTCAGTTATAAATGATGATGGCTCGTCAAAAAATATTTTTTCTAATGCGTTTAAAACGTCTGTGATTTTTTTTTTTATTAAATAGTCAATTAATAGTGAATGATTCACTAGTTTTTCAATTATATGCCAATTAAATTTTATTAATTTGATTGAATATTTTAGCTTCTTTTATTAGAGATGGTTAATCAACTAAAATACATATTCAGTAGGTATTTCAAACTAAAACAGACTTCGTTTGTAAGACAAAATTTTCATTCTAACTTCCTGTTCAAAACAATGAAAAACTGTAACTTTCGATAAACCTATTTAGAATGTTTTACTGCAAAAATCGATTCACTTTGAACGAAGAAAAATTAAGATACTAGGTAGGTATTAGATATATTTTGAAGTCATTGACATGCTGCTTGTTCGTCTCGAAAATATTATCATTTGAGGTAATAAACTTTTGAAAAGTGAAAACGTTGTGTTGATTGCATGCAAATATATAGTAGTTCAAATTGTAGATTTACCATTTTCACATATGTTTTCCTAACAACGGTTTCTTCTGATTTGATGTAAGGATTAGAGAAATTGTAAAATATATCAATAAGATCGCAAAAGAAGTTTTATTAAATTACTTGCACTATAACGATATAAACTATTACGCTTCCTTATAAAAAGCTGAATGTTATAAGTTTTTTTTTTTTTGAGATTCATATCGAGGAGAAATAAATTAGTCTATCATCTATGTATTTATTAGATTCTTATATAAGATTTGTCCGAAAATTAATAAGTATTCCAAATACGTACTGTAGAAGCGAAAATAATAGCCATAACCACGTTTAATATCGCACACTAAGAACAAAAGACTCAGAACTCAAAAAAAAACAATTTTTGAGTTATAACTATGGGTAGATTCATCTCTTATAGCTGAACATTTCTGTAGCGACATCACATTTCTAGCACATTCTCGCTTTCAGAGGTTATCAATTATAAAAACGTCACTTCCATGCTGTTTATAATATACTACCTATACTTTCAAAGTCATGTTCCCACAAATCAATTTTTTTTAGTTGTGGCCCTATCGTTCTCAGTGTGCGATATTTGAAATATAATAAGTAAGGCTTGTCGTTTTTGCTAATAATCCATGTTACTATTTTTGAATTTGAAGCAAAATTTCTTTCAACGAAGCAGTCCTAGTAAAAAAAGTCTACAGTCAAATACAGAATAAAAATTCGCGCTTTCTAAAAATGATATAAAATCAAAAATTATAATGGAGTAAATTACAACAAAGATATTTAATTTAAGGTGTTTTTTATTTTTTAATCTATTTTGTGATTCGAAAATAAGAAAGAAAACTTAGATTCCTCATAGTTTGAATACCAGGGTGTTTAAAAATATTATTTTCTTGTGGTATCTAAAAACTGATAGTATATATTAAAAGAAACATTTTGGCGCCAAAACGAACTCTTAATATCAATATAATATTAATATTTACCTCAATCCATTTTGCTTTTAAATAACACAGGAAAACATTTTCTTTTATTTTTGGATTTTCATAATTTTGAAACAGTTCATCGTAACAACAATTTCATAGAAAGGTTTTAAAGGCATGATATACAAAAAAGATCCTCAGAGCAAAGTTGGGAAATATTACAAATATTTCATTAACGTTATTTTTGAATTCTGAAATTTTGGAAACGGTTGATCTGAGGAACTTTGTGCTACAGTTTTTTTGTAGGACATGAAGTTTCCTTTAAATTCCATCTTTTATATTGATTTTACGATGAACTATTCCAAAGTTATAAAAATTTAAAAAAAAATCTAGTTATTTAAACGGAAAATAAAAAAAAAATGGATTGAGGCAAACCTTAATATTATATTGATATTAAGAGCATATTTTGGCATTGCAATTTTTATTTTATTATATACTTTCAACTTTTGGACACTACTTATAAGAAAAAAAAAATATTTTCATTCACCTTAATATACTTACTAATTAGTACTATGTACCTATAAGTAGAAGGTGGAAGATTTTTTTCCCTAAAATTTCAACTTTTGTAGTGATGTTTTGAAGTGCACAATATCAAATTTCAAAAATAAGTTACTTGGTAAATATCCTAAATTAAGTAAGTAAATCTTCTACTTTTATCCATTTAAGTATCTATATAATAATGCTATACTATTTACGATATATAGTAGAATTTTTTCATCGTTTAAAATTTAACTTTTGGTTAAAAAATTAAATTTGAAATTTTAAAAAAATTTAGAAGCACGCAGTTTCAAAATGTTAAGGCAATTAAGTTTTCCAATTTTTAAAAATAAAATTAGTAGTAAATTTCTAATGATGTTTACTGCGATTATCTAGGTATTCACTACTTAGCTTGATTTTTAAACTAATTAACTTGATTTTCAAGCTGATTGACTTAAAGTTGACTTAAAACCAAATCAAACTCAAGGGAAATGTTAATATTTATAGAAGTCAAGTCAAACATTGGATTTGAAAATAGTTACATTTTAAAGTTAAAATTTGATATACAATGCATTGCAAAAATGTCCTATTACTTAAATTTATGAACCACTACAATATCTTTACTTGTTTTAACTACTGTACATAGATATACGTTACTTGTTATAGCCGATTAATTTTAATAAAATTTCGTCGCTTTATTCGATGTTATCAAAGGTGGTATAGTTACATATTGTACTTACGGTGTTCATACGGGGATTCAATTAGAACCTTATCATTTAGTCGTAAGTAAAAATCCATCTGAAAGGCAATATTTAGGCCAGTTTTTATGATTGAACTAGAGATTAGTAGAAAGCGCTTTCTCAGCATTTATTGTAGTGATTGCTTGAATATTAAGATTTACATTTATCCGTAGTTGTCAATTATTGTATAAACCGATTGTATTCCCAAGTCGAAATTTCAGACCTATTTTAGACCTCAAAATCTGGGTTCAAGTAGTTTGAAACATGACCATTTGCATTTGAATTTAAGACCTCTTTTGAACCTCCAAGTGGCATTTACCGGACAAAATACCATGTTTAGGCCCAAAACAGGTCTACAGCAAAAACTTCAAATGGATCTCTCTCTCTCCCTCTCTCTCTCCCTCTCTCTCTCCCTCTCTATCTCCCTCTCTCTCTCTCTCTCTCTCTCTCTCTTTTCTCCACTCTTTCTTTGTCACTTTCTTTTATTATTTTATTGGTAGGGTTTTTTTCAAAAAGAATAACATTTTTATTTTAATATTTTGTTTTTTTTATTCATTAAATATACAAGTTTCATTAATATTAAGCGATAAATTTAAAAGTAATAAGAATATTACAAATATCAGTTCTTAATTTCCTTGTCCTTGTTTACCAGCTCCTTTATTGTCGCCATTGCCATCAGTTTTTTCCAGGATTTCCTTTTATTATAATCCACAATAAACCCAACCATGTGGATTGCTTTAGAAATTTTTTTTTATTGTATAACATCTCTTTGATTACTTTCAAGATAATAAATTGAAGCAAATTTCTTCACACTTTTTCTTTGAAACTCGATTTTTTCACTTTTAAATTTTTTACATTTACACTTTTAAGCCTTTTGATATAGACAATATTGAAAAATAATCAAATAGTGAAATAAGTTTATTCAATTGTTGTACAATAACTCGTGTAGCACTCGAACGGTTAACAAGAGACTAAGGCTGAGTAAAAATGAACCAGAGTGAACAGGATTAAGGGACAAACCAGTAATGGATACAAGAATACACAATATTATACTAAGTATCTAAGTATAGGAAAGAGAGAGATCAAAAATTTGGGTTTTTAGTAAATAATATTTGCAATGGGTATTGTAAAAAAAAAGGAAAACAATCATATTTTATGTTTTATGATCATAAACCTTTTTTAAGGACGAGACGATATGTTCACAAAATATAATAAAAATGTCATATAGGTTAAAATGAAGACGATGGAATCGTTTAGGTCTATCTGAGGCTCATTTTAGTCTTTGGAGGCCCAAAAGAGGGTCAAAGTACCATTTTAGGGCCAAAGGAGGTCTGAAATTTCGACTCGGGTTGACATATTAATGGTATATTTATTGTTTGAAAGTGGTGTCTTACATCCGTAGACAGAAATAAGACAATATAATATAGAAAATAATTGTTCAGCTTATATGAGCTTATATCAGCTTATATACAGCTTATATCTCTTCTGTTGTACCAAAAGGTAAATAGATACACAAACATTTATACAGTTCTTTAATTTTTCCATTATAAACTTTAATAGAGACCTCAATATGCAGCACTGCTAGTCCTACTTTAATAGAACATGTCAACTCAAAACTAAGTAAAAAAGCTCTCGCTGATCGACAATATCAAATCTTTCACTTCAAAAAAAAAACTCGATATATTTCGTATCGAAAAGCGTAATATTTACACATACATCCTACTTGTACATAATATATAGATTTACGAGACGAACCAATAAATCCAATTGCGAATTGCGAGTGAAATGTGAATTCGATGAAATCCCGTATTGTGTTGAAGCGTTCGTTTGTGACGCGCGCGTCTTGTCGACATCGTTACGTCGTCGTTGTCGTAAAATTCGATTAACGCACAGTCTAACGCGCCCACGAACTGCAAATAACGTTAATGGCTACATTAGCCACTTTGAAATTATATGATGCGGTTTTTCCAGCCCAAGAAATTTGTCGCTTGTTAACACACCAACAATTGCATGAATCTATGTCTCCATTTCATTTAATTCGATAGGGCTTTCGTAATGAGCTTTTGAGCTTTTATATGGAATAGACCACTCTGTGAGCACACCATTAACAAAATGGATTTGAATCAATAAATCACTTCCTATGTACTTTATTTTTCGCAATTTTGAAGAATGTGCCTCAAATCCTTTTGATTTAAGGATTAATTTGCAATTTTAGCTGACACTACGCCTTGACAATCAACCTTTATCCGTTTACAACCTCTAATTGCGTCCCCTTGTTGGAATTTTTTTTCATTTATTCGACTTGTACTTCATTAATTTGACTTTCAAACATTCACATGTACTGTTTGAATCAATAAAGTTATTATATGTATTAAAGTTATGTCAGTTTACAGAAAGTTTTTTTTTTTATGAATTAGTCTGGATTGGGGAAGGAAGTTGGAAGTATTATCCACCCCTGACAACAACATTTTTATTTTACCCTCAAAAGCGCTACGCAACGCCCCATCGCGCACGTTTCGACAATTTAACTACAACCACAAAGCCGCCACATATTTAACCATTTTTGAAGAAACAGATCCGGCTTAGAAAAAAAACATATTGAACATCTACTAATAACTATAAAATAATATAGGGCTTTCTTCTTCATTTAAAAAAAATCATGTCTTTCTACTATACTAGGTTTCTACAAATTAGTAATAACATGAAAAAGCTACGTAGATAAATATCTATGGTATGAAATAAGTAATAACTAAGTCTAGCATTACTAATAATGGTCGAATATAATTAACACTGACGGAAAAGTACGTAAATTCTTTAAAACTTAAAAATATATAAACATTGATTTTTATTAATTGGATACAATATTTACGACTATCGAAGACAACACGTGAAAATGGAAGGTTGGATGTTGGCTTGTTATTTGATGACTAGAAACTTATTAAGTGACAAAGATAATGTTTAATGTGGTTTTGAATGGATTTATTGATTTATTCAAAAAAAAATTATGATTGATAAATAGACAGCTGTAAAAGTAAAATAACATCTTGCAAAACCGACACCAGCAATGATGATAATTTTTGACTTTGTGTTGACATTATATTTGAGATGCCTGATGAAGTTGGAATAAAACCAACGAAACGTTATGTTCCAAATAAATGCTGATTTAACACGCAATTTACATTATAACCTTATAATTTTTGAGTATCAATAGTAGTAAAAACTCAAAATACAAATAGCTGAAAAGCTGAAAAGCTGCGATAAAATGAATTATTTTAAAAGCGGATATTCCGTTTGCATTCCTTCCTATATTTACTCGAAAGCATAAGCTTTTAAGTCATAAGACTTATTGGTTTTTCCAGTTTTTTTACTAACAAAAACTGTTGATTGAACAGGTCCCATGAAACCAACTACATAGTCAGTCAACCACAATGTAATCTTTGAAATAGTTAGGTAAGTACAACAGTTTTATCCTTTTAACGTGATAACGTCTTATAAATTGATAAACACTGGGTAGTCTGCATGATAAAGTGTCACGTTCCGTTTGAGCCTCTGCGTGCAAGCGAAAGCGCGATACAAGTGATAGAGAGACAATTGTTGAATCCTAGACAACGTGTTTTGTGTTTTTCTTTTACAATTTACTTAATAAGATTTAATTGATTTCTTCATAATTTTCAGTCTGATTTCATTTTGATAAAATTGTTAATTTTTATTTAACTCCTTTTCTGTAGTATACAAAACAATGATAATTCAGTGATTCAGTTCAGAAAAGTACGCAATTTTACATCAATTAAGTATTCTTTATGACGTTATCACGTAAAACTATCGTCCGTAAACCGACTTTACAGACAACCAATTTTTTTTATATAAAGTTATGTTATCTTGATTAGAACAACTCAAATTAATTTTCCACTTACCAGTATAAAAACGCAATCCATTAGGTTGTCTCAATAAAAAAGATTGACTATTAGGCATTAAATTCTTCTCCAGTTTAGCTTAAATCATATGGGACAAATATTTAGCGCCACGGATTCAACTTCCGATGGAGCTTTATCTGAAACAATAAAAAATTATTTTTTTTACAAAAAAGGAGAGAAAAATTGACAGTGACTTTAAAAAAAAATGTTTTGAATAGGAATTCAATTAAGAATTGCTGGTATTACATGGTACCTATATAATAATAATCTGAAACATTTATTCTACCTTCTAATAATTTAGCTGCAACATATTTAGTACCTACTGAAACATGTTAATCTCAAATGCAAAGATTTATGGCCTTATAAATCCTATTTTTGCCACCCTTACTGATTCTGGCAAGGCTTTAAAGTTTAAACTATTTAAAAATTCAAGTTAATATTTTCAATCATATAATTTTGCATTTTTTGTGCGAATAATCAAATTTAAGTCCTTATCTCCTACTATTTTTAGTTAAGTTTGGTAAAGTTTAAAAGCCATTATAATATGATGTCTTAGCCCTTTGGCTTAAATATTAGTGTGAAAGATGTAATTATCCTAAACAAGGAGTAACAGAACCAGATCATGATCATCAAACATTTTGGTGATAGACCTCTAAATTGAAAACCGTATCTTTAACCTTTTATTTTACCACCTACTTACAGTGTACTATAAACTAGCATAACATTGTTTCTTATTTTGAAGGCTATAGATCATAGGGACTCTACAAATGAAATAGTTAAGACTTTTTTGAAATGCTTGGCAAAATGATTGTACTTTAACCAAATAACTTGCAAAATCAATGCTTAACTTGATTTAATATTTAAATATTAATGTTTGATCCGAGTTTTAATCGATTTTAAGTCAAATTCAAATCAGTAGCTTGAAAAGCAAGTCAAGTAGTTTGAAAAACAAGTCCAGTAATGAATCTCCCTAATCGGTCATTATATATCTGCATAGTTATTCAACTAAGTGCTTAGTGCTAAATGAATTTGTTGAAGTATAAAATATCTATTAATTTAACTTCTGCCATTACTAACTTCTAACCAAACAATTACAGACCAATATTGTTATTTTATGCGGGTGAACTGTGTACTAATGCAATTCAAACTAGGTACTTATAAGGTTTGTTCCAATCGTCCTTCTGGTGATGTTCAAACACTGACAAACAGACAAAGATCAAGCCAACATTGACCAAAAGACAAGTTTGCTTGATTTACAAACCGGTTAACCAGTGCTTAAACATTGCCAAATCAGTGTCGATTTAAGCGATTGTCACAAAAACTTACGTAGGTACGGTACGTACATAGCTCGACTCTCGGCTTAATGCGGCCGAGCGGTTGTAAGCTGAAACATTTCTTCACTCACTCTTGTCTCTTTGTCAATGTGCTCTTTGTCTGTCGGTCAATATTTGAGCATCACTATAGCTAGTCGTATGGAACAAACCTATAGTCATTACGTAAAAATAAACAAAGGGTTCTTCGTAGAAATTCACTATACTTGACTTGCTTGTCAAGCTACTCGACTTAAAGTTGACTTAAAATCAAGTCAAATTTACGTCAAATGTTCATGTTCATATAATATAATAAGGCAACTCAGGCACTATCTTCTTAAGTAATTTCATTTACTAGTCAAAATATCAAGCACATTTCATTTCAAAAAATATTTAAGTATTTGACTTGCATCTCTAGTTTTAAGAAGATCCTTGTTAAAGAATCCCTATTAAGATTGAGTACCTATTTATCATAATTGTTTAATCTAACAACAATTAAAATAAATTTTAGAAACTATTTATAATTCCGTGACTTTTTTAAATTAAGCAAAGTAGAGAGAAGAGTGAATAATTTACTACGTAATTTCATACGTTGATATATCGGCCTATGCGTGTTTGTCTCATACACTACCTTCGTTTCTATCAGAGATCATTTTTACACCTATACCTACTTATAAGTAATTTAATTTGATATTCATATAATTTATTATCATTTTTGGAGTTTATAAAAAAATCGCTTTTGATAATCTATAATCTATGCTATATCATTGATGGCTAAATTACAAATTATAAAATTAAAAAAAAAAGTTTAATAACTTATTTTTTGTACCAAATTTAAATGTTTTTTTTTTAGTTTTACGAATCTAAAGTTATTTAGCCCGCTCCTGTTTATCATCCCCACATAAATAAATACATCTACTTCATATGAATGACAAGGCAACGCTCTGATTTTCATGTTTCATACGATAAGAAAATCATTTTTCCAATTTTCTGAGACGTTATTTGATTTGCCGTAACGTCAAAGCTCTTTGTTAGTGAATATAATACACATTGAGGGCATTTTATATGACGGGTATTGGTGGCATTGATGAAGAACAACGGCCCTCTAATTACTCGAGGCATCGTTGTTAATTATCAGAAACGAGAGACGATCATCAAAGCCTGACTACAAAGATCTTTTTACAAAATGACTGATGTTAGACAATATGTCTTGGTCAAAGTAAATGGCAGCAGAGAGGTCATCACGATGAGGTCGACGCCATCACATTCAGGTGTTAAAAACAAAACCGAGCAAAACTCAAGAAACTAGATTTGCATGAGCAGTGAGCACAAAATCTCATTTCAACGAACTAAAGAAAAATCATTACACGTCAGGTTATACTAGGCAATTTTTGAAAAGAACACAATTTGTTCATTTAATTATTTCAAACATGATCGTAAAAATTGAAACGAATTATAACTTCGAAATTAAATACGGTAAAATATATCCACGAGATTCTCGTTACGAAACACCATCATTTAGTAATCAATCAAACATTGCTCGAGTATTAATTTAAAATCTAAAATTTCCGAGATTCATTTGAAAAAAAATTTCAATTTTCGCGACAAACCAAATCCGTTTATGAAGGAAATTGCATTCGATTCGTCATAATTTCCGGTATAGAAACGCTTGGCGTCTATTGTTGATATTTTAAATGAAACCAACCATTCTCAGTTAAAAATGTGAAAAAAAAGCGTAGACAGACGAAACGGGAATGTTAGAAAACTATTGCAATTTGTCAAAGTAAAAAAGTTCTACGGCATTTAAATTCAAGAAATGTTAATGTTATAAAAACAATATTTATGAGGCCGCACATAAGTCGTTAGCGGCAACGATTCGTGAAGACAAAACTAGAACCACCATTCATCCCCCATTCATCTCACTCACCCCCATTGGCATTCCCTTCTCTGTCTCACACATAATTCATAAATGCAGTCATCATTCCCGTGTGCCACGAGTTCGTTGCATCGCCAGCATATTTTATTCAGATTTTCTTGAAAAAATTCAATTAATATAACGTTAGCGGTAAATTGGAGAAGTGAAATTATGATGAGGGCGATTATTTGAGATTTTTATTACTATTTAAAAACATTATCAATTCGGTCTCCCTCTGAAAATCTGAAATTATGTCAATTTCTCAAAGGGAGCCCCCAAGGGACCCCCATTATGTTGATTGAATATAACGCAAAGCCAACAATCTCGCATCCATATCGTTTTTATCTCGGTTCCATCAACTAAAACATGTTCATTTAGTGCAGAGGTCTCCAAACTATGGCCCACGGAACAACACTAGCCCGCGAAAGCGGGTTCGATGTACCTGGTTTTGAATCCTCCTCTATTTTATTTTGATAAATCAACTCAAAAAAAGCAATCATACAAAATAATGAAATATTTTTGAATAATAACATAAAAATTATTTTTATCATTGTGTCTTATTGTTGTTTTATCATGGTATCTTTCCACCCCCCTCCAAGTCAAATTCTTTAATTTTATCTAACCAAATCCAAGCTTAAATTTGAGAAAGTATACTAAATGAAGCCCTTCTCCTTGAAAACGTCGTCTTGATTCATTGATATCCTCGTTTTACAGACAAATTTTCAAAATTTCAAAACTGAATTGAACCTGAAAGATTTTGATGTCGTTTACAAATCTATCAGTATCAAAAAAAAAAAAATCATTAAATTAAATTTTCAAAATCATTATAATTGGCTCTTAGTTCTTTATGTATAATAGCAATCAGTCTGGCCCTTGTACCAAAAAGTTTGGAAACCCTTGGTGTACTGCATTCATTAGCGGGTTTGAGTATTTAAAAATTTCACACGTTGATGAGCTCGAGATGATCGTACGTTCATCATCATATCAGACATCCTAAACCAATTTAAATTTTTAGTTTAAATTTTGACAAATGATATGTGTGTGCGTGTGTGTGTAAGTTCTCCTGCTGAGCAAGCGACCGACAAACGACCAAGAGCCGACCTAACTGACCACTTGCTTATTATACTTACGGCCTTTTGTTCAGTTTAAAAAAATATATACGATATACCCATATCGACGGTAAGCAGACTTTTCTCACATTTTACGACTCTTTTATATCGCAATTTTTACTGCTCGATGGTCAGCATATGAGTAAGTATTTTAGTACTGCATTTTATGAATAAATCATAATGGACCAAGATCCATCAGTTTTCAATTTCATATCAAAATTTTATCTTCAGAAAAAAATAAGGTCTTACGAATTACTAGGTGTAGTAAGTTAAAATAAAACTAAATTGAATAAGTAGCTATCTTAATATATAGATTCCAAGTTTTTTTCTATGAATACCTATAAAATTTCTATAAATTTTTATAGATTATTTCTTTATTATTGAGCTACTTACTCTCCAAACAAAAATCAGTGATTTTTCATTATTTACAAGTACAAACTTTTGCAAGTAGGTAGGTACATTCTGGTACAACACTTTTTGTTAAAGCTAAAATTAAAACCAATTGGAAAAGGTGAATATCCCTACTCGGAATAAGAACTGAGAGTCTTCTATGAATTAGTGAGTCTTCAATATGAATTAGTCGCTAGTATAAATTAGTGAAATGTTCACTAATTGGTGTTTAAACGGCATTATATATATAGATATATAGTTAACTAGCTGATACTCGCTCGCTTTGCTGAAAGTATCTAAATTAAATTAATTGATTAACTGATTCCCTACCTTCACAACGAAATTTAAAAATTAATCCTTTTTGACAGAAAAAGATAATAGATTCTTTCAGACTTTAGATCCAAAGTAAGCTTATCAAAATCCTTTAAACTACTTTTCTAGGAAAAGATATTAGCTATCTTACAGGTTTATTACAATTTTAAATATAAAATTTGCCTTTAAACTTAAAAATTTTTCATTTCAAAGTTATTTATAACCGTTCAGCTATTTAAGTAGAAAAGATTAGGAGCTGTCCTACAGGAACCGTAACTTTTTTTAGGATAAATGGTAATCAATATGTTAAGATCTGAGGTATCTTTAACAAAACTTCATTAAAATTCGTTCCGTTCAGTAATTGTTAATTATTTAAAAATTTAGTATATTATTTTAAATTTTAATAAGTTTATTTCTAATTAATATCTTCGACAATGAACAATAAAGAAATTCAAATATTTTTAAAAAAATCATTATTAATTTTATCGGATGTTAATTGAAATTCATAATATTTATTTTCCAGTAAAAATTGTCGATTTTTTAATTTAAACTTTGTAGAGATTTCTTACATTACTGTGTGAAATTGGTCAGGCCTTCTTGAGGAAAATGCGTTAAAATGCTCTTTCACAAACTTTAACAAAACTTAACGAAAATACACGGTTTCTGTTAGATTCGACTGTTATACTATCCTATGTAGGGTGACCATTCTGACCAACCGAACTCTTTTAAGAATACATGTACCTTACATACCTAATTTGTGTAGAATTTTTCGAGTTTTTGTCCTAAATAAGGACCAACATAACAGTTTTATATTTATTAGAAAAAGATAGCTATAAAACAGCCACTACGTATGACGTACAAAATCCAGTCGCTCTGCCAACACTTTTTAAATCTGTGATATCTTCTAATATATTCATTTTTATGATATGCTATACACAGCAATTTTGATCTACATGAAATGCTCAACGTTTCTAATGTATTTAATTGGATAAGGCATAATACTGTATTGTTTAAAATAGCTTGGTAAATAACCAATAATTGTTTTGTAATATGTAAACGATAAAAATGGTTCCTGTGAGTTATCCTTAGGAGATAGACATATACCGTCGCAGACTTTTTTTATCAATATTTTGAAGATACACAATTTAATTTGATCTATCTCGTAAGGTTTAGCCAGCGTTTGCAATGTAAGTACACAAAAATATGTTTGTTATGACATCACATTAGAAATTTTTGAATTTTCCGACTTTTCTCTACTATAATCTGTATGTTTACCTACAAACCTTTCTCTTGAATCACTGTATCAATTGCTGAAAACGGCATTAAAATCCGTTCTGTAGATTAAAAGATCTAAGGGAACAGACAGCGGGAACGACTTTGTTTTATACTATGTAAAAATTAGTATTTACTTTTTAATCAAAAACAGTATCTTATGATCTACATTCTACAAGACATTAAAATTGTATACAAGAACTATGAAAATTCAAAAAAAGGTTGACCTCCATTTAGCTATGTTCGTGTAAAAAAAAACAAACTTAAAAATTCCTTTTGTAAAAACTATCAAGTGTATTAATTTGAAATATTGGTAATAAGAAGTAGATAGGTATAAATTTTGGTAAAATGTTGGCGTGCCAAAACGAGCTCTTAATATCAATCTTAAGGTTTTCCTCAATCGACTTTTTCATTTTCAATTCAAATAACAGACTTTTTTATTTTTGAATTTTCATAACTTTGAAAGAGTTCATCGTAACAACAATATAAAAGAAGGGATTTAATGGAAATGTCACGCTCTACAAATAAGGTCTTTCGCACTGGATACTATAATATCAAGCTACGGCTCTGATAGCAAATTCCTATTTACATTATGGCAATTTTAACATAGAATCTTTGGTTTAAAAAGTTTTAAGAAGCTTAAAATATTTTCTAAATCATAAAATAAATATTACCCCCAACAGTATTGATAATAATATTGATGATTGAAATTTTAATAATACGAATTCTTTCAAACATAAAAAAATTTCAATTAGGTGTAGATTTTAATGGATATCAATGAATATGTTAAAAATATTTTAAAGGGAAACACTTTCTACCCTCTTTCTCTCAGAACGTATACTCACTAAATATATATTACTTGACTCGGCAGTTTAATATCACAAGTATGAAACAATTAGCTTTCCATACCATGATTATTGATAGGGTTTAATAATTCAGAATAGTAGTTTTAGAGTACACTAATCTTATATGTACCTACCTATGTGCTTGTATTTGAGTAAGTAGGTAAATGTTATGACAATGAATCTCACTAAAAGTACTTTCAATAAGAATAATTCAAACGGACCTAGTTAAATTTAAATATATTATTTTAAAATATTTATAATGAACGAAGCCACTCGGAAGTATTTCTTCTATTTTACTCCAATATATTTACAACACAACAAATGCAAAAGCTTTAATTATTTAAAATGATCAACTCGATCATCTACAGTCTTACCTAAGTACATATATGATGATCAAAGGTTTGATAAAATTTTCAAGTTTAATGGATGAAGCGTTGATGTTTCCAACTAATGCTTAAAGTCTCGTTTTTGCTTGTTGTTATTAATGGGTTTCGATTAATTATTCAGTGATTTGCCGCCATATTCGAACAACGGACCAACGAACAATTAACGTTAAAGAGGGTTTTACCGAGGGTTGGATGGATTTGGCTGCCTATATTATTATTACTGTTATTATTGTCATTAGTACATTTACTCTTACTTAACATATTAGCGTGAAAAGTCCCTTTGTAAATCGAACTACTAGCTTTTGAGCAAGTGAATTCTTTATGAGTTTAATGGTTGAAAATGTGAGACCAAACGTAGATCCGAGAAATGCCGGTTCGATTACAGTCCGGTTTTGGACTCGATTAATGGTTTCTTGGACGTTATGTTTGCTTTTGACAATTTGTTAAATGGTCAAAACCGTTAGCTCCAGAGAAAATGTGAACCCTGATATTAACACTGACCAATTTTCAATTCAATAGATTATGTAATGGATTTTTATGATTAATTGTAAATAAATCAAATATCTTTACCGGGCATTTTCTTATTCTCGCCTCGTTGCTTATTCTCACGAGATTATTAATGATATTAAAAATGTCAGATCTTGAATGAAGTATTTGTAACATATTATAAACATTGAATAAGGGTAACATGGCTCTAATGGATTTTACACGCTATTAAGTAAATAATACATTACAATGTAAGTATAATAATTTGTAGAGCAAACTTACACATGAATTAGTATAAATAAAAAAAATGGTTGGTGTCAATTCCAAAGTAAAACTGAAGTTGACTCATTAAGAACATTTTTTTGAAATATTCACAGTAAGTAAAAGTGGAAAATAAAATCATTTTTTAAAATACAAAAAGCATCATCATACATAAACCTATGCTTACATAAAAGTGCAGTTTGATTCCTAAGAAACTTTACCTTAAACATTGATTGAATTTATGTTAAGTATTTTAGTACCTATTTGATCGGATTTCAAGTCCAACTAAAATCGCCATTTTTGTATTTTAAATAATCTTATCAAAAATATGAAGAAGTTAAGAATTTAAAAAAATTATGTGTGACATACTAAGTATGTGGTCACATTGCTTCTTTGTCGAGATTTAATTATAAAATTTGTATTTCAATCAATTGATTCAATTAATTAAAGATATAAATGTTAACATTTTTTGCATTTTTTCTACTTTAAAAGGTGCAACCACATGGTGTGTCACAATTTTTTAACTTTTTCACTCATTTTTAACATTTTACTTATTGTATTTTACAACATTTTACTTAATTTATTTGGCTAAGTAATTTAATGTTACTGAAATCAAAATGTTGATGAAGAAAAACCATTACCCTATATTTTTTTATTAATATTATAGTTACGAATATTTACATCGATTTTAAGGAAATATTTTCTTCAGTAGATTGATATCATTTGATGTTAATATTGTTTTGAACATTTTCACGATAATGGCTCTACGCAATATACCTACAATTGTAGTAACTTTTTGTATACTGCACATCAACTTCACCATAAATGTACAGTTTTACTGCCATCTCGAACAAATCTATTACATTTAGTTGCGATTATAGTGAAATGGTTTTTAAAAAATAAATATAGTATTGGACTGTGCACTTGCATATAGTAGGTATGTACTGTTAGTAAACAGGTACAATGGTATTTACATAAATATACATAAAGGTACTTGCATTATAAGAGTACAACTATAGTTATAGGTACATGCATTTCAAAGTAGATAAATGTATTTCATAAGCCTAAGATAAGTTTATAAACTTATTATAAGTATTCTTTATCAATATTGAAACTTATAACTCCTGGGTAAATTTCACCTAAGTGCCTATAATGAGCAATTATATCAGTGAATTCTAAGTAAACCCACTTAAGTGAAAGGGCTGATCAACTGGCCAAAAATGGCGCCTCAGCAGACCATATAGAAAAACAAAATCAAAAACGGTTTTCTAGCTTGGGAGACCAAAACCAAGGCCTTGCACTGGAGGAATACTCCGGGGCATGCACAAGCTAAGAAATGCATAAAGTACTAAAGTACTCATAAAGTAAAAGAGAACTCATGACATATTGTCACTCGGCAGAAACGGCGGAACTCATTTTGTGCTCATGTGAGGCAGCTTTCAAAAGAAGATTGCAGCATCTTGGAAAGACTGACATTACGCCTGGCTAGATAGCAATGGCAGCACCAGCCCCCTACAACTCCATGTTACAAAAATGTGACCATTTTTACTGGATTTGAGTCACTAGTTGCGATTTAGTTGCTAACGAGTTGAACGAAGAAGACCACAAAGACTGACGAAGACCGAAAAATTTATGGAAGTCGGAGGTTAGAAATAATTTTTTTTAAACGTCAAGCAAGTTATTAAAATGAAACTTTTTAAAATGTTTTCATTATTATTGTTATTATATGAGAATAATTATGATAAGTATTTTTATATAATAATTATAATAACTCTGATAAGTTTAAGTGGTAGGGGGCTGTTTGAGACGTATGACTCTTATAACAACACCGATTTCCGTAGAAATCGGTCACGTTTTTTTAGCCTTTCTCGTATCTAAGTGACAGGGGGCTGGGCAGCACCTAGGCAGGTGCTGGCTTTCTTTAAAAGCCTGATACTCTCCTAGTTAATACAGAGGGTCACATCACAATAGACCTCACTGGTCGCAGTGCTAAAGGGAAGAAATATCCTGAGACCCGTAGAACGAAAAAAAAACCCACTTACGACCATATTTTTTCGAAAAAAAATAAACAATGGTGGATTTTCAATCTCCATTCAACCGTTCATCAACTACCTACTACAATAAGATAGTCGCGATATCTCGAAAAACGTCAAAATGAGCTTTTTTTATTTTACTTAAGAGCTACATATACTTATTACACATTAGGGTTGATCATTTTAAAAAATTAAACAAATATAAAAAACATGAAGGGCCCAGGGAAAAAAGCATTAAAACTTAGTTTTTACTTATATTTCAATTTTGATGCCAACTTAATCCTAATGTTCTGAAGGAAAACAGGCTAAAATCCTATCTTTAAAATTAAATATACCAAGTGCTAAGGGGGGAAAACAATATATATGAAGAAAGTATGGAGAAAACCCATCAAATTCCACTTGATTAGAACAAGATGTTCAACAAGTCAAGCAGCTATACATTTTGTGTAATGAATTAAGCTTGACATCTTAGTTTTGAAATGAAATACCGTATTTGTTGGCCGATAAGACGCACTCCAAAATTTATCTATAAATTTTTATAAAAAAGTATGGTATGGGCTATAAGACGCACCCTGATTTTAGGTCAAATTTTCAAAGTAAAAAAGTGCGTCTTATCGTCCGGCAAATACAGTAACTAACACAATCAAAGCTTGATTTGACTTAATATTTAAATATCAATATAAGTACTTGATTTTTGCTTGACTTGATATTAAGCTAAATTAAAATTATAAGTTATCAAGGCAAACAGTGGATCCCTAATTTGAACATAGTTAAGCCTCTTATTTTAATGTCCATTTTAATTAGACGCAAAAGATCATAAGAAAATTGTTAGGCATATTATATTAAAAAAAATGATTTTCTTATTCTCCTGGATACCTTTGACAAATGGAGTTGTTCAACCTGGTTCAACCTACAAAAAATAACACAACCTACAACCATAACCAGCTGCCTACCGCTGTACAAGTTTGTGAGGAACTGTGGTATATCCTTGTAATCGTTTCGTAATTACTAGACTAAGCTTTTTTCTAGTAGATAGCTATTGTTTCCTATATTAATTAAATTTCTTTATATATAGAGTTTGTAAATGATTGCTATTCTTTTCTATTACAAGGTAGATGTTTTCACTGTCAAAAGCAAAGCATTAAAGATCCAAAAAAAAGCCTTAGAAGTTATATAGAGTTATATGGTTTATTTCCAGAGTCCTTCGATTGTTAATTTTCGACTGACTCATACTCATAGACTTTTCTTAAAAAATATCAAAATATCATAATATTATATGAAAATCAATTCATAAAGAAGCAAACTTCTTAAACATTTAAAAATAAATATAATAAAAGGGGCCACTTACTTTAATAAATAAATAAAATAATAATTAAAAAATACTTCACAACACTTGACTTAATTAAACTATACACAGACGAAAAGCACATCCATTACAAAACAATTGACAATCGAAATCTTTTAAATCATAACGTGTGGAGGCTGTAGAAGTGCCGAGGTCTTAAAATATGTATTTGAACGACATCTATGCGACATTATACTAATTATAATTAAACCGGGCTGCAAACCTTTAAAACTAAATCTGCCAAATCTGCTAAATCTTTCAGATTTTTCATATTTTTTGTATTTTTCTATATTCATGTTGGTAGCTGTTACGACGGTTACGGCATTTGTCAGGTATTAATGAAACCATTTTGTCCCTGAATACATTTATGTGGAATTAATTCAGGTGTTTTAATTATACTTGAACCGATAAGGATTAAATGAAATGCCTACATATCATTAAAGCAATTTGCTAGTTCAATTACGCAAAACAATCAACAACTCCAACATTTATTAGTCTCATCCAGGATCCAATGTGATTTTCACTTAACAAAGTAAAGGTAAATAAGTTGTCAAGACAAACATACAAATAATTTTTTTAATAATTTATTTGAAAATCATTTGTCATGCTTTTATTGCTCTAATATCGAAATTCAAAATGTTCTATACAAAAGTATCGCCTTTATTAGAAATAAAATCGAATGATCGCCGCATGTACACGCCACTTCCACGAAGGTGGTATTTTATATTATCAGTGCTTGTATATTTATTTTTCTATTGTTAACAGTGTTTTTAAAAATATGGGGCAAACTTTAGCCGAGCCAGTCACAACGAAAGAGTCAGCCTGTTGTCAAAATCACGATTATCGTGTAGGTTCAAGTTGTATGCAAGGATGGAGAATCAACATGGAAGATTCCCACACTCATATTTTGTCTTTACCCGACGATCCAGGAACGGCATTTTTCGCGGTTTACGACGGCCATGGAGGTAGTTATGACTCTAAGTTTCTACAATGTTAAGTTCTGTTCCCAATGAAGATAAAACCATACATTGCACGATACAAGTCCTGTGTAACACAAAAAAAGTTATTTAATATCACGCGTCTCTTGTGCCGTACAATGTACGGTTTTATTTTCATCGAGAACAAACCTAAAAATATCAAATTTTTCATATAGATTCATTAGGCTCGTTCGCGGATACCATACTGAACCGATAACGAATCAGTTCAAGGCAGATTTAGGATCATCGCCAAGCGCATGCAAGTTTATGAACCGTACGAGAGTTCGTTACCGATTCATAATTGGTTCTAGCGATCCTCAGATTTTTGTTAGAATGAAAAATTCGATCCTCTTACTCATGCGCAGTTTGCTAAATTATGGCTAATTCAAATCCAGTTTCGCTGTCATGCTGCGTTCACACGAATAAACTTTAGTAGCCCGTTTTTAGTTGATCAAAAAAAGTTGAATGAAGAATCTCGTGTGAGAACCGTAACCAAAAAAAGTTTGAACGAATCATCACACTAAGTTTTTCATTCAACTTTTGATCGATCAACTCAAGTTGACTCGTGTGAACGAGGCATCAACGTCTGTCAACGTTCAATTCAATTAACAATTTTCGTGGGTTCTCGTTAATCATCGTCTTACTTCCGACCATTTTCAGACTCGTTCACTGGAAAATAACCCTTAATCAGTTCATAAGCGTGTATGCGTTTGGCGATTATCCTAAATCCACTTGGATTGATTCGTTATCGGTTCAGTATCAGATCCGCGAACAAACTTATTATTATTCATTTCCCTAATTTTAGGTGCAAAAGTAGCAGATTTTGCTGGGAAGCATCTACACAAATACATAACAAAAAGAAATGAATACAAAGAAGGAAATATCGCCGAAGCCCTAAAGCAAGGCTTCTTAGAAATCGACCAAGCAATGCTTGTGGAGGAGTCATTAAAAGATGAGCAAGCCGGTTCCACCGCCGTTGTTTTACTTATTAAAGAAAATCGCCTCTACTGTGCCAATGTTGGGGATTCGCGAGCTATTGCTAGTATAAAGGGTCGAGTGGAAGCGTTATCGTTAGACCATAAACCTGGAAATGAGATCGAAATGCAACGAATCACAGCTGCGGGTGGTTGGATTGAACTCAATCGAGTTAATGGAAATCTAGCGCTATCAAGAGCCCTGGGCGATTTTGGGTTTAAACGAAATGAAAAAAAGTCAGCTGAAGAGCAAATCGTCACTGGTAAATTACATGTTTGGAACTTTTGTAGAAATTATTGTAACATTTTTTTTATTCTATAGCCTATCCAGATGTTGAAGTGCGTGATATAAATGAAGATTGGGAATTTGTTGTAATTGCTTGTGATGGTATCTGGGATGTACTTACAAATAAGGTATTATTTTAAAACTTTTGATTACACATATGCATCTAAATTTTTTTTAAATTTGACTTTTATAGTTAACAATTTCATTCCTAAATTTTGAGATTAATCTAAATCAGGGGTCGGCAACCTTTTTTGACTGTGGGTTAAAATCAACTAATATTTGAGTATTAAATAGACGTTTGGGTCAGTGGTATTTTCAATTTATAAAAAAGTTTTTCAGTGTATAAAAGGGTATCAGGCGTTTTGATCCCCATGACAAAAATATTTGGATTAAAATATTTCATGCAATTTTTTGAGTTCAATAACTAAGATTTTATATTTAAGTATTTTTGTTAAAAATGTGTTAAATTGACCCCCAATTATTTATTGAAATAGTGTTAAATTGACCCCCATGTGTTCGTGTTAAATTCGCAAAAACTGTGTTAATTAATGCCAAAAGGGTCCAGGGGTCTCCCTAGCGGGGGTTTGGGAGGGGAGCCCCCATCAAAAGAAATTATAGTCATTGTTCGTTTACCCGATTTTCATTCATTGACTGGATGTGCATTTCTTGACACCGCGAAGTTTTACACAAATGTTTAACATTAAAATTATGTAGCAAATACGATTTGCAGTTATTCTATGAGGATTTTTTGTCTGAGGATATTTTGCCGCGGGGATATTTTGTCCGGGGATCAAAACGCATGGAACCAATAAAAGATATATTATAAATTATATCAAGAAAATAATTACAATACGCTTAAAAAATTTTTTTTTATATTTATTTATTTTATGCCTATATTATTATACTTTATTGGAACTAAAGGGGGTCACTTATAATTATCAAACGGGTCACTTGGTAACCCGCGGGTCATGGGTTGCCGACCACTGATTTAAATTATGTATATGGTAGTACATTTATTTGGTAGTATTTATTTTTCGATGCAAGACGTTTTGGCGCCACTGAACCACTGAAGTTTTAAAAAGGAAACCGGAAGTTGATACAATAAAACAATGGAGCGAAACCCTTCGGGGGAAAACGCCTTGCGCCAAAACATCCCGCGCCAAAATGTCACGTACCGTTTATTTTTACGGGCCTCGTACACTTTCAGTTTTACTGCAAAATTTTCCATGTGTGCCGTCAGGGCTGTACGAAAAAATGTAAACTAAATGAAATTGCATAATTATCGCAAATATTTACGCAGTTCCAAGTCTATGCTTTGGGACCCACGTTTTCAATTATTATCTGCACAGTTGTACCGTCAACTGAGTACATATAGACATTTCTTGCAGTGATCAACAACTGTACCTTACTTAACAGTTATTCTATCGTACAGTTTTTAGCACCGTTATTTAATGCAATTAACTGTGCAGTAAAACTATCTAAGGGCTTTAACATGATTTTCCTATATCTAACGAATGACACGTTTGAACAATGAAAGTTCAATTCAAATACAACATCTAACATTGAAAAACCAATGCAAGCTCTAAGTTTTCCTTGTATTTCAATGCCTATACAGTAAAAATATATAGTATAATAGAGAATTGAATTTTAAAAATAAGAAAATAAGTTTCAAACTCTATGGGTCTTGGCGAATATGACGTGATTTTTCCCACAAGAAACAGTGCAAAATTGCTAGAAAATTGGATTAAGGGGGTCATCCCATGCGACGGCCTGTTTGTTAGGGTTTTTTTTAGGATTTTTTTTTTACGACCAGTAAATAAATAGAGCTTTAAGTTTAGTGTCGTTTATTAACATATATTTCGACAGTATAAATATAAATTTTAAGCTAAAAATATTGTGTAGAACATGAGTTACAGCGTTCTGAACACTCCCACCTCGAAAAAATGAGCTCGCACTTCCTCCACGATTCCGGCTGATTGGCTTATCCGAAACAAGAAAAAACAACGACGTTTTAATCTGTAAGCCTAAATGCACGGAATGAACTATTATCAAATGAATATACAAAAAATTGGACTTTTGGTAGACATTTGAAATAAAAGTTTATTCCATGCGTTTACATGTGTTAAGTGGTGTACCCAATAAATTTCAAGTCATTCGGTCAAGCCGTTTTTGAGATACGATGGAGAAAGTTTGAAAAACACGGTTTTGAGAAAAACGTGTTTAAAGTTTTAACTGCCAATTCAGCGCTCCGAGCAGCTCTTTCTTCTAGCTGTTGTATCTTTAAGACGACTTTGAATTTTCAAAAATCACTTTACTACCGTATTATAGACATGTTAAGAAAGTAATTTATGAACAACAAAAATTGATTTTTTGAGCTTATCACATGGGATGACCCTTAAGAATTAAGGACCCTTAGGATTGGGTGGTGGGAGAGGGGTTTGAGTCAAATCTTACTAGGAGGGGAAAGGGGGTCGGAAAATAGCCCAAAAGTACTCATGTATTTAATTCATGCCCCCTTAACAGCCCTAACTGGCGGCATTTTAACTCCCATTCACACTCGCAATCATTTTATTAGCACAGAGATGTTCCTCCTTCTATTCTATGCATGTATTTAACAAACCGTATATAAATATATAAGGGAAAAACGAATTAATGATTTGATTTTTAGGAAGTCGTGGCGTTTGTTAGAGAGCGAATCGCAAATATGGTCGATCCGGAAGAAATTTGCGAACAGTTGATGATGCGTTGTCTGTCTCCCGATTGTCAAATGGCCGGTCTTGGATGCGATAATATGACTGTAGTAATAATTTGCTTCTTACATGGACGTTCTTATGAAGATTTAGCACATAGATGCAAAGAAAGTCTTGATCATTTCAATGAATCGGATAGCGAGCGTAAAGAGCCTTGGAATAGTTACATTGACGATTGTAATATTTCTGCATGAAATTAGTGTTGTTAACTTAGCGGATTCTTCTCCATTCCTGTATTGTTTTAAGTTTTGATTTGTTATTTTTAAAAAAAAAATATTGTTTTAAAGATTTTATTCTTGCTCTTTTTTAAATTTGTCGTTTTAATATTTACTCACAAGTATTTTGAGGTAGTTTTAAAGCCTTTAAAATTTAATCATTTCAATAAAAACTGAAATAATTTAACTTTCACATATAGCTTAAAATTCGTTACGTGTGCAATTTTGTCAGTTTTAAGTTTTGTGTGAAACGCAATAAATAAAAATGTGATCAATTTTTTTTTAAATTTTCTAAAATTAGATATTGTGATACTAGTGTAAAATATTGTATCATGTGTTTTACTGATTAACTGAAAATCTTTGAAAAACAAAAACTTCCTCAAAAACCGAAAATTAGTTTTAATGTTGTTTTTGCATTCACAGAAAAAGGCTTTTTGGGACCATTTTTAATTTTGTTTTGTTTTTTTTTTATAATTTTGAATCCTTATCAATGCGTACAAATAATGTCTAACGATTGATTGAAATATTACCAGAAATAGCATTCGTGAATTTTATGTTTTGAGTAAAAAAGTAACATTTAAATTTTTGCTCAATTGATTTTATACTAAAAACAAAATTGTTATTGAATGAAAATTGTAAAATTTTAAAATAAATAAAATAGTTTCTTACGAAATAAATGGAAGATATTTAAGGTGACTCATCATCTCCTATCCCTTTTCTATCCTCAAATCACGAAAAATGGGAAGTTTTCCACACGACTTATACATGAGTTAACACGATTGATGGAATTTTATTGAAATGGAAGTCAATTCAATTAAATTGAAATGAAATTAAAGCAGTCGAAACTTAATATTTGAAATTTAAAATTAAATAGGGAACTTGTAAATTCAATGTTTGACTTGTCTTGATATTTAAACATTAACATTTGATTGGAGTTTAATTTGATTTTAAGTCAAGTATCTTTACTTGAAGAATGAGTCTTCAACTATTGATATTTTTTTTATTTTAATAGTTATATTTTCAATATGTAGGTATATTGGACAATAAGCAAATCTGATCTATAGTCAGGTTGTTCAACTCCGCCCCCATGGCTAGGCTACCAAAATTACTTTTATTTAAGATTCGCTATTTTCAATGAAAAGATCAATATAAAAGTTATAACAAAATGAAAAACCGACTTCAAAATAAATAAAAAAAATAATGGCGTATCCTTGCAGTGTCTACAACTTACAAATGATAAGGATGATATAATGAACAACTGTTGTTATTTTTGGAGTTGGTGTCAGCCAAGGAAATACGACTATATTGGTACTTAGCTATAAACGAAAATACGTTATGAAATTTAATTTTCAATTTTGTTATACAATATACTGGTACTGTGACAATATCTAGCGACCTTTGAACTACAAAATACCAATAACTAACTAAACCATTTTACAAATTAACGTTAATATTTTTTTCCTTGGCTGGCACCAACTCAAAAATTAACAATAGTTGTACATTATATCATCCTAATAATTTTTAAGTTGTAGACACTGCAAGGATAAGCAATTTTTTCTTTTACTTTTTAGTGCATTTTTTGTTTCAGATTTTTTATTTATTTTGAAGTCAGTTTTTCATTTTGTTATAATTTTTATTTGTTTCCCGATTTTAGTGATCTGAAGTTTGATAACTGATTTTATTTCTTTGAATATGGGTAAACCTACGAAACGCGCTGCTCATATGAGGCAGCGCCATTAAATGTTAAAAATTACTACTTCATCCCCTTTTGCTCTTAAGGGTTGAAAATTTTTGCTTTTAAATATAATGAAAGATAAGTGGAATACTCTTTCCAATAGAAACAAAATCATTAAAATTCGATGATTCAGTTAAACGTCACTATTTCATCCCGTATTTTCATCCTTAGGGGGTGAATTTTTTTCTTCAAATTGAAATGTGAACAATTTAAAGGTACGATGTACGTAATAGAAAAAAAATTATCAAAATCGGGTTAGCCAATAAAAATTTATAATTTTATCCCTAATTTTTTACCTCATTCATACGAGTGAAGTTTTTTTATAAAAATGGAAATGAGATTAATTTTAAGTTCTACAAAAAAAAATATCAAAATCGAGCTATCCAATAAGATGTTAATATTTCATCCCTTAGTTTTCAACCTCTTAGAAGTAAACGATTTCCTTCAAATAAAAATGGGACCACACAAAATCGGTTCACCCAGTCAAAAATTCTGAGGTAACAAACATAAAAAAAAATACATACAGTCGAATTGAGAACCCCCTCTTTTTTTTGGAGTCGGTTAAAAATTGATCAAAACATCAACTTCGTTTCAGACAACCATTTCAATGATAAATTTCATGGAAGTGTTGCTTACGCGTTTCAATTTGATTGAATCACTAAAATTGACTCGTGTAAATCCGCTATATTAATATCAATTTCAAATTAATAGCTCTATTCGTTTCTGAAAAAAATGGTTTCAGCAGATGCCCGGACAACCAAGTGTTGGGGTTCCGGTTTTTTTCTGTTGAAGGTACGGAACTCTAAAAACACAATCATTTCAAAAATACATATTTATTATTCAATAAATTATTTATACATAATTTCACTACAATAATATTATCAATTTTCATTGCTACTAGCTTTTCTATTTTTCAAAATGCTGCTAATGAAAAATTCCCCGGCTTTATAAGAACTGCGAACAAGTGGCCCACTAGCAGTATACAAGAAACCCATTTCTCCACCAATCTTTTCCCAATACTTGAACTTTTCTGGGGTCACATATTCTATGACTTTTAAATGCCTTTTGGTCGGCTGCATATATTGTCCAAGAGTAAGACATTCCACACCGGCTTCTCTTAAATCTGACAAATTAACCAAATTAATTTTAGCAATTAAAATAAGCATAAAAAAACATACCCTTTAAAGTTTCTAATATTTGTTTATCAGTTTCTCCCAACCCTAACATAATTGATGATTTCGTTATTACGTTAGGATTTTCAGTTTTCGCTGCTTTTAACATTTTTAATGATTGCCTATAATTAAAAAGGTTTTAGAAATATTTGTTAAGAATTTAAAAAAAAATTATTCTACCTATATTTAGCACGTCGATCTCGTACGAAAGGTGTTAAAAATTCAACAGTTTCGATGTTATGGGCATAAACATCCAATCCAGAGTTCACGACAATTTTAACAGAATCTTCGTTTCCTGCAAAATCTGGTACTAAACACTCAACCATCAGTGACTGCTTTCTACAAATAAAACGGAAATAAAAACGAGAGTTATATAAACATCGTAATTTGGTTATGAGAAAATATTAAGTCTGTTTCAGATGAAAATAAAACCGTACATTTAATGCGTAAAACACAAAAACTTGCCATAAGTTTTTACTGAGCATAGCTTGTATCGTACAATGTATGATTTTACTTTCGTCTCGAACAGACGATGATATTGGATATTGGATGATATTGGAACCATTTGCTGGCACTAATAATATACATAATATGATTCTGAAAATTTCAGATCGCCGACTCAATTGGTGTCTATAAAATTCGTTTTTTATAATTTTATATAATTTATCACACTGTAAAATGATCGCTTCATTGGTTCTGTTTTCAATGTCATTTTCAATCCTATTAAGGGATTAACTTATTTATCAACCTTGAAATTTTGTAATTAATCGAAATTTTTCTCATCAAATACAGAACATAGAATAAAAATCATGGTTAAATTTAATTTCAATCAAATTTCATTAAATTTCAGTTAGTTCATCTAAATATTTGAACTACATTTCTAGAACGAGATATTAGCTATTTCATATGGTACGTACGTTTCTTTGTGGAATAAAATATATTTGTGCTACTTTAAGACGTGAAAACCTTTCATTTCGTATGAAAAATGGATCGTCTACAATAACGTTAATCGAACAAGATCAGCCGCTTTCTTGCCTTTATGAAAATACAAAAATGTTAAATGTGTCGAAAATGCTTATTTTGCACTTCATGTTAAAACTGACCGTATACTGAAAGTTGTAAAAAAATTACACGAAATTGGTTTCTATAGCGACCTAAAAGTAGCGCCTACCAAATCTTAAAAGAAAAAAATTCTTACATTAACAAAAGAATGACGAAACAAAACTAACGCTAACTACCTGTGCAAACCGAAAGAACTTTATTGCCAACCCAATATTATAACTCCCGCAGGCTCTCTGATACATGCTCAGCATTCTTGTCTTTTTGGAACTTTGCATATACAAATCATACATATTTTGTTGTTGATGTTTATGAAAATGGTGAATCATGGTGATAACAATTTTTATAAACATCAATCATACAAGGCTGCAAAAAGATAAAAATGCTGAGCATGCATCAAAGAGTCTGAGGAAGCTATAATATATGGCTTCGCAACCTGATATTCTGTTTGCATTCATTGTAAATCCCGATCCATTACCCCTCTAACTATATATACAGGGTGTACCAGCTACACCGGCCAGTAGAAGTTTCCGGAGAACCTGAAATAATAGAAAAAAATTGGGATTAAAGCCTAACTGGATTGGAGCTATCTTCCTAAAATATTTTTAGTTTTTATATATATATTTATAATTCTGAGAATCTTTCAAAATAACAAGATTTCATTTAATACTTGAGGTTTTCGAGAGAAAAAAAAACTTTTTTTGGAAATTTCGCATCAAACGGAAGTCTTATAAAAGGTCCGTAACTCTCACATTAAATGTGTAGGAAGCTCGACATAGGCTCGTTTGAGAGCTCAAAGAACTTTTTGTTACTAAGTACCTCAAAGTGTATCATAAAGTAACACGTGCTGAATTGTGCAAAAAATCAATTTTTTTAAATGGCACCACCTAATTTTATTTACCTTGTTTGGTTCTTCTTAAAATTCCCCACATTTACATAATTCATATCCCTATAGCCAAGTATAAGAGTTTTCGAGTTATCGTTGAAAATAAGAAAACTCAGCGTTACATCCGTAATCTATAATCTATTTGTATGCTGTATGGTCAACAGTAGTTGGCCATGTTTTCAGGTAGGATTTATTTAGTCGAAACAAAACAAATAGGGAATGCCATTTGAAATAACGATTTTAGTGTCGACTTCTGGTATAACCGGAAGTGTCCGAAAACTACAAATATTTTAGGAAAGTAGCTCGGTAGATCCAATCCAGTTAGGCTTTAATCCCAATTTTTAGATTTTTATTATTTCAGGTTTCCGGAAACTTCTAATGGCCGGTCTAGCTGGTACATCCTATATATCAATATATTTTATAATTTTAGGTAAATTATAAAATAATAAAGTAGGGTAGATTATGTTACGTTGTTACATGTTATTATAAGTAATGTGATATTGTGTGCACACTGGGTTGTTATATTATTAGCACCAATATATCAAGCAAATATCATCTTAACATATTTTCATGACCAAATTACTCTACGTATAACATTAGAACCTTTTGTTTAAAAAACTACAAGTACTTACTGCTTCTTTATTTCCTGCACGGTTTTAGCAATATGCGCTGCACCGCCATCGGGTAAATCTTAAACATAAAAAATAAACATTATTTCTTAAAAATATTAATGAAGAAATATAAAATATACCATCTCGATCCACCGAAGTTAAAACAACGTAATCTAAACCCCAAGAAACGATTGCACTTGCCGTATTTAGTGGTTCATTTGGATCTAAAGGAGGAGGATTTTTCGAAGTTTTCACACTACAAAATCGACAGCCTCGTGTACACGTATCTCCCATTAACATAATCGTGGCGGTTGCCGTTGAATGCTCGCCTCCACCCCAACATTCCCCAATATTAGGACATCGAGCTTCCTCACAAACAGTGCTCAGATTCAATTTCCTCAACTGCTCCTTTAACTTGCTGAAATTCGGTCCCGTAGGAATTGTAGTCTTGAGCCAAGGAGGCAATCGCAGTCGTTCATTTTCACCTTTTTCACGTCGCAATTTCCCATCATAATCGGACCAATTCTTAACCTCTTCGACAGGCTTTGTGATGAAATCATCGAAACTCGGCCCGTTTTCTAGACGACGTCGTATTTTTTCAACGGCATTTGAAGAACTGTACGATTGCTGCATTAATGGAAGAATTAAAAATAAAAATAGCAATATATGCAATTTTTATACCTGAGCATTTAGATTTGCAGTTTTATTCAAAATATTATATAAACGAGGTCGATTCATTTTTGTAAAAGATGAACAAATATTTAAGAATTATTGAACTGATAACCTTTAGATGCTTTTCCCGATAACCCACATTCTATTTAATTTTGCCAAAATTTGAAAAATATAAATAATTTTGATGACATAAATTAAGAGCATTAAGATTAAGACATAATGAGAAACGTAATATTTAAGTCTTTCAATACAATTAAATATAGAATAACAGAAACTTTAAAAAGCTTTAACTATAAAAATTATAGCGATTATAGTATATAAAAATATAATACACAAAATTTATAATAAATTCCTTGTGGTAAAATTTAAACTTTAATAAAATAAATAAGGAATAAGGTCATTGATAAGGAACTGTCAGAAATGAATTATTAACCATAAAATTTAAATAATAATTAAAATATATTAAAATATAATAACATTTAAAAGTATATTTAATAATTGTACTTAATATTGAAATTTGTTGAAAATATTTTAAATAAATCCAAATTAAACGCAAAAAGAAAATGTAGTTAAGTGAGTTAAGTAAAGTTGATAAAGGTTTGAATCTATGCTACAATAAACGAATTTGATTGGTTGAAACCTGCATCGACTGTGATTGGTGCAAATAAATCTCCGAAAATGAAAGAGGACGCTAAACGCCATTCATTTGCATTTGGCATTTTCAAACAGAAAATTTTGCGAAAAACAAGTGTTTATTAAATGTTTTAACGAAAAAATCTTACGATATCGCTAGTTCATTGTGAGTGAGGTTATAAATCGGTTTTTCTACAAAAGGGTTTCATTCATTTATGAAAAATGAACGAACTCGCAACACCTTTAATAAACTCGTCTATGCGTTTCTCGGGGATTATGGACAATTTGAACGAGTCAATTAGTAATGTTAGTTTAAATCGTTCGAATATAATACCTAGAAAGTTGAATTTCGACAGTCCAAAACCTGGTCAACAGACCTTGGCGTCAGCATCAACACCAATTCAAGGCATTTTGAATGCCCATAACAAGCATCTGAATGAATCGTTCGGCCTGTCATTTAAAGAGCAAACTGTTATCGATACATCAGCCACACCAACAACAATTCGAAACACATCCTTATTAAACGTAGAAGGTATTTTTCTAGGACTAATTTCTTTGCTTTTCATTAACAAGTGATTCTTATTATTTTAGATCATCATTTGAAGAAAAGAAATTTCTATAAAATTTCTCCTATTTGTAAAGCAGATGCATCGCAGGAAAACCCAGCTAAACGTATTAATCTTGAGGTAAATATTACAAGAATTATCAATTTTATATTAAACATTAACCACAATTACTTTTTAGTCTTCAAAAGTCACCCTGTATGATTCACAGTTTGTTGAAATAGACGTAATAGGACGTGGGCATTTTGGAACCGTATATAAATGTCTTCATCGCTTGGATGGATGTTATTATGCTGTTAAAGTGATTCCTGAAAAATCTGTTAGCGCGTAAGTAAAAATAAAAGTCAGCTATGATACGATTGCAGTTTACTCTTTAAGAATAATTGTCTTGAAAGATATATAGTAGACGAAGTATACAAACGTATTTCTTGTAAGGAGGGCGGCTGAATCTTTTCTATTATTCGTGCCACATACTTAAAGAGAATATTTAAGAAATAACCAATATATCATTTAGAGATTCAGTTATACAATGGATATGTAAGGAAAATTGTAGAAAAACTTTTTGATATTTGAGGTGATTTACCAGTTGCCTGGTTACTAGGTATACATATTTATTTACGACAGTAAATAAAAATTATAACATAATGAAAAACCGATTTTAAAATAAATAAAAGATCTTCAACAAAAAATGCACTAAAAAGCATAAAAAATAATTGCGTATCCTTGCAGCGTCTACGACTTACATATTATTAGGATGATATAATGTACAATTATTGTTATTTTTGGAGTTGGTGTCAGCCAAGGAAATACGACTATATTGGTACCTACTTAGGAATAAACGAGAAAACCTCATGAAAAAATTTTAAATGACCTTTATTACATAGTACTGTGACAATATTTAGCGACCTTTAAACTACAAAATACCAATAACCAACTAAACCTTTTACAAATGAACATTCATATTTATTTCCTTGGCTGACACCAACTCCAAAAATAACAATAGTTGTACATTATATCATCCTAACAATGTGTAAGTTGTAGACAATGTAAAGATACGCAATTATTTTTTAGTGCATTTTTTGTTTAAGATATTGTATTTATTTTGAAGTTGGTTTTTCATTTTATTATAATTTTTATTTATTTCTCAATTTTTAGTGATCGGAAGTTTGATAACTGATTTTATTTTTTTGAATATGGGTAAACCTACGAAACGCGCTGCTCATATGTGGCAGCGCCGTTAAATGATAAAAGTTACTACATCATCCCTTTTTGTCCTTAAGGGTTGACATTTTTTGCTGTTAAATGTAATGATAAAACTAAGTGGAATACTCTTTCCGATAGAAAAAAAAAATTATTAAAATTCCATGATTCAGTTAAATGTCACTATTTCATCCCCTATTTTCATCCTTAGGGGGTGGATTTATTTCGTCAAATTGTAATGTGAATAATTTAAAGAGTATTCATTTATATAAGATTAATTTTAAATTATATTCTACCAATAAAAAAATTAATTATCAAAATCGAGCTTCCCAATAAAAAGTTAAGATTTCATCCCATAATTTTCAACCTCTTAGCAGTGAACTATTTATTTACAATTAAAATGGAACCACACGGGAAGCAACAGCTTCAATAGAAACAAAATTATCAAAATCCGATGATTCAGTTAAACGTCACTATTTCATCCCCTATTTTCATCCTTGAGGGTGGATTTTTTTCTTCAAATTGAAATTTGAACAATTTAAAGGTACGATGTACGTAATAGAAACAAAACTATCAAAATCGGGTTAGCCAGGAAAATTTATAATTTTATCCCTAATTTTTTACCCCTTATGAGTGAAGTGTTTTTAATAAAAATGGAAATGAGATTAATTTAAAGTTATGTTCTACCAAAAAAAAAGTATCAAAATCGAGCTATCTAATAAGAAGTTAATATTTCATCCCTTAATTTTCAACCCCTTAGAAGTGAATGATTTCCTTCAAATAAAAATGGGACCACAGTAAATCGGTTCAGCCAGTCGAAAATTCTGGGGGTATCAAACATAAAAGAAAAACATACAGTCGAATTGAGAACCTCCTCTTTTTTTTAAGTTGGTTAATAAAACGTACTGCTCTCTATGAAAATCAATTCTTACAGAGTAAACTTGACAAAAATTGTATCTAATATATCTTTTGATTAATGTTCTTTTTCTTTTTTAGCAAACAAGCAAAAAAAGAAGTTCGAGCCAATGCAATTCTTAGTCATAAAAACATTGTTAGTTATTACAACTCTTGGATAGAAGATAATCATTTTTATATTCAACTTGGATATTGCAATGAAGGTTCACTAGCTGATCTAATCCAAGACCATATCGAGAATAATATTAAAATGACAGAGAACGATCTTTGCCAAATGTTACAGCAACTAGCCGAGGGCTTAGCACATATCCACTTTAAAGATTTGGTTCATTTGGACATAAAACCAGCCAACATTTTTATCACACGAGAAAGAAAAGCCAATACGTCCCAATCGTCAGATAGTCTCGGATTTAACGAATCGGACGATTTAAATGAACCGTCCTGGTTTTCAAACGACGAAGAAATCTGTTATAAAATTGGAGACTTCGGTCATGCGATCCTCGTCAACGCTAATTCTTTGGATGTGGAGGAAGGCGACAGTCGATATCTATCCCGAGAAATTGTACAAGAAGACTATTCAAACCTACCAAAGGCCGACATTTTTGCGTTGGGTCTAACAATCTATGAGGCGGCCGGGGGAGGCCCGCTTCCAAAAAATGGAGAGCAATGGCATAAAATACGAGATGGAATATTAGAAAATATACCATATTCACAAACATTTAATTCTATCCTTAAACAAATGATCGATGCCGATCCAAAACAACGGCCATCTTCTACATGCATCTTACAACATCCATATTTACAATCAAGAAATTTATTAAAAATTTCCAATTTTTCATCATTTAAAACAAATAACAATAATACATGTAATTTAGAAGATGTAAATCATATATTAAAAATTAGAACAAGACTTGTAAGATCTTCGATTTAAATGATTTTTTTTTCAAATATTTAAATTTCACTTATAACATCTTGGTTACATTTAATAACATTAATGAAAATATGTAATTGAATGTTAATTGTTTCTAACAAAAGCGTTGTGCCTTTTTTCTTACATTGTGATATTACCTTATTTTTAAGCGCACAGAGTGGTGTTTTCCTTCCTGTATACGAAGTGCGAAATAATTTTATTACTTGATAAATTTATATTTTTAGAATGAATATGAAATAATTTTCTTACAATTGTAAAAAGTTAATTTTTTTGTAATTTAAGCAGATACGTTGCAATTATCAATTGAATACTAATAAATCAATTAATTCAACTATTTAGTTATGGTTTATTTGTTTCGTGATCCTTTCGTTATTCCAACCGTTGGTAAAATCAGACTTTTTTCCTATTCAAGGGTGTTCCCAATATTACTAAAACTATTAACAGACTTTAATTAAATTTAAAATAATACTAATCTTAAGGGTTAATATTTAATATACGAAAAAATTATCAGGTGATAAGACCACAGTTATATGTTTCAAAATTTTATTTTTTACAACTTTTCGTCGATATTATTTCGACTTCATCAGATATATAACAATAACTGACAATTTCTAAAAATTAAATTAAAAAATTTTACCTTAATAATACATAAATAAGAACTATGAAAAATTAATACCCAAAAATTCATTACGATCCAGTTTTTTATTTACAATTTAACATATGTCCAAATGATACTTTAATTTTAATAAATAAATATATAAATTGAATGAACATATGGTATGACTGTTTTAATAGACTATTTCACTTTTATTTTGACGTGATAACGTCTTATAAATTGATGAACTATACAGCCAGTCTGAAAAAGTGTCACGTTCCATTTGAGGCTGTGCGTGCAAGCGAGAACGCGATACAAGTGATAGAGAGGCACGATATTATTGTTGAATCCTAGACAACGTGTTTTGTCTTTTTTTTCTACAATTTACTTAATAGTATTTAAAATTGATTCTTCATAATTTTCAGTTTGATTCATTTTGAAAAAATTGTTAATTTTCAATTAACTGCTTCTTTGTAGGTATTATACAAAATAATGTCCATTCAGTGATAATAATTCAATTCATAAAAGTATGCAATTTTTCCTCAATGTTTCTTTATGATGTTATCACGTAAAACTATCGTCCGTAAACCGACTTTACAGACAACCAAATTTTAATTTAATTTTTATTGTCTGTTTTTGTTAGATATACATGATGAAGTCGGAATAAGACCGACGAAACGTTGTAAAAAAGAAAAATAAATTTTTAAAACATATAACTGTGGTCTTTTCATCTGATATAATTTCTTCGAATATTAAATTTAACAGAAAAATCAAAATTGTTTTATGTATTTTAAAATTTTTGGTCTTTAGGAATAGCCATCCTAAAGCTGTCCCTTTTGTTATATGAATAATTTTTTGTCAAAAAGTTAGTGGGAATAGCACTGAAATTAATTATAATAAAATTGTAATTGTAATTAAACCGGAGTTAGAGTTATTATTAAGAGTTATTATTTAGAGTTATTAAACTCGCTGAGTAAGCGAGAAACCTCTATAAGGGAGAGTACTTGCTAGGTCTAGCTATTTCAACCCTCGTAAAAGTCGTTTCTCAGTCGTAGACTCGACAACTAATCTCCTTCGTACACAAGGCTACGCAAGTCTTCGATACTCGACACTTCGTATTTGCAGTATTTCTTATAAACCCTTATAAGCGAGAAAGGCCACTTCAGTACCTCTATAAGGGGTCATCCATAAACCACGTGACATTCCTAGAGTGGGATTTTTTTTTGTTTATTTAAGGTCGCATCAACTACTATGGTCATTAGCGACCGTCGAATCTGAAAACCATGGATGACCATGGAAAAAATCTTGGACTTTCATTTGGATTCGAACGCAGGACCACTGGCGTATAAGGCAACTATCTAGTTAACCACGCCACTAAGTAACCTGGGGGGTATGTTCTTGTGTACATAGTTATACATAGGCGTTACATAGTAGCTATGAAGGAAGGGTTCAAAAAGTACGTAAAACGAGTTAGCAAGTTTATGCATGACCTTTAAGTTAGAAATTTAAATTAAAAATAGATAATTGTTAAGATATAGATATTAATAAATGATACCAATAACAAAGTACCAAAGAAATCCACTCACAACGTGGTAAACAGACTGTCGTCAATATCCCCCTCCCGTACGGTACCACAAAAAATTAATTAGAAGTACAACGTAGTAATTGATAACCACAAGATAATTTACGGAATATCTAAGAATTTATTATGATAGTCAGAGTATTATTTTTAAATAATTTAATAGAAATATTAAACCTTCTTAAGGTCACTGGAATCGTATTATTAAAAAGCAGGGAAACACAAACATTAAAAGATTTACCTAAGGTCTATAAGGAAATCCTGGAAATTCCTTTTAGTGAAAATACTCCATAAGCGAAAGAGATTGCGGTTCTTTGAGCTTTTACTTACCTAGGTTCGATTGTAGTTTTAAACGGTTCCACACAAAATTAAACGACTCCAATTATTATTGTTCAACAATGGCATATTATACATGGTATCTTTAATGAGTTATTCGAGATGGGATTGTAAAGGCTTATAATATAAAAATTAGGTACTATATTCATATAATAACTTCATATTTATTTTACCAATTATTAAGGAATGTTAAAACTTATCGACAATAGTTTTTCATAACAATCAATTGTAAACTTAACGACTAATATAAATATTTAAAGTATACATTTTTTCATAGAACTTATATTTGTTTCAAATATTCAAATACAAGTAATATCACAATAATTACATTTTTTTTTTCAATAAAGACAATAACGTAGCTAAGATGATACACAGAATAGAACTGGTAATTTAAGTATGTATACATAATTAAAAGATTTTTTAAAAGAATGTTTAGGAGATAAATCTAAAATATGACCAGCAAATGATATACACTAGGATGTTCTTTAGATAATATTTAACCTACTGTTAAAATATTAAAACGATCCGCTTAAGGAGGTTGGTCCAGATTACAAAAATAATTTTGATTTTTTTACTTATGGCGACTAAAAAAAAGTTTATTTATTGATTAAATAATAACATCTTCATAAAAAAAAAAACTATCTCTGTTAAAGATAAAACGATTTTAAATAATAAAATCACAATTTAGAGAAAATCGATGATTACTTCTCAAGTAATAGAATTAAAATTATGTAAAATCTAACAATTTAAACGGTTTGTCCGACTAAAAGGCAAACTCACACAGATTCACTTTTGTTAGTTGATTCCTATGCGATCACATTGTATACGGTATGTGCGTAGTTTATGCATTGAGAACCTTATCTTTCCCATGTCATAAGCATGGGGCTCTCCTTTACGTCTCATACCAAAAAAAAAAAAAACGGGACCAACCTCCTTAATAACTGTTCAAAAGTTATAACAATTTCAAAATCCAGCATTCTAACATGTGTTTTTATAAAAGATTTGTGAACTCAATAGATTAAGTTTCTTTAAAGAAATTTGAAAAAGATGACAAATGTTTTAAATTTTCAAGTTATTTGAACAATATAAAAATTTGGTTAACATTTGAGCCGCTCAGTGCACACATCGATTAACTCCACTTTTTCAATTTTTACAAATTTCCATGTCAAAACACTTGGTTGACTCCTAACTTTATATATCCGAAATAAATGTTTCTAATAATAAGTAATAACGGATCTAAATGACAATTTGCTTTTTAGCTTTTCCATAAGAGACAATGTATTTCAGAAGTCTATTTTATCAATTTACTCAATTTTTTGCATTACAGAGTTAATCGATGTGTACACTGAACGGCTCATTTACAAGATCCGAACCTACATCGACTATCACCGAGTTGATAATAGAATGAAACATATGTTATCATGATAAAATATATTAAAAATTAGTCGTTTTAAAAAAAAAAATTTTAATATATTGCAAAAAATAGAAAAAAATTTACACATCACAGGCAACTGCGATGTTAGGTCCTTTATTAGGTCCAACAGTATACTTACCTCGGATCTCTGTCACACATTTCCACGCGTATTTAAAATTTTAATCTTTAAAATTCGCTAACCCCTAATAGGACTGAACTTTTTGAAGACAACCCTATATCAACGTGTTCGCAATAAAACAGCGCTTATGATAATATAATTTTTTTTCTCTATTATCTTGATGTTGCAATATTTTATTAAAAACCTTTTTTTTAATAATTAAAAATAGTCTGTCCTGGTTTTTTTAGCCAACCCATTTTTAATATATTTTCTAATACACTAAATTCATGATAAAATATGTTTTATTCTATTAGCAACTCGGTAAAGATCGATGTAGATTCGGATCTTAGACTAAAACTATTTATTTACTTCGCGACAATAACTTTTGATCCCGATTGTATCTCCTATACATCCTTAATTGTTAAACATTTTACTGAGCTATACTTGATAAAAATTATATAACTAATTAATTTTAGTTTATTGTGAAGTAAATATTAACTTTAAAGAAAGTAACAGAAAATTTCTTATAATAGATGAAATCAGTCTTAGCAACGTAACTGGATAAGGCACAAGATAATTCAAATCATTATAAAAAAAAATCTATAGGTATATCTTTTCGAGCACTAAAAAAGAACCATAAACGATAAAATATAATATACGAAATAAAATTGAATTGCTTTTCATAAGTAATGAATAACGAACTTTAAAAATTACATAGATGTACGTGATGATCGTAATTTTCTTTTAGATGTTGTTATTAGTGGAGATGAATCGATTCCATTAAATGAATTGTTATTATTGAATTTCGAGGATAATGAGTTAATGCATTTAGAAGCTTCTGTTAGTTGCTGTGTTAACATTCCAATCGCTGCCTGTTTTTCGTGTAGATCACGAGTTAATTGAGCTTTACTTTTTGTTCCAAACGGACATAAATAAGGATGCTGTAAAATGCACGCTGGCGATGGCCGTTGTTCCGGATCGGCATCAATCATTTGCTTGATCAAGCAATTGAATTTTTTACTGTATGGAGTGTCCTGCAGTTTTCCATCACGAATTTTATGCCACAAATCCCCGTTTTTCGGTAGTGGGCCACCTCCAGCCGCCTCGTACATCGTTAAACCTAACGCAAATATATCAGCCTTTTGTAAATTTGAATAGTCTTCCGATAAAATTTCTTTTGGTAAATAACGACTGTCGCCTTCCTCGACCTCTAATAAACTCAGAGACGTGGCATGTCCAAAGTCACCAATTTTATAAATGATTTCTTCCTCGTTCGATATCCACGACGATTCTTCCAAATCGTCGAAGTCGTCACAATTCGAACTATCTGCCAACATTGAATTGGAACGAGTTTCCCGAGAAATAAATATATTGGCTGGCTTAAAATCCATATGAACCAAGTCTTTGGAATGGATGTGACATAAACCATTCACTAATTGTAACAATAAACGTCGTAACTCATTTTCAGTCATTTTAATGTTGTTTTTACGGTGGTTTTCAATTAGATCTGCTAGTGAACCGCCGTTACAGTATTCAAGTTGAATGAAAACGGAATTGTTTTCAATCCAAGAACTGTAATAACGAACCACATTTTTATGACTGAGAACAGCGTTGCATCGGATTTCTCTCAAAGCATTTTGCCTGTAAAGAAAAAATGGATTAGTAAAGATATTTTAAAAACATTTATGAACTTAAGACACTAAGTTTATACTAAGATGAGAGATGATAAGCGATATATCGCTAGAAAGGTTCGTGGCAATGGACGAGAAATCTGTGCCACCTGGGCGATAAAAATGTCGTCAACTCTAAGTATCGTACGATAAATCGTTTAAGCAACCCATAATCAATACTTCGAGAGATATGCCACCGATATGGTGTTAAGTCGTGCGAATGTAAACCGTTTTTATTACCTCCCTTCAAATTGTCGTATAACGACATATCGCTTATCGTCTTAGTATAAACGTCACAGTTTGCACATCTAATACTTACTGTCGAACAATGCCATCAGGAAGTATTTTAACCGCATAATGACATCCATCTAAACGACGTAAACATTTATAAACTGTTCCAAAATGTCCACGATCTAATAATTCAACTTCTACAAATTGGGATTCGAATGTTGTATTCAATTGAGAATCGTTACTAGTCTAAAACAAACAAAAATTATTGATAACATTAAATTAATACTATATATGTAATAAAATAAAACTAAAGTATAGTGAAATTTCTCTTCTTCTAATCTAATACTCATGAAAAGTTGCTTTGATATAAGTGTAATAAATACTTCCAAAATTTCAATTTTTTCTGGTCAAGGTTTGAAGTATATTCATAATCGATTTTTAAAACATATATTACATGATAAATCCTATACTAACACTGTTTTATATATCTTAAATATGTATATATAATATTTGATGATTCTTAGGGGCCATTCATAAATTACATAAGGCATTTGGGGGGGGGGGGGGGGGCTGAATATTATCAATTCTTTATATTGGCAGGAGGGGGGGGTAGACAATCTGATTTTATGTATAATTTTAAATTGAAAATTTTACTATTATGCACTAAGAATGGCTCTGATTGCACAGTTATTTTATAAATATGTCCATTTTTACAAAAAAATTTTATGAAGGGGAAGGGGTGAGTTTGATCTTATGATATCTTACAATAGGAGGGGATGGATTTAAATAAGCCTCAAAAATGTCTTACGTAATTTATGAATAGCCCCTTATCCGCTTCGTTGAGCGTATTTAAGTATGTTTGGGGTAAGGAAAATATTTTAAAACTAGTAAAAGCTCGGCAGTCAACAAAATTGACTGCTGTTTTAGTGCATGGTATCAGTGTATAATGTGGACTATTTGAATTCTGTGCCAACTTCACTCCATTGGTTGGCACTGTTAGGCAAGAAACCATAGCGACATTTAATTATTATTTAATATTAATAAGTTGGCATAGCGACATTCTGCACGCCAAGATAGGGAAGTTATATATATATGAATAATGGAAAACAACACAGACATAATTAAACGAAATTAAATGAGTTACTGCATTCTTAACATTTTTTTTTCAGTTTAAAACGGCATCTCTATTGTTCATAGCTTTTATAGTGCGGCATCTTGATCATACGACATCTGATGCCGGAGTACTACTCACACCATGCTACGAATTTTATATGTACCTAAACCTTAGCACAGGATACATTAGAATAACCATGTTAATTATTTTTTTTTACTTCGAAGGGTACTTCAAAACATTATCAAAGAAAAATTTATATTTTGGCAATGGTATAAACTTAAGCCAAAGCAAATTTCCGTAGTATTGGTGTTTAACATAGGAAATTATTTACACAAACCAACTCCTACTTTACAGTTCCTATAGCATAAATTAGAGATGCAACGAATATTCGGCCGAATACTAACTAACCGAATACTAAATCATAACAAAATAAATGTTTAATTTGATATTAAATATATTTAAATTACAAATTAAAACTGAAAATCAAAGGGAGAATTAATTATGCTCAAGCTTTGAGTTTAGAAACCCCCACTTATATGTGACTTATATGGATCTAGTGTCCGATCTAGAAGAATACTTTGTTAATAAATTTCAATTTCGGTTGCCGTTAAATTTTTCATTTTTTTTTTTAATAAAAAATAATGCGTCTCGTGATACGATTTACTGAGAAATGAAACGGCCGAATATTCGGTTAAGTCACTATTCGTTGCATCTCTATTCCTTAGTTAACCCACAATCTACTGTTAAAATAGTTGACTACACCGTGCAAAAGTTATAACAATTTTAAAAAGTCCAAATTTGTCAGAATTGAATTGCATTTGACAATTACCACCTATATTAGTTATACACAATCGACACAGATATAATAAAACGAAATTAAATGGGTTAGTGCATTCTTAACATTTTTTTTTTTTCAGTTTAAAACGGCATCTGTATTGTTCATAGCTTTTATAGTGCGGCATCTTGATCATTCGACATCTGATGCCGGAGTACTACTCGCACCATGCTACGAATTTGATATGCACCTAAACGTTAGCACAGGATACAGGAGACTAACCGTGTTAATTATTTTTTTTAAATTCGCATACGCAGATGCATTTCAAAACATAATCAGAGAAAAATTTATATTTTGGTAATGTTATAAACTCAGACCAAAGCAAATTTTCGTGGTAATATTGGTGTTAACCATAGGAAATTATCTACACAAACCAACTTCTAATGTACACTTCCTATAGCATGAATGTTATTCCTCCTGACAACATATAAATCGGTTAATATTCTACGCATATTAAGATTTTAATTAATATAATTTATATTATACAAATTACGATTTTTTTTTGTATTATAACTTCAAACGAACGATTGTTAGACTTTCCTTAGTTTGTATCACAAGGCCTAATTTATTACCAAATTTTATAATTTTAGGTCTACGAGATGTACCTCATTAATGTTTGGAACTCCAAAATATTTATTTTAAACGAGTATGCCATTGATTTTACTTAGAACTTTGAATTTTTCCCATCCTTAAAGGGCTTTAGACTTAAGGGGCTATTTGATAGCTATAAATTCGATAGCTTTATCAATTTAGATATTTATACCTAATGGTCTAAAGAAATATGTCCACCAAGTTAAAATTCCAGTTGATTTACACTTTGTATGGAAAACGTGCATGTTATATTCAATATGTATACAGTAAAAAATAATTTCCAATGCTACAAGCCAGGATTACCCGTAACTATTAAACTTTAAAAAAAATAATTTCACTATAATATACGATCAAAGTGAAAGTACCTCATTTCCCTTCCGGCTTATGTTTGCTTCAATGCTTGAATTGGAATAATCTACTTTTTGAATAGGCGATAATTTATGATGCCTACGTTTGAGCTGAAGCCCTGAAAATAAAAACGATATTACAAAAGAAATACTTCATCTTATTCCCAAGCAAATACCTTCTGGATTAAAAACATTTATTGGTATGATAGTTTCGGGCGTTGTTGGACTATCAAACAATTTTAATGTTCGAACCTTTTTATACGGAGGACTAAATGCACGGAGACCATGCCGTTCGTGGTGGAACACTAAGCTTTGTCGTAAAGGCGTCGATGACGATGCTAACCTTCCTTTCTCCGATTCAGGACTGTCAAAATTTAATTTTCTTGGAATCGGACAGGAATGATTCAACGTATTTAGATTAATATCGCTGAAATCATGACTATCTTCGAGTAAACTATTTGATTGACTCGGTTTCCCCGACGAAGGTGTTAAAGGCTCATTCATTTTTCACAGTAATATTTTCACTTGACACTAGATTATCCTTGATTATTTGTTCATTTCACCATTTGATTACGAAGCACAAATAATATTATGTGAGCACTGGTATTGATTTAATTTTTAAAATAAACTACTTAAAATTTATTGATGATAAAACTCATATTTCTATTCACGTGCAAGTCGCTTCAAACTGCTTTATACATACAATACATATGGCGGAGCAGCTTCTTCCGTTTGAAAATGTTCGTATCGACCAATAGAATGCAAGGATTTTTTGAACCAATCAAGTTGAAGCATCGCACAAATACATGTCGGTAAAACAGTTATCATTAAAATCCAAGTTTCAAAACAAATTTGATTTAGCCGTCACATGGCCGTAATTGTCATAATTAATAAATAATACTAAATAATCACCTTTAATTACTTATGTATATTACTGTAATATAACTAAAAATATTTTAAAAGCATGTCTTCAAATACTACTTTTTCTAATTTAAATGTGGCGTCTTGGATTATTCGACAATGTGCTGAAATAGGTAATGAAAATAGGTTACTTTTTTAATAACAAATAAAAATTATTTTATTTTATAATAAAGGTGTGAAAAATCCAACTCCAATTCAGGAAAAGTGTATTCCTGCTATTTTGAAAGGTTTGGATTGTATTGGTGCAGCAAAAACGGGAAGTGGTAAAACTTTAGCATTTGCCATTCCAATTTTACAAACGTTAGCTGAAGATCCGTACGGAATTTTTGCTTTAATTCTCACACCAACGCGGGAATTAGCTTTTCAAGTATGTATTTTCTTTTCATTTGATGTATTAATGGGTTTGTGAGTGGCAAACTAATCCAAAATAAGATAATACCAGACGATAAAAAGATGATTGAAGTTGATCAAAACAACTTCCGTTTTGGCTGAAATTATTTTTAAAGAATTTATTTTTTGTTGATTACGTAGGAATTGCATATATATTTTTTGGGATAGTTGTATATTACACATCCCTAGTCTTATAAACTTTTTTATACAAAAAATCGTGTTAATTCTTTTTTTCGTTTCTGTATGAGAAGTATTCAACACGTTTTCTAATTAATAGATCTAGAATTCTAGTTGTCCAATTAATTTCAATTGAAATCATTTACCGCTTAAGTCGCACTTGAATTCAAGTTTCAGCAGAATTCTATCAAACAATGCGACAGAATCTTGACCCGACTTTTTCTGAATTTTATATAGTAGAGCCAAATGTTCTAGAAGTTCTCGGGATTTCTATCGACCGCTGTTATAAGGAAATTTTCTGTTTAAATCCGAATGTTGAACTCTCCAAAACATTCGACAGCGTTCCATAGCTGAATGTTGTTATTACATTTTTTTCCAATGTGCGACTTATTATTTCTATCCTTGTTCGGAAAGAAATGTTTTGTGCTTCGGGTAATGCCAAAATACATATAGGCTTTCTTTATATAATGAACTACCTAATAGCTCGCTTTGCTGAGAGTATTTAAATTTAATTGATTGATTAATTGATTCCCTAACTTCTCAACAAAATTTAAAAACGAATCTATTTTAACAGAAAAATATGATAGATACTTTCAGACTTTAGATCCAAAGCAAGTTCATCAAAATCCTTAAAACTACTTTTCTAGGAAGAGATATTAGCTATCTTACAGGATCGTTACAATTTTAAATATAAAATGTTCCTTTAGACTTAAAAATTTTCATTTCAAATGTCATTTATAACCGTTCAGCTATTTTAGTAGAATAGATTTGTAACTATTCTACAGGAACCGTGACTTTTTTTAGGATAAATGGTATTCAATACGTTAAGATATGAGGTATCTTTAACAAAAATTCATTAAAATTAGTTCCGTTAAGTAGATGTTAATTATTAAATAATTTAGTACATTATTTTAATACGTTTATTTCTAGTTAATATCTTCGACAATTAACACTAAAGAAATTCAAATACATATTTTTAAAAATATTCATTAATATATATTTATCGAGTCTTAATATCTAAATTCATAATATTTATTTTCCAGTAATCTTTGTCAATTTTTTAATTTAAACTTTGTATAGATTTCTATCGTTACTGTGTAAAATTGGTCAGGCCTTCTTGAGGAAAATGCGTTAAAATGCTATTTTACGAACTTTAACAAAACTTACCGAAAATACACGGTTTCTGCTGTAGGATTCAATTATTGTTATGCTATCCTATGTAGGGTGACCAACCGTACTCTTTTAAGAGTACATGTACCCTACATATACTTAATTGGTGTAGAATTTTTCGAGTTTTTGTCCTAAATAAAGATCAACATAACATTTTTATATTTATAAGAAAAAGATAGCAAAAAAGCAGCCACCACGTACGGCGTACAATATCCAGTCACTCTGCCAACGCCTTCTAAATCTGTGATATCTTCTAAGATATTCATTTTTATGATATGCTGTAAAGGACAATTTTTATATACATGAAATGCACAACGTATCCAATGTATTTAATTGGATAAGGAATAATAATGTGTTGTTTAAAATAGTTTGGTAAATAACCAATATTATTTTTGTAATATGTAAAAGATAAAAATGGTTCCTGTGGATTATCCTTAGGAGATAGACATATACCGTCGTGGACTTTTTTATCAATATTTGATACACAATTTCGTCGAAAATAAACTTTGATCTATCTCGTAAGGTTTATCCAGCGTTTGCAATGTAAATGCACAAAAATATGTTTGTTATGACATCACATTACATATTTTTGAATTTCCTGACTTTTCTCTACTATAATATGCATGAATTATACCTACAAACCTTCCTCTTGACCACTCTATCTATTACTGAAAACTGCATTAAAATCCGTTTTGTAGTTTAAAAGATCTAAGGGAACAGACAGCGGGAGCGACTTTGTAAAGATGAATGAATCAACAATTGATATATTAATATTTTTAATTTATTTTAGATAGGAGAACAATTTGCCGTAATCGGAAAACAAATCAATTTACGTCATGTTGTTGTGGTTGGAGGCATTGACATGGTGAATCAAGGAAAAGAATTGGCTCGGAAACCCCATATTGTTGTCGCAACTCCTGGACGTCTTGCAGATCATATAGAAAGCTGCAATACATTTTCCTTAGATAAAATTAAATACCTAGTCATGGATGAAGCCGATCGATTACTAGGTGGTCATTTTGACTCACAACTTAAAACTATATTCAACGTTTTACCCAAGAAAAAACAGTCACTATTCTTCTCGGCAACCATAACAGATGCCCTGGAGAAACTAAAAAATGTTACGGGAAATGAAGTACGAAAATCTATTTTAGTTTGGACAAATTTATTTGAAGAAATGTAATAATTTCAGGTGTTCATGTGGGAATCAGAAGATACTACTGTAACTGTCGAAGGCTTGGAGCAATATTATGTTTTATGTCCTTTTGAAATTAAGGATGCATATTTAGTGCAGGTTATAAGAACTTATAGAAGTGAAAACAAAACAGGAAATATAGTTATTTTTACAGACACTTGCAAGTATGGACTTTGTTTTAACGCATTAGTATGCGTCAGTGTTCATATTGAAGCGATAAGCGATATATTACTTAAGGGGGTATTTTGGTATAGAGGCATGAATTTCAGGTAATTTTTGGAGTTAGCATTACAAGGATACAGGAAAAAGTTAAAAGTTTTTAAAAAAATGGCATGTGTCCATACCCACAATTCCAACCCTCCTAGCAATTTGAAACAAGCAAAAAAAAGATTATTAATCTAGAGTAATGTTGCAATATCTGAAACTACGGAAAGTTTTAAAAAAATGTTTTTCACAAAATGGCGACTGCCTGCAAAAATAAACAGTTTACACCATTTTTTTTGACTTTTTCGAATTTTTAAAAAATAGTAATAATTTAAATTTTATTATAGTTTTATTTAGTGCGATAGAGTAATATATTGAGAAGGCTCACACCAAATTTCAAGTAAACTGGCTCAATAGAACTTGAAATATCATAGCAACCATCTCGAAAAAAGTAGTTTCGAGAAAAACACGTTTAAAGTTTTGGGTAAAATTACGTACAGTGGCCATACAATGGTAGTTTATACTTCAATTTTTGACGAGATAACGTCTTATAAATTGATGAACACTGGGTAGTCTTGATGAAAAAGTGTCACGTTCCGTTTGAGCCTGTGCGTGCAAGCGAGTATGCGATACAAGTGATAGAGAGGCACGATATTATTGTTGAATCCTAGACAACGTGTTTTGTGTTTTTCTTTTACAATTTACTTAATAAGATTTAATAATATATTTAATAATTCATAATTTTCAGACTGATTTCATTTTGAAAAAAATATTAATTTTCATTTAACTCCTTCGTTCTAATATACAAAATAATGATAATTTAGTGATAATAATTCAATTCAGCCCAGGTTTTTTCATGGGTTTTCGGATTCGACGGTCGCTAATGACCATAGTAGTTAATGCGACCTTAAAAGAAATCATAAAAGTACGCAATTTCTCATCAATTAGGTATTCTTTATGACGTTATCACGTAAAACTATCGTCCGTAAACCGACTTTACAACCATTTTTTTTAAACAGCCATTCTTACTCCAAAAATAAATAAAATTTTGAAAAATCCTCTTAAGGACATATTCTTAAAGGTTTAAGCTTTGAAAATATCAAAGAAAATAAAAATCGATTTTTTCAAATTTCTAGACCAGAATACCCCCTTAAAAGATCGACAAGAGGCTTCGAGCGATATATCGCTTTCATTCAGATTTCAAGTATCTGTTTGTACATAACACGTATCGTATTTAGCTTGCGTTATATCGTTTATCGCCTCAATGTGAACGACGTTTTAAGTTAATAAAAATTGTTTTTCTTTTTTTTTTCTAGAAATTGTCAATTGATTTCGGCAACATTGAATGAAGTGGGTTTTGAAAATGTTGCATTACACGCTATGATGGCTCAACGACAACGATTCGCTTCTTTAACATTATTTAAATCCAATGTAAAACGGATATTAATCGCAACAGATGTTGCTAGTCGAGGTTTAGATATTCACGATGTAAATTTAGTTATAAATCATTCGATTCCGAAAATTCCAAAAGAATATGTTCATCGGGTTGGACGAACGGCTCGTGCAGGTCGATCTGGAATGGCAATTTCAATCCTCACACCTGAAGACGTCTTACAAATTCAATCAATTGAAGCATTCATTAATACAAAATTATCAGAATATAAACTTGATGGTACTAAAATAAATAATAATAAGTGTGTTCCGGATCAAAATAAAACTACCATTAAAAAATTACCAATTATGTACTACGCATGACTTGTACGGTTTTATTTTCATCGGGAACAAACTTTATATGTAATTAAATAAATCAACGTTCATGGGTATTGAGGATACAATTTTTTTATTTGATAATGTTATTGATCTTTGTACAACGTTTTGTCCTTTTCGGGACTTTTTCAAGTACTCGATTTATTAAATATAAGTATATATATGTATATATGATTATTAATAAGACAACTTTAAATATGAAAATTATATTAAGGTGGGGTGGGGTAAGTGCATAAACGGGCTCATATTAACATAATATGGGAGAAATGTCTATATATAATATATAATCATCTACCCAAAATTAATGTCATCCTACACACGTAGATGTCCCTGAAATAATAAGAAAAATCCTCGATTTATGCTAATCAGTTCGAAAGCACCGTTTAAAGCAAATATTTCAATAGTTATGCACTTGCCCCATTTTCGGGGCAACTGCACAGCTCTTGGATTTTTTACAATTTAAAAAAAATATACATTGTTTGTATACATATATATTGTCAATGTTAATTAAAGCGTATTAACTGAAGTGTTCGTTAATTTCAATAAATGTTAAAGTATTATAAAACATATGAAAGATATATGGGTTGAAAATCAAACTTACTAAAAACTGGGGTAAACTTACCCCTCTCCACCTTATAAATTTTTTAAAATACTTATATAATCATATATATTTAATAAATCGAGTACTTGAAAAAGTCCTGAAAAGGACGAAACGTTGTACGAAGATCAGTAAAGTTATATAAAAAATTGTATACCAATGAACATTTATTTAGTTATTTAATAATAATGGATATGAAAAAATAATTATACATATTTATATGTAATATAATATATTAATTTTATTTTATTTCTAGACTCGGAGGTTGGAAAAATTTTCACTCAAGTTTCTGTGACAAAACGAGAAGCTGCAATACGACTCGATGAAACAGACTTTTTTGAGAAGAAAATGATCAATTTAAAAAAGAAATGGATTCTAGAAGGAAAAGATCCGCAAGAGGAAGAGAAAAAATACTTTAAAAAAATTAAGAAAATGCAAAAAAAGAAGTCGAAGAAAAAATCTTTGACTTAAATGTATTTTTATTTATTGTAAAATATGTTGTATAGTAGTAGTAATTGATATAATTATTATTATAAGGTAAAAATATTGAATAAAATACAAATTTGTTTTTTTCTCAAACCGTACCTATATTTACATAGCACGCTGAATTTGTTGATTGTCTTTTCTATTTTGATCCAGATTCAAACGTTGCATGAACTTTCGCCACTCAAAGAGATATTCTTCGGGGTATTTTTGAAAGTGGCCAACATGAGCTGATTTATCAAAGCATTTGGTGTAGGTCTAAAATAAAGAAAAAAAAAATAAGTAAAATTAATAACCATAAGTAATTCTGAAAATAATACTTCGATTCCCATTGAGTTCCAGTTATCTCGGACACGAAGATTTGCTTCGACAGTTCCAATAGGATCGGCGTTGGAAATGAAAAAAAGAGCTGGGGATTTCACCATATTTGTATGGAACATTTGGCTTGCCCTCACATAATGAGATGTAGCGACTTTATCGAAAGCTCGCAAATGGTAACTTTAAATAAATTAATGTCCAATATTTAAAATTTAAAAAACTACTTATGTACAAAAATTTACTTCTTTGCCAAAATACTGTTCCTTTGTTTATTGGTAGAATTCTGCATAAAGGTGCAATGCGTTGCTCGATTTCCAGTGATTTGGTCACGTGGTACGATTTCGGCCAATGTTCTGTCAAGATTTTGAAATTGAAACTGCTGCCCTAGCGCCTCTAACGTCAAATTGTTGAAGCTTGATAACCTTGGATGACAGCCATCTTTTTGCCAACTTCAAATTCATGGCAGCACATTAGTCGAAAACGTACCACGTGACCCAACTCGTTGGAAATCGAGCGATGCATAAGATTGCATCTTAAGACCTAAAGGAGTTTGACCAACCAACTTCATGTGTGTTAATTTTAGGGTCGCTAAATATCGTAAAAATTCCCTTAAAATTTTTTCATAAAGCAGCAAAAGAAGTAAATTTTAAAAACAAAAATAAGATGATTTAAATTACATCATATACTGTTGAAGTGCTTTTTCCATAACACGGTTATGCGGGAAAATGGCTTTTGGAACACCTTTAGCAATTTCAGTCACGTCCACAGCACTATCCCAAATTTGTCCGACGATCCGATCTAAAATTTTCTGATATCGCTTTTGATCTTGTAAAACTCTCACAAGAACCTCCCCCCAAAAATAACCACCCACTGAAAATCCATGTAATAATAATGGATGATATGTGTTGTTAACGTCCAAGAAATTTAATAAATCATCCGCGATCAACTAAAATATGTTTTTTTAATTTTAGTATCTTATACAGGATGTTATGAGCAAGACTATAGTTCTTTTGTAAGTGAATAAGTCACTATATGAGTTTAGAACGTAAAACACTCAATTGTATAAATGAACACTTATAAAAATGGTACTAGTCCTAATGGATTTCTATCCACGATGTGTTACGGTGTAAACTCAGTGCACTCAGTGTATGTGCAAATTACACTGAAATCACACTTGAATAACACGGTGCATTTTCGGAAATTTTTCTACAGTTTATAAAGTAAAGCACACTCATTTGTAGAAAATAAACTTATAAAAATTGTACTAGTCCTAGTGCAGCGGTCGGGGAACCGGGGTAAATTACCCCAAATGTTTAATTAATTTTTGTTTGTTCTAATATGAGAAATTTATTTTTTTTGTCTATTACATACTTAACTACTCTCATACACGTTTTTTTCGGGTCAATTAAGTCAATAAATAATTTATAATTTTAATGTACATTGTTTGTCTCCTTTTCAAAATTAGGAGGTAATATCGACTTACGCAAAAATATTTTGGGGTAATGGCAAAAAAAGTTCCCCGGTCGCTGTCCTAGTGGATTCGTATCAACGGTGTGTTACGGTGTATACTGAGTGCACTCAGTGTATGTGTAAATTACATTAAATATACACTGAAATCGCACTTGAATAACACGGTGCATTTCCAAAATTTTTTCTATATTTATCTACACTCTTTCATAACACTCTGTATATATATTAAAAGAAAATATAAACCTGAATTCCTTTCGCTGGCCACAAAAAATGCCACGGGGTACAAGCAATATTGAGCACATCAAAATCTTGGTCCAAATAAAAATTAGCATACTTCAAAACGTATTTCTTCTTGGCCAACAACCAAGAAATAAGAACAACCATAGGCTTATGTGGTGGATCAGTCAATTTAAGATTTTGTACTTTCGTTTCAATTTTATTTTTCGAGATGATTTCGATGTTTTTCGTAATCTCCAAATAAGAAACATTTCGTGTGATTTGGAAGTTTACATTTGGTACACTGGCAGTCCGATTTTCCTATAAAATTAAGTTTGAAAGAAAAATGGTTACCATTAAATTCTTTATATACTTAGTAAATATTACTTACATAGCTTGAAACCGTTGTCATAAACAAAGGAATTAGAGTTCTTTGAACTTTTCGACCGAATAAACTCCCAAACTTTGTAACGCTCATTTTTCACTCTTAATGTCGCTAATTAGTCTCTTTGAAATATTTGAACTGGTTAATATAGAAGTGCAACAATCGCTTAATGAAATTCGAAGAAATCAATATATTTAATAGAATTTCATTGGCTTCTTCATTCAAAGCAATATGACAATTCTGAAAAGGAAACGTTGTTTATGTTATACTTAAATTGAACTTAATATTCTTAATGCAAAAATGATATATTGATATGCTATGTTTAATGTATAAATGTTTCTGAAGGATGCAGTTAATTAGTTCAGCTTCAATATAAGCTAGCGGAAATTTCCAGTTTACAATTAATGGGGCATAAACAATAAATTTCTTTCACTTAGTCATTTAAAAAATAATTTCTTTGAATTTTCATTAATGCTAATTACAAATATATTTTTAAGTTCTATTGTGTATACTCACTTGAATTGAAAACTAAGTTCAAAGCGTTCAACTTAATTCGCTTTATGCACTGAAAATGTCATTTATTTTACCTTGAATATAATTTCTTAATATAAATAAGTCTGTAAAATTTTCAGTATTGAAAGAATGGTATCGAACTAATTATAGTTGATTAAATATTTTCAAACTAACGAAAAATTATTGAACTTTGAAACATTCCTCCCCCACAATCTTCACTGCTTCCTCCCAGTCAAATAACCCAAATAACAAAGAGAAAATAATAAAATGGTGCATGCACTTAAAATGTCATTCTCCTACTCTTCAGCCTGATAACAAATATTAATTTCTATAATTTCCATTTACTATTTATATTCTTGATATTATCTACAGAAAATTATAAGAGTTCCCTAACTTTTTGTATAATTAGCCACAAGTAGAATCAATGTTGTGAAATATATTTTAGATAAACGCTTTTTTAAATAAACTAATCTTTTATAAAATAATGTCTACTATACATGGAAACATTCCATACTTGTAATTGATATTTAATCTAATAAAATGATTTAAAGAAATCATCTAATTATTAATTTATATTATTAATTAAAACTTAATTTCCTCAGTTTATTTACAAATGTTTACAAATATTTTAGCGCATTGCCAAATTTACCCAATTTCCCCAATTTAAGGATTCGATTTGCGTTCTGTAGAATTCTGTATTGTTTTCTATCATTCTCTGTCGCATTCTATATGTAAAAGATGTAAAGCGTTTACAATTCCATTTGGTCTGAAACTATCTGGAACTTTTCGATTCAAAATGCAAAAATTCTTATTAACGCGCCCGCGCTATAAATAGCGCGCTATAAATAAATTTTGTTAAAGTTCAGCTCTGGGTTTTATTTAAACAATCTTCATTGCTCTTGTCTGATATAAAATTTCATCTTATTGTTAATCGATAAGAGCAGAGAGTAGCTGATAATTGCTGACAATCTCGTAAATAGTTATTAAAATTATTGTAGTAGTTATAGAAGTATAAAACTAATCTGACTAGGTTTAAATAATTAAAGGTAATAGATCAGAGGATTTTTAACTTATTATATTTTTAAAAAAATAAATGAAATGAAATGGAAATAATGTTTATAAAAGTACATAACAATAGATCTTATTGGTCATGGCGATCGAGGGAAGGAAAATCCTGAAACTCGTGAAAGCAAATATTTTTATAAGAATCAAGATATATTTTTAAATCACTAACTAGCGAGTATAATATGTACAACAACATAATAATTAATTCTGTAACAGTTACTTAACGAAAGAATGTTACAAAACTGGTTTTGTGCTTACTAGGTATAGGCAGGGCCGTGCCTGACGGGCGTTCATTGCGTGCACCGCACGCAGGCGGCCAAATCGTTACAAGTTGTTTACTGGGCAAAAATACAATCGGTTTGTTTTCATTAAGATACGAAGTAAAAACAGTTTCTCTAATCTAATCTATCTAAAAAGAGTTTCTCAGAAATAAGAAATGTATAAAAACTGATTAGGTCGTTGTAGTATTTATATGCCTAGTCATGCAGCGAATCCGAATTTTTTCGAACATTGCACGAGCGACGAGCCGAAATAGTTTTTTCAATTGACCGGCGTCGCGTAAGCGGTCTTATTCGTCTTATTAGTCGTATTAGTCTATAGACTAGCGAGGATAAATCGTTATTTGTGTTTTGGGAACAAAACCAATATTTTTTTTCGTTCTCGATTTCGGTTAACCAAAAACTGATTTTTTTCCCGGTTTGATGCCCTGTGTATAATAATAAACATTAAAAATTAAAGTAGTTTTTTTTAATGTTATCCTGGGGGCGGCCATACAGACTGGCACGCAGGCGGCCATATACCCAGGCACGGCCCTGGGTATAGGATCATAATTATGAAAATTATGAACTAAAAATAAAAGTATAGACTTGCCACCTCTCCCGATTTGATCGAGAGACTCTCGAAAACGTATAGTTTCGCCCAACTTTTGTAAAAACATATTTGTATTTTAAAATGTATTTTCTTGGTAATCATTTCTGCAATTATGTCATCTACCTTTGTCCTTTAGATTAGTAGATTAGATTATAGTACCCGATAAAGACTTCACCAGGTCAACCTTCTACCTATATAAGGTTAAGGATTACCCGCAGATAAGGAACCTGACAAGAATGTAATGCAGATGACCTATGAGGTCTTTATCAGGACTAACTTATAATATTAAGTTCCTGGTTAGAATCGTATTTCTAAGCTCTTGTCAGGATTACTTTGTTTTGGAAAAGATGAAACATTATAATGATTTTCTTTCATTTATCGTTTAAAGTAGTTTTAACAGTTCTGGTCCTTAGGGGCATGGTGAATCTGGAATCCCTAGTAATTAATCCTGGAATTCCATTCAGATTCAATCTAAAGACTACTGACTTAAAGAATGCAAATTGTCTCCTCACATTATAAGGTAGATCGAAAAAATATGGTGACAAATAATGTTTCTCTGAACAAGTCAATCCTGAAAAGAACCTTAATAGGAAGACCAAATTAGGAATATCTGGTGACGAATAAACTATTTTTTATTTTTGAAAAAAAATACTTCAGATGAACCCAAGCAGGAATATGTGAAAATAATTTTTTATTAGCAAAGCTATTCAATGTGATCCTGATTTGGGCCACGTCAGGTTTATCCTATTGAAGCAATCCTTATTTTTTCCTGATAAAGTTCTTACCAGGGAAATCAGGAAGAATTTTTAATTGTATAGTTGGGTTGGTTTTCTTTCAAAATACTTTTTTAAACATCTAACAAATTCATATGCACAGTTGAGAATTAGAATATACTTCATGAAACTGTCAACCTTTGGATCTACACGAAGCCGTATGATAATTCTGTTTTTGTTTGGAACAGAAACAAAACCGTACAAAAACGATAATTTGTATACTTGGAACAGTACTTGGACACTGAACACTACTTGACAAGCTTATTTTTCTTGAAATTATCCCACCAATACCTACATATTTATCAAGATTCAGTAGACCAATTTAGCAATGTTCTTTTTATATTTATTTTATAAAAAAAAACATTGCTATATTGATCTACTGAATCCTGACTTATTTATATCATTAATTAATTTAGACCTGGAAAAAAGGAGATATTTATCAAATTCTTTAACCTTTTGAGGTCCAGTGTTCACACGTATTGGACATCTTCTTTAAAGTCCTTTTATTTAAATAAAAACTCATGTTTATTGTAAAATATCAAGAAAAAAGGTTATTAGCGTTATTAGTATAAAGAAATAAAATAAAAATCCCCGTATAATATTTTTAAAAGTAGAAACTGTAAAAATTGTCTACGTCTTATGGGTAGTGGATCTGCCAGTAAAGCGCAAATAATAATTACAATTTAAAATGAAAAAAAATATATAACCATTATTTATTAACATTAGATAAAAACAGTTTTCATATTAATTGTTTGTATTTACAACACTCGTTTATAATACAAAATGTTTAAACAGTACAGCTGTTTTAAAATTCTATATTTGATTTGTTACCGGAACAACTTAATTTTGGTGGATCGAGCCGTGTTTGTGATTGCTCCTCAAAATCTATAATAGACAATAGGTATTATACCTTACAATTTTAAATTAGTTAAAAATTATTATACTACCTGGTGGTAAATGTAGTTTTTCGATAATAAATTTTTTCCGTCGTAATTTAAACGCTAAATCAGTAGAAGCAGGCTCATTTGATTCCATTGTATTAAGAGTTGGTGTTTTGATGATGTGAAGAAAGCCATTATAATCCAACAACGCTGAATTTTTTTCATATTTTGTCGCCATGAAAGATTGTAACTTGATTACTGTGTCTGCGGTATGAATGCATCGCGATACGCTCTCTTTATCTAAAATTTCCGTGGGAATTGTTATAAGAACTACGGCGTATGCTGACCGTAATATTGATCGCAGACAGAATAGAAACATATCAAGATCATGTTCCCTGTAAAGATTCACAGATCCCTTTCGATCAGCCAACCAATGAGGCGATCCAATTGAATGCAGAACGATTCTCAAGATGGTCCGTCGTTCCGGAATTGCAGTCACTTCATATTGACCTTTTTTAATTTCATCTTGAATAGCTTGCAACAGTCCGTGGTATTGAGGATTCGCGAAAGTTTGAGGAACTAAAAATTACAAACTTCAACTATAGAAATCATTAAATTTATATTTAACCAACCATTGATAGGTTTGTAAAGCGTGGCCTCCCAAAAATGAATTTCTACACGATCAATCATTTCTTGTGGCATCGTTTTAGATAGATCAAAATAGTGGCCAAAAATTGATTTTTTTGGTTCATCTGTGGTTGGTAGGTTTTGGTATCTCCATGCAATTGACATTTTTTCGTCGCTCTTTTCAAATTCTTTGTCGACCGGATCGTCATCCACTAGTGCTGGTAGTTCGTCAAGCTACAATTTTTTCCAAAGTTATTTGGATAATCGAAGGGGGAGAGTAAGGTTAGCCCTAAATTTACAATTTTGCTAAGGCAGAATATATCATTCAGGATTTACCTAGCCCTAGATAAAAATGCCTGTAATCAATATGAAGGAATTACTTACCAAAGTTCTTGCCTTCATATCCTGACTAGTAATAAACAAAGCATGTCGATTTACGATTCCTTCAGCAAGAAAGTATTTACTAACAACTTTACCGTAAACACCAAAGCAATCATCCTCTTAAAAAACAAGAATATTAAAAAAATTCTTTAAGTAGATAAAAGCAATTATATTACCAACTAAAAATATCGTTCCCACAGCTATTCCTCCACCTAGAAAAAATATTAAGAACATCAAACTTCCAAGATTTTTAATAAGAAAATGGGAATACCTATCAATTCGTCTAAGGACGGAATTCCCGTTGAGACTAAAAGCTGCGAGTTTTGAATGTTAGTTTTAGTTCCAGGAACACTAATAGCTTTGTTGTTTAATTTTTTAAGTGCTTTTATGTTCTCCGGAGAAGACATGATGAAATGTGAGAGAAATAAAATAATAAAATGAAATTTTTACTCAAATAGAAATTATGAAAATTTCAATAGAATGAAAAATTTTGACAGTAAAACGTCGCTATAGTTTTTTGGTAATATTTTTCTTTTTTATAAAATTACATCGTGCTTTTTTGTATACTTTGTATATTTTAAAATGTGACATTTAATCTATGATTTGAATCATGTGGATGAGAAGAAGCAGAACCAGCAGAACCATGCTGAATGGAGTTTCGTTTGTAATCCACCAGGTGGTGTAATATGTACCATTAATTGTATTGCAGCATTGTTCATGTTTTTCATATAATATAGTAAACGTAGTAAACTATATAGAGATGAAGTGCAATAATTGTTTTAAAAAATTAAAAACGTAGTTTTAGTATATCAAACGTCAGAGTCAAAATCATGAAAGAAGATTTGGGATTATCCCAAAGTGAGTTTATAGTGTTGGATTATTTTACATCTAACAATTAATACACTGCATCAGAATCTCAGGTTTAAAGCAAGTTTGTAAGTAACAATTATAAATTATATCTACTTAGTACTTATTTGTTTTACTCTACAAATATTCATTCCTTTAAACATATAATATATTTTATAAGTTGAAAACTACAATTAAAAGTAGTATACACTATTTTAGACATGATATAAGATTAAAATTTAACTTTGCCTCTTTAGCTCAATAAAAGCTAGAGACAGCTGAGACTGAGGAGTCTTACTGTTATTACTTCTTATTGTTTGAAATTAAACTTTAAAATGATAAGTACAATGTGTATGTTGGAGACATAATAGGGTTGAGTTGCTCCAGCTTAATTTCAGATTGAATAGGGAACGTTTCCTAAGCTCAAAAGAGCTAGCTTCCGGATCCGCAGAACTATTTCTTTAACTTTTATAAGAGCTAAATTTATAAATAATTAGATGACAAAATCATATGAGTATTTTTACCTATTTACCTATATATGATAATGTTCTAATAAATCAATGCCATTGAAATGCAAGTTTTTCATCTACACAACGTGTATTTGTGTTATTATTTATTATTATATGGAAATAGTCTTTAATATTTTTAATATATTATAAATACATACCTATATTTTATTATCTTAGCAATGTTTGAAATGTTTGAAATGCTTAGTTTATAATCAAACTAACTTATCATAATTATTACTCCTACAAAACAACAGAGCAACTAAATTTTAATTCTTTGTCTTCCTTCCTTCGAGTTCTAAATTCAAACTTGATCTACCTTAAATCTAATTGTTTGCAATCTCTCTATTTGAACACAGCCAGTTTTGTTTGTTTCATTTTGCCGGACCTTATTTATGAGATTATATTATTAAAAAAATATCTGCTGCGAGGCGCCACAGTACTTTCTTTTACTTTCAATTATGAAACTCGCTGTTGGTAAAAGTTGTATAAAATATATGAAATATAAGCACTTTATACTTAACTATACATAAAAACAGAACGATATGCATACAACCTATATGTACATAGGTCATAGATATATAACATATATGAATTCCCAACTTTCACCCCTGAACCGTCCTTAATCGAATTTCCCAATAAAAAGTTGCAAATAAAAGTTGTAACCACTAATGAGTCTAACAACTATAAAAAATTTAAAGAAAATCGTTGAAGCCGTTTTCGAAAAAAATTGAAAAAGCTCCAAAAGTCCTGGAATAAAGCAGAGCTTTCGCGTAACCGATTTCAACCAAAAGCTTCGCGGCACAATTTGGTATAATATGGAAGTCAAATTCCAAGTTTGGTGAAATTCGAATAAAGCTTTCGATACGATATGGCTGTCACACACAGGCACAGACATAATCTAAAAACCACTTTTTTGGACTCAGGGGACCTCAAACCATGTATTTCCGGTGAAAGCTCGAATTCGAAAATTCGACCCGATTACACTTTCTTTACTATAGAGTAGTAAAAGAAAGTAAAAAGGAGATACGTTGTTATAAAACATTAGTTTTGGTATAATTTTAAAAAAGACGAAAGTTCATAAGCTTTGAACTTTACCTTCGAATATCTTTAGAATAGCCATCGTTATTGAAAAATTATAAGAGATTTTTTTTGTAGAGTCTTTAATTTTTTATAAAAACATGTCATTTGCATGTCTATATAATAAGCCATTGTTGAGATATAAAATTAAAAAAAAAAAACTTTTTTACCGTGCTATTTAAATGGAAATGCTCGATGAGACACCTCTTAATATTAATAATAAGAACTTAGCTTTATGCTTTAGGCTTTTTTCTTACCTTTCTACAAGTTTTCAATCTGCTTGAAGTTGAAAAAAAATTTTGCCTAAAAAACATCTTAGTTCTTATCTTCGTCCAAAGTGTTTGTAATTACCTATAAGTGTAAATTATTATTTGAATTTTTTTCACAAAACAATTTATTATTTAAAAGATAATATATTCAGTTGCAAAAAGTAGAAATGGTCTCAATTTTTGAATTTAAGTACAGTGTAAATGAAAATTACAAAACCATAAATAAGGACCTTTTACTAGTTGATAGATATACGCTTTATATTGAGCTATACATAATGCAATGAAGATATGTATTTATAGTTGCCTAATTCATTATTATTACAGTTGAAATATTATTATGGAAATAAATTACATTTCTATTTCATTTATATGATGTATGAGATATTTCTTACTTTACTTATATTGATGGACTGTCGATGTAGATATCTGACCATTTGAATGAAAGCTTAAAACATTTTACATTTTCTTAAACAGCTCAAAAGTTTTATATCTAGTTGCAAGATATCGCAAAAATCAGTTTCTTAATCATATTATACACCTTTTGTTAGTTTAGTCATCCTTAAAAACACCCAACTAAAATTATGTATAAATGGTAATCAAAAACCGTCTTATGTAACATTTTAATTTGCTTTAAGAATGTTAAGGATCTAATAAAGCTAGAAATTAAAATAATTTACATGTTAAATCAAAGGTTTTTCATCACATTTGAATAATGATAATATCTTCATTAATGCAATTCAAACTGAAACTTTTCTTTTTTGCGGTTCTTTTATTACTTTGTACGTCCAAGTTAATTTCACATCGACTCATTCAATCTCATATAGTATCTACATACAGCTTCGTTTGAATACTTTTTTAAGATTCAATTCAACTTTGAACGTATACAATTTACGTTCTCAAAGGATAAATTTAAATTTTATCAATTTGTGGTTACGTTGAACATATTATTAAACGTTTTTAAGCAGAATTAAATTAATGTTTTGAAATTGAAGTATTTTTAATTAAAAATTAGATATTTAGGATGTTTTGGTATCATTCTTTCGTTTATATGTGTATCCATTGAGATTTTGTAATTTTTTGACGTTATTTTAACCACAAGCAAATAATCGATTTTTTAAAATTTGTGACTTGTTACAAAAGCCAATTTTTTGTTCAAAAATCCCAAAAAAAGGGATAGTTAAGATAATCGAGTAATTCTTGGAACCGTTTAGAATCACTTTCACGCAACAGAAATATTTTAAATGTCAGTAAAAGACACACCTCCTTAACCCAAAAATAGATAGCCGAAAAAGCTAACCCTTGAAAGGACGATAATTTTTTTCAGTACGAAGAAAGCCAAAATCAGAAAAAAAAACTCACAATATGGGATGTAAAAGACCTTTTTTACGTATCTTCGTAATAAGGATAATAATCACCGATAATCGCTTATTCTATTTTATAAAGGGTTGCAAATAGTATTTTAAAAAAAATCTAGCTAAGGACAAAAAATCAGTAGCTAAATGGTCAGCTGTAAAATGCATTTGGATCGAACAAAAAACTTGACCCACACAAATAAATCCTGGCCAAATATATTTTGTTAACTCATTGTCCTTATTATATTACATTTAACTACCCTTTTAACCAATATATTATAAGAAAAAGGGTCCACTGGTCAGAAGAGCAAAAAATAGCACATAACACATCGAAAAGAAAACAGCAGCCACTGACACAGTAAATGTCGCCTTATTCCAAAGATTTAACGCTTTACATTTATTTATGAGTTTCTTTTAAAATGCGATTTTCATTCTTACGTTCCGTATACAAATGTTTCAAAATTCTGTCTGAGACTCCCATATTTAATGGCGAAACCCTTACGCAACATGTACCATAATAAGAATTCAGGACTTGGAGCACTTTTTGTGCACGTTTCATGTTAGAAATCGAGGCAAAGTAAAACTGGTTAGTTTTAAAATGATAAATTGCTACTGATGCACGATGACCTGTAGCCGTCTTTTGATTTCACATATTTGAAAGAGTAATTTTTTCAACGTTTCGTCCAGCTTTGAACAATTATAACATCTGTCTTTCAAATTCTTGGACCATGTAAAAAAATTAACTTTGTAAAACTGAAGAAAGTTAACGTTGATTTTAACATTAATTAACAGTATGTTGATTTTTTTTCTCGTTGTTAAGTTATTTTTAAATGTGACAATAGCATATTTGATCTATATTTGAGACAGCTCAAAGAAATTTTAAGACTAATGATCGTCAATGTACAAACAGGTGATAATGATGTTACATTTTCGAAAAAAGTTCAATTGTAGTGTGACTTAGGTGGTGCCCACTTTGAATCATACGTGGGGGGTTAATGGATTTTTTTGAAGGGTTAGATAATTGATTTTTGAAATATTAATGATAATTTTCGTCTCAGTGACACATACGGAAAGTTATACATGCTGTTCAATGAGTTCACTGGTATTCGTATTTCTATTAAAATTAAAAATATTACTAAACTAGCTGATACCCGCGACGTCGTCTTCGCAGGTTATTATGTTAAGAACATATTTAATTTACAGAGGAAAAACATTTAAGAAATTAAAAACAAAATTATATTAAAAATAATCGGAAAAAATTTCCCGTAGAACATTTTTATCTATATGCCAAAAAATTGCTCCTTCAGAATCAGCAATAGCTTCAAGTTTATAGTCATTAGTTAATCTATAATTCATTTTTCCAAAATTTGTAAATTCAAAAATAATCAGTTTTTATTTTTTTTCAAAAAATTGTTCTTTAAATGCTCTTTCCGGATCTGCAATTGCTTCAGTTGTATAGTTAATTAGTAATTCAATTTTTAAACTATTCATGTTTATAAGATCTAACGGCAATTGATGACGCCATAGTACGCCATAGTAACAATACGTGTATAAATAGTTAAAAATAATTAATTATTAAAAATTTTGCAAAAATTTGATAAATTATTTTCGTAATCAAAAGAGCAGATAGAGAACTTAAAAAAATAAAAATTAAAAATTAATTTGGGTTTTAAAGCGATTTAATTCTTGAATTTGAAAATTTTTTAATTAACTATTAATTGTATACCTGGAGCAATTTCGGATCCAGAAAGAGCATTTTATTAAAATAACTTTAATCTTGCCAACCTAACTCTTTCTGGTTAAAAAATATATGCAATAATAAAAGGGAGTGTTGAAATGTAATTTGATTATGGTAACGGTGGTAACTTAAAAATGTTTTTTGAATTTGTATTTACAGTATAATATAAAAAATGCTAAAAGAGAATTTAAAGAAAGCTACATAAAATTTTTTAAAAAACTGCTAAACAAATAGAAAATAGAATTCAAAAAATTTTTGTTAATCTAATATCTCGCTGAGCTGCATTAAGTCTACACTTAAATTTGAAATAATCTATCAAAGCGATGAAAAATTCATCGCTTCACGCATTTTGCTTGTAAAAATCACATTTTGTTGAACTTTAATTACTTTGTTTTTAATAAAGATATCGTGATAACTCTTTTTTAGATAAGGATTTAGTATATAAGGAATAAAACAAATAAAAATTGATAGAAATCTATCCAGTAGTTTTTGAGTTAAAAGCGAACATAGGAAAACAGCTATCATTTTATTTCTATATATACACCGTCAGTTAGAAGTTAGCGCAGAACTTAAATTTTTTTAATTAAATTATATGCCAAAAAATTGCTTCTTAAATGCTCCTTAAGAATCCGCAATTGCTCCAACTGTATAGTTATTAGTTAATTAATAATTAATTTTTAAGAAATTTGAAAATTAAAAAATTAAAATCGCTATAAAATCATAATTAAAACTTTATTTAAAAGTTTATTTTTTCAAAAAATGGCTCTTTAAATGCTCTTTCCGAATCCGTAATTGCTCCAGGTGTATAGTTAATAGTTAATGAGTAATATAATTTTTAAAAAAGGGTATAGCCGGGTCAATATGGCAAATCTGCCCCCACGGATCTTTCGATTCGCAGTTGCGGGATCGATTTGGCATCAAACAAAAATAATTCATCCAAATTGTTAGCGCCCTATTTCAAACGGCTTTCGAGATTTTCCAAAAAACCTCATTTATCGATTTTATTATTTTTTTTCAATAGTAACATTTAATATTAATGATTGGTAATTGTTTTTCCAATTTCTAGGACTAAGAGATGTTATCACATTATCATAATACATCTCAGAGGAAAAATAAAAAGAGAAACTTAAAAAAAGTTACTAATTTGGATTTTATAGCAGTTTTAAATTTAAAAATTTTTTTATTATTATCTAATTAAAAACTATATTCTCGGAGCAATTGAGGATTCTGAAGGAGCATTTAAGGAGCAATTTTTTGGCATATATTTTATTTAAAAAAAAGTTCTACGCTAACTTCTTTTCCGTACTAAAAACAATTGATAATTTGGTAAAAGATATTCAATAGTTTTTTTTTGTGTGTTTTAAGTCGCTTTATCAGCTTAGGTCATATATATATATATATATATCACGACTGTCTAAACACAGAAAATTTCTGTTGGTCAATTTTAATCTTAGGTCTATGATCTTGAGTCTAGGATTCAACGGGAATCGAACCCGTACCACTTGACGCATGAAGTGGAGAGAACTACTGCTGTAGCCACTGCGCCAATAGGTGGCTTTTAATAGTTTCTATAATTTTAAGAAATATTAATATAAACTAGGGGAACAAATTAAAGGATTAAAGGAACAAATAAAAGTATATAACATTTTGCGTTATTTTCAAAAAACTGTAACTGTAAAAGAACATAACATAGTAGCTAGGAAAAATCTGAAAAGAAAAACGTGGCTTTGAGTTTCTAGTTTTTAGATATGGATATCAAAATTGATTTAAAAAAACATTTGAACATAAAAAAAGTGTATAAAAGTTGTTGCCAATGAAATAACAAAATAATCGCCAAACTCATCTGGGCTAAATAAAAATTGACGCAATTCTCAAAGTTCAAAAAAAGTGTCAACCAATTGGATTAAAAATATGACATTTAAGATGTAACTGCAACTTTCGTTTTTTTTTTTTTTTTTTTAAGAATATCAACACTTATAGAAACTCAAATTATTATTAACTTATATTAACTTCGAAAACTTTGAATTTTTTTAAGGTTTATTTGCCATTGTAAGATTGCATACTCGTATGTTGATATATCTTAAAAAATAGTTGGTTCTTACAGTACAGCTATTCAAGGAAATATCTTTTTGGTGTTATCTTTAAGTTATTGATCTTTGTTTTAACCATCGGATTAATGATTCTTTCATCAATTTAATTTTATGGACCAATTAATGCCAAAAGTCAATATTTCAAGGCAGTTTGAAATAATTAAGGGTAATTATTCAAAAAAAAAAAATGGTGTGCTCATGTGGATGATTCTCAAAAGAAAGAAAAATGTTATAGTCTGTTTTCTTTTTCTTTTAATTTTACTTGACAGTAAATAGATAAGAACATCATTCAATTAATTATCTGTTTAATTATTACATGATTCACACCTGTGGATTAAATCACCTTTAATATTTGATAATAAGAATTTTAAAATAATCAGGAAAATAAAAGATAAAAAGTCCGAAATTTTTTAAATATGGGCATTATATTTTTTTGATAACCGAACATTTAATTATATAATCAGCATATTATAGCCTATTTTCAAATAAAAAACTTTCAAATTATCAAATATTTGGAAATCTTTATCCTTATCACTATCATTCCAGAGCCACTTGAAAGCAATATTTTTTGGAATGGCTATTATATCAAAAATTTTATTGATTATTATATTATTTGAAAAGTCGTGCTTTGTCAGGGTTGGATCTACTTAAGCCCTTTTTGGGCTATAGAATAAAGCCCCGTAGTAACAAAAAGCTTCCAACCACCATTGAAAACAAGAGACGATATTTTCATCTTATAATTAAAATAGTAGCTGTTTTCCTTTGTTCGCTAATAACTCAAAAACTACTGGATAGATAACGATCAATTTTTTGTTTTAAAAAGAGAATAACCATAATATCTTCATTAAAAACAAAGTTATTAAAGTTTTAAAACGCGGTGCGTTTTTCGTTGCTTTGATAGAGTGGGACAAACGCTGTGATGCGCATGGGCTGGAGAAAGAATTCTCCTTCCACTGTCTACTGATTATTTCATCATATTTAAGCGTACGGATTCCTGCAACTCAGCGAAATATTAAAATAGATGAAATGTTTTTTGAATTCTATTTTTTATTTCTTTAACAGTTTAAAATATTTTGTAGCTTTTTTTAATTTCTCTTTTAGTATTTTTGTTATATTTTACTGTTAATACAAATTCAAAATACATTTGTAAGTTACAACCGTTACAATAATCAATTAACTTATCAACACTCCTTTTTATTATTGTATTTTTTTTTAATCATTAAGAGTTAAGTTGGCGAAGAACATTTTTATTTTATTAAACTATATGCCGAAAAATTGCTCCTTTAAAGCTCCTTCAGAACCCGCAATTACTCCAAGTTATAGTATTTTTAATAATTATTATTTTTAACTATTTATAGGTACATGTATTGTTGTACTATGTCGTCATCATCTCCCGTTGGATCTTACGAACATGAATAGTTTAAAAATTAAATTATTTATTAACTATTAACAACACACCTGGAGCAATTGCGTATCTGGAAAGAACATTTAAGGAAAAATAATAATTTTTAAGGTTACAATGGCTGATCTACAAAAGCTTCTCTCAAAAGAGGCATCTTGTAGTGAGAATAATATCTCTGAGTTAAGTAATTTCAAACGAAAAAATAAAAGTCTTCCCTGAAGTAGATAATCAATAATCTTACAATAAATCGAACGAATAAGCAAAATGAAATTTTTTGACAAAATGGCGGTTTCTCAAAAAAAAATTGATTTTTTTTCAAAATCTTGATCTCTAATAGTTTATAAACGAAACTTGAGAAATTTATGTAAAAACTTGAGACTGATACGAGGATACTTATTCCATTTCCCACCTAGTTATAACAAACGCAACCCAGGGTCCTACCAGCTGCTATCTACAAATATATGATAATTAAGTTTTTAAGAAGCTAAGTCTGCTATTTTATGTTTGATAGCCATTGAAAGAGGGGAACCTCGTTAATTTTATCGAAATGGAAAAAATGAAATTTCATATTCTGATTAAGATTTAATTTTTACGAAAAAAAAACCATCAATGAAACCAAGAAAATGCTTGATAAGTACTATGGGGATTCTGCACCAAGTGTTTTACCGAGTTCCGTTGTGGTCGTCCCAGTACAATTGACGATGAACGTCCAGGTCTCCTCCAAGAGGTCATCACGTCAGAAATGGTTATATTTTTACATTGGCTCTTTTAGCGATTAAAAAAAAGTCTGTTTATCGCTTAATTTTTTTTTTTCTTAAAATTCTTTATTTGCAATCTGTAATTACAATAAGCAAATGTGATGGTATAAAAAATAAATTCATAATTCTATATTTAATGTGCCTCGGAGCTAAGGGGATACTCAGCTTCGAGTCATATGGCCGGAGACTGGTTTGAAATTACTAGCCAGTGCTAGGAACTCCCTATGGTTCTATAAGAAGGAAGTCACGGGGCCTACGGCGATCGCTTAAATAAAAACAAAAAAATAATAACATCTTTATAAAAAAACTACCTATCTATGTTAAAGATAGATTTTAACGATTTTATATAATAAAATTAAGACAATAACATTTAAGAGAAAATCGATGGGTTAAATCTCAAGTAATTGAATCAAAATTATGTAAAATATAACAATTTATACGGTGTGTCCGACTAAAAGGCAAAAACATAGCAATACCTTCACAGTGGGTCTCAATGTAATATTTGATTGCTGCCTTTAAAATAATATAAAAGTTGAGAACTTTTTTTCCCATGTATTAAAATAACTCGGTGTTCTCAAATACTCAACCGTTCTCCGAAACATTTTCATTAATCTTCTATAGGTATATAAATAAAATGATAGCTGTTTTTCAATGTTCGCTTTTAACTCAAAAACTACTAGATATATTTCGATCAATTTTATTTTTTTTTCTTATATACTTGGTCCTTATCTAAAAAAAGAATTATTACGATATTTTCATTGTAAACAAAGTAATAAAAGTTTTAAAAACTGTGATTTTTACAAGCAAAACGTGTGAAGCGGTAAAATTTTCGTCGCTTTGATAGAATGGGGCAAACGATGAAATGCGGATGGGCTGGGCTGAGGTTGTTTCTCCTTCCACTGCGTACTGATTATTTCGTTCTTGAGTGTAGACTTAATGCACCTCAGCAAGATATTAGATTATTAAAGATTTTTGAATTCTATTTTCTATTTGTTTAAAATTCTCTTTTAGCATTTTTTTTATATTTTACTGTAAAAACAGATTCAAAAAACATTTTTAAGTTACAATCGTTAAAATAATCAAATTACATTTCAACGCTCCCTTTTATTATTGCATATATTTTTTACCCAGAAAATTTTTTACCTAAGTTAGCAAGAAACATTTTTTTAAAATTAAACTAGATGCCAAAACTTTGCTCCCTCAGAATCCGCAATTTCTCCAAGTGTATAGTTATTAATTGATTAATAATTAAATTTTTGGAGCAATTGCAAATCCGGAACGAGCATTTAAGGAACAATTTTTTTTTTAAAAAGTGATTATTTTGGATTACCTATATAGCAATTTTTATTTTAGAATTTAGAAATTTTTGAAAAAATAATTATTAATTAACTAATAACTATACACTTGGAGCCATAGCGGATTTGGAGGAGCAATTTTTTGGCATATAATTAAAAATGTTCTACGCTGAGTTCTCAGATTATTTTTAATATATTTTTGCTTTCAACTTTTAATTGTTTTTCCTCTGTAAATTAAATATGTTCTTAACATAATAACCTACGCAAACGACGTCGCGGGTACCAGCTAATTTGAAATAAATTGGTCATCAAAATAAAGCACTCCAAAGAAATGATAACCTAGGCGTGAGAACACGGAGATACATTCTTAGATATTTAACAATCAATTTCGAAAATCACGATAATAAGCTAACAATTAAATGTTCATTTGTTATATAATTTTTTTAATCAAAGTTCAAATTGATAGTAACAAATTTAAGATATAAAAGAAAGGCAAACTTTTGATTTGGCACCAAATTCCCAGGCGCTCTGTAAGTGATGAAATCTATACCTACACTGCATTTAATTATTTCTTATATTTACTAATAACTTTAATTTATTTCATTAGAAACATAAAAATGGCAAATTTTGGTTGGATTCTGTATTTTGCGTTCGTTTTGACACTTGAACAAAGTCTGTGTCAGCCGAACCCAGAACGCCCAGAACCAGGTCAATGTAGACAATTTGACCATAGTTTAAATTGCAACAACGTAACAAAAAATCAACTCGACACCGTGTCAAAAGCTGGTTCCATCGATAGTATAACTATAACCAACAGTGATATTGGAGTTTTGGATGCACATTACTTACCGAAGAACATTAGAGCTGATCTATTAGACGAATTGAACTTGAATGGCAATCAAATAACTGCAATTAGACCACATTCCTTCGATAAGTATCAACAATTAACAGAGATTTTTCTCGAAAACAATTTGCTATCAACACTTCCACCGTTTTTGTTTTCGAACTCAACGTACTTAATGAACGTTTTCCTTCAAGGAAATCAAATCAAACACTTGAAAACACAAACCTTTTATAATCTAACAAATTTAGGTTTGGTTCAATTGAATTCTAATTCAATTGAAAAACTAGAGAAAAACATCTTCTCCGAGCTGACAGGCCCACTTTGCTTGGATCTGTCCAACACTAGTTTGGATCATTTTCCATCGGAAGCATTTCACAATGTCAATATGTTTTGGTTGTCGTTGACAAACAACTCCATTACGAAATTAAATGAAATCACAAATTTACCAAGCCTTGTAAACATATTTTTGGCTTATAATAAGATCGAATCGTTGCACTCTAATTTGTTTGCACATACGCCCAATCTGTATACCTTGGATCTGTCGTATAATGCAATTAAACGTTTTAGCCCCAAACGATTAGCTTTGCCATCAACCGTTAATACCATGAAACTGGATAATAATGAGCTGTCTTATTTGAATATAACTGAATTCTTTGAAACGACACCAAAACTTTTCTCTTTGAACTTGGAACACAATCCGTGGAAATGCAATACATTACCGGGGATGGTTCAAGATGCACAACAGTTATTTGGCAAGAACGTATTTTGGGGACAACCCGATTATTCCTCTATGAATTACCAAGGAATACCATGTGTCTTCTAATTGAATACATTTTATTTAAAAAAAATGTTCATTCTTCAAATTGTTAATTACATAAAAATATCAAAAAATAAATAGCTTTAGATTTCTGCATTCACATGAAACTTTTGATTTGACATCATTCTATTTAAATCCAATAAAAATCCTTAAAATCCATTCAAGTCACAATATAAAACTTCAGTAGGTTATACATTTTTATGTTTCAACAAATTATAAAGTTATAGTATTTCCAATGAAAGTTAGATTAATTATTCCCTCAGTTATTTCCACTTAAAATCAGAAGTGTTACTGATATTTTCGATATTTTGATTTTGACGATAAAGTCGATTTAGTTAGAAATTTTTATACAAGTCAAAACAACAACAAAAATTGGGAAATTTTTTTAATTTTTTTCAAGCTATTCCATCAATAATTTCCCAACAGCCAATTGAAAATATTAGCAATGTTTTGATTTTATTACCATCGATTTATAATAAATAATTTATTGGATGTTACATTCTCAAGCGAATGATTGGGGAAATAAAAACATTCATTTTTACTTATTTAAATAATTGTCCAGTAAAAATTATTTAAAGCCAATTGTTGAAATTTTTTCAACACTCGTTTAACCAACTAAAAGTAGAGTTCTACCTTTAAGGGGTTAAAGACCTCTTTTAAGTGGATCATTTCATTTTTAATCTATCCAGTGTTCAAAAATCAAGATCAAAACTTAAGTAGTTTTTAGTTCTGTTGATATATTAACACCTTTTGCCTTCATATACTTATGGCAAATAAAAAAAGTATAAGAGTTTTCGGAGTTATAAGATTAGAATGGCACAAAATTTCAGTCTTGTGTCTTTGTGAGTCTAACAAAATTTATTAAATATCTTAAAACTAGATATTCTGTGGTTCCTTGTCTGCACCCTTGTGTAGATTCGGGTGTAGAATGTGGGTCCAACGTTGGCTGCTGTAGTTGTTTGGTTTTAATTTGCCAGATTTATAGGCTTTTTTTATAGTTTTTGTCTTACCAATTTGTTATTATCTAGCAAACAAGAAGCCTACTTACGTCACCGGTGGCAGAGAAGTAGAGGTCCTTTACTAAAAACAGCATTAAATGCCTCATTCGTTAAACCAAGCTAGCCTTAGATGAATATCAAGTAACACAAATCATATATGGAAAGCATCAGCCTAGTAGATAGATCAATGTGGCAAGCTTCAAAAAAGTGATTAAAGAAAAAATCCGTCCCTCAGAGTAAATTCTTTAATTTACTATGGCTTAACTATCACTTGGAAACAATATTTCCTCCCAAACATTCACATCCCACATTACCTCCATCACCATAAAATCCTAAAAACTCATCCATTAAATATATAAGCCCATCCAAACTAAAATTCATTATCAATAAGCTTGCAAACAATAAAGCTTCCGGAAATGACCAAATTCCTAACATATTTTTGAAAAACCTTACAAGTAAAGGCCTTGAGTTTCTCCCTAGCTTATTCAACAGTTGCTAAAATAAAGAAAATTTTCCAAAAATGTGGAGTAAAGCATTTATAACAGTTATATAGAGACCAGGAAAACCTCCTACCAACCTTGGCCAAATTGTTGGAAAAAAACTATACATACCTACAAGGCTGGAGAGTTATCTCCAAGAGAAAAAAAAATCATTCCGCCTTTCCAGTTTGGATTCAAGAGGAGAATTTCCACACATCACCAGCTATCAAGGATAACCGAGATCAAAGCCAAGAGTTTGAATACAAGAAATATAGAACGACTCTGTTGGTGGACATTGCCAGCGCCTTCAAAAATTTGTGGCACGAGGGGCTTGCACATAAGCTGTTAGCAATAAACACTTGAGATTACCTGCTACAGATAACTACATATTTTCTCGAAAACCACTCATTTAAAACAGTAATAAATGATGTATAATCAACAGAGCGAGAGATTAACGCAAGAGTGCCTGAAAGCTCAATACTAGAATCCACACTGTTTAACATAAAATACTATTGCGACATTCCAGTTCCTCAAGGCTGTCAAATCGCTATATTCTTGGATGACACGTGTGTTCTGACGCAAGACCAAAACTTAAACAATTGTATTGGAATGCTTCAGCGGGCTTGAACAAGCTTGAAAAATGGTTCGATGACTGTAACGTCAAACTAAATCCCGAAAAAGCAAAGCATAGATTTTTGTTATTTACGAAACTATCGCCAAACTCACCCGAGAAATAAAAAATCGACGCAAGTTCCGCAGGTCTTAAAACATTGTAAATCAATTGAATTAATAAATAAAATTATAACAAAATGAAAAACCGACTTCAAAATAAATACACCATCTACCGTCTACACCGTCTACAACTTACAAATTATTAGGATGAGATAATGTACAACTGTTGTTATTTTTGGAGTTGGTGTCAGCTAAGGAAATAAATATTAATGTTCATCTGTAAAAAGGTTTAGGTAGTTTTAAATAAGAAAATCAAAACTTTACATTTCTTTAAGGCTTATTTACCAGTGTAAGATCAATTTAATTTTATGGGCCAATTAATGCTAAGAGTCAATATCTCGAAGGCGTTGGAAAAAATTAAGGTAAATTATTTAAAAAAAAAGTGAGCTCATGTGAATGATAATAAAAGATAGAAAAATTTTAAAATCAGTTTTTTTTTAAATTTTACCTGACAGTAAATAGATACGCACATGATTCAATTATCTATCTAGTTATTACCTGATACACACCTGTGAATTCAATTACCTTTAATATTTGATAATAATATAAACTACAATGTAATCAGTAAAATTAAAGAGATTTTTTAATCGGACATTTCTTTGAATAATCGTCTTTCATGGAAATGACAAATTTTTTGATAACCGAACACTTAATTATATAATCAACATATTATCGTCTCTTTTATAATAAACAATATCCAAATTATCAAATATTTGAAAGTTCTTTATCTTTATGAGTAGTCTTTAACAGCCACTTAAAAGTAATATTTTTTAGGATGGTTAACGAATGAAAAATTTTCTTGATTATTATATTGTTTCAGAAGTACTAGTAATACATAGTAACTACTTAAGATATAAGTAGATTTGCAGTAGTAATGCTATTAGCAGTATATACTGCAGAATAAAGCCCCGTAGCAACAAAAGGTTTCCACCACCATTGAAAACAAGAGACGATATTATAATATTAATCAATATTATAATATAATATGTAAAAAGAAAAAATCGAAATGTGTGCTGGGACACATAGTAGAAGTGAAACTTCAACGGACAAGTGGAAAAACAAATCGCAACAAAATTTTAACTTGAAGTTTTACGGGCAGGTTTTCAAATTGGGCAACTATTATTTAACCACCTATTGGCGCTGTGGTTAGAGTAATTGCTCTCGCCGTTGAATCCCCGTTGAATCCTAGACCTAAGTAAAAATTGACCAACAGAAATTAAACAGAATATTAATATTATACAGCTTAAACCATAAAGTTAAATTAAGTTAATATTTCGGTACGGAGTGGTTTTTATTCTTTTCGACTATGCTGTACTATTTTTTTTTTATTTAAAAAATTCATATTTTCATAGAAAAATGGATAAGGATTTCAAAAAAATTGTTTTGTAATGGTTCCAAAACTGTATCATACCTAAAAACTAGAATTAAATAAAAAACACCACTTTTTGTCAAAGATCTCATTAACTGATAAATCTCTTAATTTTTTTCCCAATGGCTATTATTCATCTCTAAAACATATCCAAAATTTAAATCAATTGATTGACGAGTTCCTGAGAAACATTTTTTTCTGATTCTTACAAATTTTGCTTTTTCTCAAAAATCAGTTGCTTTAGAGATCTGAAACTTTTAGGATATTATAATTTTATTAAAACCTACAAATCCTTTAAGAATCCTTTGAAAATCGTCCGGGGGCAAATTCACCATACTTACACCCCTAGGGCCGTTATCATTAAAATTCGATTACTCTTTTACTTTTTAAGATAGCAGCGATTAAAATAACCATAAGCTACTTGTTTTAGATCACTCATCTGATCGAAGTTCAAAGTTAACTAAATATTTGAAGATATCAATAATTTTAGTAACTACATAAATAAATCATTAATTTCATTTTTATTCATGTGATTGTACGGAAAATGATTGAAAATTGCATAGTAGGAAAAATTATTTAAACTTACCTTTAATGATAGGTATTTTGAATCACGTAAGCATTGATTTGATCAGTGCTTAAAAAAAACAACGATTTTTATTGGATATTAAAGGAAACTTTCATATATGCAGATCACTATGGTTAAGCTAAAGCACACTTATCAAATGTGTTGAAATATGCGAGGTGAAGTTTCATGTCGAAATGTCAAGGCATTTTATTTGAAAATTTGTCAAATGCGAAGGTGGGATTGAAAATTTTTAAGGGGTTATACACAGTCAGGAAGCTAAAAAAATTTATTTTTTTAAGAATTTTCCCTGAGAAGACTTTTGAATTTAGTATTATAATGTAATTGAATACATATTACGCTAACTTTTAAAATATGAATTTTATCATTTTTTTATTTGTAAAAATAATAATTTAGAAAGCTACAATGGCTGATTTTCAAAAGCTTCTCTCCCAAGAGGTATCTTGCGGGGACTGCAATATCTCTGAACTGAATAATTTCAAGTGAAAAAAATAAAACGTCTTTCCCTAAAGTAATCAATAATCTTACAATAAATCGAAGGAATAAGCAAAATGAAATTTCTTGACCAAATGGCGGCTTCTAAACAAAAAAAGAAGATTTTTAATCAAAATTTTGGTCTTCAATAGTTTATAAAAGAAACAACTTTGATCGACGAAAACACCTTCGATTAGTATTTACTACAAAATATACTTGAAAAACTTATTATAACACTTAAGACTGATAAGTTCAGCCGTTTTTGACAACTTAATGAAACGTTGCGTCATAATTTAAAATAAGAAAATTCATCGAAAAAATTGTGAAATAATTCATTCATTGTAGATTAATAAGAAATGTTCGCATTTATCCCACTGACGTCGTTTCAAATAACTCAAACTAGACATTTCAAATTAAAATGATCGATACTGAAAATATTGTCTTCAGTGAACTTAAATAGCAACATAAAATTCATAAATGGATTGTACCTACATGAAAGATAATATCAAAATATTACGCCCTAATGTTCAAAAAAATAATTTTCTCAAAGATTTCTACATACAGCAAATTTTAATTACCTATTTACTTACCGTGACAATATGCGGACGTCAATTTAAATATATTCTTATCCAGGAACTAATGGTCATCAAACATGTCCATTCAAATACTTTTTTCAAAGAACTTTTTCGCGAAAGAAGAAATAATTAAATTTCAATTATTTCAAATTACCCGATATTCTCAAACACCCAATCAATGTGATGTCAAATACCCGATTAATCTTCCCCTAATCAATGTGATTAATTTGAAATAAATAAGTCATCAAAACAAAGCACTCAAAAGAAATGATAAACTATTTATTCTAACACTAAAATTCTTGGAAATTAAGCAAACAATTAAAAAAATTACGCCTTAATAATTACTCCTACATGTTATTTAATACTTATATTTTTTTTTCTAAAATCAAAGTTCGAATTGATAATCAAAATTTTGGATATAAAAGAAAGGTATATTTTTGATTTGGTACCAAATTTCCAGGCGCTTTGTAGGTAAGTGATGAAATCTACACTGAATTTACTTCTTATACTAATAACTTTAATTTATTTCATTAGAAGCATAAAAATGGCAAATTTTCGTTGGATTCTGTATTTTGCGTTCGTTTTGACACTTGAACAAAGTTTGTGCAAGCCGAATCCAGAACCAGGTCAATGTCAATTATCTGAGCAAATTTTAAATTGCAACAACGTAACAAAATATCAAATCGACAGCGCGTTAAACGATCGTTCCTTCCAAGTTATAACAATAACCAACAGCGATATTGGAGTTTGGGATGCACAATATTTACCGAAGAAAAGTGCAGCTGAAGTAGAACAATTGAATTTGAATGGCAATCAAATAACTGCAATTAGACCACATGCTTTCGATAAGTATAAAAAATTATCAATCATTCAACTCAATTTCAATTTGCTATCAACACTTCCATCGTTTTTATTTTCGAACTTAAAGTCCTTGAGAAACGTATTCATTTAAGGAAATCAAATCAAAAACTTGAAGACACAAACCTTTTATAATCTAACAAATTTAATTGCCGTTACTTTGAATTCTAATTCAATTGAAAAATTAGAGAAAAACGTCTTCTCCGAGCTGACAGCCCCACTTTCCTTGGATCTGTCCAACACTGGTTTGGATCATTTTCCATCGGAAGCGTTTCCCAATGTCAATATGTATACGTTGAAGTTGTCCAACAACTCAATCACGAAATTAAATGAAATCCCAAATTCACCAGGCCTTTATTTCCTAATTTTGGATTATAATAATATCAAATCATTGCACTCTAATTTGTTTGCACATACGCCCAATCTGTTTTCCTTGAATATGTCGCATAATGTTATTGAAAGTTTTAGTCCCAAACGATTAGCTTTGCCGTCAACAGTTGATGACTTATTCTTGGATAATAATGCGCTGTCTTATTTAAATTTTACTGAATTCTTCGAATCGACACCTAGACTTCGTTATTTGAACGTGGAACACAATCCATGGAAATGCAATACGTTACCGGGAATGGTTCAAGACGGACACCACCTATTTGGTTACAACGTATTTTGAGGACAACCCGATTATTCTTCTATAAATTACCAAGGAATACCATGTGTCTTATAATTGAATACATACATTTTATATAAAAAAATATTTATTCTTCAAATTGTTAATTTCAGAAAAATAACAAAAAATAAATAGCGTTAGATTTCTGCATTCACATAAGACCTTTGATTTCTCATCAGTTTATCTATATCCAATAAAAAAACCTTAGAGTCCATTCATGTCCAAATAAAAAAAAAAAAACTTCAGTAATAAATTGATAAGTCTCAAAAAGTTATAAAGTGAGTATTTCTAGTGAAAGTTATATATTTCACTCAGTATTTTCCAAATAAAATCAAAAGTGATACTGATATTTTCGACATTTTGACGATCAAGTAGTTGTGGTTAGAAATTTTTTTTCAAGTCAAACCAAAAATATATTTACTTACCTTTGATCAAGAAAATTTATTGAAAAATTTGGGTAATAAATCTTTTATTGTAGATTAATAAGAAACGTTATACCATTGACGTCGTTTCAAATTACTCAAAGTAGACAATTAAAATTAAAATGATCGATATGCAAAATATTTTCTTCATTGAACTTAAATAACTGTATAAAATTTATAAATGAATAGTACATAAAATATAAAAACAAAATATTACGCTCTGAAGTTAAAAAAAATAAATTATTCAAAAATTTTTATTTACTGCAAACATTTCAACAAAACATCCAATTTAAATGCCTATTTATACTTACCGTGACAATATGCGGATGTCAATTTAAATATATTTTATCCAGGAACTAATGGTTATAAAATATGTCTATTTAAACACTTATGAACATTTTGCAAAAGAGGAAATGATTAAATTTCAACCGTTTCAAATTACCCGGTGTTCTCGAATACCCAACCTTCCCCTAATCAATTTAATTAATTTGAAATAATTTGGTTATCAAAACTAAGCACTCAAAAGAAATGATAATATAAATTTAAACACACGTACATTCTTAAAAATTTATCAATTAAATTCGAAAATGACGTCAATAAGCTAACAATTAAATGTCATTTTTTTGGGGAAGCCAGCTCAAAACGGCCATAGGAGGTAAAGTGGTTATCCTCGATAACTCGATCGTTTTAAATAGTGCGTCATTCTTTATATGTTATAATGAAACTTATTCCCTACCCGACTAGATCCATTCGTCCGGCAGTTGTTAAATAATTGTGAACGAAGATAAGGTAAAAAAAACAAAGTATGTTCCTTCTGTGTTGGCCTATCTCTGCATTGTTGAGAAACTCTTTTTATATTTATTTGATCGAGTAGCGATCTTACAAGTACACTTATAGTAATTACTCAAACATATGCCGAAAAATATGAAGTTAGATCTTGATTGAAAAAAAATTGATTTAAAAGGGAAAGTGGCTATGGCTGATTTATGAAAACTTGTATTGTAGCCTATATAATTGCAATAGTTGCTACAAAATGTAATAAACATATTAATATCAAACAAAAATTAATAATTTTAAGTGTGACTTTATTATAAGGAATGTAGAGTTACAAATATGTCCATCGTTAGTAGAAAGAATTAATAATTTTTAAGTTTGTGATTATAACCAAAAATTATTTTATTTAATTAACTATGTCCTTCAAAAAAAGAGCTAACCCTTTTGCCCAACAATCGTAACCACTTTGGGAACCCCTCTCGGGTAAATCCGTTTTTCGTCGACTTTTGGTATTTAATGTGTTGAAGATAGCTGTTTTAATAAATTTGTATTTTGATCCCGTCAGGTAAAACTTGCATAAATATTTAATAAAATAAAAAAGAAAACTTAGAAAATATCTTTCATCTTACTCATTTTATGAATGCTTAAAGTAAAGGGTACCGCTTTGAGCTGACCTCCTCTAAATATTTTTTTAAAATCAAGGTTCAAATTGATAATCAAAATTTAAATATAAAACAAAGATAAATATTTAATTTGGTCTCAAATTTCCAGGCGCTTTGTAAGTGATAAAATCTATACAGGATTTATTTATTTCTTATTCTAATAACTTATACCTATATTTAATAACATTTATTTCATTAGAAACATAATAATGGCAAATTTTCGTTGGATTCTGTATTTTGCGTTGGTTTTGACACTTGAGCAATGTCTGTGCCAGCCGAACCCAAAACCAGGTCAATGTAAATATTTTGAGCAAAATTTACATTGCAACAACGTAACAAAAAATCAACTCGACAGCGCGTTAAACGATCGTTCCTTCAAAATTATAACAATAACCAACAGCGATATTGGAGTTTGGGATGCGCATTATATACCGAAGAAAAGTGCAGCTGAAGTTGAACAATTGAATTTGAATGGCAATCAAATAACTGCAATCAAACCACATGCTTTCGATAAATATCAAAAATTAACAACGCTTAAACTCGACTTCAATTTGTTATCAACACTTCCACCGTTTGTGTTTTCGAACTTAGAGTTCTTGCAGAACGTTTTCATTCAAGGAAATCAAATTAAAAAATTGAAGACACAAACTTTTTATAATCTTAAAAATTTAATTGCCGTTACTTTCAGTTTTAATGCAATTGAAAAACTTGAGAAAAACATCTTCTCCGAGCTGACGGCTCCACTTTCCTTGGATCTGTCTAACACTGGTTTGGATCATTTTCCATCGGAAGCGTTTCACAATGCCAATATATTTTGGTTGGTGTTGACAAACAACTCAATTACGAAATTAAATGAAATGCCAAAACTACCAGACCTTGTTAACCTATTTTTGGATTACAATAAGATCGAATCGCTGCATTCTAATTTGTTTGAACATACGCCCAATCTGTTTTCCTTGACTCTGTCGCATAATGCAATTAAAAGTTTTAGCCCAAAACGATTGGCTTTGCCATCAACCGTTAATAACGTGTACCTGGATAATAATGCGCTGTCTTATTTAAATTTTACTGAATTCTTTGAATCGACACCAAAACTTTTTTCTTTGAACGTGGAACGCAATCCGTGGAAATGCAATACGTTACCGGGGATGGTTCAAGATGCACACCACTTATTTGGCTACAACGTATTTTGGGGACAACCCGATTATTCCTCTATGAATTACCAAGGAATACCATGTGTCTTATAATTGAATACATTTTATTTAAAAAGAAAATGTTCAATCTTCAAATTGTTAATTACATAAAAATATCAAAAAATAAATAGCTTTAGATATCTGCATTTACATGAAACTTTTGATTTGACAAAATTTTATTCAAATCCTATAAAATCCTTGTCATTCATTCAAGTCCGAATAAAAACCTTCAGTGGGATACATTTTAAAGTGTCAACAAGTTATAAAGTGAGTATTTCTAGTGAAAGTTAGTTTTTCACTCAATATTTTCCAAATAAAATCAGAAGTAATACTGATATTTTGACGATAAAGTATAGTTAGAATTTTTTTTTGCAAGTCAAACTAAAAAAATATTTACCAATGATGATGAAAATTCATCTAAAAATTTGTGAAATTATTCATTCATTGCAGATTAATAAGAAACGTTTGTTTTATCCCACTGACGTCGATTCAAATTACCCGAATGTGACTCGTGAGTGTATATAAATGTGATCAAGAATGAACGCAACTGTGCTTCAACATGAATGAGTGAGTAAAAAGTGAGAATTTATAAAACTAAATAAGTCGCTGATGACCTTGGACGTTCCAAGCGACTATAAATAACCAAAAAAAAAAAATTGCTCTAAGTAGACAATTCAAATTAAAATGATCCCTACTCAAAACATTTTCTTCACTGAACTTAAATTTATAAATGGATTGTACATGAAAGGTAATATAACAAATTATCACGCATAAGTTCAAAAAAATAATTTTTCTTCAAAGATTTTTACATACGACAAAAACTGTAACAAAAGAACAAATTTAATTATTAACTTAAGCTATTGTTTTTCTAGGAAAGCGGTACCGTTATAAGGCGGTCAACAAATAGCGGTGGATGACGTCACGGAGACAGCCGTCTTTTAGCATTATGGAGAGTTGTTTACTTGGACAACTGACTATTAAGGTGATCTACTAAAACAAACTACCTATTTCGTCTTCAACTGCGCTGTAGAATGGAAGATCATTCGGAAGGAAGTAAGATGTTTAAAAATCATGATATAGACTGTAGAGAGTGCTTTTCAAACCTATGGTCTTTGCTTTTTTTGAAATTTACATAAAGCTTCATGATTTCTTACGAAATCGATTAAAAGTTCATTCTTATCGTCCGTCTACATTATGATAAAACAAAACTTTCATAATAAAACACAGGACATGGACGGCTCAGAGGTCGGGACCCAGGGGGTTTTCCCCGGTAATTTTCCGTGTCAAATTGGGGCCACGTGCATATTTTTCATGATTTTTTTATCAATTAGAAGCTTAAGGGCAAGTTTTTGAGACCAAATGTATATATATTCGAGACCCTGTAAAAGCCATAACTGGCTCTGCACAGATGTCGGTCACTGCTACCGTAATAAAACGTTGGGTACTTGTTTATCGCCGTCATGTAAAATAGCGCTACCGCTTTTTGGCATCCAACGTACTTCAACGTTCCCTAGGAAACCAATCCTTTTGGCCCGTTTGATTTGCACAAACTACGTTTCAATGACGTCATCTGCCGCAATTTGTTGACACCGCTTTACCGAAACAATATACGGACGGCAATTAAAAAATATTTTTATCCAGGAACTCATGGTCATCAAACATGTCCATTTATAAATAATTAAAATTCAACTGTTTCAAAATACCCGATGTTCTCAAATACCCAACCTTCCCCTATTCAATTTGATTAATTTGAAATAAATTGGTTATCAAAACAAAGCACTCAAAAGAAATGATAATATAGATTTAAAAACACGTATATTCTTGAATATATAAGCAATCAATTTCGAAAATCACGCCAATAAGCTAAACATTGAAAGTCATTTATTATTTTTCTTTCAAAAATTAAAGTTCATCTTGATAAAAAAAAAATAAATTCCAAAAGAAGGGCAAAATTTGATTTCGTGCCAAATTGTCAGGCGCTTTGTAAGTGATGAAATATAAACTGAATTTATTTACTTCTTATACTAATAACTTGTATTTAATTCATTAGAAACATAAAAATGGCAAATTTTCGTTGGATTCTGTATTTTGCGTTCGTTTTGACACTTGAACAAAGTTTGTGCAAGCCGAACCCAGAACCAGGTCAATGTCAATTATCTGAGCAAATTTTAAATTGCAACAACACCCAACCTTCCCCTACTCAATTTGATTAATTTGAAATAAATTAGTTATCAAAATAAAGCACTCAAAAGAAATGATAATATAGATTTAAATACATGTACATTCTTGGACATATAGCAATTAATTTCGAAAATCACGCCAATAAGCTAAAAAATGAAAGTCATTTATTATTTTTCTTTCTAAAATCAAAGTTCAAATTGACAATCAAAATTTAAGATATAAAAGAAAGGCAAATTTTTGATTTGGTATTAAAATTCCAGGCATTTTGTAAGTGATGATATCTACACTGAATTTATTTATTTCTTATTTTAATAACTAAAATTTATTTCATTAGAACCATAAAAATGGCAAATTTTCGTTGGATTCTGTATTTTGCGCTGGCTTTGACGCTTGAACAAAGTCTGTGCCAGCCAACACCAGGTCAATGTATATCATCTGAACAAGAATTTAATTGCAACAACGTAACAAAAAATCAAATCAACAGCGCGTTAAACGATCGTTCTTTCCAAATTATAACAATAACCAACAGTGATATTGGAGTTTGGGATGCACAATATTTATCGAAAAAAAGTGCAGCTAAAGTAGAACAATTGAACTTGAATGGCAATCAAATAACTGCAATCAAACCACATGCTTTCGATAAATATAAAAAACTAACAACGCTTTATCTCGAATACAATTTGTTATCAACACTTCCATCGTTATTGTTATCGAACTTAGAGTCCTTGGCCATCGTATATATTAGAGGAAATCAAATCAAAAACTTGAAGACACAAACTTTTTATAATCTACCAAATTTATTAGACGTTAGTTTTGATTCTAATTTAATTGAAAAACTAGAGAAAAACGTTTTCTCCGGGCTGACGGCATCACTTTCCTTGGATCTGTCTAACAATGGTTTGGATCATTTTCCATCGGAAGCGTTTTACAATGCCCATATCTACGAGTTATTGTTGAATAACAACTCAATTACAAAATTAAATGAAATCCAAAATTTACCAGGCCTTCTTTATCTTTATTTGAAAAATAATACGATTGAATCGTTGCACTCTAATTTGTTTGCACATACGCCCAATCTGTATACCTTGGATCTGTCGTATAATGTAATTACAAGTTTTAGCCCCAAACGATTAGCGATGCCGTCCACAGTTCAAAAACTGCATCTGAATAATAATTCGTTGTCTTATTTGAATTTTACTGAATTCATTGAATCGACACCAATAACTGTTTATTTGAACGTGGAAAACAATCCGTGGAAATGCAGTACGTTACCGGGAATGATTCAAGATTCAATTCAGTTATTTGATTACTACATAATTTGGGGTCCATCTGATTATTCCTCTATGAATTACCAAGGAATACCATGTGTCTTATAATTGAATAAATTTTACTTAAAAAATGTTCAATCTTCAAATTGTTTATATCTTAAAAATAGCAATAAATAAATAGCGTTTGATTTCTGCAATCACATAAAACGTTTGATTTGACACCATTTTATCCACATTCAATAAACAACCTTACAATCCAATCAAGTCCAAATAAAAACCTTCAGTAATACATGTTTCAGTGTCAACAAGTTATAAAGCGAGTATTTCTAGTGCAAGTTAGAAATTTACTCAGTAATTTCCAATGATACTGAGATTTTCAATATTTTGACGATAAAATATAGTTATAAATATTTATACAAGTCAAACCAAAAACGGCGACTAGAAATCTATACTAATATATAAAATTGAAGAGTTTGTTTGTTTGTTTGTTTGTTTGATTGGTTAAACGGGCTAATCTCAGGAACTACTGGTTCGAATTGAAAAATTCTTTTAATGTTGGATAGCCTAATTATCGTGGAAGGCTTTAGGCTATATAACATCACGCTACGACTAATAGGAGCAGAGCATCGATGGAAAATGTTGCAAAAATCAGGAAAATTTTTTCCTTTTGAGAGCGTTTGTGGCCTGCCCTGCGTAAACGATTAAAGTTACTCAAAAATCATGTAGAGCAAAAATGTTCCTCTAAAAAAGTTCTACAAAAAAGTCCGCGACAACATATGTCTATCTTTTAAGGCTAGCCCGCTATAACCTTTTTAATGATTATTAAGTTTGTTTCAAAAATAATTGCGAAATTGTTTTTAGAAACATATTATTAATTCTTACCCAAATAAATATGGTTTTTAATAAAATTTGGTGTGATAATAAATGACAATCTGAGTCATTTAATAGAATACTTTTTAATACGGGAAAATGTCTCATTTACCCGGGAAATTGAAAAACGGGTTGGAGAAAAGAATTATGCATAAACTCTATTTTTAGTTGAAAATGGATTTTGGTGATATTTAAGTATGATGATAGCTAAATATGCGAATCATTATGTAGAACACGTTTTATCTCGGAAACATTTCTCATTTCATCGGGAAAATAGAGAAAACTGGTTCGAAGAAACATCATGCTGAAACTAAACATTTTTATCTGATTACAATATATTTATAGTAATAACTCATAAGGTCCTCAAGGCTTAATCATAATTTTTCTTTTCATACAGTCCAATTTTTATCCAGGAAAAATTTATGTTCCCGTAGGATAGATACGTTTTTGTTTTTCACAGAACACAAGATTACCATAATTTCTTGCAATATGATGGTTTAAGAGACAATGAATGATATGGGCTACTTTTTATGTTAGAATATTGTACGGTTCCCGTAGGATAGGCTAAAAATAGAATCCTTCAGGAACTGAGTACTTCAAAGGAGTTTTCTAAAAGTTCATGAATAAGAGTTTTAACGAATTTTTTTCAGGAAAGCTTGATCTCTTTTTTATCCAGGAAAAATGTTCTACTCCCGTGGGATAGATATGTTTTTGTTTTTCACAGAGTAAAAGATAGACATGCTTTTTTGCAATATGATAGTTGAGGGATCAGATAATAATATAGATTATTTCTTATGCCAGAATAATGCACGGTGCTCAAAGGATAACATGATAATTGTATCCTGCGGGAACCGTGTTAAAAAAAAGGTCGTGAAATAGATCTTTAAAGTTCGTGAAATAGCGTTTTAACACATTTTCTCTTTAGGATTAAAATAAAAATTACAATTTTCACTTGAATTTTCATCCAAAAAATAATAATGAAAATTTTTGAAACGTTGAAATTTCTTTCATTGTTAATTTTCGAATACATATTTAGAATTTAGCGTGTTAAATTACATTTAAAAAATCAACAATTACATTTTTAACTTTTAACATTTTTCAAGACTCCCCACTCTTTAAAATATGTTAAGCCCTCTAAGTTAGCGCTTGCGCTTTTCCTTCTCAATATTTGTGTACCTCTAACTTTTTTTCAGTAGTCAGTACAGTACTTAGCTGATTCATAGATCATTAGACATTCAGCTCCTTGCAATATATTATAACAGATACAGAAGTACAAGTTTAAAATATATTATTTGTTACAACGGTTACAGGCGTTGCAATAATCAAATAACATTTCAATTTTTTTTTACGTTACTCTTTGTTTAAGTTTCATATATTCTTTTTTCTTCATTATATTTTAAGTTTACATACGTAAATTTTATCAATAAAACACCCCAGTAGTGTTATGCAGCGTTCCTTTTTTATTCCCGTTCCCGTGACATTTTCTACTATAGTTCCACTCTTACGGATCATAGTGTGATGTACCTAAGATAGCTCATGAGTCATGTTATACTTTTAACGTTACAGACATACAATGTTTTTCTTGGTTTCGTCCGCGTGGTTTTAAATTAGCATTATAGGTACCAAATTTTATCTCTTCAATGGTTCTTAAGTGATTTGTGGATAAAACAAAGAAAGTTTCAACTCCTTTAGAATTGTGCCATAGGTTCCCCATTTTTAACCGGGTCAGCTAGTGGTAGATATTTTGACGATAAAGCATAGTTAGAAATTTTTATACAAGTCAAACCAAAAAAAAAGAAAAAAAAATTGAGGAAGTTTTTAAATTAATTGAAGACCTTGTGGCGACTAGAAATGGAATTCGACCACGCAGTGATACCTGTCGCAACTGTCCTGACGAAACGACGTTATATACCTTAAGCAATTCAATCACAATTGAAATCACAAATTTACCAAGCCTTGTTAACCTATTTTGGGGTTATAATGAGATCGAATCGTTGCACTCTTATTTGTTTGCACATACACCCAATTTGTTTTACTTGAATCTGTCGCAAAATGCAATTAAAAGTTTTAGCCCCAAACGATTAGCGTTGCCATCAACAGTTAATACCGTGTTCCTGGATAAAAATGCGCTGTCTTATTTTAATTTTACTGAATTATTTGAATAGACACCTAAACTTGGTTATTTGAACGTGGAACACAATTCGTGGAAATGCAATACGTTACCGGGAATGGTTCAAGATGGACACCACCTATTTGGTTACAGCGTATTTTGGGGACAACCCGATTATTCTTCTATAAATTACAAAGGAATACCATGTGTCTTATAATTGAATAAATTTTATTTCCAAAATGTTCATTTTTCAAATTGTTAATTTCATTAAAATATCAAAAAATAAATAGCGTTAGATTTCTGCATTCACATAAGACTTTTTCATTCATTGCAGGTTAATAAGAAATGTTCAGATTTATCCCACTGACGCCTTTTTAAATTACCCAAAGTAGACATTTCAAACTAAAATGATCAATAATCAAAATAATGTCTTTAGTGAACTTATATAGCAACATCAATTTCATAAATGGATTGTACCTACACGAAAGATAATAACAAAATATTATGCCCTATAGTTCTAAAAAATAGTTTCTCAATAATTTTTCATACCTACGGCAAAAATGGTAACGAAAGAACAAATTAAAATACCTATTTACTTACCGTGACAATATGCGGACGTCAATTTAATGGCAAAATTATATTTTTATCCAGGAACTAATGGTTATCAAACATTGCCGTTTGAACACTTATGATCATTTTTGCGAAAGAAGAAATAATTAAATTTCAACTGTTTCAAATTACCCATTGATCTCAGATACCCAATCAATTTTCCCCTAATCAATGTGATTAATTTAAAATAAATTAGGTAGTCATCAAAACAAAGCACTCCAAAGAAATGATAAACTAGTTTTAAAAACACTAATATTCTTGGAAATTAAGCAAACAATTGAAAAAATTACGCCTTAATAATTACCCCTACATGTTATTTACTACTTATATTATTTTTTCTAAAATTAAAGTTCGAATTGATAATCAAAATTTAGGATATAAAAGAAAAGTAAATTTTTGATTTGGTACCAAATTACCAGGCGATTTGTAAGTGTTGAAATCTAGACTGAATTTCTTTACTTCTTATACTAATAACTTTAATTTATTTCATTAGAAACATAAAAATGGCAAATTTTCGTTGGATTCTGTATTTTGCGTTGGTTTTGACACTTGAACAATGTCTGTGCCAGCTACTTCCAAGACCAGGTCATTGTAACCATTTTGAGCAAACTTTATATTGCAAAAACGTTACAAAGAATCAACTCGGCACCGTGTTAAACGATCATTCGTTCCAAATTATCACAATAAACAACAGTGATATTGGAGTTTGGGATGCACATTATTTACCGAAGAAAAGTGCAGCTAAAGTAGAACAATTGTACTTGAATGGCAATCAAATAACTGCAATTAGACCACATGCTTTCGATAATTATCAAAAACTATCAATCTTTCAACTCAATTTCAATTCGTTATCAACACTACCATCGTTTTTATTTTCGAACTTAAAGTCCTTGAGCAACGTATTCATTCAAGGAAATCAAATCAAAACTTTGAAGACACAAACTTTTCATAATCTTACAAATTTAACTGCCGTTACTTTGAATTTTAATTCAATTGAAAAACTAGAGAAAAACATCTTCTCCGAGCTGACAGCCCCGCTTTACTTGGATCTCTCCAATACTGGTTTGGATCATTTTCCGTCGGAAGCGTTTCACAATGTCAATATGTATACGTTGAAGTTGTCAAACAACTCAATTACGAAATTAAATGAAATCCAAAATGTACCAGGCCTTTTTGAGCTATTTGTGAATTATAATAAGATCGAATCGTTGCACTCTAATTTGTTTGCACATACACCCAATCTGTTTTACTTGAATCTGTCGCATAACGCAATTAAAAGTTTTAGCCCCAAACAATTAGCGTTGCCATCAACAGTTAATACAGTGTTCCTGGATAATAATGCGCTGTCTTATTTTAATTTTACTGAATTATTTGAATCGACACCTAAACTTGGTTATTTGAACGTGGAACACAATCCGTGGAAATGCAATACGTTACCGGAAATGGTTCAAGATGGACACCACCTATTTGGTTACAGCGTATTTTGGGGACAACCCGATTATTCTTCTATAAATTACCAAGGAATACCATGTGTCTTATAATTGAATAAATTTTACTTAAAAAATGTTTATTCCTCAAATTGTTAATTTCATTAAAATATCAAAAAATAAATAGCGTTAGATTTTTGCATTCACATAAGACCTTTGATTTCGCACCATTTTATCCTTATCCAATAAAAAACCGTAGAGTCCATTCTAGTCCAAATAAAAAATTGGTTGTCTGTAAAGTCGGTTAACGGACGATAGTTTTACGTGATAACGTCATAAAGAACACCTAATTGATGAAAAATTGCGTACTTTATTGTATTGAATTATTATAACTGAATTATCATTATTTTTCAAAATAAAATCAGACTGAAAGTTATGAAGGAAAAAAATAATTTAATTTTTTTAAGTAAATTGTAAAAGAAAAACACAAAACACGTTAATGAAAAATTAAATTTCGCTGACTTTGGACTTAATTATTATATTTCACAAATACTATTCACTAAAATTCACAATACAAATTATAAATTAAAGTAAAAAAAAAAAAATTCATATTTGAATCAGCACGAAATTGTCCTCGAAGACACTTCAAATTGATCCACTAATGACGAACGCATGGCGTTTGAAATACGTATCAGGAGATACAAAATTAACAATTTGGATTATTCGTTTTGTGATTTTAAAATTTTTTTTTTTACTTTAATTTATAATTTGTGTTGTGAATTTCAGTGAATAGTATTTGTGAAATATAACAAAACACGTTGTCTAGGATTTAACAATAATATCGTGCTCTATCTCTCTATCACTTGTATCGCGTTCTCGCTTGCACGCACAGGCTCAAATGGAACGTGACAAAATGGACGATCTTTTTCAGACTGGCTGTCGTAGTTCATCAATTTATAAGACGTTTTCACGTCATAAACTTCAGTAATAAATTTATAAGTTTCAATAAGTTATAAAGTGAGTATTTCTAGTGAAAGTTAGATATTTCACTCAGTATTTTCCAAATTAAATCAAAAGTGATACTGATATTTTCGACATTTTGACGATAAAGTATAGTTAGACATTTTTTTTACAAGTCAAACCAAAAATATGTTTACCTTTGTACAAGAAAATTTTTTGAAAATATGTGAAATAAATCATTCATTGTAGATTAATTGGAAACGTTCGCATTTATCTCATTGACGTCGTTTCAAATTACCCGAAGTAGACAATTCAAATTAAAATGAACGATAATATTTCTTCATTGAATTTAAATAGCTGTATAAAATTTATAAATGGATAGTACATAAAATATAAACAGAAAATATTACGCAATGGAATTCTAAAAAATATTTTTTTTCAAAGATTTTTACATACAGCAAAAATTGTAACGAAAGAACAAAAAATACCTATTTATTTACTGTGATAATATGCGGACGTCAATTTAAATATATTTTATCCAGGAACTAATGGTTATCAAACATGTCCATTTAAACACTTTTGAACATTTTGCGAATGAAGAAATAATTAAATTTCAAATGTTTCAAATTACCCGGTGTTCTCGAATATCCAACCTTCCCCTAATCAATTTGATGAATTTGAAATAAATTGGTTATCAAAACTAAGCACTCAAAAGAAATGATAATCTAAATTTAAACACACGTACATTCTTGAAAATTTAGCAATTAAATTCGAAAATCACGTCAATTAGCTAACAATTAAATGTCATTTATTAGGGGAAGTCAGCTCAAAGCGGCCATAGGAGGCAAAGTGGTTATCCTCGATAACTTTATAATTTTAAATAGTGCCAGCTACTTACAAAACCAGGTCAATGTAAATATTGTGGCGTTCAGGCCATTGGTCGAAGAAAAGTATTCCTGACACATCACGCTATTGGTTGACAATTTGTAATTTCGCCTCGAAATAACAAAAGCTTTCTCTGCAACGTCCAACCCATGAGAATATAAACGCTAAGATTAACAAGTTCATCAGTCAAATCAGGACTCGACTCACACGACATCATATCACTAGGACATCGAAGCCAACCAAAGACGACCGCACTTCACATGTTTCATTCTATTATCATCTCGGTGAAGGTCGATGTAAGTTTGGATCTTCGTTTATATTTTTATCTAGGAACTTATGGTCATCAAACATGTCTATTTAAACACTTATGGGTATTTTTGCGAAAGAAGAAATAATTCAAATTCAACTGTTTCAAATTATGTGATATTCTCAAATACCCAACCTTCCCCTACCCAATTTGATTAATTTGAAATAAATTGGTTATCAAAATAAAGCACTCAAAAGAAATGATAATATAGATTTAAATACACGTACATTCTTGGATATATAGCAATTAATTTCGAAAATCACGCCAATAAGCTAAAAAATGAATGTCATTTTTTATTTTTCTTTCTAAAATCAAAGTTCAAATTGATAATAAAAATTTAAGATATAAAAGAAAGGTAAATTTTTGATTTGGTATTAAATTTCCAGGCATTTTGTAAGTGATGATATCTACACTGAATTTATTCATTTCTTATATTAATAACTTAAATTTATTTTATTAGAAGCATAAAAATGGCAAATTTTCGTTGGATTCTGTATTTTGCGTTCGTTTTGACACTTGAACAAAGCCTGTGCCAGCCAGCACCAGGTCAATGTATATCATCTGAACAAGTTTTTAATTGCAACAACGTAACAAAAAATCAAATCGACAGCGCGTTAAACAATCGTTCTTTCGAAATTATAACAATAACCAACAGTGATATTGGAGTTTGGGGTGCACAATATTTACCGAAAAAAAGTGCAGCTAAAGTAGAACAATTGAATTTGAATGGCAATCAAATAACTGCAATCAAACCACATGCTTTCGATAAATATAAAAAACTAACAACGCTTTATCTCGAATTCAATTTGTTATCAACACTTCCATCGTTATTGTTATCGAACTTAGAATCCTTGACCATCGTAAGCATAAGAGAAAATCAAATCAAAAACTTGAAGACACAAACTTTTTATAACCTACCAAATTTAATAGACGTTACTTTTGATTCTAATTCAATTAAAAATCTAGAGAAAAACGTCTTCTCCGGGCTGACGGCATCACTTTCCTTGGATCTGTCTAACAATGGTTTGGATCATTTTCCATCGGAAGCGTTTCACAATGTCAATATTTATGAGTTGTGGTTGGGTAACAACTCAATTACAAAAATAAATGAAATTCAAAATTTACCAGGCCTTCTTTATCTTTATTTGAAAAATAATACGATTGAATCGTTGCACTCTAATTTGTTTGCACATACGCCCAATCTGTATACCTTGGATCTGTCGTATAATGCAATTACAAGTTTTAGCCCCAAACGATTAGCGATGCCATCCACAGTTCAAATACTGCATCTGAATAATAATTCGTTGTCTTATTTGAATTTTACTGAATTCATTGAATCGACACCAATAACTGTTTATTTGAACGTGAAAAACAATCCGTGGAAATGCAGTACGTTACCGGGAATGATTCAAGATTCAAAACAGTTATATGATTACTACATAATTTGGGGTCCATCTGATTATTCCTCTATGAATTACCAAGGAATACCATGTGTCTTATAATTGAATAAATTTTACTTAAAAAATGTTCAATCTTAAAATTGTTTATATCTTAAAAATAGCAATAAATAAATAGCTTTTGATTTCTGCAATCACATAAAACGTTTGATTTGACATCAATTTATCCACATTCAATAAACAACCTTACAATCCAATCAAGTCCAAATAAAAACCTTCAGTAATACATGTTTCAGTGTCAACGAGTTATGAAGTGAGTATTTCTAGTGAAAGTTAGAATTTTTACTCAGTAATTTCCACTGATACTGAGATTTTCAATATTTTGACGATAAAATATAGTTAAAAATATTTATACAAGTCAAACCAAAAAAAAATTGTGGTCGTTTTTAAATAAATTAAAGACCTTGAGGCGACTAGAAATGGAATTCGAACATGCAGTGATACTTCTCGCAACTGTCCTGACGAAACGACGTTATATACTTTAAGCAATTCAATTTGTTCGGGGCCAGTGCTGGCCACTGTAATTGTAACTATATATATATGTAAATCGATGTGGGTAACCACTCCCACCTTACATTCTGGTGACCCCGAATTGCAGCACGTAACGCAGCGGCGAGGAACGGCCATTCTGCCTAAACCTGCAAGTTCCGCCTCATATTTTGACGCCATACGGTCGCCACATACATCGGACGCCCTCACGAAGAACTCAATTATGGAGTAGCGGCATCCTAGGCTTCGGTTGTACTACTCCATACCCGTCCCACGTTGTGTTTGGACTTGAACTATAGCTGCTCGTCCTCAGCGGGCCCGGCTCCTGGACGGTTCCAATCACGACAGCCCAAAGTCTCACAGCCCAACGACGACAATAATCGGACCAAGTCACTAGAAGCGGAGTGATGTAGCGACTAGAAATGGAATTTGAACATGCAGTGATATCTCTCGCAACTGCCCTAACAGAACGACGTTATATACTTTAAACAATTCAATTTTTACGGGGCCAGTGCTGGCCACTGTGATTGTAAATATGTATGTAAATAAATGTGGGTAACCACTCCCACCTTGCAACCTCTTCTAAGTGGATCATTTCGTTCTTTACAAAGCATCATCGTAGTAGATAAATCATTGTGGTAAGCTACAAAAAAGTTATCAAAGAAAATATCTAGAACCCGCCCCTCAGAGTAAATTCTTCAATATACGAAAGCGGCGAAAAGAAATGCAACGCTCTATGGCTTATCACTTTGAAAAAATATTTTCTCCTAAACATTCACGTCCCACATTACCTCTAACTCCATCATTATCAAATCCTAAAAACTCATCCATTAAATACGTAAGCCCATCCGAACTAAAATTCACTTACAATAAGCTGGCAAACAATAAAGCTCCTGGAAATGACCAAATTCCTAACATATTTTTGAAAAACATTACAAGGAAAAGCCTTGCGTTTCTCTCCAGCTTGTTTAACAGCTGCTTAGATAAAGGATATTTAACAAAACTAGGGTTACAAGTATTTATAACAGTTATATACAAACCATGAAAACCTTCTCATTCCTCTTCAAGTTACCGTCCAATAATTCTCCTACCAACCGTGGCCAAATTATTGGAAAAAACTATATATAGAAGGCTTGAGAGTTACCTTCAAGAGAAAAAGGTCATTCAGCCTTTCCAGTTTGGATTCAAGAGGAGAATATCCACACACCACCAGCTATCAAGGATAACCGAGATCATAGCCAAGAGTTTGAATCCAAGAATATAGAACGGCTCTGTTGTTGGACATTGCCAGCGCCTTCGACAATATGTGGCACAAGAGACTTACTCATAACCTGTTAGCAATAAGCACTCCAGATTACTACATATTTTCTCGAAAATTACTCATTTAAAACAGTAATAAATGATGCACAATCAACAGAGCGAGAGATTAACGCAGGAGTACCTCAAAGCTTAATACTGGGACCCATACTGTTTAACATAAAATACTATTGCGACATTCCAGTTCTACAAGGCTGTCAAATAGCTATGTTCGCGGATGACACGAGACCAAAACTTGAACACTTGTATTGGTAGGCTTCCGAGGGCTGTGAACAGGCTGGAAAAATGGTTCGATGTCTGGAACCTGAAACGAAATAAAATTCAAATAAAAAGCAAAGCAAAGATCTGTGAAGGATACCAAATCAATGCTAAGTCTATATTAAATACTAAAGATAAAGATAAAAGTGAAGGACATCCTTAGCATCGTGAGATACCTGGGAGTACATCTGGACTCAAGACTGACTTGGCGTCAACATATTCAAACCAAGTTAAAAGAGGCATATACATACCTGGCTATTTTCTAACCTATGTATACTTTACGTATTGAAAAATTCATTTAAAGACTCTGGTTAATTGTTAGATATCCTTTTTTCATCAATCATTTCCTTGTAACGAATAGGTTTTTATTTTCATATTTAGTTATTGTACGGCAACTTAGTGCCAAATCGCTTTAATATTTTGTCAGTCTAACGACGCTTAATCCTTTCAGAAGCAATGGACCGAAAGGCGTATTTATAAAATATGAGATATCCCAAACACAATAAAACGCATATACATAGGTAATCCTTTCTTTAATCTAATAGTGTTGCTTGATTTTTTCAGTAGTCGCTCGGTTAAACTCTCACAAAGTGAGTATTAAAAAATAGATAGACACAAAAAATCACGGTGGTTGCTATTTGCTCTAAATAGAATACTCACAACGAATAACGGTAATAAGGTAAAGGTGTTGAAGCTTTAATAATTCACCCGCAATCAAAATCATTCGAGCAAATATAGCAAGAAGGGTTTTCGACGATCTAACCATTCGGCTGTTTGACGATTTTTTTTTATAGACCCCGGACGAATTTGTTTGTTGATCGTTTCGATAGCTCGCAAACAGATTTTCACCGGAATTATTTACTTCGATAAAGAAGAAATTCAGATAAAATTCATTATAGTTTCATGACGCGACCTTTATCACAAACTCGAAACTATCTCGTCCTCGTAAACTTTCACTCACCGACTTTAACTTGCACAGAATTCCTATTTAATTCATTTATTTCGGTTTCAAATATTTACAAATATATTTGCAATAAATTTCCCTTTAACCAGATAGATAGATACATATGAGGCAATACGTGATTTGAGTTTTAAACTATGTAGAAATGTCCAACAAAAACGTTTTTATCAAAGACGTGAGGCGGAGGAGGCTTCGTCTTCATTCAAGCGAAAGTTTGTGTGACACAACAAGACATGATGTGTGTAAAATTTTACAAATAGTCCTACGGTTCGTGGCGTTTATTCAATGTTGGGATAAGACGGGCAAAGAATAAAAGAAAAGAAGAAATATAATAAAAGGAGTGTACGAGTATGTGCACATACATATATACGTGGAAGGATACATAAAAGGATTGTTTTCGCAGCAAAATAAGAGGTTGCCTTTACATTTGCGACATGTGCGACTTAAGCTCTTTGTCAAATAAGTGTTTTATCGAATAAATAGAATGTTGGTGAATTTTGCCTTTGGCTAAGTTTTTTCAGTCGTTTAAAAATACTTGAATAATTGGTTCCTAAATTGATGGGTATACGATATTTATTTCTCCGTTACATCCATATAGTTTTTATAAGCAAATAATATGATCTCTTAAAGACGTAAAGGACATACAATCGGGTATAAAAGTACCACTAATAGTTCAAAAATATCTACTGTAAATAAATAGTATTCAATACTAAAAGACATACTTAGAATTCATTTTCACAAGGGGTTATGTACCGACAGTTAAAATTTTCCAAAAAATCGATTTTTTAAATATAATTTTTTTTAAATTTACATATATTTAAGCACACATCTTAATGATAATATTTGGTATTCATGGGTTTTGGTTTTTATTTTTCTACTTTTTATTGGTGATTCGTGTATATTTGGTATTACGAGTAATTTTTAATCTGTTAAAGTGTATGGTTCCTGTAGGATAGCTATGCATATAAAAATAATACCCATTTATAGATTCTAGGGTTTCAGTAAGTAAAGTAATTAAACATTTTGTGCAATGAATTGAGCTTAACATTTTACCTTTAAATTGATATAACTTTCAAAATCATTAGACCAGTGCTTTTAGCTTTTGAAAATGGTAAAAATGAAAAAAATTATAGTAGTATGAAACCCATTGGAAAAGGAAGAGAATAAAACAAAAATGAAAGGAAAAATAAATTACGGTGGATCTGAGGTGGGGAAGTGGAAAAGGGTTTTTTTTAAGTGTAGAAACGGTTTATATCGATTTCCGACAAAACTACAAATTCTATGGAATAAAGTCAAAAAGCAAAGTTGTAGGTAATAAGAAGATCTACAACTTTTGTGCTGACACTTTTTTACATAACCTCAAAATTTATGTGAAAAATTCAAATTACCAAGTTTTTCGTTTTTAATTTTTATCTTTTCCAAAAAAATTATTTTTACAAGAAATTTGGTGAAAACTTACATTTTAAAGTCCCAAACACACTGTATATTTTTTTTTAAATTTTAATTTTTTTAACCTTATAATGTCTTAATATCAAAAAAGCACCCTAATTTTCAATCGAAAATTCTCACGTCGATACATTTGATTTTTTTAAGAAGAATATATACATTACAATGTTAAATGTTTTCAGAAAATGCAATAATTTAAGGGTTAAATTTATAAAATTGCTCAAAATTGTACATAACGTAATTTTGAACTAATGTAACGTAACGTACTAACGTAATTTTAAATTATTGCATTTTCTGAGAACATTTAACTTTGTAATGTATATATTTTTTGCACCATCAGAAAGTAGAGGTTTCAACAAACAAAAAGCTCACCGACTTTTAAAAAAATTTAGATGGTTTGTTGTCATTATAAGGTGAAAAAATTAATATTTAAAATCAAAAAAGTTACAGTGTGTTTGGGACAATGAGAAAATTTTTTGTAAAAGATAAAAAAAAATGGTACACATGGTTATTGGAATTTTTCACATAAATTTTAAGGATATATGTGAAAAAAGTGTTAGCACAAAAAGTGTAGATCTACTTATTATCTACACCTTTGCCATTTTAACTTTTTTCCATGGGACTTGTAGTTTTGCCGAAATTCGAGATAAACCGTCTCCAACCTTTACCCCTTCCCCCTTTTCCACTTCACCTCCTCAGATCGACCGTAATTTATTTTTCCTTTCATTTTGTTATATTCTCTTCCTTTTCTAATGGGTTTCATCCTATGCTCCTTCTATAATTTTTTTTTCTGTTCAAAAATTATCTACTCTGGCCTACATTGCCTTGACTCGCCTTAGTATTTATAATTCTAAGTTAATGTACATTTTATTTGATTTTAAGCTTAATTTAGGCCAAGTAAGTTAAAAATCAAGGCAAGCAGTAAATCCTTAATTGATTTCCAGAAACTTAATAACAATTTTCGATTTTATTTCTCATATAGGGTCAGTTTATGTTAATATTGGTAAAGGATTGATAAGTTCATATTTACATCAGAAAAATGTTTGGTTCTTGCAGAATAGCTATAAATGACGTGTTTTATACGGAGTTAGTTGGAGGTGCGAAAAATCAATAGGGGATGTTTAAACATGGAAAATTTCTTTTCATGCTTAGTTGGCTCAAGATATCTTTATGAAATTGAATGTAAATGTCTTAGATTTATATTATATATTATTATATTTATTAGATTTATATTATTATATTTTATATTATATATTATTTTATATATATATATATATCTATTTTCCTACAGTTAATGACATCATGATCATGACGTTACAGTAAATATAATTTGAAACACCTTTAAGAATATTTCAAAAAATATATAGGATCTAGAAATTATCATAATTTTTTTTATAGTTATAATATTAAAGCCTTTTAGGTACCGTGACAAATCGTTTACTTAAAACTGAAGGGACCGATATATTTTTTTGTGTTAAACGAACTTCGAGTTGAAAGAATATTATTTTCAAGGATTATAAACTTTATCATATTTCATTTTTGCTGTCGTATATCACATTTAAGGCACTGTTTGCTAGCTATAATTTAACTTCACTTATTATAATTACTTTTAGAAAAAATAATCAGATTGTTTGAGAAAATTTTTAAATTTGATTTCTTTCGGATTAAAGGATTTTTGGTTTGTTTTAAACATGTCCACAAATGAACTTATCGTAAAACATTTTGCTCGGATCATCGTATTATTTGACGTTAACCGTGTTTTATGTTAAATGCTATTCGCTGTAATAAATAAAAACATGCAATAAAGAATATTTAGCGAACATTTTCGTATAGTTTAATTTCTATAAAGTTCAATACAAGCATTTTTTGTTGGAATTTAAATATCAAAATTATTTACGATAAATACTTAAGATTTCACTTGATACAAGGAGGGTTGAATGCTTTATATGAAGTGAGGAAATTTTATGCTTGTTTCTCGTGTCTATCTTTACGTATCGCCTTCTTATTATACGTTCAAGTATAGCTATATTCCATGTGTGTGTACATAAATGGTATATAGTATATACATGCATGCTTGTGGAAACATATTTGTGAAGAGGTAATAAAGATATGTTTGCGCCGAAAGAAAAAAGAAAACATTTCGAATAAAAATCAAACGAGATGGAAAAGAAAAGAAATCGAGACGTGATTTACGAAGAAACATCGTGTGTGTTGAACGTAATCCGGGTTATGTTGACCTAGGTTAGTTTTGTAGATGTATCGTGACAGGATACCTTTATTTAGAAGAGTTAACACGATATTTACAAGTAAAAATATTCAAATAGATACTATTTATCAGTAGCTTAAAAGTGTTGGAAATAAAGTTGGTCTTTAAAGAGACAAAATATCTGTAACCTTAGTAATATCATTGGTAATATGCTGTACTATAAGTATAGTAGTAGCAATAACTTTACCATTCTGTACTGGGATATTATATCCTAGACTTTTTAATAACAACTTTGAAGTAAGCAGGGAAAATTTAAGGATATGAATTTTGAAATATCTAGACGCTTATTGCTAGTAAAATATAAAAGTGGATGAATTACTTGAGAAAAATGAGAAAATTTTATTTAATTTAAAACTCAGACAATATAAATTCTGTGCAATAAAGTCACTGGTATTGAATTTTTGATCAAGATTTTAAAATGACTTCAATTAAGTTTTAATATTTCGGTTTTGTAAAACAATTTAATATTGCAACCTTTTGTTATGTTTCAATATAATAATCATTTTTGTCATGTAAAGAATTGTACATATATAGTATGTTGTATTTTAAGGTTATTTTACTACGATCGTACAGCTCCATATAATGTACCAGCCTTAATAATGTACCACTGGTTCATTATTTTTTTTCATTATTTAATCTCGTTCTGTGATCGCCAAAATGCCTCGAATTTGAATAGTGTACCATGTTACATTATAAGGAGCTTCACGGTTCTAGAGGAACTATTAAAGGAAGCATTCCATACTACTAAAGGTAGTTTTGTGATCTGATCGAATTTTCAATATCGAGTTTTCACCGGAAATATACGTTTTGAGGTCTCCATTTATGGTATTTATAGATATGCATCTCACTATAACGATATAAGTTAAATCGTCTTTCTTTACTTAATGGTTTGGTAATTTAGTTTCTTTAGTACCTATATTCTTAGTTGGTTAGTTCAATTATTTGTCAGTTTGATAACTAATCAAATACTCAATACATACTTTTTATCACCTTTAAGGATTTAATTTTTGGTTAGATTTCTAGGCTACTTTACTTGGTTTTCAAAGTAGTTGCCTTCAATTTGATTTTAAATTAAAATAAACTCAAGTCAAATGTTAATATTAAAATCAAGTAATTTAAGTCAAGTCAAGTATTAAATTTACTAGATATTTTATTTCAAATTCAAAATATTAAGCTTAATTATTGCTCAAAATGTCCCAATTATTTACTCGTTGAATCCCAAACAGCCTTGTTAAATATGAAGAGGTATAAAACTATTTTACATTATAGTAAGATCTAGAAAAGTGGGGTAAAATTCCTCCTTTTATATAAACGGCTAGGTAAAAACAAAATACAGGGAAAAACATTTTTTATACGTGGGTTAGTAATGAAAAGTAGCTTTTATAAAAGTTAATATAATTTACTAAATATTAACTTTTTGTGAAGATAATTTGAGATTCCAAGTGAAAAAGAATTTCATAAAACAAATTCCATAATAAATGCAATTGCAAGATTGCTTCGCACATTCGCACTTGTTGCATATTTGTGTTTCTAGAATATGTTGCCTAGAAACCTGTTATTATTATGATTTGTATTAGAAAACATTTTAGAATTACATTAATGCAAAACCAAACCAAATCAGTTCAAATAGAAGTATCTTCGACGACTGTTTCGTAATGATTCACTGATGAAGATGGCATAGCATTCGAAATACGTATCTGAAGATACAAAGGTAACGATTTAGATTATTTTTTTTGGTGCGGTTTTGCATTTATTTTGTTTTACACAGTATTTTATTTTAATAGTTGTTTTTGTAAATATAGTTGAAACATTTTTTTCTAATAAAATTTAAATATATAATATTATAAAAAATATTAAAGGCCAGATGGATAATCAAAGAAAGTAAAAGAAAATCATAGATAGAATTCATCTCCTTTATCAGCAGCGGCTCTCCCCAGTAATATTTATTTGGGAAAAAATCAATAGCATTAAAAAAACAAAATATCAAACGATAAGTCCTAAAAGAAGAAGACCACAATTTAAAAGAAAATCCGAACAATAGGATTTGCCTCTAATTTTAGTACAAAAAAATATATATAAGAAAATTTGCTATCTAAGAACAAGAAACCAAGAACACAAGTCTCACTTCGAGCTTGATGAAAATTCAAATTCGGTGAACAAAAAGGTATCCATGTCTTACAAAATTATAAAACAAAATAAAAGTCACACCCTGTTTTGTACTTAGGATATTTTTACACTTTATATCAGTGGTTCTCAAATTTTTTTAAGCTTATATTCATATAGTTATATCGCTACCTCAGTGCAACAGTGAGATATCTCAAAAAGCTTAGTTTTGAGGTAATGCATAAAGTAACTTTTATGCTCTATCTTTAAAAAGAGTATTTCTAGATTTGTTAAGTGAAATTCTATTATTCCGAAAGCTTAATATGTCTAGTATTATCTAAAAGAATAGTTTTTTCTTTTTAATATGGAGCTATATTTAAATTAATTAATCCTAAAACACGGTAAAATCAATATAATCATACAGTGAGATATATCCTTTGGACTCATGAAGCTGTTTAATTCAGAGAAAACCTAATGTTGCATTCAATACCTCTGTTTTTGATGGTTTCAAAAGTAGTATATCTTAAAATTGGTATCTTTGAACTTGTCTCACTGTTGCACTGAAGCAGCGATATGTTAATATTTTTTTCAAAACTTAAGTAAGCCAGGAAGTAAGTAAGTCAGGAACAATTCTATAAAACATAATCTGTTCTTGTATTTTAGCTAAAATAGTAATTTTCTGCAGGTATGTTCAAACCGTTACTAATTTTTTTTCAATCCTAATCTAAAACAATATTTAGCCTACAAATAGTAATAGTAACTACCTACCTACTATTTTGGCAATGTTAATCATTGGTAGAACCATAACTAACTTATTGTAGGTTCTGGACAAGACTTTCAAATTGTGTCCCAAAATATATATAATGGCTATGAGGTGATTTTTTTTGAGAGGCCTTTCTGGGTCTTACTGTGATCTGGGCCCCAAGTGCCCATGTTGCCCTGCCTAGTTACAACGCTGATCATATGATATATATTCTGAAAGCATTCTTCAGTGGAATTAAACGACGGTAATTAATTCAGAAATTTTGCAATAGCTCTTCCAGTAAAGCGTTATTTAATTCTCAATCTTTTAATCGGCACTGTAAAACTTGAGACATTTTGCTTATAGGTACCTACATAACATACAATATGCATGCTGCATAGCTCAGTACTGTTTTATATAAAAAAAAATTATAAATAAAGTTCTGTTCGTTATTCAAAGTAACATATTTTTCAAATTATTTAAATATACATAATTGTAAATGTTTATAATTTAATTTTCCGCCATAGAACACTTTTCGAAAGTGGCGGTTCTATGCATAGAACCGCCACTTTCGAATGTATTCGAACATGTATACCTTTAATAACTTATATAAAATTCATCTAAAAATGCAAAATAACGTATAACTCTCATCGATAACTCGTTTTATGGGATCAGTACTTATAGGTACCATGAATAAAATTAAATTAGATGTTTTTAATACAAATTATGCTACACAAAGACTTTGAAAAACTTTAATTGGAAAGAGCTCTGGTTAACTATAGCGGTTTCTAAAAGCTTTAATATATGATAATTAAACCTATTTTAATTTCTTTAAAAAACGCTTTATTATTATAAGTTTGATTAAGCCATTTCGTTTGGATTCTTTATAACTGAAACGTGTATTATCAACTATAAGTAGAATGTAGACTATCAGATTTTTTTGTAATAAATGATATTTCTTTGTTGAATTTAAACAAGTAATAAATAGGTACTGAAATAGTTATTACCTTAAGTTAAGTTAAGTTGAAGACAATTTCTTTGTTCTAGGTACCTACTAGTTGGAAAAAATACAGTAAAACTAAATAGAAATATCAAGTTTGGTTTTTATTTGTATAACTTAGGTAATAATTTTCGTACATAATTACTTAAAAGAAATATTTGCTCAACTTCCGTGTATATCCATATAGATGTTGAAAAATCCAGAATCAAATATGTTCGAACATCGTGTTCAAACACATGTTGAGCTAAAGTCCTTGCGGCAAAATTGTAAACGCCACAACCCGAATTGAAATGAGGAAATCCACCAGCGATATATTATTCTGTATTTTGACTGCGATTCTCTTGATCTTTTCAATATAATAACATGTGAATATTTTCGTTCGACCAAGAGTTGAGAGCGACGTATGTTGGCTATAATAATGTGTCAAATATTGATAAGTTACTGTTGGGTTTAAAAGGGCTTATGTGATCTTCAAAATTAGGACCCAAAGGGACAGTCAAGGTTCATTGGCAGGAAGCAGTATTCGTATCCGGTTATATTAATATAATATGTCCCTCATAACACTATGCGTTTTATTAAAATATCTTTGCATTTCGAGATGAGAAATTGATGAGATTTATGATTTTAGAGATTGTGTTCGATATTTACATATACATACATAAGCATAAAGGTTTTTATTTTTTTGAATAGATATTCAAATTCTAACACATTATTCTTTATTGAAATTATGAGTATATGAATATCTTTTTGATAATGCAATGTAAATGGAATATGTGTTAATCTTAAAAGCTTAATAGTTTTAATAACTCCAGATGTAATGGAATTCTGTGTTTCTGCAGGTGTAAGCTCTATTCACTCCTCTATAAAATGTCTAGTAGATCTCTCATCTGACTATGCTCCTATATTTCTGTCACTTAATATGCAACCCATTCCAAAACAAAAAATCCATCCCTAATTACATATACAATTAACTGGAATAAGTTCCATGACTTCCTCTGTAACTCTTTGGATTTAAAAGTATCCATGAAAATTACGGATTAGAATGACAATGCGGTTAAAAATCTGACAAATCTCATACAAAAAGCAACAAAACAGGCTTGTTCCCCCCCAACCCGAATCCCTCAGCCTTTAAAGAATAACTTCCTAACCATATCTTACACACGATCCACGCAAAACGTAGGTAATGCGAAGCATAAGTGGCTACAAACTAGATATCCACCCGACAAGACGGCATTCAATAAACTTCCTTGTTACGATCCCAACTAGGAAAATACCGCTCCTCCAAATACATGAAATACCTCATATCCTTATTCTCTAATGACCCTTTGTGAAAAACCACCAAAAAGATCCTGAATTTCCCCAATGTTTTGTCTCCAATTCGCAGAGAAGATGATAGTTGGGCCAGGAGTGACTTTGAAAGGTCTCTCACTTTTTCTAATCATCTTGAAAATCTTTCACTGCTCATAACGATATCAACGATATAAACCATGAAACACGGGTAATACAAAACCTTCAAATACTCCCTTGTTGAAAAATGTTGTTAATAATAATTTGTACATTTTTATAACTTTTTTAAAATTTTGCAAATCTCTAAACAAATTTTTGGTATTTAATATCTTTACATAGAATAAAACAAAGTCGCTCCCGCTGTCTGTTCCCTTAGATCTGTTTAACTACAAAACGGATTTTAATGCAATTTTCAGCAATTGATAGAGTGATTCAAGAGGAGGGTTTGTAGGTATAGAACATGCATATTATAGTAGAGAAAAGTCGGGAAATTCAAAGATTTGTAATGTGATGTCATAACCAACATATTTTTGTGCACGTACATTGCAAACGCTGGCTAAACCTTACGAGATAGATCAAATTAAATTGTGTATCTTCAAAAGATTGATAAAAAAGTCCGCGATGGTATATGTCTATATCCTACAAGGATAACCCACAGGAACCATTTTTATCTTTTACATATTACAAAAAAAAATTGATTATTTACGAAGCAATTTTAAAAAAGACAGTATTATTCCTGCCAGTAGTATTCCTTATCAATTAAATATATTAGATGCGTTTTGCATTTCATAAAGATCAAAATTGCCCTTAACAGTATATCATCAAAATAAATATCTAAGATATCACAGATTTAATAAGCGTTGGCAGAGCGACTGGATATTGTACGTCGTACGTAGTGGCTGTTTTATGGCTATCTTTTTCTTATAAATATAAACATGTTATGTTGGTCCTTATGTATGGACAAAAACTCGAATAATTCTACACTAATTAGGTATATGTAAGGTACATGTACCTACTTTTAAAAGAGTACCTACGAATGGTTATCCTACATAGGTTAGCATGACAATTGAATCCTACAGGAACCATGTATTTTTGTAGTATTTTCGGTAAGTTTTTTTAAAGTTCATGAAATAGCATTTAAACGCATTTTCCTCAAGAAGGCCCGACCAATTTTACACAGTAACGAAAGAAATCTCTTTAAAGTTTAAATTAAAAATTGACAATTTAACTGGAAAATAAATATTATGAATTTCAATTAACACCCGATAAAATTAAAATGAAATTTTTCAAATATATTTTAATTTCTTTATTGTTCATTGTCGAAAATATTAATTAGTTTAATTAAATATTATATTAAATATTAATTTAATAAACGTATTAAAATAATATTCTAAATTTTTAAATAATTAACAATTACCTAATGGAATTCATTTTAATGAATTTTTGTTAAAGATACCTCAGATCTTAACATATTGAATTCTTTTTATCCTAAAAAAGGCACGGTTCCTGTAGGATAGCTACGAATCTATTCTACTAAAATAGCTGAACGCTTATAAATGATATTTGAAATGGAAAATTTTCAAGTCTAGAGGAACATTTTATATTCATTTTATATTCAGACTTTAAATTGTAATGAACCTGTAAGATAGCTAATATCTCTTCCTAGAAAAGTAGTTTTAAGGATTTTGATGAACTTACTTTGGATCTAAAGTCTGAAAGTATCTATCATCTTTCCGGTTAAAATAGATTAATTTTTAAATTTCGTTGTAGCGATTCGAAGGTAGGGAATCAATTAAATTTTGATCTACTCTCAGCAAAGCGAGTGGGTATCAGCTAGTTTATCAATAAAACAACATGTATTGCAAACAGTTCAGTGGTAGTACGAAACCCTTGTACTGCGAGTTTTCTCACATTTGACCAGATTTTTCTCTTTCTAAAATCTAATACAACTAATGAAGTATAAAATTTTCTTTTTAAATTGAACATAAACATTAGATACTTATGTAATTAATTAAGTTATACAAAAGTCAATTTAAAGTAAATCAATTTTATTTTGTATAAGCCACAAGCTCTGTAAAAGTGATGAAATTCTAGGCTTGTAAAAAGTTTAAAAAACATTAATACATTCAAGCTGAAAAATTTAATATAATACCATAAAAAAAATAAAAATATCGTCTCATTTTTTATGTTACATTATGCAAATAGCTCAATCTTTTAATAGTGGATTTAAAATCACTTCAAAAATAAGGTAGAGGAGGTGAATGTGTATCACGTTGTTACGACCAATATATGAGCAACTTTCATCCTTAACACGAATGCTGTAAAACGGCCACAAAACCCTTCTTTATGACTTTAGTTTCAGCTGTTAACCGAGTAATGCACTGGCAAAAACCTTTTCCGGGTTTCTCTTCAAAAAAAAAAAAAACTTTTATTTGCGCAATAAAACTGTTTATTTGCTGATTTTATTTTTATGATTCGTCTTTTGCATATTATTCTCGAGAGGAGACAAGGTCTCTTCTTTATGCGAGGTTTTATTTTAGTCTTTTAAACTTTTTGGCCGATTTATTTTTTTATATACGATACGCATTTTCTCTCTTTCTTTTAAATTATTTATTACATAAGACGAGAATTCGTTTTACAGCTTTGTTTTTTTTTTTCAAATTTAATTGACTTTCGATTATAAAAAATATATTTATTGGCATTTCTTGAAAACTTTTTAACAATTGTATCTCGTCTTTTGTTGTTGGAATGTAGATATCTGGATAGTAAACGGTCACATTTTTTATTTGAGGAAGAAAAAGGGATTTGCATATAATGGAGGTTATAAAGTATTTTTATTTAAAAACTTTCCAAAACTTTACATAATTTTAATTAGTTATGGTTTAGAAAAAGTATCTCAAGGCTAAGCAACCCTAGTTAAATTTCAATCCCTTTTTGGTGGTTGCCAGTAAATGCTTAAAGAAACGGATATTTTGTCAAAGGCGTCTTCTGACCAATTTAATTTTATTACTTTTACAATACGAGTTGTGTAACAAACATTTAAAGATACAACGGAACAAATTTGCAAATAAGGGAATTTTGCGTATTGTTTGTACAAAAAAAAAGAGAAAGTAATTTACAAGCGAAGTTTTACATTTCTTAAAATATGTTCTTGGTTATTTTTAAAATTTTTAAAATACCCAACATTGATTTGAACCCAACATGAAAAAATCAAGAATTAGGAACTAATTAAAATTGACTTCTACCAAAATTTAAGCAATTTATCAGTAGTTTAATATATTACTCTTATTTTGTTTAGTTCACAAATATTGAAAACTTTGATCTATCGACCGCCATCATTCCTTACATCTGCCATACATTATAAATTAACCCTCGGCATATTTATTTATGACCTACCCTTCTAAAATATACATATCCACCATCAAAGTTACGATTGGACCTACTTTAGTGTTACAATATATTTATTGTGACCGAATAAAGTTTTTCAATTAGACTTAATAAAACTACATTCAATAATCCCACACCAAAACTTATAGTCGAAGGAACAAGCGATTCCTTTAAAAAGTCGATTTTTAGCCAACACCTTATTCATAAATAATGTATTAGATATAGATAATAAATTTATTTATAATATGTAGGGCCGATTTAACAACTATTGAAAGAGTTTACCCCTTTAAAAGATGGTAATCCACAGGGTTGGTCGTTTTGCACAATACAAAAATCCTGCAATGAATAGTCGGCTTTTCAAGAATTTCGCACAGAAATTGGTAATAAAGGGAAGGGTTGGACTCTATTTGGCACAACTATAATAAAGAACTAATAGATGTTGGTATTTTTGTGTATGTTTAACAAGCATGAAATATGAGTGGACATATTTCGGCTTATTATTCGGTCGATGATATATTTTGTTATCCGGTGACGATCAGGAAATAACATCAATGATAATTTCTATGATACTTTGGCTCGGTCGGAAGTACGCAGGCAGGTACTCTTGTGTAAAAGGGTAGTGAAAATAAAGGGTGAAAAGACCTAAGCGTATCTATTTTGGATAATGAATGTTTAGGTAAAGCCGGGGTAATTATATTTATCTTTTTCGCTACAATTATTGAATGAAAGCTAATTCTTTTGGAATTTATCTTTTTGTTAAATTTTTACTTTTTTGAACTTATCTTAAAAATTATCTTTTCTATCATTATCAATGATTTTAAATGAATATTAAATTTTAATTAATTATGAATAAGCTGTGCATAAATTGCACAACTGATTTTAATTTGAAAGAAAAATATTAAATGAACAATAAAAGAACGAAAATTTGTACTTTGCATAATATCAACTCTCAAAGTGTTTGCAATATGTTAAATTCTTAGCATCCACTTTTGTTATTGAGATCGACCATTATATGGATTAGAACTTGAATATGAATACGTAATATTTACAATTGGAACAAATTACGTAAAATTTTATTGAGTGGTCTATGTTACACAATTCTGCAGACACTAAATGCTGCCCGTTATGAAAAAACGTAAATTTTCGATATCTTTAAATCGTTTAAGAATTGAAATATCATTTAACTTATACAGGGTGTCCCAGTCTGACCGAAAACCTATCTGAAAACATGGCCAACTACTGTTGGCCATACAGCATAAAACTCGTTTATATATTACAGATGTAACGTTGAATTTTTTTATTTTCAACGATAGTTCAAAATCCTTACACTTGGCTATAGGGATATGAGTTATGCAAATATAGGGAATTTTAAGAAGAACCAAATAAGGTAAATACAATTAGGTGGTGCCATTTAAAAAATTGATATTTTGCACAATTTAGCACGTGTTGCTTTAAGATGCACTTTAAGATACTTAGTAACAACAACTGATTGTTTTTGATAATCTCGAGTATAACAGCACTTTTGAGCTCTCAAACGAGCCTATGTCGAGCTTCCTACACAATTTATGTGCAGAAGTGTCAGAAAACTAAAATTATTTTAGGAAGGTAGCTCCAATCCAGTTAGGCTTTAATTTTAATTTTCAGATTTTTATTATTTCAGGTTCTCCGGAAACTTCTAATGACCGGTCAGGCCGAGACACTCTGTAGAAGTGGTATCGAATTGTTTCCTTTAAACCCAACATATTATTTATAAAAATTAGTTCAATTAAAGGGGTTGAAGAAGTAGTTTGAAATGTTTATGCTTAATAATGGCCGAAGAAAAGCCGATTTCAATGCTTAATATAAATGATCAATATTTAAAAAGATAATTATTGCTTTTTAACACCAAAAAAAGCGAAGTAAGAAGTTCAACTTCTCACATCTTTTTCTATGTGCTTAATGATTAGTTTACAATTCAGTATTCAGTGAGAAAATATGTTAAGGGTGCTAATATTTTTCGGAAAAACATATTTTTTGAAGTAATTTTTCTAAGATTTGTTTATTTTTCATATTAAGTGATTTTTATTTTGTGATAAAAAGGAAATTAATTGACTTATAATAATATTTTGAGTTATTTAGGTTTTCGTGTTAAAACGTTTTTCACTGTATTATACAAAAATCTCCAAAATGTATTTTTCAATTTTAAAAAATAAAAAAAAAAGATTGTTAAGTGATATATATATATTGTATATATATATTTTATATATATATATGTATTTTAGCCAAGCTTATTAAGGCATTGAAACTAAACACGTATTTGTTTATTTTTATATCTACGCTTAACAGAAATACATACAGAAACTATAACTGCGAATGTTTCAAAAACTGAGGGTTGATTGCATATTCATTGTGAATAAAATGAGGGTGCGCTTTCAACCATTTTTAATGTTCAAAACTTGCATAATAGTAAAAGATTTTATGCAAAAAATATCCGTTTTGATAGAAATATTTGTATGGTTGTAACACATATAAATATAATATGTATAATGTATATATATGCCTTTTCAGGTAGGAAGAATAAAATACCATGAATTGAATCAAAATCTCCCCTTTTCAGTTTAAAAATGTTATTGTGCTTTCCAAAAAGTTCATATACATATACCTACATAAAAATAAATATTAGAATATTGGAATTAAAATTACTTGGTAATTCAATCACATCATATTGAAACAAGAAATTATTTTTAAAAGAGAAAACTTAACATGAAACATAAAAAGCACTTTAGTTAATGTACATATACATACATAAAAAAGAAAACATAATATTTTTATCAAAATTTTAATTAAAAATTTATAGATGCTTTACTTGAAAAATCTCATTTCCGTATGCTTTTATAAAGACCTAATTATTTTTTTAAAGAAGGTAGACATTTCCCAGTTTAAGCGGAAAAAACACTTTGATATCAGTTTTCAATTTGGTTGTGTTTCGCCTACATATAGAAGCGTGAGTCTTAAGACAAGCGACGTTCGAGTTCATCATTTCTCTCCTCTACTCATTTTCCTCAATTTTGTTATTTTTTTTTTGTGTATGTACCTAACAGATTTACTTCAGGCCTGTTTTACTTACATCTACTACTCATCCTATTACCTTTATAATGAAATTTTTCTCAACATTTTCATTGGTAAGAAAATTTGGTTCAACTCAACGAAAATAGATATTTGTATTATTTATAAATTATATTTTAAAAGTTTCACAAACAGACAACAATTGATATATTCGAAAAAATGTAATTCTATAAGGTAATGTTTCATACCTAATGAAGCAGACTGAGAGAATCTTAGATTTACCTTATATAGACTGTAAGTAATATGCAGTCGTAAAAATTAATATTTAGTTACTAAACAAATTTATGAAAGACATAAAAAATTGTAAAATATTCTAATATTTATTAAAATGAACATAAATAATAACGTAGAATAACTTTGAAATGATGTAGATAGTAGGTTTGTTCGCGGGTCTCATTCTGAACCGATTACGAATCAGTTCAGCGGATTTAGGATAATCGCCAAGCGCATACACGCTTATGAAATGATTGAGGGTTATTTTTCCGTGAACGAGTTTAAAAATTACAAGGATTAATGAGAACCTACGAAAATTGTTAATATAATTTAACGTTAACAGCGAAACTGGACTTTGAACCAGCCACAATTTATCAATCGTAACTGATTCAGAATTGGTTCTAGCGATCCTCGGGTTTTTTAGGGCAAAAAATTCGTTTCTCTTACTCATGCGCAGTTTGATAAATCGCGGCTAGTTTAAAATCTAATTTAGATGTTATGCTGGGTTCATACGAATTAACTTTAGTTGCCCGATTTTAGTTGATCAACAAAAGTTGAAAGTTGAAGAACCTCGTGTGAGAACCGTGATTAACTTTTTAGTGGATCAGCAAAAGTTTGAACGAGTCATCACACTAGGTTTTTCATTCAACTTTTGATCGACCAACTAAAATCGGTCGACTAAAGTTGACTCGTGTGAACGAGGCATCAACGTCTGTCAATGTTAAAATCAATTAACAATTTTCGTGGGTTCTCGTTAATCCTTGTTTTACTTCCGAATGAATGAGTCCTTTTTCCCTTTTTTGATCCAGGACTTCTAACTGTAACTGTTTTGCTTAGTGTACGCTTTCTATATAAAAATATTCAATTCAAACATAAAAATATATATAAAATGGTTCACATTTATTAACTTAAAGCATTGGTTATAGATGCAAAAAGAGTAATAAATAACGCCATTTGCATGCCTCAAGCAAACTTAAATCTGTAAAAATAAATCGAGTACTAGGTGCTTTTTTATACAAATCATCATCATCATAATAATAGGCAAATGTTTCTATGTCGACATGTTATATTTGTGGCCCAACGATTAAAGTGACAGTCTCACATGCAAAAAGTCTAAGGGACGAATCCCGCAATCAATTTTTTAATAGTACATTCGGTATTGTAAGCTTACGGTCTTGAATATTTCACGGGAAGTTGCCAGCTTTTAATTAAAATTAAGATTTCATTAATAAAAAAGAAATCTTCCATTAAGAAATCTCACTAATAAAAGAACTAGCATTGCGTTTTATAAAAGTGATTACTGATTATTTAAATTGATTAGTTTATAAAAAGCTACTAGTGATTAATATTTGTATCCAGTTGGTTTGGTTTTTTAAAAAAATATCCCTTTAAAGTTTAGAGTTTCGATTTACGATACTTACAAAAAAGCTTCCCGTTCTCAATTTTTTACCCCCCACACCTCCAACATCAGATACTCTGCTTTGACTCTTTAATCATCTTTTAGACTGTTGCTAATGTCACTTCAAAGCACTACGTTTTCATTTTATAATAATAAAATCCGGGAAATTAGACTTTACTTTCAATATAAATAAGAGACTTCATCTTAACCTTGCTTCGTTCCCTCGCGCCCGGTGTAGGTAAGCATACATAAGGGTGGTTGTATAAGAAAAGAATGCGGGCAATGTATTATTATCATCGTCATTATTATTATTTTTATTATATAACATATATAAGCCGTTCTATTCTTTCATGAACAAGATAATAGAGAGAAAATGACGTTATTGAATTGGTAAGCCATATTATATACGCCTATCACACAGAAGAAAAAAATTACATCCTAAAATACGGCAACAATAATCAAAAAAGAGATTTCAAATTATTTTCGTTTCTCACAAATTGAATCATAATATTTTATCAGATTGAAAATCTTTGAAAATGAGTAAAAATTTTCGTCAACATTAACATCATGGAGATATTATTTTCTTTTGTGTTTATTTGAAAGCAGTTTCAGTAAATTGGCATAAACGTTTTTAATTTCAAAATAATTATAAAATTTAATTTATTTTTAAGACGATATTTATGAAATATAAGTTGTTAACTTTATCTATTTTTGATTTGATTTGCTTCCCACCCAATTTTTCGTTACATTTTTCCAAACACCTACATTTAAAACACGTCACTTATCGTCGTGCAAAGCAATGCTTTCCTTATTCTCATTGATAAGTTGTATACTTACCGAAAAGCCTAAAAATAATACTTACCTAAACAGATAGCCTTGAAGTAGCCCGTTAAATTGTGATTTTTGTATAATTTTGGGTTATTCAGTTTAGAGGGTTTGAATTGAAATTAATTTTTATTTTTAAGATATGCACTGAGATAAAATTATACTCCTGTGAGTTTTCACAATTTCAGCATCATAACATTTTCTACAAAATATCATAATGATCAACTAAGTATATTTTAGAATTAATAATATGCTTACGATGTAACAGTAAAATTTATTAAGAAAAAAGCATCAATAGAAGTAATGCTAAGTCTTATTTTTTCTTTTCTGGAATTACGATGATAAAATAAATACTTTGTAATTGATTTTATGTTATTTTTATACTTACCTGAATAAAAAGAAGGAAATTTTGTTGAAAAATAAGCCAAGCCAATTTGCATAGGTACGAGTATACTTATATGCATTAGTTATTTATTTTAATATCTTCGGTCGGAGAACCAGAGTAAATTACCCCAAATGGAGTAAAAATAAATTTTTTTTTTGAATAATAAGGAAATTTGTTGCCATTGCTATTTTATAAAAGTGTTAGTTTACCTAGACTATAGCCGAAGACTGTATAGCCAAATTATTCTTACAACTAAAAGCCCCAATTTGTAAGTTATTGTATCAAACACGAAGCAAGACCATTTCTCCAAACCCTGAAGAGGAAAGTTTTCAATTAATTTTTATTTGTTCCAATATAAAGATTTTATTTTATTTGTCTATTACATAATACCTACTTTCATGCAACTTTTTTTCGTGTAAATTAATTCAACAAATGTTTGATTTAAATTGATTATCTCCTTTTCAAAATGAAAGGGTAATATCGACCTACGCAATAATATTTTGGGGTAATGGTATAAAAAGTTCCCCGACCGCTGCTTTAGGTGGACTGATTGAAGGTTGACAGAACGAATCAAGTGATTTTAACAATATATTTTACAAATATTAAGGATATTATTTCCGAACTTAAAGTTATTTATTTAATATTTTTTTAAAAACATGTAACTAAGTACTTAATGTATTGATAATTGATAAGTAATACTGCCTAGGTACTTTCAATTTATACGATGGCTTTTTGAGCTCTAAGTTCAGCTTATACAATAAGAAAGTTAATTGGCATTTATCTATAATTATACCTATAATGTTTATAGTAGGTTTGTAAATTATATTGCATAAATAGACCCACAATATCTTTACATAGTATAAAATAAAGTTGCTCCCGCTGTTTGTTCTCTTAGATCTTTTAAACTACAAAACGGATTTTAATGCAATTTTCAGCAATTGATGGAATGATTCAAGAGGAAGGTTTGCAGGTATAATATATGTATATTATAGTAGAGAAAAGTCGGGAAAGATTTGTAATGTGATGTCATAACAAACATATTTTTGTACACTTACATTGCAAACGCTGGCTAAACCTTACGAGATAGATCAAACTAATAGGCGGGGAAGTTGGGTATCTTAAAAAGATTGATAAAAAAGTCCGCGACGGTATATGTCTATCTCTTAAGGATAACCCACAGAAACCATTTTTATTTTTTACATATGTATGTATAACAAAAAAATTATTGGTTTTTTAACCAAGCTATTTTAAACAATACAGTTTTATTCCTTATCAAATTAAATACATTAAATGCGTTGTGCATTTCAGGTAGACCAAAATTGCCTTTTACAGCATATCATAAAAATGAATATCTTAGAAGATATCACAGATTTAAAAAACGTTGGCAGAGCGACTGGATATTGTACGTCTTACATATAGGCTGTTTTATTGCTATATTTTTTTATAAATATAAAAATGTTATGTTGGTTCTTATTTAGGGCAAAAACTCAAAAAATTCTACACCAATTAGGTATGTAAGGTGCATGTACTTTTAAAAGAGTACCTACGGTTGGTCAACCTACATAGGATAGCATAACAATTGAATCCTACAGGAACCGTGCATTTTCGAAGTATTTTCTGTAAATTTTGTTAAAGTTCGTGAAAAAGCATTTTAACGCATTTTCCTCAAGAAGGAGACCTGATCAATTATACACAGTAACGAAAGAAATCTCTATAAAGTTAAAATTAAAAAATTTACAGTTTACTGGAAAATAAGTACTATGAATTTCAATTAACACCCGATAAAATTAATATCAAAAAACGCATAAAAATAATTTACTAAACTTTTAAATAATTAACAATAACTTAACGGAACTAATTTTAATGAAATTTGCTAAAGATACCTCAGATCTTAGCGTAACGAATATCATTCTACGAATCTATTCTACATAAATAGCTGAACGGTTATAAATGATATTTGAAATGAAAAATGTTCAAGTCTAAAGGAACATTTTATATTTAAAATTGTAATAAACCTCTAAGATAGCTAATATCTCTTCCTAGAAAAGTAGTTTTAAGTAGTTTTAAGGATGAACTTACTTTAGATCTAAAGTCTGGAAGTTTCATTTTTTTCTGCCAAAATAGATTAATTTTTAAATTTCGGTATGAAGGTAGGGAATCAATTAATCAAACAATTAAATTTAGATACTCTCAGCAAAGCGAGCGGGTATCAGCTAGTATTTTATATATTGTACTCGTATAAACAATGTAATTTGAGGCTGAAATAACGTCACTGTTAGATCTGTTCGAAATAACAGTAAAATCGTACTTTGCACAGTACACTTTAACAAAAAAATGTTAAAAAAATATTTTTGATTTGATTCAAATTTAGTCCAAAACGATGGTCTGGATGTTGTGATTTTTAGTGAATTTTTGGTGGGTATAAATAGGAATAATTCAAAGTAGTTGTGTGCTATTCTCGTCGTTATTGTGCTTAATCTCATAATATTTAAGAGCAACGGGTTCATTGTTCATTCAGTAAGATTCTATAATATAAAAATGTAATTGAATGTTATTAATTCAATTCACTCAATTAAAGTGATAAAAAACATTTAAGATGAAATATAATTTGTGTTTCTTTGATATTTCCAAAAAAATATTGAAGCACTTTTCCCATTATTCTTAATATACAACCCTCATTTCGTTACTTCAATAATTATAAAGTGGTTTAAATATTTCTATTGTAAAAAGCTTGATAGAGTTAACATTTTCTTGAAGGTACCAATAAGTTCGTTCTTATCGCAAACGATAAGTATTTGATCAAGCACAGTTAAGACTTTTATTTAAATCAACTTAACTTTATTTGACGGTTAAAATATTTGCTTGTCAATTGACATAGCCAATTAGTACCTAGATAACATTTATTTATGTTCTCGAGATGAATTATTAGCATCATAAATTATTTGGTTCTTCCAAAAAAGGGGAAATTTACAAAAATTTACATTTAAAAATCAGCCATATGAGACTTTGAAAAGTAGTTTTCAACCCTGAATTTTGAATGTTTTTTTACTAATAATATATAGGCGATGTGTTTAACCAGAGGAACTATGGAGAAGGACAAAGGCGCACGAGATCTATTGTCATCATTCTCCATAGCGTAAACGCAATTTTTAAGGGTTTTAACTTTATAAAAAAACTAAAATAGCAGATGAGTACAACAGGGATGATATGTGCTTTCTGCTTCGCTTGCATATTCCTACCCTAACTAAACTTAAAAAACATAATTTAAACACCGTCTCTTTGGCACGAGTTCAAAGCATGTCTGTTTTTTACAAGTATATTTTTCAGAGAAATCACCCTTTTACTGCGTTTAGTTTTCTTTGGCATTTCCAAAGAATGTTGGTGTCGAAATTTCCGACATTTTATTGTTCTCCCTCGTGGTTGTTATAAAGAAAAAAAATTATAGTGGCATCGGTAATTGATCAATGGCCTGACAATGTCCACTATTGCGTCCTTCGACGCCCTTATCTTCGCTACCAGCAAATTTCAACCCCATGGCTCTGAAATAATCCACTATGGCGACTGATTATTCCATGTCCGCCATGCATGTCCGAATGCGGGGTTTTATTTGACTCACACATGTGCGGTGGATGGATAGAGATGTTATTATTGAACTTCTATTGAGAAGAAATAAGTCCAATCAGAAATTAGATTAGGGTGAATTACTTAGAAGAAGAATAAAGATATATACTTTAAAAATAATTTTGTTTCCTTGATTGCATATGAAACTTCAAAACTTCAACGTCATCATCCTTTGAATATGTCTTGAATGAAAACCGTCATTTTGAAAATTGAATAGGATTGAATAAATGTTGAGTTTAAAAATTGATGACCAAAATTTCTTGCGTATAATATATAGTACTTATACAACAAAAGAAAAATACATTTTGATACTATCGAAGCATTTTTGAACATTTATTATATAAGTAAAAGTCAAAAGAATTATTATTAGTCGAGTCAATGAAGGTCTTCACTTCTAAGGCTCAGGAACAGCTTCGAATTTGATGATTTTTTCCTTTTTAAAATATAAAAAAAAAATTAATTACACATTAGAGTTTACACAATATTTATAACTAGCTGGTACCCGCGACGTCGTCTACGTACGTTATTATGTTAAGAACAAATTTAATTTACAGAGGAAAAACATTTAAAAAATTGAAAGCTAAAATATACATATTCAAAAAAAAACCAGAAAGAACTTAGCGTAGAACATTTTTAACTATATGCCAAAAAACTGCTCCTAAATTGTTCCTTCAGAAATCGCTATTGCTCTAAGTGTATAGTTATTAGTTAATCTATATATTAATACGTGAAGCAAAAATTTGTGGTACCTTATAACGAAAATTACACGAACGGAGGAGTATGAAATTTGGCACAGTTGAAGTTTATATGGGGAAGTTGCGTATTTAGATACTATGTTTTATAATAATGCTTCAAAATACCTTAAATTAATGATAAAGACGTAACCCACACTATCATGCGTTTGACAGATATAGATACATACAATACATAGATAATTAAATCTCATTGTCAAACTTCAAAATGTTACTACCGTCACTAGGTAACTATCAAATGTCATTATTTACAATAAATAAAATATTATGAGATGAATCTAAATTTTGAAATTATAATTATTGAAATTGAAGGAAACCGATTATTTGATTATAGAGTAATATTACTTTAAATATTTTTACATAATATACTAAACATATTTAAACAAAAATTAAAAGTTACTTTTTGGTATATTACAGCAATGTTAATTTTTAGTTCGCAAATTTTTGAAAAATTAAGTATTAATCAATTAATAACTATACACTTAGAGAAATAACGGATTCTGAGAGAGCAATTTTTTAGCATAAAGTTTAATTAAAAAAATTTTTTTCTTGCGAACTTAACTTTTTCTGGTTAAAAAATATATGCAATAATAAAAGGAAGTGGTGAAATGTAATTTGATTATTGTAACGTTTGTAACTTAAAAATGTATTTTGAATTTGTATTTACAGTAAAATATAAAAAAATTCTAAAAGAGAATTAAAAAAAAGCTACAAAAATATTTTAAAAATTGCTAAACAAATAGAAAATAGAATAAAAAAAATCTTTATTAATCTAATATATCGCTGAGGTGCATTAAGTCTACACTCAAATATGAAATAATCATTAGGCAGTGGAAGGAAAAAATATTATTCCCTACATCCGATGCGCATTACATCGTTTGTCCAATTCTATCTTAGCGACGAAAATTACATTAGATAATTTTATTATTATTTATTATTACTTATTTTAGATAAGGACCAAGTATATAAGAAATAAAACAACAAAAATTGATCGAAATCTATCCAGTAAGTAGCTTTTCAGTTAAAAGCGAACATTGGAAAACAGCTATCATTTTATTTATATAGATTAATTGTGCCTGATTTCAAATAATATGGGTACAATACCAAAAAATTAAAAAATTAGCAAAAAGAGTTGTCCTCAAGGACTAAGAAGTGTTAACGATTTTGATGCTTTATTAACTGGACTACATACCTAAATATAATCATTCCACAAATAAATTGAATTCAAATTTAAGTATAGGTACAACAACAACGTTAAAATTATCATTTAGAAAATTTTGTGTTGAAACATAAATTAAAGTTTTCCGGATTTTCAATTATACATGGGTACTTACGTACATATTTCAATTTAGTTGATTTTATATTATTTTTATGGAAGCAAGAGAAAATTAATAATATTTCATAATCAGCTTCTTCAAACTACGTTCCCTTTATTAATCTTAAAACAAAATCGAAATATGTTTGAATATTTTCACATTAAACTTTTCTCAACATTTAATATTTTTTAATTAAACGCTTTGTTGATTTCATTCAATATCATCTGGTAATTACTTTTCTGCCAAAACCAAAACTTTGTAAAAATTATACGAACTTTAAGGGTCTTCTTTATTCTTTTCATTACTTACATGCTTTTTAATTTATCTTACATAAAATTTGTTTTATTTTTATTTTTACGTTTTTGTTAAACGAAAGCTTTCAATTTTCAATTATAATTCATGGGAATAACGTAATTACCTAACGTTTATGAATAAATTAGAGCTGTTAATTTTTTTCTTGCACAAAATTGTCAGACACAACATGGTCTTCAAAGAAAAATGTATAATTAGCTAAAGATAAAATGGCCTTATTCTTAATTAAACATAAAAATTGCTCTTTTCAAACGAATAATAATTAAGTATATAATATCTTTTTGAAATTTTTAATGAAAAATTAGAGATTGTAATTAATTTTTTTTTTGCAATGGACAGATGGTTGAAGTTCAAAAAGAAAAATAAATCAAAGGTAGCATGAAAAAAATGATTTAAATTATATTTTTTTTTTTGGGGTAAAATTCTTTCATTTTTTTGAAATCGATAAAAAAGCGTTGAAAATTAGAAATTATCGCTTTTGAAGTTCGCGTTTAGTTCGATTTTACTATCAGTTCAATCCAATCCAATCCGTTAGGAGAACAATAACGAATGTATGACTAACCCCCTTCGAATTTAGTATCAACCCTCTCAAATGAAATATATTATATGAAGAGAGAGCTTAGTTTGAAATTCGAAGAGTAACGAGGCGGCAGCCATTATTTATCGCGCCGAAAATATCATCATTCGCAACGTCTCCAGCATGTCCAGTCATTGCCGAGAAACCCCCTTTATCATTTCATCCCTTAACAATAAAGGGTAGTTTTATTATTTATTATTTTGAACACTGCTGGCTGGACGACGAATGATGCAAGGTTTCCTCTCCCTTTTGCCTCTGGTGGACACGGACGAGACAATAATTGTGCAAACACCGGGCTTTCCAAAAAAAAAAGTTCGGGTTAGCTTGTCCACTTTAATGGAACCGATAGTCCAACAGCATTATTTAGGTCTTAAAAATCTAAAGAGAGGAATTTGAACGGTGATTATGTTTTCTATTCATGAAAAAAATCAGATGGGTCTTCCACCTATTTTTATTATGATGTTCTTCATTGTGCAAAAATTTCGTTGGGATGAAAGGGAAAAGATAAAAAAAACTTTATCTATATATTGTAAATGGTCAAATGTGGTTACACTGAAGTTATAACTTAAGGAGCTGCTGGTGCTTCGAGCAGTTTAATTTATTATAAAGAATCGTAAAGCAAGATTTTTATGGTTCGTTTTCTGAACAAATTTCGTGATAACATCTTATTTGTTGTTGTGTTTCATTCGTTATACATTGTGAAACTTAAATGCTTTCACTACATTAAAGAGCTTCGAAGCTTGAGTTTAAAAAAGAGTACTTATTTTTAAGAAAGTGTCGGGTAATCTAATGCAAATGGGATTCGTTTCCATAACATTCAATGCTTTAAAATTAATAAATTACATTGAATGCATTTTTTGAAAAATAAATTTTGGGCATGTAAAAAATAGATGTATAATATAGGTATTATATGTATTAATTAAAAATTAATTAAAAATATTATTTGATGGTTTTTATCTTAATTTTAACGATTTACATATTTTATAAAAGAAAACAAAAAGATTTTTAAACTAACAATAAGTTAATAAGCTAGCTTGATTTGCAAAGATCAATTCACGTAAACAGCTCTTAAAACCATGTTTATCGTTGAAATCAACGCGAAAATTATCATACTATTAAAACACCTCGGGAAATTTAATTGAAAGACTGTTTATTTTAAAATTATATCTATAGAAAACTTCTAATGCTCTAAACTCTTAATGCTATCATTTGGTTCTTAAGTTATCTTTGCTAATTTCATAGATCAGCGGTCGGGGAACTTTTTTTACCATTACCGCAAAATATTTTTGTGTAAGTCGATATTACTCCTTTATTTTGAAAAGGGGACAATCAATGTAAATTAAAATTATACATTATATTATATCAAATTAATTTGCACGGAGAAACAAGTTGCATGAAGGTACATAGTAATAAAATAAAATTCTCATACGCACAAAAACTAATTGAAAACTTTTCCCGTTCAGATTTTGGAAAAATGATCTTGCTTCATGTTTGATACAATAACTTCAAAATTGAGGATTTTTGATGTGAGCACAATTTGAATACAGTCTTCGACCAAACTAATACGTTTATAAAATAGCCATGGAAAAAATTCACTATTATCTCCAAAAATTTCATTTTTACCCCATTTGGGGTAATTTACCCCGGTTCCCCGACCGCTGTCACAAATAAATAATGTTTAAATAGTTTACTAGTTGTTACTTGCTCGCTTCGGTGGGGGTTAAATAAACTCTATTGATACTTGATGTCATAGAAATAATAATTTGGAGACATAATTTAGCAAGATTTTTGTATGAATTTATAATGAAGACAACATTTCAATGGATTTCATCGAAGGAGTTTCCTTGTTAAAAAGTTTCTTTTCTTCTAATGAAGCAGAAATAAAAATATAATAGTAATGCATATTTTACCTAGTGTGCACTAGTCCACTGGGTAACTTGTCCAAAATGGCTAAATAATTTAGCCGTCAGTTGCTGAAACATTGCGAAGTGGATAACTAATACGTTTCTAGTAAGTTCCTACAAATATTCTTCTCAAGGAAAAATCTGTTTATAAATTAAGTTGAGACTGCAGCAGTTTGTGCCTTGATTTGAAGTAAAAAAATGAAAGGAGAGCTTTTTTCTTAGCTAAAAAGTTGGTAATACATGTGCTCTCAAGATATTCAATGTATGAAGAAACTATCAGGTGAAAAGACCACAGTTATATATTTTAAAAATTTATTTTTTTTATACAACGTTTCGTCGGTGTTATTCCGACTTTAACAGGTATCTAACAATTAGGAATAACACCGACGAAACGTTGTATAAAAGAAAAATAAATTGTTAAAACATATAACTATGGTCTTTTCACCTGATAATTTCTTCATTTATTTAAGACCTGAAAATTAGTATTATGATATTCAATGTATTCTATTTTGGCGATTAAACAGTTGCTTGTAAAAGTAGCTTAGTGCACGCTAGACCCTAATGGCCCTTGTTTAAAATAGCAATCCTTAGACTAGTTTACAGCGACTTTCCATTCTTCTTTCTTCTTTCATCTTTAATTCGTACTAAGACTTTGTGCTTGTGTCGAACATTATCTGCTTAGTGTAGACAAAAAGAAGTTTTTTTTTACAACTCTTGCTAGAATTTCCTCATGACTTAGAGTGTGCCCTATCATCTTTGCTCGTCTACTTTCTATTAAATATTCCTCTTTCTTTTGCTCTTCAGAAAACGTCTTCATTTGATAAATGATACAGACTATAAAACATCAATGTTTAAATTTAGCCTCTCACTATCTCATTGTCTCTAGTTGAGATTTTACACAGAAGAATTTTTTCTTCCACAGTCACCACACATTAAAAATCATTTTTTTTAAATACCTAATTAAAAACTGTCTGTCAAGGATTTTGTAGCCAACCCATTTTTAATATATTTTCTAATTTACTAAATTCATGATAAAATAGGTTTCATTCTATTATCAACTCGGTGAAGGTCGATGTAGGTTCGGATCTTCTTCTAATATGTGTTTGTATGATTTACGTAGGTTACTTTACCTAGCATTGACGTTCATATTTCCATTTCTATTTTCAATATTAAAATATTTCAATTAATTGGAACTATCGAAACAATTCTTAGCTAAACAATCAAAGAAAAAACAAACAAATAAAAAATCGCTCAAAATTTATATAGAGGTTTTTACGATTGTTACGCTTAGGAATGGAATTAACAAGCTTTTTATTTCTATAGATTTATTTTAAGATATTTTACATTACTAAAATCTTATATTTATTTATAGTAGATTTTGTGATATTTTCTCAAAATAAACAAATACTTACCTATGCATTTTAACAAAAATTATATTATAAAGTTTTTTCAACGGTCTTTACAAATGTCATATGTAACCTCAAGCATAGTATTTGAAAAAAGCGTATCAGACCACCAAAAACCAGACATTATTCTAAGGGTGTTTTAATAAGAAACAAACCTTTCGGAGATGTCTGTTAATATTGCAGAACCTCCTATTTCCGTAAAGTTAACTACGGGTTATATTTTACCTTTTTTGTTCCAAAAATTATTGTGCGACAAACACGACTGCAGTTATGATCTTTCAGGAATTTTACGTTCTATTTTTGAAAAAAATAAAAGAAAAGAAAAGAAATAATTGGTGGTGTTGTTTAAGTGATGATGATAATAATAGCTTGAAAATAAAACGAAAAGCGTTTAAAATAGATTTACTTTCAATTTATTAAGCCATATCGTATGTTGGTATAATATCGAATTACGTGTAGTAGGTACTGCAGCTGAATCGCGATATTTTTATCTTTACTCTTTGGAAAATAACTTTATTAACAATACACGAATCGGGTTGGCTTATGTTTAAGTATCATAAGCAAACTTTTACTTGAAAGTATTAATCTTATTATTTTATTTTAAATCTTTGCATTGAAAAATATTCGAAAAACGTCTTATAGGTCGACGTTATACTCGGCGATTTTGTAAATTTATAACTTTATGTTTTCCAAGCTTTTTAGTCACATTATATACATTTTACTGTAATAAAATGTTGAAATACGTTACCTGCTTATATTTATAATGTTTCAACTTACTATGCAAAATATCAAAGTTCAGAGCTAACTTTATTTCGCTTGACCTAATAAAATTTGGTTATCGTAACGTAGATGATATAAAACGGTTCCACACGTGCTACCATGCAATAAATCAATTTCACCTTATAAAAATAGAATAATAATAATAATAATAGAAAAGTAACAGAGAACATATAGTTAACGGTTTCTATTTGAAATATCTGTAACAGAATCAAACATTCTTTTTACCAAAACTCGCCCCATTTACATAAAATATCAAAAGCGATCGAAATTAGCCCCTTTTTACACAAAAACTCACCAATGACCAGTTGTTGCAATACAATAAACTTTGAACTTTACTCTATTATTCAAATAGACAAGACGAATTGAAAGAACCTCGAGATAATCTAATTTTAAAAAATTCAAGGAAAATGTTTTTGGCATGTTATGGATTAATGGATATTGTCGGCTCTAGGCTTTTTTTTCACCGGACATAATAATTACTTTCTATGTCACCCTTGGTGACCATTATACTGTTGAATTTTATTACTGTTAACACACATCATCAATATGGCCGTTAAAATGGTCCAACCAATCACGATTTTATGTTAAAAAAAGCATAAAAAATTGCTCAACGATGGTCGATGATGCGATGAACGGAATGGAGACGAACGCGTGATTTAACCATTAAAAACAAATGGGTGAATTTATTTTAGGCTTTGTATCTGCACTGACTCGCCCTCATCCCTTAAATCAACTCATATAAAACAGTCATGCGGCAATGCAGTTTTCTATATCCGAGTATTTATTTACTTAGACATAACTATATACGACTCCGGTTAAAGATTTTGTTTTAGAATATGTTCTTTTTAAAAATCAAACCTTTCATCCTTATTTTTATGCAAAATCTCGAATCAGCTTAGACTTTATAACGTCTGTGTGTATCAAAGGATTTTAACGTATGACTGGAAATGTAAATATGTTTTTGATATACGATATGTAAAACTAAATTCGTATTATTGCTTTTGCAAAAATATCCTATCTAGTTTTGAGTACCTAAGTTTTTTTTTTTTTTATTTTCATATGAAAACCTCGGTGTACTATTAAGTTCAATAATTTTTATGACTAAGCACAAAATAAGCTTATCTAATTCCTCAATATTTGGAGATTCTTATTCAAATAAACGAAACAATATCTGTACCTACTCAGAATAATATAGTATGCTTGGTTAAAAAAAATTATAATTATATTTCTAATATGTTCTTTTTATTTTTTTTAGTGGCTTAAACATCATTATTAAGTAAGTTTCCTAGAATAATTTTCTTTTTTTTTGTGTTTTTAAGTCGTTTTAACATCTAAGGTCATATCACGACTGTCTAAACACAGAGAATTTCTGTTGGTCAATTATACCTTACTTATGATAAAGTAGTTCTATACTTACAAGTTGTTCAAAATACTAATTTATAAAAAATAGCAAATACCCGTAACTTCGTTTAAATAAGATTTTACAAAACAAGTAACAAAGACCAGTTCTAAACGTTTTCTTGTATCTTGATATATGGTTTAGCAATACGTCTAATCTGTCTGTCTCAATCGACTAATTCTTTTATAATCTATACTAATATATAAAATTGAAGAGTTTGTTTGTTTGTTTGTTTGATTGGTTGAACGGGCTAATCTCAGGAACTACTGGTTCGAATTGAAAAATTCTTTTAATGTTGGATAGCCTAATTATCGGGGAAGGCTTTAGGCTATATAACATCACGCTACGACCAATAGGAGCAGAGCATCGATGGAAAATGTTGCAAAAATCAGGAAAATTTTTTCCTTTTGAGAGCGTTCGTGGCCTGCCCTGCGTAAACGATTAAAGTTACGCAAAAATCATTAAGAGCAAAATTGTTCCTCTTAAAAAGTTCTACAAAAAAGTCCGCAACGACATATGTCTATCTTTTAAGGTTAGCCCGCTATAACCTTTTTAATGATTATTAAGTTTGTTTCAAAAATAATTGCGAAATTGTTTTTGGAAACATATTATAAATTCTTACCCAAATAAATATGGTTTTTAATAAAATTTGGTGTGATAATAAATGACAATCTGAGTCATTTAATAGAATACTTTTAAATACGGAAAAATGTCTATTTTACCCGGGAAATTGAAAAACGGGTTGGAGAAAAGAATTATGCATAAACTCTATTTTTAGTTGAAAATGGATTTTGGTGGTATTTAAGTATGATGATAGCTAACTATGTGAATCATTATCTGGAATACGTTTTATTTCGGAAAAATTTCTCATTTTATTGGGAAAATAGAGAAAAACTGATTCGAAGAAAAATAATGCTAAAACTAAACATTTTTATCTGATTACAATATATTTATAGTAATATAAACTCATAAGGTCCTCAAAGAAAAATCATAATTTTTCTTTTCATATAGTCCAATTTTTATCCAGGAAAAATGTATGTTCCTGTAGGATAGATACGTTTTTGTTTTCCACAGAACACAATATTACCATAATTTCTTGCAATATAATGGTTTAAGAGACAGTGAATGATATGGGCTACTTTTTATGTTAGAATATTGTACGGTTCCCGTAGGATAGGCTAAAAATAGAATCCTTCAGGAACTGAGTGAGTACTTCAAAGGAGTTTTCTAAAAGTTCATGAATAAGAGTTTTAACGAATTTTCCTCAGGAAAGCTTGATCTCTTTTTTATCCAGGAAAAATGTTCTACTCCCGTGGGATAGATATGTTTTTGTTTTTCACAGCGTAAAAGATAGACATGATTTTTTGCAATATGATAGTTGAGGGATCAGATAATAATATAGATTATTTCTTATGCCAGAATAATGCACGGTGCTCAAAGGATAGCATGATAATTGTCTCCTGCAGAAACCGTGTGTTACAAAAAAAGATCGTGAAATAGATCTTTAAAGTTCGTGAAATAGCGTTTTAACACATTTTCTCTTTAGGATTAAAATTAACAAACTAAAATTAAAATTAATAACAATTTTCACTTGAAGATATGATTTTTTATTTAACACCCGAAAAATAATAATGAATTTTTTGAAACGTTGAAATTTCTTTCATTGTTAATTTTCGAATACATATTCAGAATTTAGCGTGTTAAATTGCATTTAAAAAATCAACAATTAAATTTTAACTTTTAACATTTTTCAAGACTCCCCAATCTTTAAAATATGTTAGGCCTCCTAAGTGAGCGCTTGCGCTTTTCTTTCTCAATATTTGTGTACTTTTAACTTTTTTTCAGTAGTCAGTAGTCAGTACTGAGCTGATTCATAGATCATTAGATATCATTAGACATTCAGGCATTCAGCTCCTTGCAATATATTATAACAGATACAGAAATACAAGTTTAAAATATATTATTTGTTACAACGGTTACAGGCGTTGCAATAATCAAATAACATTTCAATTTTTTTTTACGTTACTCTTTGTTTAAATTTCATATATTCTTTTTTCTTCATTATATTTTTAGTTTACATACGTAAATTTTATCAATTAAACACCCCAGTAGTGTTATGCAGCGTTCCTTTATTATTCCCGTTCCCGTGACATTTTCTACTATAGTTCCACTCTTACTGATTATAGTGTGAATTGTGATGTACCTAAGATAGCTCATGAGTCATGTTATACTTTTAACGTTACAGACCAAGGTTACAGGCATACAATGTTTTTCTTGGTTTCGTCCGTGTGGTTTTAAATTAGCATTATAGGTACCAAATTTTATCTCTTCAATGGTTCTTAAGTGATTTGTGGATAAAACAAAGAAAGTTTCAACTCCTTTAGAATTGTGCCATAGGTTCCCCACTTTTAACCCTCTCTCACTCTTATGTGACGCAGACGGAGTTGCGCGGGTCAGCTAGTATATACATAAATAAGGTATTAAGCATTATCCCATTAAAAAAAAATACCCGAATTATATGAAATTCAAAATTCGTTTTTAAAATAATATATTTTGGATTAATTAGTTTAAAAAAAATCAATGTCTCCATTGCCACTTGAATCACTTAACAGTTAAAAAATTCCTTCCTGCAAACTTTATACACCGTGTTATAAAGCGTTATAATGAAAAAAAAAGTCAGTATAAAAAATATTAATAAACGAGTTAGTGAGGCCATTTCGTTGGCGAATTTTTTTGAAACTTTTAAAATTTTTTTTCAGGCCTTAATTGAAAGAATTAAAAATCACGAAATCAGGAGTTTGGTGGAAGATTTTTAGATTTTGCGAATATTTATATTTTTAGAGAAAGGCTTATAAAAGTATAAAACCATCATCTGTCGTTTTAAACTACTAAGGGGAAGAATTTTTAAAAATCCTTCTTTATTAGGAACCATAGCTTACTCAAGAATAACACTTTAAAAATGAATGTTCTTATCTTCAATGATTTAGCCTCCAGCGTGTCCGCCAATCGGTTTACTCTTTTATATATATGGAGATTATTATGATGTTTATAAATTGCCTAAAAATGAGATATATCGCGGGACATTTGGTAGGGACAAAGTTCCGTTCGCAATATATTATCTGTCTAAAACCTCAAATCTTTGAAAATTCTTTATCAATTATTTTGGAATTTGAACACAAAGAATTTATATTCGCATAAATGTACATTTTATATTCTAAATAATGTATAATGCAAGTTTCAACCGTTTTTTTTTTACATTTTTAATTTAGCTTTATTTAGGTACAATTTCATTGTTAAAAATGATTTTTTTATTTTGAATTAACTAATTTAACTATTACATTGAATTTCATCAAACAATTGCACCTTAGATTAGCACCTAGTAGAAAAGAACGGGTGGCAGCTAGAATAATATGAATTAAAATATCTTTGCACAATAATTAAACATTGTTTATTTTAAAAAACTGGGAAAAAGTTTGACAATTTTTTTTCTGCAAATATGAAAACAAAATTTCAAGTGATTCATAAACATGTTCCAACCTTTAACTTTTTTATGTTGCTTGGGACTTTTGGGAGGTAAACTAAAATGATACCAAACAAACAAAAATTCACTAGAACGTTATTTATTGAATTTTAAATCTATTATAAAATTTTTAAAATGATTGACTTCATTGATTAAAAGTAATAATAATTTGACAAACTTATATTTTAACATGTGTCCTTATAAATATTTGTTCACTTTATAAATAATATTTATTTTATCTATAATGTAATAAAGATGACAAATAATAATACAAGTTTTCAAATTTTACCACTTGAACTATGCTGAACAATTTTGCAAAATTTAACTAACATTTACAGCACAGTTGTTAAAAAGAAACTAAAAACTAATCTTACCAAGATAATCTTACCAATTTAGACATAGTGCAAATTGAGGTAAAATATTTACTGTCAAAAGTTAGCAGACTTTATTTCGTTTTATAAATTTTTAAATTTAACTCAAAACTAATTAAAGGTATGGATTTCTTCAAGTATTGAAACTATTTATTTACTTCGTGATACGTTACAAGCAGTAGATGTTGATGAATGTTCAGTACTTTTCCTTCCGATTGTATCTCCAATAATACATCCTTAATAAACCCTTTTGTGTATTTATCTTAATGTAATAGAAATAGAAATAATATTTGCAATAGTAAGGATAATTAATAAGATACGTAAGACATTCATTGTTCAAATTTAACCTCTCTCTATTTTTTTTTCTCCTTAAAATTTGAGACAAAATCCTTTCTTTGTTCATTTCACAGAAAGCTTGCTTACCAATATATTATATACAAAATAGTGTACAAATTTTATAAGTGTTTAATTAAGATTAAGGATACTAACACAAAATTATTTTAAGAAACACGAAACACGTCAACCTTTAAAGTTAAATGTTAACATTTGTAAAATTGCTTATTCAATATATCTATAACTACAATCACTGTCATATCTTTATTTCTTTTGATTTGAGGACAATTTTTAAATTACAAAAAATTCTAAATATTTATATGGAATATTCAAATGTCCAATAAATATACTGAGTTAATAAAGCTTTTGATATGAGATGTCCTTTTATTTTCAATTTTGTTTCATATAAATTGTAATATTGTAATGAAAGAAAAAATTATAGTAATAAAAACATTCTTTCAAGATATGTCAATTATGAATTTGAAAAATAAATGCGAAATTAAATTTTGCTTCTCATTTTGATCGCATGTTTAATTGTTAAAGTCCTGCACTTGTTTGGTAAATCCTAATCTACTACCAATGCTCTATTATTAGCAAAGTATTACAAATTATTATAAAATATTAACATGAAACTTAATTAAACAACTTTTAATACAAACAAGAAAAAACATTTAAATTGCGTAAGAGTAGTATCTTTTTAACCTGTACTGTATCAAAAATAAAATTTCCAGCTGTAATTTATTTGTTTTAAAATAACTTCCTAAAGGATATTTATCAAAAATTATCACTTAATCCTAAAATATTTACAAAACCATCTGGTATTCAAAACGTGGCAGTGCCTAATTTTTTATTTTCTCAATACCCTTTATATACATATAATATATACACTCGATACCCAACAAAATACATGTATTATTTTTAGTAAATTTCACCCTTTTTAACCCTTAAACTATCTGCTAAAAAGCAAACATAACACCTGCCATTAGAAGCTAGTTTTTTATCCTTGTACTACTTGTTGTATAAATGGGTTAACATCCCTCAAAATTAACCCTTACACTAACAATATTAAGTGTGATGAAAGCACCTGCATTCTAGGATTAGGGTTAAAATAACAAACATAAATATCAGCTATGTTATTTTAATACTCATGTATAACGGTACATACTGTGTCAAAATATAACCATTTTGTTTTGCTTTCCTTTTATAATCCTTCCAAAAAAATGATTATTTTATTTTCCGATCGATTAAGTCATCAATTGATTGAAGTATTTTAAGTGGTAAACTAGGAAAACATGAACTTAAATGAGAGTGATATATGGCCTGAGGTCAATAATCCATAACCCTTTGAAATGAATATAAAAAGGAAATGAAGGGTAAATTCCAAAATTGTTTTTATAGAAATGGAAACAGTTATCCCTTTTTTTATGATTCGTACATTAAATATTAGTGCGTAAAAGATGAATAGGGCCAAAAAAAGATACTGGCGGGCAGGTAGTGTATTTTTTACCAATTAATACCACAAAAAGTTACCCCTTTGGGATAGAGCTAATAGTTGGCACGCGACATAAAGATGTAAAAAAAACATCTCGCTGTAGGGTTGATTTTTTATAACAAAAAAATGTGTGTTATACCTAACTGAATGGAAGCTAAACGGAAGATACACAGGATGAAATAAGAAGGGCAGAACTTTTTTAGGTAGATATTTATCTTATACATATCGCTAGATTATTTCTTAGCTCGCGCTCACCAATTTCAATGAAACTTTTGTTTGGTTTATTTACTTTTTTATAAATATACTTAAATATAATAAACGCCTTGAGGTTATTTGTCTATTACATAATAAATATAGCTTTTTAAAAGAGGGTTTAGTTTTTTTAAAATAATTAATATCGAATCAAATCAGTTATTGTAATGGAAATATTTTTTATTTATAGACAACCGCTTAAACGTTTGTCTTGACCTTTGAAAACCAAAAGTAAATATATTAGTTTGTATAAATAAAATCGACCGGAAATGCAACCACAAAACGAGACATTGATAAGGAGTTATCTTAGCTAAACATACAACGTTTGCTCGTTGAAAAATCATATTTTTGAGAAGTGCTTATATATGAGGTAGAATTTATTAGAGATGCTCAGTTTTTGAATAAAATATTAATTTGGAATAATTAAAGGGTCAAATAAAACTTTAAGAATAGGGGCGTTTTCATGAGGATTTATTAAAATGATAATATTTAGAATCATGTTGAAGTAAGTAATATTAAAAGTAATTATTAATTAAAAATTTATTTCTGTGGAGAGGCAAAGAAGTTAGATATTAGAAAGAAATTTATTTATCACCACAATATCTTGACCTTTTACTTACCTAAGAAATTAAGTAATTTTTCAGAAATCTATAATTTGTGTCATTTTACAGATGAAATGTTTTTAAATACTTAATATTGATAAAATCAAAGGGAAATTTCTTAACAATACATAAAATGAATGGAACATATTTTATATCAATTCTAATTTATCTTAATTGTGTTATATTTTTCATTCAAACACACGATTTTCGAAATATTTAAAGAACTTTTAAAATTATTTTTTTATTCTGCAACAATCACCAGTTTTAAAATTAGAAATTTATGAATATCTGGATATTTTTTGCCATAAAAGTTGAATTATTTTTTGAAATAAAATAACTTACAACTCTAACTCTTAAATGTATCTGATTTGTAAATATCAACATTTGATTATTTAATTTTACACCAAATATAAGTCAAGTAGTGAATACCTACTCAAAACTGACACTTTAGGTATTCATAGGAATTTCTAGTCACTTGCACCATATTGACATCCTACCGACTCCAATCTGTTCCTTTTGCAATGGGGAACCCATGAATGCCATGCATTTTGGCAACTGTTCTGCACTTGCAGACGTCAGGGAGAAAAACGAAAAGAACCAAAACCAACTAGTCTCCGCAATCTCTATTGGATGGTGCGGCACCGAATGGCAGAAATGTCAAGCGGGGGCGTTGGATAAGAAGAAGAAAGAATTTCTAGTCTATTACTTAAAAAGTTTTACTTAATTTACTTAATTATTAGCATAAACTGTTTTACACTGTGTAATGTTGCGTTCCACTAAACACTCACAACACTTAAAATGTCCTTTAACAATACAAAAAAACAACGATTGAAATAACATTTCAAACGCTGTGAGTGCTTAATAAACCCATCCAACACAATTATCTTAAGCTTTTCTTATTGTTGGCGGGCCACCAAATTTTGTAGAACGTACAACAACAAAACAAGTTTGAAAATCACTGAGTCAGACTCTAGAAATTAAAAATGTTTACTTACAGATGATCTCAGTAGTTAAATAATAGTTTTTTTTTCATCCAAAGGTCGTTAAAAATCATTAGGTTCTGAAATTTTCGGTCAATATCTTCTGATCTTAAGTTCTTCTGATTTTCAAGGAGTTGTCTTGAAAAGCTATAATATATATGATTAAGCCCTATTTATTCGCATTTAATTGTGAAAACTTTTGAAATGACTGGTTACTTGAAATTGGCAAATTTTAACCAAATGATTAACATAATACTAATTTTCAGTTAGGTCTTAATATATAGTTTAATATTTGAAGCAATTATCAGGAGTTAAAAACCACTGTTTTATGTTTTAACAATTTTTTTTTCTTTTACACAACGTTTTGTCGGTGTTATTCCGACTTCAACAGGTATCTTGAAAAGTCTGTTATAATTGTCATGCCCATGGAAATACTACTAATAATATCATGGAAATACATTATAAAGCTTAAGCAATTCGATTTGTTCGGGGCCAGTGCTGGCCTATGCAATTGTAAATATATATGTAAATAAATGTGGGTAACTACTCCCACCTTACACACACTTATGTACTCTAATGTTAAAATTGGTACTGATGAGGTGCATGATCCGCCTAACTTAACTGCAACCACCTGAAGAAGTCTTAATTTAGATAACGTTGTACGTATAGTGTATATTTAATCAACTATCCGTCCACATCCTTTTAAGAAGTCTACAAAAGTGTTACAATGGATATAAACTTCAACATTCTTTTTGTTTATCATTTCGATTAAAAAATAAATTAATCAATAGTGGGCCAAAAATTAAAATTACATTGTCTTTTCATTATATAATCATACATATTAATACCAAAAAAAGGTTTTAAATTAATTCGTTTACTTACTAATTAATATGCTTTCGGCTCAAAAGCAATTTTAAAGCCACACCATTCAATTAATTTTTATATTTTCTACCTCCATTTAATTGCCTCATTAGTACAAACATAAGACAATTAGACCAAATAGTCGTTGATAATTAGACCAACTTATTTAATTTAAACTATCGTTAAAAATCTATAAAAGTCAAGCTTATAAGGACATACACTTCCGTTGTAAGATAAAATAATCAAAACTTAGTATTTAAACTTTTTATTAGTCATTAAACTCTTCCTTTCGTAAATCTTTTCATCTGTTTTTTACCTGGTCGCGTGTCAATCGCGTATAAAAAATTATAGGCTTTGTGTTACATTAAAAAAGTTTATATAATACCCCATTTCACTTTTATTTTCTTTCCACGATCTTGTAAATTAAATGGGAAGGATAAACTAATATAACATCAGGTATTTAAGCGGAGGTATAATTTGGAGGGTTTGTATATCAAAATATAATGTTTGATGTATGCATTGGAAACTTGTCCTTTGAAGCTAGTTAAAAAGGCTTGTTTAAAATTCCTATTTAAATTTATTTTTTCAACCAATTTATATTTAAAGATGTTAACGGGTGAAAAGGTGGTTAGTTGCGTGTTAACAATTTAAAAAAAAATGTATGCTAGTTTTTGATCGGTAGGCTATCTTTTCAGATAACTTGAGAATTAATAGAAGTTGAGGCGTTCATTTTTACTTGACATGGTATTTCCTTTGATAACGCAGGGGTTAAAATGAGTCGTGAAATGATGTTCCAACTGATTTTTATAAAGTTGACATTGTGTCAATTTCTTAATAAATTATTTCATAAACCAAAAATATTTTTATTTTATTGACATTCACGAAACCGTAAATGAATAGATACGTTTGATATTTGCATATATTTTTGATTTTTTAACTATTTCAAGAATCGTTGCCTTTTTGCAAGTGTCTTTTTAAGTCAAAATCGTAAAATTGCAGCAATAAAATAATTTACTTGTAACAAACCATAAAACGTTTAAAACAAGGTTTTCTTCGTTGAAATATTCCGAACACCCTTGATTAAAGAATCGGGTCGAAAAGGGAGAATTATGCAAGTTGACATTTGTTTGCGCAACCGGCTAGCAAATCCGGATCCAAATGAAAGCCGGTACCTGTGAATCTTGGGTCAACATCCTTGAGCGGTTCTCCTCGAGACCCTTCCTGTTCCTGAATACACAAACACACGCATAATATCTCCACGCAAATCTATCCCAAACATTGAATCACAATTTTACAAGCCAGCTTGTGTACAGTATTCAATTAGATCCAACATCTTATATCCTTGCACTACCTCATCTAAAAAAAAAAAAATAGGACAGAAAAGAAAAAACCCACCCTCGCTGAATTTCATGCGGAACGTTGCATATGCTTTCGGTCTATTCAAATCACCGGCTGGATGGCTTCTTCGATTTTTATGAAATAAGAAAAACAAGTTATTGTATTCTTCCATGAGATGTGGGTAAAAATATAATGCATCGGTTTACAAAAATGAATATAAAATATCCAATTGTTATCGATGATGAGGCATTTGACAGACACTGGAGATTTTCGATCATTTCAAGAAATATAAATAAATAATAACAATATGAAATCATCTCAAAATATGAAGGGGAAAGAAACAGACTGCCCAAAATGCCGTCTTACCAATTTTTATTATTATCCTTACAAATCCAGTCAACACAAAAAAAGCTCCACGTGTCAAAAATCTATCCAATCCATAATTAAATCTCTTCTTTCAAAATTGAAAATCATTCAAATCTGCAACCGAATGTTGCTCAATCATTAAGGACTCGCAAAATTCGTGTTCCACCGAATTAACCACGTTTTTAAGAAGGGAAAGCGAAAGTGGTCGAGTTGAATGACAGCCGCTGTTTGTGTGGTTTATTTGAATCGGTTACCTACTTTATTGTGTATCAAACTTGTATGTGATTATTATTAATTGATATAATTTTGCTAATGATTGTTCTTAATCTTTTTGGAAAGCCGCGCTGCTGGAAATTAGCAAGACCAGCAGTGGAGATTTATGATCTGTCTGACCTTTTTGAGTAGGAGGCCTATTGGTTTTAAAGTTTTTTTAAAGCAGCTCACTGGTAAAATTACAAGAATTTGGGGAAATTGAAATAAGCTACCAATCTGTTCGTAACTCTTTTCTTAAATTAAAAAAATTATTTTGAGACTTTTCATATATTTTCATGCTGTAAAAGTTTTGGGAAGATAACCCTTATTATATTATTATATTATATGCGTAACAACCAGCGACTATCTGTAATTTAAAAAGATAATACTCTACTTATGAAGAGGGAAACTTAACGAATCCCACATCCGCAAAAACAGAACAATTTCTGAAAATTTTATTACAAAATTAAACGATGAATCGATGATAGTCTTTGATAAATAGATAAAGAATTAAATGTGATACAGTAGTAAAAACAACACAATAAATATTAATCGGCTTCTTTCTTTATATAGGTGGAGAAATAAGTTAATAAGCCTTATTGTGACATTTGCACAAACTTGGCATGACTTTAAATTTCTGAAATGAATTTAAAAATAGCATTTTTTGGATTGAGAAACCAAAATTTTTTTTTTTTGAAAATCAACATTTTCAAACCATTTGATTAAATTTTAGCATCATTTTCAGAATAAAAATTTGAATTTCTTAGGTAACTTTAAAAAATTTAAATTTTGTTGCCCCCCCCCCCCCCCCCTCTCACAATTATAACAACTTTCAATGCAGGGTTTTTAAAGAGTAGGTACCTACCTTATAATGAGTAGAAAAAGTCAGTTAAAAATACGCGTAATAATGAGTGAGTTAGTGAGGCAATTTTTTTGAGGATTTTATTGAAATTTTTAAAAATTGTTTTCAAAATTTAAATGAATTAAAAATTCAGAGGTTCTTTACATTTCCATGTACATTTCCATTTCCATGATTTATAGCAATGAATAGCATATCAGAAAAATTATATTGATATGAAACACGTAAAAATGAAAAAAATTTCAACCCTTTTTCTGAAGTACTTAGGGGTGGAATTTCGAAAAATCCTGCCTTAGTGGATATCATAGTCTACTCAAGAATAACACTTTAAAAATTTATGTTTTTATTTTCAATGGTTGCACCTCCAGCGAGTCCACCGTCTTTCGTCCTTTATATATAAAGTAGTATATAGTATAATTACTATATAAACAAAGAAATTAGAGATTTATCAGACCAACTAGTTGGAGCTGTTTGAATTGAATTGTGGTTGACATATTTTGACTTGTGAATGAAATTACTAGTAAAGTCAATGCTTAACTTGATTTGATATTAGAATATTAATATTTGACTTGATTCAAGTTAAATTTAGGTCAAGTACTTGAAAATTAATTTAATTAGTGAATCCCTACATTATTTATTAATTAGTGGAGAAGTGGTTTTTATTTATTTAAAAGAAAAAGTATATAAAATCATGGTAGTATCTACTACAATTACCGTATAGTAACCGAAATTCGTTGTAAGTGTTTTTGTTGTAAACGTTTTCCACTGTATTGAGCATATTCATAATAATATGTTCTATAGTATACATATATGTAAAGGTACATCGTATATACATGATAGATTAAATTAATTTTTATAGCATAACTACTTACTTTACAACCAAAATTGAGTTAAATTTTTGGTTTCTTTGTTTTATAAGTATCATAAATTTGAGAGAAAAATCTCCTTGATTTAATAATTAGGTATATAAATATCCTCTGAATTATCATTTGGAAGAAGTTAGTTGCAGAATATAGTTTCATTTAAAATTGCTTTCAGTTTGAAAAGCTCATTTAAAAGCAGTGATATTCATATATTGCAGAGAATTTTTTTTATGTCAACTATAAAGTAAAAGAATTTGAGATGCAATTTATTGCATCTTTTCTTTAGTTTCTCGTCGATTGTAAACTAAAAAATATCTTACCGTTTAACTCGGGAGGCTGATGAATGCTGGTTTAATAGCTTATTAAAATACTAGAATATAGGTATCCATATAAAAAATAGATCAGTTTAATCATGGATATTGAAAACTTTTCTATGCATAAAAAGCTCATACTATCAAATAGTAAATCTAATGGTTAAATATATCTAACATGTATAAGGAAAATAATTATTTGGGAATGGGGCTTTTAATTATCAAACGTCTTACTTTATTTTCTATTACCATCAAGCTTAGAGTGATCATTAATTCTACAACTTACTTGTACTGAATTATATATATAGAGATGTTTATTATTTATAAGGTTTACTGTATGATTCATAAATTATCTTTGCTATCTTTTTATTTGATAAATAAATAATAGTGTCAGTTATTTATGAATTGTTATGAAAATTAATTTCTTAGCTCTTGTTTTACTGGTTTTGCTGTATATGATTCTAAATCGTGTACTGATTAAAAAAGATCGAAATTCCTTACCTGAAACAAGTATGTCCTACAATATATTCTAAAACAACAAATTTGCGGTCATTATATTGATTGTACGCTAGTCTAACCCTAACCCTCGTCATCGACGAATTGGTCACTTTCGAAAATAGTAAAGAAACCCTCCTCAGACGCACATAAATGTATAAGTGAGGGGCCCCATCGTTAGGGATAACCCTACCCACCGTCTGGACAACATTCACAGTTCCTGTGGGAATGGCACCCTCTCATGCCAGCTACATCAACAATATGATCATCTCACACATCCCCAACACTACACCATTCCAGTTATGGTCATCGGCTGCAGCACCCTTTATTCTTATAACGATAATCCCTCGTCTTTTTCTTTTCAACTCTCCCTTATATATTTCAAATGTAGATCTTATTGGTGGTCAATGTCGGTTATCTTTACGCATTGTTTTTATTACATTGAACAAACCAAAGAAGGAAGTCGCACTAAAGTCGTCGAGAGATAAATGGGAAAAAAGGGTGGACGGCATTTGTCGATCGTGTTTTTTACGATGATAATGAGCTCTTTTTCATTTCATCCCCTAACTGGAATTAAGTATATATAGCGGCCATTTTGAAAGTAATTATTGTTATCGCTGAGTTACATATTGTGGTCGTGACACTTGCAAAAAAACTCACCACCAAACGAACAACTTTTCTCGATCGAGATCTTTCGACGTGATTAACAAATATTTGATGTTTGCGTGAAATTCGCAATCTACCTTTAAACTTTCAGGGATATATAGATTATCAGAATATTTTTACCTAACTAAATATTATATTCAATAAATTAACATTAGCTGATAAAACAAAAATTATGAATCTTATCGAATAAATTTCGATCGAATCATAAAAATTAAATATACCATGCAAACATACATAGGCCGATTATAATGAAATGTTTAATATTTCCATCGGCTCTTGTTGAGGGTGAGCTTGAACATTTTAATGGCATTTATCATGCATTAGCAATTATATATGTAAATTATTCTTAAAAAATGTAGCATTAAAGTTTAAAGTAAATGAAAAAAGTATGCTGAGTGGAGTTCGTTAATGTATTCAAATTGTAAATTATTTCGAGAGTTCGAGATCTCTAATAACCTCGTTGAAATTATTCAAAATCCATCCCCTGTGTAGAGTTCAACACACTTCTTTATTAGCTTTTACTTTAAGTTTTATCAAAGTAAAACACTTAGAAATAATGTAAAGGGGCTTTGATTCGAGAAAGTATTATTTTATGAAAACTTTTTTTAACAAATTTTATGAGCACCTCTTCTCATTTATTAACTTTTGAAATTTAGCTAACTTTCGTTTTGATCTTATGCTTAATGTGGAAAATTGAGGAAGTATAAGTCTGCGTTTAATTTTAACTCTGTATAAAGATATAATAAAACTTTACCTATTGAAAAAAGGTATAGGTTTACATGTTTGAGCTAAACTTATTTAAAAAAATATTGTTATTGAACGTGCATTGTGAATGTTTTAAGCTTGTAATGTACCTATAGGTAGTATATATATAATATATGAATGCAGCTTGAATACACAGACAGTTTTGTATTTAATTTGGGTTTTTACAAAATTAGTATGCTTTATTAAAGTAAAAGTGATACACATATAGCCCAGGGTTGATAATTTTTTAATCCAAAAAAAAATTATAGTAGGATATAACCCATTAGAAAATGAAGAGAATATAACAAAAATGAAAGGAAAAATAAATAACGGTCGATCTGAGGTCTGGAAGTAGAAAAGAGGGGGGGGGTTAAAGGTAGAAACGGTTTATCTTGATTCCCGACAAAACTACAAGTTCTATGAAAAAAGTTAAACAGTAAAGTTGTAGGTAATAAAAAGATCTACAACTTTTTTACTAACACTTTTTTCACATAAGCTCAAAATTTATGTGAAAATTCAAATTACCAAGTTTTTGGTTTTGCATCATCAGAAAGTAGAGATTTTAACAAACAAAAAGCCCATCGACTTTTTTAAAAAAGTAAATATTTTGACGTGAGAACTTTCGATTGAAAATCAGGGTGCTTTTTCATTATTAAATTAAAATAAGGTGAAAAAATTAATATTTTAAATCAAAAAAATACAGTGTGTTTGGGACATTAAAAAGTAAGCTTACCAAATTTCATAAAAAATTTATTTTTTTGTAAAAGATAAAAATTAATAAACCAAATGCTCAGTTATAGGAATTTTTCACAATAACTTTAATGCTATGTGAAAAAAGTGTTAGAACAAAAGTTGTAGAGCTTTTTATTACCTACAACTTTGCTATTTAACTTTTTTCGATAGTACTTGTAGTTTTGTCGGAAATCAAGATAAACCGTTTCTACCCTACCCCCCGTTTCCACTACCCCACCTCAGATCAACCGTAATTTATTTTTCTTTCATTTTTGTAATATTCTCTTCCTTTTCTAATGGGTTTCATCTTACTATAATTTTTTTTTTAACTTTTTACCATTTTCAAAGGCTTTAGCTCTGGTCTAATATTATTATAACGTATAGTTAGTTGTTGCTTAGAATTTAAGTAAAAATTTAGAATAAGCAAAAACTGAAACCATTGTGAAGGACTAATTTTATTGCTTTGAAATAGTTTGAAAACAAGAAATCGATTATTTGAATTTGTTTGTTAGTTTGTTTGTGTTGTTGTTTGTTTGTTTGCTTGTTAGTTGACGTTTGTTTGCATTAGAAGTGGTACTGTAGGTTATCTCATGATTATAGCGGAAAAATTATTCCATTTCTATGAGAATGTTGGCAATTGTGCCTTTTGATATAAATAGTTGTTCAGCGTACGTGCGCTAAATCACGGACACGATTTTAAACTTGACTATATTTCTATAATCTTTGGTAAAACTAGTCGAGGATGCGTTCCACTAAGCGCTTACAATGCTTTAAATGGTCTTTCACTTACTGTTTTGCCATTATTAAAACAACATTTCGAGTATTGTGGATCTTTACTGGAACGCATCTCTAGTAAATAATTCGGATTATTATATTGTTAATAAAATGTATCTTAATTAAGGGTTTTACGCGTAGAAAATACGTAATAATAGATGCAATATGTAGAAATAATTAAATCGTATTTTAAACGTATTCAAATTACGACATCTTATTACAAAAAGAAAACATGTAAATAGGTACCTACAAATGAACCCGAGTCACACAGTGGACTCTCCATAAGTTCACCTCGTAGACAGGGTTGACCTAAAACACGCTTTTTGGTTCCTATATTCATCCTTTTCTAATTCTTTGTATTTTCACCTCTCATTCAAACATTTTTCTTAAAACGTGCCTATCTAGAAGATGAGTCGAACTGCTGAAACTAACCTTACGAAAACCTCCATTTCCAATATCTTTAAACCCTAACCGGCATCACTTCTATAAGTCGAGCAGTTTGGCTGAAATTTTAATATTTATTCTACCGAATGATAACAAATTCACTACCCGATTTACTGATAACTGAAACTTTTTTCCTCAATAAATCAAACAATGCAATAGTCAAACTCTTACCCTAGATAACTCGAACTGAGGCAGAACAAGACTGATGTAAGTCGAACAGGTTTTTATGATTCTTATAAGAGTTCGATTTATCGAGAGTTCACTGTATAATGTATACGTTTCAATAAACCATTAAATATCTAACATGGGAGTCCTCTAGCATACGAATTTCAATAATAATCTTTTCAAAAGCTTTTTAAAAAGAAAAGGTATAAAAACAACAAAGGCATGTATCGAGTGTTATTGACGAGTAGCTGTGTAATGAGAAATTTGTTGGTTTTTAGAACAAATAGAAGCTTATAATGGATAGAAAAAGGCAAAAAGGGTTCACTGACAAGCGAATAATGAGTACAGGTACCTCCCTAACAGAATGATCGTAACTGTCAAAGGGTTGGATTGTTCCACCGAAGGGTTTAGACACAAACGCCTGACATCCTGCGGAGTTGCCATGGCAATGAAAGGGAAAGGGTTCGCGTTTCAACTGCGACAACAACCCTTTCTTTCGATGAATACTCAGGGCGTTGACCTAACGACGTTACCGAGCTTTAGGCTACATATTTCCACCAATCATAGAGAAATTTTAAGAGGCGGAGTTTAAATAATTAAAACGAAATGAATATAAAAACGAGCGATATTAATTATTTAGAAGTATAATTTATAAAATGGCTGTTTTATTTCAAAAAGGGACATTTATGTAATTATATTTTTCCTATGATTTACCCGAATAATAAGGGATAATAGACTTATTTAATTGAAGACTATACAGATATATTTTTCATTTTTGATAAAAGTATATTATTTGAAAATTTTTCTCGAAAAGATTTAAATATTTTCTTTTCGTGGAAAATAATATAATAACAGTATTTTCTAATTTGTTTGTTTTGTGTAACCACCCCTAAAAAGCTTTGATCCACACAATATAATTCTTATATTGCAATACAATTAAACGACTGATGTGCTCGACAAATGGAGACTAGATTTAATAAATTGCAATATTTTATGATAATTGCATTAAATGTTCAATGATTGTAACATTTTTGTCGTGGATTTTTGTCCATTGATATGAAATTACAAACAAATCATATTATCTACGGTGAGGCCATTATTCGCACATGTTTTATGCAGAGTTTTTCCTATTTTTAGGCGAATAACAATAACTCAACGTTTCATTCTTCAACCCTCAACCGATTTAGCACGTCCATAGAAAAATGCGAGACACACGTTCGCGTTTCGTGGAAATAAACTACCCCACTCGATGCCAAACTCAACACGGAAGATTAATCAGAAGGGTGAATTGTATGGTAGTTTCTTAAAATTTTTACTATCGTTCATCGCCTACTACATCATTTGATGCTGAGAGTTGATTTTTTTCTCACAAGTGATGCTCTCTGATTTGGATTGATATTATTGCAATTTACAGCCTCTTTCGTATTGTTTTTCTTGTATCTAAATGTATAAATTATTTACTAGGAATAAGTATAGCAGTAGATGTACCTTCCATCTATAACTTACATTTTATTGAACTTGAGTAATAACAAAGGTCAACATTTTTTTTTATGAAATGAATGAACGAAGAATGTAATATTTTAAGAAACGAGGGGGGTTTATTAGAGAAACTAAGTAATATAGCATTCTTTTGATTTAAAAATGACTAAAGTACACCATTTTATAGTAATTAAGATATACTATTGCGGTCAAAAATGGTTACGATAAATTGTAAAAGGAGTATTGCATAACATTGGTTTCATTTTGGCAAATCTTTTAAAATCAGAAACGAAAATCGCCTCTAATAGCTTTAACCATATATAACAGGCTTTCAATCTCAGAGAGAAAGGAACAAAATATTTAAAAAAATGAATTGAAACTATTCCTGACAACAGCATACCATAGATACAGCATTCTATAGAGTTTCAAAGTTCATATATATATGATCTTTTTTCGCTAAGATCAATCCAAAAATAATATTAGTGCGGCTATGTAGAAAAATAACAGAGAAATTTTCGCCAAATTATTATTATTATTATTATTATTATTATTATTATTATTATTATTATTATTATTATTATTATTATTATTATTATTATTATTATTATTATTATTATTATTATTATTATTATTATTATTATTATTATTATTATTAATTGCACACTTGAATTTCGTTTTAAACGTTTTCCACTGTAGTTGTAAACTTTTTGTTGGTGTTTTAATAACTAAGACGAAATTAATAAATAATGATCGTTTATACAATAATGTGACCCAGAGTTTCAATTGAATGCCAAATCAATAAAATTCCCGTCTATTTCATGATTTAGTTTTAATGAAGGCCTAGCTATTTTATTAATGTATTTAGTGAGGTAGACATTTTTGTAAGGAAAAACTTTTTCTCTTGAGATGGTTGGCTATAAAACATCATAGTATTTATTCTTCAAACTTGGGTGAAATAGTTAGTACAATAGTATGAAAAATATTAAAAATTAACTGTACGTACCTCAATGTTTCAACTACTTATCCATAACTATAATGTAGCATAATTGCTAATCGTAATAATTTGTACAGGATTAATAGTTATAAGTTAGATTTCTTTAATTTAAGTAGCAAAAGTTAAAATAGCCTAAAGCTTCCTCGGGACTGTCAAATATTATAAGAATAATACATATATAAGGTCACAAATTTTAGTATCTGAGATTAGCGCGTTCAGAGTTTGTCAAAAACCGGGTTTGCCAAAATAGCAAATTAATGGAAATAATGTAAATATAAATTTAATGGAAATTTAAATGGAAATGTTGTATGACATTTTGAAGCAACTTTTTTTTTACTAGAGATGAGCAAAGCAAGACCAAAACTGTTTCAGTAATGGAACTATAATCTTGGTAATGCTTGTACTTATAACGATAGTCTTGGCCTTGGTCTTGCATTTTCGCAAAATGAAGATCAAATCTGGCTTAACGTTAGTGTTAAAATCAAGTAAAGTAAACTGAAAATTTTAAATACAAAAAATGTTTTGTTTCAAATCAAAAAAATATAAGCACCTACATAGGTACCTATTAAGCTTCAAAAAGTTTTCGATAAATTCGCCAGAAGTACTAATTTTGTCTAGGTATTTGGTCTTTTTCTTCTCTGTTTGGTTTTAGTTTTTAGTCTAGGTCTTGCTAGTATATAAAGTCAATCTTGACTATAGTCTTGCTTTTCTAAAGACCAAGACTAATTTTGCTCATCACTATTCATTAGTTTCAGGAATATTTCAGGAAAACTTAAGCGTATAAAAATAAATCGAAAAATCTTAACCAAATTTTATACAAAACTATATTAAAATCGCTATAAATTCTTTCAACACTAGTTGATGTTAATTTGATCCATGTATATACCATACAATTCAGATAATGAATGTCGAAGTTCACGTCCATATTTACGTCAAAAAATCTTTGGAAGTTTTCAGTACGTTTACCAGTAATTCTTAATAGTACAAACTTTAGCCTATAATATATTTAAATTTCTTTAGTACTCGTATTCGTGTATAGGTACTATACAACTATTAGTGATAGTTTAGGCTTAATTTCATCATACAATGATAATTCTTCGACTGGTTTTTATTCGGGCTGCGATGGTTCTCCACCATCTTTTTGTTCTTCTTGATCGGTTTTCCCTTTTAGCGAAAAAAACAAAATTTTTGATTTTATAAATGTGTAAATTGGGAAGATGAAATAACTATTTTACATTAAAACAAATAAAAATATATTGTAAGAATAAACAAATTTTTAACAGCTACAAATCATACAAAGCTTCTATTTTAACTGAAGTAAAAAATCTTTCAAAAATATAAATAAATCAAAACTTCAAAATAATAAAGAATAGAAAAAAAAACGAAGTTCAAATAATTATTTTTAAAGCAATTTATTTTTTAACCGTGAAATATTGAAAGATATTGTTTGGCAATGGCTCAAAGAGGAGCCGATCTCAAGTTGTTATTGTATCCTAAATGTTTCCTATATATTTTTTGCCAAACCACTTTTGCTTTCTTCGAGATTTTGGATCGATGACCTTTCAAAAAATTCTTTCGCTATTACAATTGAGTTCACTGTAAATTTAAAAACATCCTTTATGCAAAATTAAACTTTGAGTTATGTAATAAAATAGTTTGATCAATTTTTCTTCCGGTTTTCATAATTAAGCAAATTAAATGTTGAGCTTAGGGTAAATTCTGGTATATGCTATTTCGTTTTTGAACGGACGTTACTTTGGTTTGATAATTTAAGGTAATATTGAATTACACATCTAAGAGATTAACACAAAAGGGGCAGTTTTGAGAAAAGAAAAAAATTCACAGAATTTGAAGCAAAAAATTGTGCCACAAATCGAACATTTAAATTCATGTTTTGTCCATTTTTGTAGAAATGATGGGCTTTATGGGTTTGTCTATGTGAAAGGTGAGAAGAAGTAGGTTGCGAATTATTTGGTTTCCGCGTGTATCGAATTACCTTTCGTTTATTTTTACCTTTAAATCACTTTTACTTTCTCAATAATTTTTTTGTTGTGTTTCCTGTAAAATGTATTTTGACCATTTGTGGTCTGAATAAATAAAATTGAATGAGGGAGCATATGCGATGAAAGTGGGAGTGATGAACATTTTGTTTTTTTTTTTTTTTGATATCTAAACTATACCTATATGGTATATCCTATTGAAAAACAAACTAGTACCTACTTAATTTTTAAAAGCGTTGGAACTTCTCATGTCTAATAAGAGTAGTATTTTTTACATTTTTAGAAATTAGTTTTTATTTTCTCACTAGAAGCGCTTAGCTGTAAACAACAATTGTTAAAATTAAAAAAAAATAAAAATTATGCTCCTTGTGATACCATAGAGAATTTTTATCTTGAAACTACACCTAAGTGAATCGAAATGATTATTTTTTAAAGATAAGTATCTTATTGTTAGTCTAATCTTCAAGAAGGAATCCTTTTCGATCTCAGCCGGATAATTTTGCACGTGCAATTTCCAATAATGTTGAAAGAGGAATAAAATTACACTTTTATTTAAAACGAATCTCGTTTCGCCGTGAAAGAAGGACACAATAGACTTGGATGTGCAATACTTTCTTTTCCGTCTCGGCATTCAAATTCTGTTTCACTCAACAGGTAGATTTCTCGTCAATTTTGCAGGTAAATCCTATATTTGAAGCAACATTTAAATGAATGTCCACCCTTCACGTCATCTCTTTAGAATTCTGAAATATTCGGCCCGAAATTGCGCGTTTTGGTAAATTATCGATGAAGAAGAAGTAAAAATGAAAAAGGGCTTTAGGGCTAGGGGTGGAGGTAGTGATAGTGTTCAGGTATCGGAGGTTACAATTTTGCACAATGCATTTTTTTCGGGCTCGGATTCATAGCTGTGCGACGCAATGTGAAAATGGTCAAATAGTCGATATTCGAAATAGGGTTTATTTTTGTAATACGAGCCAACGAAATGGTCGATTGGGCCATTGGTATTGTATTGACAATGGGTTACGAAAATACAGGTTAGCAGCTTTATGAATATACTTTATACCTCTCTATTTTGGGATTGCATGGTCATCGTTAATAATAGATTTGGATTTTTGTGTAAGAATGTGCAATTCCAAATGGTTGTGTTTTGTACAAAAATAACGTATTCCGTTTCGTATTATTTATTTTTCTGTCAATAATCTGTATGAATATTTCCGTACGTGGGAAAATAAAGAGCATGGGAATATTAAAATTGGAGGGCTCGGCTAATGGTCGAAAAGGGTTTCAATTTTCTAGTTAAAAGGGTTTTTTAAATTGTAACCAACCGGATAATCAACTTTTGCACTCGGTAATGTTTGATTTTTGGAATCAATCGCAGACAGGTTTTTTCAACTATTTCACAAATAAATTTAGAAATATTAAATTTCAATTCCAAATCAACATTAAACCCGTTAATTATTTTTTACGTTACGCTCAAGGTTTGCTTCATCTTTTAACGTTTTTTTTTTCAACAAAAGCTTGAAAGTTAAAATACACTATTGTTGTTTAATTTCACATAACATATTCATTTGCTTCAATTTCCAAAAAAGTGACACCGAAAGGCGTAATATGTGCCGTACATTATGTAAGGTTTTCGTTTCGAAAGCAATACTTAATCTCTTTCTATCGCCCGTTTAATGTTGATTTCGTGCTATTGAAAACGTTTTCTGGATTTTGTGTAAAGATTAAATTATGTTAGTTGTCGACATAATCTACTCAGTTACAACTCAATATGATATTAAAAACTGATGTATCTATTGCTTATTGAATAGCAAAAATCGCTTTATATTACGTCCTAAACCACAAAGCAAAATTGATTTCAGAAATATTTCTCTTTGGTTAATAACTTAAAAAGGCGAATGTGTTCTTGAAACTTAATTTCAATTTAATGAAACATTTATCTAATTAAACGGTTGTGAACACATAACATAGTTTTAAATTTACAATTAATATTCATTTAATATTTAATGTTTTGTCTTAATTGCAACAACTTTCCTTAATTTAATCAAACTAAAAACAATTCGTAAGATTCAACATTGAAATGATTAACTATAACAATTGTAGAATTGATAGCTTAACCATAATAGGCAGTTAATTTTTACTTATGATACTTAATTCGGGAAGATTCTTCTTTAGTCACGTAAGTTGTGTTTTTTGCAATATTACATTGAGCTTTAGTAGCTCCACGCTAAAAGTTAGCCAGCATATTATCAAAACTTCTGTTTCTCAGGAGAGCTTTCATAAGAAACTTTGTAGAACATACCCGAGTTGAAATTTAAAAAATTTTATTTTGCATGTGAGATAGTTTTCTTCAAAGAAGCTCTATGAAAGTGAGTTACTTAAGATAATAATCTCAAAAGTTAAAATATTTACATACATGCACATGGTTTAACTTACAGAAAATTTATTATGAAAAGTATCAGTACCATTGGAAACAAAAAAAAATACTTAATACCAAAATCGCGTTAAACCTTGAAACGAGACAGACTTATTCGGGCTCACGTGGAGTCGATGAGAACGAACGAATCTCGTTCAAAGAAATTAAAAAGAAAGAAAATGTTTAAAAAAAATAATTATAAAAAAAAAGTTTACCGTTTCTGGGTGTGTGAGGCACGGGGATTCTTTGATTTTTCGAACTGTTTTTCCACCACCAAAATCAGGAATTTTGAGGGACTTACCTTGGTGGTCACAACGCTCGGAACTCGGTTGGAAACGAATTTTAAATAATCAAAACACTTATTAAAAAAGTAAATAAAAATTAACACAAAAACATATGTTATATTAATAAAATTATCGAAAAATAAATTTGATTATTAATGACGGCGAGGCTCGCTCATCGGCTGGCGGAATCAGAGGTGTCTTGAGTTTTCCATTTGCCTCGGAATCCAGCAGACCGCGTCCTTCCACCCGGTGCCCCCAAAGTCGCCGACAATCAACCAAATTTGACTTGGTTTTCCTCGACGACCCGAAGACACCGGTTCTTCAACTGCAACTGAAACAAATGAAAAAACACTGTCCGCAGCGAATTAGCTCACTTACGAAAAACAATTTAAAAAATATATAACGCCCCGTTACAACCCATATATTACAAGATTTTCTTACATAAATAGTGTTCAAATATTTTGTTAGCTACTATAGTGTACTACTAGTAAATTATAAGAAATATAAAACATTGTTTTATGTACGAGTTAATGTTAATATTATGAATACTATGATATAAAGCACACAGATAGTTTATCCTATAGATCCTTAAGATTTTACTATATGAAAAATTGTAAGACTTTTTAATATTTAAACGTATTTAGACGTGTTAACCTTATTTTATTTATAGATTTGTGATCAGCAACCTCACAAACAACATAAGGACAAACTTTAACTTGAGCCACCTATTGGCGCAGTGGCTAGAGCGGTAGTTCTCTCCACTTCATGCGTTAAGTGGTACGGGTTCGATTCCCGTTGAATCCTAGACTTAAGATTCTAGACCTAAGAAATAATTGACCAACAGAAATTTTCTGTGTTTAGACAGTCGTGATATGACCTTAGCTGTTAAAACGACTTAAAACACCCAAAAAAAAAAAAAAAAAAAAAAAAAAAAAACTTTAACTTCAGATTTTTAAGGTTAAAATTTTTTCGGAACACGTTAAATATTCCACTTTAATAAAGCCGTTTTACCTGGAATAATTATGGAAGCTACTTTTTTTTCAAATTTAAGAGTTTTCTGGATATTCAAAGCTTCTATTAGTTTGAAAATATATTCGTAGTAAAGAATCTTAAAAGCCACCAATTTTAGATTTTTGATCCATTTTGTGTTATATTTTTCAAGATTTGAAGACTAATAAAAAGCAATAAACTATTTTCTTGTTAACTAACATAAGTTATTATTTGTTAAATTACTAATGGGAAAAAGCATACCTTAAAACTACGACACACTTAATTTTGAAGTATTTTTGAATACTTTACAAAAAATGTTTTTTCAAGCTATCCTGAAAAATTGGTATTATTTTTTTTTTGCTGATTTGGCACAACTACAATGTGTAAATGATATGACAATTGCGATCTTGTCAGCATACGTATGTCAATTGTGTTTTCATCAGTTTAATATTGCTTTAAGAATTTTAAACTTTGAACACTTTTTTATTTTTTTGTAACTTCACACAAAATAATGTAATTTTAGTAAGATGAGATAAATTTAAATTAAGTATACCTATCTAATAACATTTCTAAAATATAATCTGAAATTGAAAATACCACTAATTCTTACAAGCAAATAATATAAAATGTGGAACATAACTTTATGTAAAATTTCGTGGGAACCGATTTCATCAAGATATCTCATAACTCGTCTATTATTAATGTCAATACCAAAACTGGATCCTTGTCGATTTTGGTGCATTACAGGTAATTTTGCAAATTTTGAATACTTTTCGACACATTCAATGGGTTTAGATCGTATTCAATAGATGAATTAGGTAAAAACACGTAACAATTGTAAATGTTGGCAGAAACCCAAAACGAATATTCAGTGCTATGTCAAAACAATTATTGAAAGTAAAAGGGTTTCAGATATGAAACCTAATAGTTAAAAGGGTTCTGCTCTTCAGACAGGTATTCTATCAATATCTTGATAAACCCTTTCTACCTGTTAATCATCAGGTGAAATCAATTTTACATATCTTAAACTTTCAATAAATGAAAGTGAAATTGATTTGGAAAGATTAAACAAATTAAAAGAAAAAATATTTCAGGACAAAGAATTAGAAATAGTTCTTTCGAAATGAGGCATCTTATTTAATTAATGATTTTTTATTGTTCAATATTGAACTAAAATTATTGGCATAAAGTTCTAATATTACCAAAACAGGTAGGAAAGTAATTGAAAATTATTTTACAAAAAAAAGGTTCCCACATTTTTCGTTTCGTTTTTAATTTTTTTGACCCCAATGAATAGTGGACGATGAGCTTCTTCCTTTTATTTTTTGCTCTTAATTTTTTCTGCTCATTCTTTACTTGCCTAATTCAATGACCAACTGGTTATTTCGGGAACACATTTCTGAGAAAGAGATATATTTGTGTCAGGTCCATTTGGGTTCAACATGATGCAACTGTCTAATCATTTTTTTAGGCCTGAACGATGCTTTTTCAAAATAGATTATCGAGGAGTTATATTCGTCAAAACTGATTTGCTTAGTGTGAGCCTTGCCGATATGTGTTATGGTCCATATGGCGTAATGGAAATTGATTGATTTTTAGCTGTTTTCTTTTTTTTTTGTTGACACAAGTAAAATTAATTTATTCGTGACTTATTTTGAATTGGTTTGCGTGATTGTTTGGTCTTTGGAATAATTCATTAAGGTCTATTATTTTTATGATGGCACTGTACTGACGCAATATCCCCTTCCGGGTGCAGACATCATCATCTCGAGTTGGAGGCTCGCCAGGCCCAAAATCACATACACACACGTATATGCACGTTGAACACCCTTCCTTTTCGTCGGAAACGCAAAAACTCCCTGACCAACACCATCACAAACTGCAGCCACCGAACAAATCCCCTTAGTTTTGCTGCATTTGAGGGAAAATAGAGTTTTTGCCGAGAGACATATACACTTATGATTCGCCGCCATCGATTACAAACTGAGTCGAACCCTATTTCATCCAATGGATTTCATCTAAATTCTATAGGTATCGATAGGGTAACATTGGAGTACAAGGGTTCACTCTATATTTTTTCTAATTTAGACTGGACATGCTTCAACCTTCGATTTTAAAAATAAAACAAAAAAAAATGTATATCCTGAAAGTGAAAAATTATTTTACGTATTCTGAAATAAACATTTATAACCAATGAATGAATAACACCTGATAATTTCTCATTTACTCCTTCTCTTATTAAATGGGTTGAAATCAACAATTACTTTTTTATATTTACATCTTTTTATACACGCCTCTTTGTACTCAGTGTTGCTGGTAGCTTATATTATGAATATTGAGTAGTGGTCACCAACTTTTTTGAGAATAGAGCCAGATTGATTTTTTAAAAAAATCTGAAGTCCTTTTTCGGCTCTCGTAGGCCGTATGTTGATGACTAATTATTTAAAGGAACATTTTTTCTCGCAGAGATTTGTTGATATAGTTGTTGATATATAAGCATACATGTGAATTATTTTATACTGTCTTAATATTTTTTCTGTATATTGTTTTATATTTCACTAGCTGATACCCACTCGCTTTGCTGAGAGTATCTAAATTTAATTGATTGATTAATTTATTCCCTACCTTCACAACGAAATTTAAAAATTAATCTATTTTGACAGAAAAAGATGATAGATACTTTCAGACTTTAGATCCAAAGTAACTTCATCAAAATCCTGAAAACTGCTTTTCTAGGAAGCGATATTAGCTATCTTACAAGTTTATTACAATTTTAAATATAAACTGTTCCTTTAGAATTGAAAAACTTTCATTTCAAATATCATTTATAACCGTACAGCTATTTTAGTAGAATAGATTCGCAGCTATTCTAAAAGAATCGTGCCTTTTTTAGGATAAATGGTAATCAGTATGTTAAGATTTGAGGTATCTTTAACAAATTTCATTAAAATTAGTTCCGTTAAGTAATTGTTAGTTATTTAAAAACTTAGTTTGCAATTTTAGTATTTTTATTTCCAATTAACCTCTTCGGCAATGAATAATAAAGAAATTCAAAAAAATAAATAAATTTCATTATTAATTTTATCGGGTGTTAATTGAAATACATAATATTTATTTTCCAGTAAACTTTGTCAATTTTTTAATTTAAACTTTGTAGAGATTTCTTTCGTTACTCGTACAATTGGTCAGGCCTTCTTGAGAAAAATGGGTTTAAATGCTATTTCACGAACTTTAACAAAACTTACCGAAAATAAACGAAAATATAACGGTCCCTGTAGGATTCAATTGTTATGCTATCCTATGTAGGTTGACCAGCCGTATTCTTTTAAGAGTACAATGTACATGCACCTTACATACCTAATTAGTGTAAAATTGTTAGAATTTTATGTCCTAAATAAGGACCCACATAACATTTTTGTATTTATAAGAAAAATATATAATAAGATATAAAAGATAATAAAACAGTCACTACGTACGACGTACAATATCCAGTCGCTCTGTCAACGCTTTTTAAATTAGTGAAATCTACTAAGATATTCATTTTTATGATATCCTGTAAGGGGCAATTTTGATCTACATGAAATGCACAACGTATCTAATGCATTTAATTGCATAAGGAATAATACTGTATTGTTTAAAATAGCTTGGTTAAAAAACCAATAATTTTTTTGTTATATGTAAAAAATAAAAATGGTTTCTGTGGGTTATTCTTAAGAGATAGACATATACCGTCGCGGACTTTTTTATCAATCTTTTTAAGATACACAACTTCGCCGCGTATTAGTTTGATCTATCTCGTAAGGTTTAGCCAGCGTTTGCAATCTAAGTGCACAAAAATATGTTTGTTACGACATCACATTACAAATCTTTGAATTTCCTGACTTTTTTCCAATATTAAATGCATGTTTACCTAGAAACCTTCCTCTTAAATCACTCTATCAATTGTTGAAAACTGCATTAAAATCCGTTTTGTAGTTTAAAGGATCTAAGGGAACAGACAGCGGGAGCGACTTTGTTTTATACCTACTATGTATTAATTGGTTTATTTTAATTGTGAGTGGCTTATTATATAATAGATATATTATATATTATGTATAGGTAAAATTCTAACAAGTTTCATTGGGTTTTGAATCCATGTTTATAAATATATTATTGGATTGTCTGTTATATTTTTATATCATAAAAGCATGCAGTTTGATATACTTAGCTGAAACTTCCATATTTGCTTACCTTTAACAGTTAATGGAAAAAGTGAATCACTTACTCTTCCACCCAAAAAGTTTTATATTGGATTTACTTGTTATGAGTTGAACACAAAGCTTTGCTTTCTAATCCAATTATATCTTATTATTTTTAATTTAATGGTAGTCAATAGAGCTTTCTTCATATAATCATGTAAAAATATTGAAAATTTCAATAAACAATTTACTATAGTTAAATGGTGACTATTTTTAAGTCTTATAATTAAGAAATAAACGTATCTGTAATAGTTGTATTAAAAAGAAAAATTAAAAAAAAAATGATATTACAAGTGTTGTGAAAAGCTATTGACGATTTAGTTTTTCATATCCGGTTCAAGGATTTTTTTCTTTAGTATTTGCGTGGCTAAGTCAAAGTGTCGACCATTTTACAGACGGTCAGAAATAGGTAGGCATTTGATATTGAAAATATGTTTTATATATTTCTTTCCGTTTTTTATTCGAAATGTTGCTTCACATCAATAGATTTTCGTTTGATGATTCCCTTTCAGTCACTTGCCATCACGCGCCAATTTCAAATATTGCTCGCCCCGTGAGGTTCTTCCCTCGATTGGCGTGTGTTTGACAGTTGAAAACCGGCCCACATTGGACAGGACGCATTGTCCTTTGTCCATTTTTCTCTGATTTTTTTATATAAACATCCACATATGGATTATAAACCTACGTAGGAAACGTTTTCTTTTTATACCGAAAAACAAATTTTTTAAGATTGAAAATAAATAAGCTGTGAAAAGATATTAAGATATTGTTTGATGTTTACATTTTTTGTCAGAATCATTCGATTTGTGCCATTCGTATACTTTTGGCTTTGAGAATTATAAATACATCCGATTAGGACGGTTTTATCTTTTAAAAAATAATACAATAAAACACAACTTGCCGTATTATTTTAGATCAAAAAAAACTTTAGTACTTACCTTATTGTTATGAAATTATTTTTGGCACAATCGTCTTTACCTAAATTTAAATATTTGTTAAGCCCATAAACGAAAACCTTCGTTTCATTTTAGCCGAATGTTAGAGGTTTTATAATAAGAAGCCTTACCGAAAAAATGAAATATGGAGAAACCATATTAAGCTCCAGTTAAAATCAATTAGTGAAACATTTTTGTATGTATAATAATTATAAAAATGTTGAACTGATTTAAGAGGATTGGGAACAAAGAAAGCTCAAAATAAACTTTCAAATAACATATACCGAAATTGTTTATAACACGAGTATAACTTTGGTTCAATTTTTATCAACTTACAGATAGTTCTGTTCATATTTTTATGCTTATAATTTTTCAATGCAGAAATAATTTTCAAATCAGAGTAATTTTTCAAAAATTAAGCCAAATTTAAGCCAAGTAGCTTGAAATGTAAGTCCAGTAGCTTAAAAATCAAGTCAAGCAGTGAATTCTTAAGTATAAATTGTAACATATACTATCTTACTAGAGTCGTAGCGTCATATTATGGTTTCCGATGTGACAGGGTAAAATGTCTCCTCCCCTTGTCTTATTATCATTTTTAAAATATGTCGGAAAATTATTTAACTACACAGAAATGCATTACTAAAAAATTTTCAAGGTTGAAAGGAAATGTTGAGTGTTCGCCTTTTATATCTTGCGATATCTCTATCATTCGGCACATAGCGCTGGGGCACCAATAACACCACCACTTACGGCTACGGGTTTCCCCATAACTAACTCTATACACAATTTTTAATTGGTTTGTTAATTCGTTCCTTGTAAGAAGTAAAAAACAAATTCTTCTTAACAGTTAAAGGCTATTCTGTACAGAAACTATGCATGTTACCACATTCTATCATAAAAAATTGGTTTAAAAAAGGATCTCACCATCCTACAGGATAATGCGTTTTTCTACGATAATAACATTTTTTTTAATGATAATCTGGAATAATGCAAGAATGTGATAAACGATTGCCTGAGTTATGATTGATTTAGAACCAAGCTTTCAGTAATTTTTTTGTTTAACTAAATGACCTAGCTTGAAGGGAGATACCTTCCTTGTTAGAAGAAAATATGAATAATTTATACACTAATTAACTTGTTCCAGTTATTGGACTTATTTAGTTTGAAATTAAGTTAAACTCAAATCAACTGATAATATTTAAATATAAAGTCAAGAATTGAATTTGCCAATTATTTTATTTCAAAGTTAAAATTTTAAACAAAATTCATTGCACAAAATGTTTCAGTTGCTCTTGATAAATCCCTACTAATATTAGTAGGGATTAATTCCCAAACAAGTAAGAACAACATTTTTATAGTAGCATTTTTGTTTTATGCCATTTTCAATTGCTCAAGTCAAAGCTTAGGAAATATTTTGTTTTCAGAACCAAATAAAAACGTTTTTATAACATAATTATCTTTCAACAAAACATATCTTCGGTACATAAAAATTGGTTTCAAGGAATACAAGAAATTGATGAGAGCCTTACATTTCCGTCCGATTTGATATTTTAGAAACAGAAATACCTAATCGAAATTTGTGCTAAGCTACATCGATGTTGAACAGAACGATAATACAGGTGAAGTCACTTAACGTTATGACATTTTCATTTCTGTCTCTGACATTTGTATAATACATTCACAAAAATTACTTCTATGTATGATAAAAAGACGTCCATCTAAAAAAAATACAAATCGAATCTGGTGATTGACCGAACCAATTTCACAAATACATTGACAATATATAAGTTGGTACACATAGGAAAAAATCGTATATGTATTTATTTTCGATTATTAAAAAATCAAAAATGATTTCTATTTTTTATTTGAGAATTTGTACATAGATTTTGTGTTTGAATTCTTAAAATGTTAGAATACATTTTTTCTTATTTTGGGGGTGATAAATCGAGCTTGTGCAGTTAAATCCACTTTAGGTGCAAGACCTTTCCCAAATGACCAGTTCAGTTTTGGTCGATAAACGTTTTTGTACGAATCAGCTTATTGCTTGTTCAACCAGATATGCACCTACGATGTCACACTATTCAATGGGAATGACAAACTTTTACAATTTATTCGATTCAATTTTCATGCATAATTGAATCTGGCTTTTGGAGAGCCCTCGACTTTCTTTCACATAAAACATTATGTTAACTGATAGAAAAAAATCTACCCACATCCTGTAAGTTTTGAATCTCAAAAATTGGAACTAATAAAATCCTTTTTATATCTATAATTTTAACGTTATTATTGAAACTTATTACTAAAAAAATTAGGCTCTAATTTTTATGTTTCATAAAAAGATTATTTTAAAATTAAAACACATAAGCACCTCAGGTATAACAGAATGATGTGTTCACAATCATATTATTGCTAGTCTAAACAATCGTTTAAATCCTTTAAACAACCCTTACCTACGTTTCATAGTTAAATGAGGAACAACCTTCTCATTTACCTACAATCCAGTTTTATTTTACGACTCGAGACAACTGAATTGCATCATTAAAACAAAATAAGCAGTAAAGTAAACATAGAATAACACATTTCGAAAATAAACCGCCCCAAAATTATTGTTACATAAACAGCTTAAGTTTATAGACGTTTTAAAGACGACAACTTTACAATATTTTTTCTATATGCAAATATTTTAGACCTCGAAAAAAATAAACCCTTACACAATTCATTCATTGTGGTAATATAAAAAGTTATAACCGATCCTTTGTCGGTCGCTTGAGGTTTATGAAGGAGAAAAGTATGAAAATCTATAATTATATAGTAAAAGATTTTAATTATTCTTTGTAACGTTGAAAATTATTGTATGTCTGTTCTTGAAAAGAATATTGCAAATTTAATCTTTTGGTGATTTTTTTTTTTTGAAAAATTGGTCAATACTCAGAGATTTAGAAAGTGTTTGTAAAATTGCAACATTTGATGGATTACTCAATGATAATCTAATTCAATTCATCCGTAAGCTTAGGGGAGTGATTGAAAAACGGTCAAACATTCTATGTATATTTGTTCACGTATATTCTCGCTCATACGTACACATACAAAGACATTTTCCATTATACACATATACCTTTGTGACCGATGAAAAACACCTTAAAGATTTGATAAACTTACCGAATGTAACGCAATCGTTTTTTGTCCTGCGTTCCATAACATATTCCTGAATTTGTCTTGATAGAGACAACGAAAAATGTTAGAATGAAACGGCTGAAAAGATTGATATATATTTAGAGGCCTAAAGGCAGTGGTCAATTCACCCTTGCAATGTTTTCATCTCGTTCTACTAAAATATATCAATTCCCTTTGAACTTTTTAAAAGAAATCTGCTTTACTTCCACTTCGAGGCGAGTTATGTGAGTAGTAGTTCTGGCTATGTGTGTATATGTACGATATAATACACATAATACATTCACAAATCTTTTATTATTACAAGAAATCATATGAAGGTTAGTTTGTTATTCAAAAATATTTTTTTTCGCAACTGAAGGGGCTTAAACCTTCAATATTGTAAAATAAGATCAGAAATCACTTTGATCTGATAATGCACGTAGTGTATAACAATTGTTACACATTTTGACCAGATGGACATTTTTTTTTCAATTTTGCATTTTTTTATACAGAAGATTATTTTTTTCTTGTGATTTTAACGCGTGCTATAGTTTTTTTTTTTGGTAATATTTTTATGCTTGAATGATTTTTCTTGAAATTGATTAAAATAAATACGTTACATTATCTGTCTTCGGTTCTAATTCAAGAACTTTTGATTTCTTTACAAAGCGGCGTCTAACTGAATTTTTAAATTTAAAAAAAAAGTTAAGAACATATTATAAACCTTTATTTTAAGCTAGGTACCTCCTACGTTAATTTTTAATTTTATCAATCATATGTCCGTAAAAAAGAAGGAACTATTAGTTGTTAATAAATTTTAAGAGTTTAATATTTTAAGAGTTTACATTTCAATTTAAAATAATTAAAAAAATTAAATGCTCAAATGGTCGTATAAAAAATAAAAGCAAAGCACAAATATTTCCAAATACTATTCATATAAAGCGAAGTTTCAGTACTTTGATGGGAACATTTCTTTTTAAGTATATTTGGATTTAAAAAAAATAGGTGAAAAATTTTAAGATTAAGGACCTTGGCTCACTTGGTACACTTTGATACTACCGATAGTTTTTTTATTCTTTGTCCTAAGCTGCTCGAAAAGTATGCAATTTTCTTTGCAATGAATTTTTGTGCAATTCATTTCTCTTTTTTGTGCTTCTTACATAAAAAAGTGCGATAAATTTTTTGATCTGGTGAAAAATTTTATTTTTTAAGGTCTTGAATCGAATATTTATAATATTTTATGTCAACTACTGTTGGAATTCACTACTTGCCTTGATTTAAAAGCTATTTTTACTCCATTTTCAAGCTACTTGATCTAAATTTGAGTTAAACTGAAGCTTAACTCAGGCCAAATTTTAATATTTAATTGTCAAGCACTGATACCTATTTCAATTGAGATAATTTACAAATCATAGTATTCAATTCACAATTCATTAAAAAATGTCCAACTACTTGACTTGATGAATCTTTAATTATTAATCGAATAATTTAACGAACACTTACCTTAATACAAGCAAACATTTTTCGTTCGTAACTGAAAAATCACAAACATCGAACAATAATATGTTACTTGAATTTGACTCTATTTCAAGTTCAATTTAAAACAAGTAGTTTGGAAATCAAGGAGAGTAGGGAATCCCTAATCCTGTAACGTTTTCATATATAAATGTTCAAAATAAAAATCCTTCCAATTTTTTTTTGTGTTTATAGAACGCCAATGTTTTTACATATATATTCGTCAAGATTCTAAAATTTTCCACTTTATCGAATATTACAACTATGGAGCTATTGGAATCTTTCTTAAATTTAAACAGTTATCTTTCTTAAAAAAGTTTAATTGGTTTCTTATAATTAGCTGGTGCTTGTAGGTACTCTCAAAAATGTGTATCTTCATAATTTTTCTTTGATATTTTGGACATTGTCTTATTATGCAGACAGGATTAATAAACTTAACCAATTTTGCCGCCCAGAGTCATGATCCTATGCCTCCCACACGATAAGCTGCTGCCTGTTTTATTTACCAATTTCTTCTAAAATACAGTTCTTTGAAAATAATGCTACAATTTCGGGTTTTTGTGCCTAGAATTAGGATATTTCATAGCTAATATTTCTTCGGATCTTTGTTATTTTGTATTAATAGATATAGTTAGAGGAGAAATGGATCGGGATTTACAATAAATGCTACGAGAGTATCAGGCCGCGACGTTTCGCCATATATTACAGCGTCATCAGGCTCTCTGATCTATGCTCAGCATTCGTATCTCTCGGTAGCCTTGCATATACCAAATTAAATTAAATTTCTTATTATTTTAAAATCGAGTTTGACACTCATGGTCGACAATTGTCCATGAATCATGATTTACAGTTGATTTTAAAATAAAAAGAAATTATATATAATTTGGTATATGCAACGCTACAGAAAGACACGAATGCTGAGTAGACCAGAGAGCCTGGTGAAGCTGTAATATATGGCGAAAGGACCTGATACTCTCGTAGCATTCATTGTAAATCTTTCATAGCTTCTCTTCCTCAATTCAATAATAACATACAAAAGTAAAAAAAATTTGTTGTCTGTAAAGTTGGTTTACGGACGATAGTTTTACGTGATAACGTCATAAAGAAACATTGATGAAAAATTGCATAGATACTTTTATGAATTGCATTATTATCTTTATTTTGTATAATACAAAGGAGTTAATTGAAAATTAATAATGTTTTTCAAAACGAAAGTCAGACTAAAGTTATGAAGGAAATCAATTAGGTAAATATTTTTTTTTTTGGTTTATTTAATGTCGCATCAACTACTTTTTCATCTACTTTTCATCTATCAACTACGGATTCGACGGTCGCTGAGGACCACGACCGTTGAATCCGAAAACCTAGAAAAAACACCTTAGGGTTTCATTGGGATTCGAACCGCGGACCACTGGCGTATACGACAACTATCTAGTTTACCACGCCATTACGTGGCCTGGTAAATCTTTTTAAGTAAATTGTAGAAAAACACAAAACACGTTGTGTAGGATTCAACAATTATTGAATACGAACATAGGCATAGGCTTATTGTAGAAGTTCTTGAAGAAGCTCGGGTGGTGGCGTTCCAGTAACAGAACTCTATCGTGTCTCTCTATCGTTTGTATCGCGTTCTCGCTTGCACGCACAGGCTCAAACGGAACGTGACACTTTTTCATGCATGCCGTCGGTGTTCATCAATTTATAAGACGTTATCACGTCAAAAAATTATATATGACAAAAATTTAATGTGGCATATCAACAATATCAATTAAAAAATCTTATTTGTGTAGATACACTTTGTTATATAATGACACGATATGTATATATCGATGATGATGCACCTACATTTTGTTAGATACGCAAAAAGTTGCGTGATGTAAAAAAAATTAATATATAGCGACCGAAAATCAATTATAACCAAATATTATTCTAATGAATTTCGTCGCCAAATCTAATTTTTAATCAAAAATTTTCAACGACTTTCGCTTTTCGTTTCGAGGTTACAACTATGATTGTTATCAGGAGCCAGTCGTAGAGGAATTCGTTAATGTACACAACATTCTCTTTTGTATAACATACATGCAAGTTAAATAGGTGTATAACATTTTTTATTATTAAAAAATGTTCATTACATCCATATTTTCCAATAAAACTATTTAGTGTCACAATTGAGATGTCTTATCAGAATTCAATCGTGTTTGCCAAACTTATCAATTTGTGAGTTGGTTTTGAGAGGCCCGCGGGAATCTTGGCGTTCTTTGTTATAATCACTTTGTTATTTAGTGCTTGAGATATCTTATTTTTTGACTTACCTTTCCCTAGCATATATTTGTTAAAATGTTTAAGTGTTTATTTATTTTTGACCTGTGTTATTGGAATATCAGTTAACACTTATAAGTTATTTAATTTAAAAAAAATAGTATTTAAATTTTGATAGTTATAATCAGGGTGAAAGATTAGTCAAATCATTGTTTGATGCGCAATCAAAGGGTCTTACGGGTCAAAAGATTTATTGAATAAACTTTACGAATTACAACCGTCTTCAAGACGCCAGATTTTATTATTTTCTAAATGTAAATTAGCGCCTGCTTGAAAATTTAAGTATGTAGTTTAACCCTCAACTATACTTCAAAAATGTAGCTTTTTTTACAAATTTTCCCTTTCAAAAATTATTTATATACTTGTAAAATGTGACAGTTATATAGGGATGAATTTGTCGACACGAGAGCAGGGCGTTGTTAACAATTTGATTCAATCACAAATATTTGGGGTAAAAAGGAGTATTTGGTGAAGTAAAAAACTGACAATAGCCAACTGACAAAGGTTTGGGCTCAAATAATTGTTGATAGATGTGGATTAGATATTGATGGCCATAAATGAAGGGGTGATTTCATAAAAATTGGGTCATATTTTCTATGGTTGAACATCTACGCAAATATTTTCGCTTAAAGCATTTTTATCAAAATTAATAAAAATACCTGACTGTCATTAAAAGAGAAAACCATGCTTTATGAATTGGAATTCTAAATATTTTTTTTTAAAAAGCTCAATGCTTATTCGATATTGATTTAATCGGAAAAATAAATATAAAGCGTCAGAGGGTCGTTTCATTAAAAATTAATACATCTTCATAATTTAACCACAATTGAAATGACTGTTACTGACACAACCCTTGTAATCTAATGACACCCTTTTTCAACTTTAACCCCTTTGAAAGTTATTTGATTGGAAAATATTGATAATTCATATCAGGGTTGGCTTCATCAAACTTATCACAAAAAGAAACAAAGATGTCAATCGAATAAGTTACTAATTTGTGTGCTAAATGATTATTTTATTTTACTGAAGAAGTATCTATCAATTAATTCTATGTAAATTTTATTAGTAATAATTGCCTTTAGATAAGAAAATAAGATTTTAAGATGAGGGGAAGACTATAAAGTCATTAGAGGAAGTCTCAATCGTTGACAACAGTTTGAATAATTTTCAAGAAATTCAGTTAAAATAGAAGGACCTTTTAACCCTTACGACAGCTATAAATATACGTGTATTCCACCCCTTACAATTGTTATATATTTAAAAAAGAGTACAACATCACATCCTAACCCATGCATTAGACTAACAATTTCCTAAAAATACAAAAAAGTAAAATAATACGAGAAAAAAAAAACTCCCTCACTATATTGTAAGCACATTTTTGTTCTACTGTCAACTGGGTTGAGAGCGAACAAAAGTCTCGAGGATATCTCTCCCTTTTTTGACTATTATTACTAATTTTTTTTATTTTGAGTTAAAAAACAGCATTTGTGCCCCATAAAGTTGGCTCGGCTCGGGGTTCGATTGGTGCCACCTGCCTACAATTTTAAATCCACATTTAAACGTAAAACGAGCGACACAAGCCAAAAGTGTGCCTCTCACGAATTAACAACCCCCTTGTAGTCTCGGCTGTGCCTATTTGGCCTCGTCTTCGTTCTCGATTGATAAAAAACTAACGGTACCCCAACAGCATCAAGAATGAGGAAGCGATTCTGTAAAAAATTGACGCAAATTCCACATATCTCGTCGTCGCCTCGAGATGATCCCGTCGTTAAATGGACGAAGGCAGCACGTGCGTTTTATTTAATAGGGAACTTTGAGGATAGTAAAAAAATTAAAAATAACACCCCTATCTACAAATAAATCAATATTTGTCAAAAAAACATTAAATTCTTAATAAATCACCAATATTATAATAGTTTTAAAATAATTAAATTGGAAATTTAATTTTTTGATATACAACACTAATTATATTTTTTTTTATTTAGGATATTATTTTGCGTTTTAAGGGTTGAAAACACAAATGGCAAATTTTAAATCCTTTACATAAAAAAAAGGCTAAGGGACGATTAGAGGCCATATGGTGTCCATTTACGTTAGTTTTAATTAAGACCATCTGATCGCATAAATGCATAACATGAAAATGAACCAGATAAAGAGATAAATCTTTGATGAAAAATAAACCTTTTTAACCAAATCTGGTTATGAACACTAAGAGAATCTAGAGCTTGGTTAAAACATCACTAATTGCTCAGATTAAATAATCATTGTGCGATATTAACGCGTTATGATAAAGTAAATATATTCGGTTCCTGAATCATTTATCGATTTTTTATACGTCAGTTTTCCAAAGACTATGAAATTAGAAAATACCCTGCAATTTTTACAAATAGATTCAAAAATTTTTGATTTCCAAATTTTAGTTAGTAATTATTACATAGATTTCTTTCTTTCTACCATATGGTACTAAATATGTAGTGTGTAATGGTGAATTTTATTTTTCAAAAAAATAAAATATTTTATTATAAGACTTTCAATTGATTGTAGGTATGCAGGTTTTACACTCCAAAATGGTCATTTTATAAATCAAATTAGACATTTTCTTCCTAAGGGGTTTACTACACAAAGAAATTAAAGATAATTGTTGAACATCATGGTGCAACAATGATATAGACATGTATCATTTTTATACTACCGTATTCATCAATGATAAATCCTATCGAGGAGATATTTTCATAAATTAAATTTTTTGCTTTAAGAGTTTGTTGGCGGATTCAAAAAAATTGTTCAAATTTGGAAGATGTGATAAAACAGTAGGTATATTGCCTTCTACTAATTATTATAAATATTTTATGAATATGTATATGGAATTACCAACAGCTGCCGCAAAAAAATATTTATAAATTTCATTTAAATACATACTTATATCTTTGTTCCACTTTCATCAATAAATAATTAATCTTTAATTAACTGTTTATAATATAAACAAAGTTGCGATTTTTCCAAACAGACCGCGTATGCTTTCGTTGTTCTTTCGTTGCTTTGATATAGTTGGACAAACGTTGTTATGCGCATGAACTAGAGAGGGAATGTTTCTCCTTCCAATGCCTAATGGTTATTTTATATTTGAGCGTACGAGGAACGACTTCATGCAGCTAAGCGAGATATTAGAATGAATAAAATATTTTTTGAATTCTGTGTTGTTAAAATATTTTTTTTAGCTTTTTTTAAATTCTCTTTTAAAATTTTTTATATTTTACTTTAAATACATTTATAAGTTGAAAACGTCACAGTAATCAAATTACATTTCAACACTTCTTTTTATTATTGCATATATTTTAGCAAGAAACATTTTTTTTTAAATTAAACTCTATTCTAAAAAATTGCTCCTTTAGAATCCGCAATTTCTTCAAGTGTATAGTTATTAATTGATTAATAATAACCTTTTCAAAAATTTGCAAACTAAAAATTAAAATGGCTGTAATATACAAAAAAGTCACTTTTTTAAAGTTTTTTTATAACTACTCCTCGAAATGCTTTTTCCGGATCGGCAAGTGCTCCAGATGTATAGTTAATTAATAATTAAATTTTTAAAAAATTTTCAAACTCAAGAAATAAATTGTTATAAAATCCAAAATAATTTTTAATTGAAGTTTTTGTTTTTTTTTTTAAAGCTTAATCTGCTCTTTTTATCACGCAAATAAATTGATCAAATTTTTGCAATATTTTTAATAATTAATTATTTTTAACTATTTATATATACGTATTGTTGTACTATGACGTCATCAACTGCCGTTGGATCTTATAAACATGAATAGTTTAGAAATTGAATTATTTACTAATTAACTATACACCTGGAGCAATTGCGGATCCGGAAAGAGCATTTAAGGAACAATTTTTTAAAAATATATTTAAAAATTGATTATTTGGGATTATCTTGCAATTTTTATTTTTGAATTTACAAATTTTTGAAACATTAATTATAAATTAACCAACAACTATACACTTGGAGCAATAGTGGATTTGGAAAGAGCAATTAAGGAGCAATTTTTTAGCATATTATAGTTAAAAATGTTCTACGCTAAGTTCTTTTCGGTTATTTTAATATATTTTTGTTTTCTACGCAGACGAAATCGTGGGTATCAGCTAGTTAGTCATATTAGTAATAACTATAGCTACTTTATTAAGTACTCTCTATTTAAAAATGCAGTAGTAACAAAATTTTAATAGACTTTCCCCTATTTAAAAATATCCGAAACTTTTATAACGAATTCGGTTGTGGATAGATTTTTATTTTGAATATATCCATAAGTTTCGGTTACAGAGTCGGTAACGTCTTAGATTTGTACGTATATTTATATATGCATTGAAATGTTGTGGAGTTTTAAAGAAGGTGTCCTTATTGATGTAACGTCAGATGAACAGTTTTTAAACTCGCCCTCTAGGTACTAGGGTGGTTTAAAAACTCATACAAAAAATACTTAATAAAAATTGGAAAAATAGAAAATTTTTAGACTAGGAAATATCAGGACGCTGGTTGAGCCACAAATGGTAGAGATCGATCAAAGTTATTTTTTTTACAAAATCGGATTCTAGGCCTTTTGAAATGTAAAAATACAAATTCATAGAGGGGGAGAGCTAATTTTTTTTTCTAATCAATTACAATTATTATGAAAATAATGAACCATATTATCTCTACATAAAATGGGTACTATTATATAGGTAACCATTTTTAGTAATTTAAGATAACCGATTTTAATAAATATAATATATGGTTTGATGAGATTTAAGATTATATTTAAAGCAATTGAACCAATACCGTCAAAATTGTGTCTAAATGGCTATATTATTTTTAAGTAGAAAAACTAAAGTGATTCAATTAAGAGATGAGTAAAACATTTAGTTTGATATAATTTATTCGTTAAGTTTTAGAAAAATAAAACATTATCTTTGATTGTAGGGAAATAAGAGAGAAAGCGCAAATCTATTTATATGGGCACATTTATATTTTAAGTAGAGCCTCTTGCTGTCAAGTTGCAAATACACATCCTCGTATATAAACGCCTCATCAAAGAGCAAAAGTGTGAAATTTAACAAAGAAATGGAACGAAAACACGTCTTTTCTTTCCGTTTTTCCTCTCGATAATTTTCTTCTATTTTTCATTCAACGATGAGCGAGTGGAACGTAATGGTTTTTCGCAAATGTACGAGCGAGTCGGAAAACAAACAAACCCTCAAATTCCACACTCATTATATCCATCCCTGTTTAATCAGTGAAATGAGTGCTAACGTTTTCATTGTCAGCGAATTGCGAATATTTTTCTCAGGGGTTGGTTCTCATTGCTCCAATTCTCCCCACCCTGAACGAATATCGTCTACACGTACGCATACACATACACGTGCACAAGTGGGGGATGAATCAACTACGGACGGTCATTGGGGTTGTTTTGGTGGGGGTTAAATTCAACAACAAAATAGAAGCATTGGGTTAGGTCAAACAGTTGTATATGAGATGTCATATGAGACACGTCTCATATGCAAAGCCTGCAATCACGCATGAAATGACCTAAACATCGTGAACTTGTCAAAACTTTTTATTTATTCGGCCCTTTTTCGAAATTTTTCATAACATTTTTCGGATGTGCATTTTAATTAATTTTTAATCATTTACTAAAAAATAAGAAAATTGTGAACATTTTTGGACTAATCCTTTATAATAAGTGATCTGTGATTAAGTTTGTAAGAACATTCCTATGAACTATGAAAATTAACATCAACTCAACATGATTTCATATTGTTAGTCAACTGAATTCTTCACGATGCCATTACTTCAAGAAAGTCAACCTGGACGAGGTTCGTATATAATAATTAAACGTATTTTTTCAAAGATTATATAACGTATATACATATAAAAAAAGAGAAATATTTATTTCAAAAAAACCCGATAAGCTTGAATAAAAGTTTATGTGTTCAACGATGATTTCACACTTCATGACTGACACGTGGTAAAAAGCTCCGCTTCTATAAAATCTCGTGCGCGTATTTGCTTTCATCATAAACCATTGAAACCACGATCCTTCAATTGCGATTTATTGAATCAATTTTTTTTTATTCCCATGAGATACCAAACAATAACATTTATCTTATCTATCAAATCAACTCTTCAAATTCTCTTGTAAACGCCACGGTTTTTTTTTACATAATCGTTTAAACAACAACACGTAAAATTTAAATATTATCTTCACAATATCTTATTTCAGTTTTTAAATAACTATCAAATCTTTCAAAGTATAATAACACCGTATGCATACTAATATTATTAAGATTTAAAAGCTCTTGTAAAATGTAAAAATGTCTTTACGTAAGCTTTTCGCGGGTTTTCCAACGCCAGCTAAAACGAAATGTACATTTATAAAACTCAATTACCTGCATGTATAATTTTCAAATATTTAATCAGCGATTCGAAGGCTGGAGAAATCACTCTAAAAATTCCTAATCTGATAATGGTTTTTCCATTAAAATTCAGCCCTATAGCCCAATAATTTTGAAGGTTAATGCCAATTTTAATTAGTAGAAAGTGTGATTGTGATATGCTGCTTTAATATAATTACTTGATTTGTAAATTGAAAAACTTTATTAATATTTAAGATATTAATTAATTATCATTATATATAGATGAGTATATTATTGTGTTATATTAGGCGGTTCATGAATGTGTTGGCTTGGAAGAGTTTTTATTATATGGATTATCAGTTTATGTTTAGTTCTTGTTGTATTGAGAGAATGATAATAATTTAGTGATAAGTAAATAAATTTGCCTTATTGACGTCTTCCGGGTACGATCTGAAAGCCACTTAATTTCTATTCTTTTTCTAATGATATTTATATTCTTTTTTACCAAAGAGATAAGATTTAGCTAGGAAGGATATTTTTCAAAAATAAATTACTAACCTTATATGTAAAATATTTAAAAATTACTTTTAAAATTATAAATATCAGAATAATTTTCATTATTTCTAGTAATGTTTAATGAGAAGCTTAATTCAATAAAACTCTTTATTAAAAAGTATAAGCGTATCATAACAAGTTCTTGATAGCAACACGTAAAAACGGCAAAGGAAACTTGAAATGTACATTTTATATTATTGGCTATAGTATTAATGGCATAGTTTATTAGTGAAAGATGCTAAAGAGTTTCTCTAATAGGTATAGTTTAGAATAGAATGCTGTATACTATTATCGGAAAAAATATTTTCTTTTTATGGGTTTTGGTTTACTAGAGATTGTAGCTAATAAGGGATTACAAGTTTTTAACAGTCTTAAGTAGTTATAAAACATTGATCATAGACAATTATGTTCTTTTTTAATTGCTTTATGACGGAGATTTATAGCTGTGTCTTGATTGTATATTAAAAATTAAGTCTTAATATTTTTCAGACTATTTAGACTTATTCTTTTAGAAAATTTAAATAATTTGCATCCTCAGGACCAAATTGAGGAAACTGCCACTTTAAACATTTCTTGTAGTTCTGCTCGAATTTTAGGTAAAATACCTTAAGTGCAACTTAAAACTATGATGGTATAAAATTCAACCGTGGTTCTAAAATACATCATTTTTGAATAAATTGCTGTCCTAGACAGTTATCTTCTTGGTTTCGTAGTAAATTTCCCCATATTTATAACTTTTTATACCGATATGTGCATATTTCGTTGAACTATTTTTGAAAATATGAACGTTTAAAAGTTCAAAATTAAATAAGCGAGTGAATTAATCAGTATTTTAACACTTCCCTTCTAGCGTACTACTAAATAACAATTTTATAAGTAGCATTATTGAAGTATCAATATTAACTTAGAATTCATTAAGTCAAGTAATTGGACATTTTTTGCAATGAATTAAGCTTTGATAATTGCTTTTTTAATGAAATAACTTACAAATTAAATGCTTCGCTTGACTTGATACTTGAGCATTAATATTTGATTTGAGCTTGGCTTGATTTTAAGTAAAATTTAAGGCAAGCAGCTTGAAAACCAAGTTAAGTAGTGAACCCTAAATATTAGGCATCTTAAAGATATCTAAATAATAGGTATCAAAATTACTTTTTCTTTAAGTTTTCAAAAGAAAAATAGATTTATTAGTTATAAACCAACTTTAGTTTTTTTAACTAATTACAAAAACAGGTCCAATATATAGTTTCCCAAGATCAGTTTTTTTATTTATTATCTTTTTTAAAATATATTAATTAAATATTTTTTTATAACTTATAGTTTTTTTTTTTTTGTATTTACTGTTTCAGTAAGCGTTAGTATATGACTAAATTTTAAATAATAACAAACTGTTCTATTGTCTGTTATTATTAGTACCTAATATCAATGGCATAGTGTAGATTTTTGCCATCCCAGGGCGAAATTTTACTCGAAATCAAACTATTTTATAAAAACAACAATTACCTAATTGTTCGTAATTTTGCAACGTAGATTCGACTTTTTTATATTATCAAGATTTAAGAATTTACACTTTTTTAGTGTTTAAAATAGTTATGCGGATCTGTTAGAACCTTTCTCAAATTGCAGCGGTTACCTACTTCATCTACTCAAGACAAAAAAGTTTTTAACTATGTTCATGTAGTTAGCCGGCATCTCTACTTCTATTCTTGTCAAAAATATGTACTTCCCCCTAATTTGTTTTGAATTCTCAAAAGATATACCTACTTCTTTATGCACGTTTTGGGCTACTTTTATCGCCTTTAACTGTATCCAATCTTGGCTTTTATTATATTAAAGAGTTACTCGTTTTTTACTAATTACCATTGCTTGATTTTGCAGGCTATTAAATTAAACGCTTCTTACCGCTCCCACATTTATACTGTATAGGATTTAAGCTCCCTTTACCCCACACACGCTACGCCACTGCCTATAATCATTCATAGAACAATTATAACTGATCAAGTACTTAACGTTTACGAGTGTGTGCTTTTAGTGTGCGATATGCTCCCGAAACTTATACGAACAGAAAAGAAATGTATAGGTCGGAAAACAAAAAAAAAGTTTGTTTTCATCTTAACAACAATATTATATTCTTTGCTCATCTCAATTTCTGATTTACAATTTTAATAAACATTATAAAAAATTCTTAAGTATAGATATTATGGTAAAATGGGAAACATTTTAATGCTATAGAATCCCGTTATAGAAAAATGGAATTAATTATTTCAACAAAAGAAAATGAATTGATCATATTAATAGCTCATATTATTTAAATAGGCTATCATTATAATTACATAAGTATTTCAAACTCACATTTTTCTTCGCTAATTTATAACAAAAAAATTAATTGTCAATACCTGAAGTTAAACGCCTAATTCCTTAAACGCGCTCATCTTAAATACTTCAATTTTCGACGTAACAAGTACCTAATGTTTTTGTAATCTTTTCTGGTTCTAGATTTGAAACTGTATCAAACTTTTTAACTACAGAATTGTTGTTAGTTAAAATTGTGAATTAAAACTTTTTAATTTTATTCTATATGTATTTTATCTTACTATTTATTGTTTTGCGTAAATTATTGCTGTTTTGACTCATTTTTAAAAGTTAAAACTAGTATAGGTGATGTAAATGACTCGAACTGTAAGATATGAAACACCGTTGAACTGTAATTTTCTTCATAGTCAATTTGTCTAATGCTTTTGATAATAAAAAATTTAGCACTTCAAGAAATATCAATTTAGAGACGAAAGATGAGAAAATAATGTGATAATATTGGCCAGTGGATGTTTTAATCAACTATCCATTCGTCCTCATCCTTATGAATTCCACAACAGTATTTATTCTTAGATTTAAAAAAAATTAATAACGTCAATTTTTTTGACTATTTCTAACTAAACTTTAAGCTCTCAAGCTGAGAGTTTATATGTTAAGTACGTTTTTTGAAATTGGAAATAATATATGTATCTAGATATGTATTTCTATAAATATTAATCCAGCATTGGTACTAACCAAGCGGATATACATTTTAAGTACACCAACATTATTATTTTACACTGGTGAAACTACGGGGTACTGCTAGTATATTATAAGCAGCCATATCAGTTTTTTATTCGTTTGAGTTTTTAATCGGCAATATTGAATTTCCAATAAATCCTAGGATTAAGCTCTCCCTTTATCAAGCTTAATAAAATTAACGAAAATTCTACATTTTAAGGGTTAATATATAAAACTTGAGTGTTGGATTTAAAATTTTGTTAACTGAATAAAACGTCAATGATTTAAATGCTATGCTTTCTTTTAATAAACACTCAGAAGAGATACATTTTTTAAAGATAATTTAATATAAAATAAAAACCAGTGATACTTGTAAATATGAATGTAAATAATTTTATATTTTTTTTACTAAAGTAATAGTAATTTAATATTCGTTTTATGAAGGATAATATTTCAAAAGCTCTGTTCCTATCATTTTTATGAAGTAATATTAGGGATTAACAAAAATAGCAATCTTCTCGATTCAGTTGTAAAAAGATTATATTATATTCATAAGTTATAGGTACTTTTCATTTAATATAGCTGTAACTTTGTAGATTTTAACTTAAATTTCGGTATACGTTTGTAAGATCATTTATTGGTCTACTACTATATTAACGTGTATGGAAAAAGCAAGCGATCTTTTTATATTTTAGAAAAAGCTTACTCTCGTAAATATAGTTTACTATAACTAATACTTTATTTCTTTGGAACTAAATAATAAAATATCCTGGTAAAACTGAGATTGGAATTAACTTTTTATTGCTTGTTTATGTTTTATACAACAATTTTGTTCAATCAACAAGTGGTCGTTAGATTTGATGGTTTCTAAAATAATTTCAAACAAAATAGTTTATAAGCTGTATTTGCCATTTCTTTTAAACGACTTAAATTTAAAGAATCATAATAACGATAGTTATTTAATTTTTTAGTTGTAAATTTTACCCAATTTTTTTATATAGGTATTGTAACCATAACTTTGGTGTATCTAAATAATGTACGCAGGGATATTTCCATATTTATACTATTTAAACTTATGACAGATATAAGCTGTGAAAAAATGCATCAAACATATTATAAATGAGGATCAAATCTTACTTTTCATATTAAATTTTTTAAATAATTATAATATACCATAAAGCATAACAAAAATTAATTAAAGTAAACCAAATACTTTTTAAATAAAAGTACCTTTAATATGCAAGTACTTTCAATTAAATTTATTTTTTTGCCTTTTTTGCTTAATGTTGTATTATAATTCTTAACACTTTTGTTAGAATAATATTGAAATTTTAATGCCTTATGTGATAATTAAAAATAATTAAATTGGCATTTTCATTCATTTTTTGTTCTGAATGGACCTTTTTGCTTGCTTTGTTTTTAAAATGAGAAATGTCTCTAGAATAATTCTTTTAAAAATTATTTAGCTTATATAAGTTTGAATCCAATGTATAATAGAGGATTTATCAGTTTTATAAGTTATATTTAAAGTTAAAAGTCATTTAAAATATAGGTACTGAGTATTTTAGTTACATGACCTGAAATTTATAAGTATTGTCTTTTTGTTGATGATGAAGTACCTGTAAAAAATAAGGAAGACAATAGTGATAGCTAACGAGCAGAAATTTTACTGACAATTCAGTCCTGTGAAAGTTATATGTACATAATGTATTGTACATCGGAAGGGGTTGATACTTATACGCAAGACAATAATCTCCTCTCGTCTTTGGTTCAACCCTTAGCAGCGGCGTTGCGTGTAACACTAATTACTACGAGTATAGCGAGTAGATACGTCATTAGGGTGGTGGAAAAAGCATACGATTAAAGCGCACGCGCGTCACAAAGCTCACCTCAATCATCCCCATCACATTCTTATGATAAAAGCACGAAAGCTTTGTACAAGAAGAGAATCATCTCATTGTAGCTCTCGTTTAGAACTAAACGAAACCTCATTCCATCGAAAGTCGTTCGGGTGCCGACTCCCATTGTGTCCTCCCATTGAATCCCAACAAGATTCTTTGTGCGATCCCTGTTCTTCCCCAAAAGAGACAACAATATCAACGTGGAATGAAAGCCAACGGAGATAAAAGCTCTGATTAGTTCAGCCGGAACAGATAAAAGAGAAAGTGAAGACGACGAAGGAGTAACAGGCTAAGAGAAAATATACGATGATGAGGACAAAGTTGTTTTAATTGATATAAGACTGGATGAAATTGTTTAATTTATAAACAGAAGGCGGAGCTTTCAACAAGGCGCGTTAAACGTTTGTTTTATCATTATCATTATACACTGCAATGATAAATGACCACCCTTACTCTCACTCTCATTTGTTTTACTTTTCTCGTCCTCAGCAGTTGTCCATGATAATTAGTTTGCTTTGCGCTTAATTTCCCTGACGCCTTCATCTTTTAAATACAACTCGGTAAGATCTCAAAGTAAATATTTGATATATACTTTATATTATATTAAGCTTATTTGCAATCTTGTTTCTTAAAAAGATAATTTTCACACGTTTAAACTGTTCATTTGTATATCTAATTAAAGAATAACCGTAGTATAAAGAAATAAAAATATATCATTAGAAAAAATTATTTTATATAGTAATTACAATGTTTAGCCTAAAATGCCTAAATATTACTCAAAGTTAATTTTATAATATTTAACTAAAATAAATTTTCATTTGTAAAACAAAAAATTTAACACAAATCTTAAGCCTAAATGTAATTAGCTCTAAAATGATGAGTAATCATATTTATGTGTTGTATATATAAATATATATAGCAGATGCATAAAATTGACTCCGTAACTATTTATTCAATATTTTATCATAACTAATATAATATATTTTTATACCCCTTGAATTACATTAATAAATAAAAAACAAATAGGTTATGATGAAATATTAGTAATATGAAAACATTCAACATTTGACTAAGGTTCAAATGAAATACTATGAATACATTTTTTTAATACTAAAGTAAGTACCTAAGTACTTAATTATTATAATAGAAAAAATTTGATATACGAAACAAAATTTTTAAAAGTCCCCAATTTTAAATGAAAACAATCTTTTATCAAAAATAAAATTGTTTTGGCTAAAATTAGTAGTTGAACTTCGAAAATAAAAACTAGAATAGCAATTACATTAGAAATATATATAAAATTATATATAAAAATTACTTTGGGCATAACCTTTACGTTGTGGTGACTGGAAATGGAAAATGCAGCGATATCTCTCGCAACCAGCCTGACGAAACAACCCGTACAAAATTCAATTTGTACGGGGCCAGTTCTGGTCACTTTAATTATATATTTTATATATGTAAATAAATGTGGGTAACCACTCCTACCTTGCAACGTCAATATTAGATCCTTATACTTTACATCTTTTATATGACGTTTCTACTCTTAGCGAACTATGAGTTGAGTTTTTTTAAATGAAGCTGGTAATAAAAATACTTTTTTCAAAAAAAAAAAAGTAAAAAAAATTAGAATTCTATTGAAAATTGCGAAAATTGAACATGTCATGTTAATGCTAATCATACGTCTTCTTGACTCACATGACTACGACATGACTAGGGATTCACTACTTGCCTTGATTTTCAAGTTTCAAGTTATAAGTCTTAAAAGCTTAAATCACAGTCAAACTTAAGCCAAATTTTAATATTAAAATATGTAATCAAGTCAGATATATATTTGCAGGTTAGTTATTTCTTTCGAAGTTAAAATGTTACGCTCATTTATAACGCGTTTTCATTGTAAAACTGTTCAGTTACTTGACTTGATGAAGCTCTAGTTATTATTCTCGTATTTTACAATTGATATTAGTTATCTGAACGTATTTTTGAAAATTACCTAACATTTTGTTTGCACACAACATATAATTGAAAATATTTATTTAAACACCATATTTCTTAAACAAAATTAAACTTTTCATGTGCTAATGACTATTAGCAGTTAAAGCACTTTAAATAGGAAAAAAAAATTAATAATTAAACTATGTTTCATATTTAAATGTGCAATTTTTAAGTAGATTTTGTAGAGTTAAATTTATTTTTACCCTAATATTAGTTTAGTGATAGCATATCTCTATAGGTAGGATATATGCTATATACGATTATAAATATAATAACTTATATGTAAGTGTATGACTTATTTATTTCTTGTCTTTCGATTATTAGAAAATTACTATCTTCAATGAACGAAAAGAAAATATTCATTTATAACATTTTAAATATTTTTTTTTTCTTTAATGTCGCATCAACATTTCTGTTCTTAGCGACAAATATCAAATAATTGTTTTATTCATTTACGCAGAAATAAAAATTGTTGAGTAATTGAGATAAATATTACAGACCATTTTTGTTAAATAAAATTAATTTATAAAAATAACGGTGGAAGAATATACGTATATATGTTGAATTCTGAAAGCGTAGCATTGTCACGTTTATAACGCTAAATCGAAAAAAATATCCTTTCGTTTTTCTCGTCCTTTCACCCATGCGTCCATTCGTTATTTCGCTCGTCCATTCGTTCGGAAGCAACAGGAAGTGTCGTTTCCTACGACCCTTAGTCACCAATTCGCTCGGCTTGTTCTCACATGTAATGTGTCACTATCGGATATATCGCGTTTGAACGTTCAAATAAATGCCATCAAATTGTTTGTTTCAGAGACGATTTATAAATTTTATGATATCAGAAATTTTATTTTAAAACGTTCTCTATCAAATTTGATTACGTTTTATTGCAGAATTTACTTAATGTTATTTTTTTTTTCGTATTGTTTCAGATCTATTGAACAAGATTAAAGTGGAAGCCGAGGACACGTTGGCGATGTCGGCCAAATCTGTAGCAAATTTTCCCGGACTTCACACCAGCTCGCTTCTGACACCCGGTCAGATTTTGGCAGCAAGCCAAACGGCAGCGTTTATGGCGGCTTCGGGACTTCCTGTAAGTCTGCACGCGACTTTATCGTCAAATCCAGGTCTGTTTCATCATAGCATATTCAGTCATGTTTGGCCAAATAGCCCACAATCACCACCGTCAATCCCTTCGCCAATTTCACCCAATTCGAAAGCTCGTAAAAATAACAACAATAACATAGTGAGTAGTAGTAGTGGCGATCAGTTGTCGGGTAAACCGACGCCGGTTCGTCGGAAAAACAGTCGGAAAATCCAACAAACGCATACAGATTTAGTATCACCATTATTACCCGATATTACTCCTTCGGGTCAATTGTCTCCACCGACTAGCGGCTCTTCGCCACCCTCAAGTACAGGCGAACCAGGAACAGCTAAAGAACCAAACCGCGATAAGCAGTTCACTTGTGGTGTATGTAATCGATCATTTGGTTACAAACACGTGTTACAAAACCACGAACGAACTCACACAGGGGAGAAACCGTTTGAATGCCCGGAATGCCACAAGCGTTTCACGCGAGACCATCACCTCAAAACTCACATGCGATTGCACACCGGCGAACGGCCGTATCACTGTGACCATTGTGATCGTCACTTTGTACAAGTCGCGAATTTACGTCGCCATTTACGGGTTCATACCGGTGAACGGCCATATAGCTGTGAAGAATGTTCTGCCCGCTTTTCCGATTCGAACCAGCTAAAAGCACACGTTCTAATCCACAAAGGTGAGAAACCGTTTCAATGTGAACGGTGTCAGGGACGGTTTCGTCGCAGGCATCATCTTATGCATCACAAGTGCGGCTTGAGTGGTACCGGTAGCATTATCAGCGTACTTGACAGTAGTGTCGCGGACATGACGAGTGGAATTGCCGAGTCACCCTCTTCGGACCACATTCTGCATGCTTCGCATTCCTCAATGACGAGTAGTATGACTCACAATGAGGAAATGCTCGTCGACGATTATAATCCTGTCGAAGACCCTGATGTACCTGAGGATCTTTCGTCACAAGCAGAGAAAATCCGCGAAAGAAAATCGCGAGAAATTCGACGTGTGGTCCGAATGCCTCCGGCTCCCCTTATAACACTTCCACTTCGCGTCACTTTACCAGAACAAACAGAACCTGAAGATTTATCAATGAGTACGACCCGACATCATCGCCCTCACCATTCCCTTTCGCACAGCAGTGGTGATTCCCCTCTATCTCATTCGCCGAGCTCAGATAATCGAGACGACGTTGATGACGTCGACGTCGAAGACGAGGACCTCGACGAGGCGGCTACACTTTTTCTCAAACACCACCCGCAAAGAATCAGAAAGTAAACACGGGAAATGTTTAATGAAATGCTTATTTTTTATAATATGACTACGGGTATGTGCCACAGAGACGGCATATAGTCATTATTTTAAGTAAATCAAATCTATTTAGTCTATGAAGGAATACAATTGAAAAATGAAATGATTCAGAGACCAAATATCATGATCAACCCTTAAAGAGTACAAATAAGGGCATCATGTAAAGAGCTTATATCTTATTAATGTAACTACATGTTTACGTTATTATCGTACCTATTCGTAAATGTAAGAGAAAAGAATGAAGTTTATAGAAAATATTCGTGTAAAATAAACATTAAAAATTTCAAATAAATCATCTCAAATTCAATATTTTTATCTACATTTCGAAGCAAATTTTTTATTATCTTTATCGAATTTACATTTTAAACTTATTATGAAAACGAGGTTTTTATACAAATAAATTAGGATAGCTGAAATTATTTGCAATTCTTATTTGAGTTTTAGTTTTCACAGTTGCCAAACGATTGATTAAGTTTTGATAATTTAAAAATTATCAGCATATTAGACTTGAAAAGCTTTGTAGAAATCTTGTAATGGTTTTCGACTTACTTTTTATGTTTTAATTTTTTTTGAAATTGTTGTTTCCTGCAAAATATTTTAACATACAGAGGAGAAACGAAAGCGAAATTCTCATTTACAGATACTTTGTAAAAATTTACTCAAAAACTGAATTTTTAATAAAATTAATTTTTCGTTGGTTAATTACAAGAAAGATCCAATAAAATAGTTCGATTAGTACCGGATTTTTTATTTCTGAACTAAAGTAAAACATGAAATTAGCCCCCTTTCTGTCGAAGCTTTGAAACATTCACACTTAATTCTAAACATTTTTGTTTTTGTTTTAAGTCGCTTTAACATCTAAGGTCCTATTACGACTGTCTAAACACAGAGCATTTTTGTTGGTCAGTTATATCTTAGGTTTAGAATCTTAAGTCTAGGATTCAACGGGGATCGAACCCAGAACCACTTGGCGCATGAAGCGGAGAGAGCAATTGCTCTAACCACAGCGCCAATAGGTGGCTCCTAAACATAATTATAAGAAACTGTTCAAGGTTATTTTTGGGCTCTAAATAATGTTCTGACCTTAGTGGATAGCTAAGTTTTAATGCGGGTTTTTAAACTTCAATTTGGTATTAAGCTATAAACTCTAAATTTTAAATAGTTTTATTTGTCGGTCTTGTAGAAATGGATTTCTTAGTTGTGTTCAATTTTTGAATATTTTGGTGATATAATATTTTTAAGACGGAAGCTTATGATAATGATAATAATAGTGATGCTTTTCAAAAGGACTTATTGTTCTTATGGACCACTTAGAGCATCTCGGTTGGCCTTCCTCCCCTCAAACCCGAGACTGATTTAAGTGTTAATTAATTATTACAGTAAGGATTCATCAAGTCACGTAAGTGGCTAAGTTATGAAATTAATTGGGGTTGATATTATAAAATGAAATAATTTACGAAGTCAATGCTTCACTTTATTTAAGTTTGATTTTATTTTAAGTCATATTTAAGTCAAATATCTTAAAAATCAAGCCAAGCAGTGAATCCTTTTACAGAAGTTTCTTAATTAAGAATTTTGATACTATTTTAAAAGATTAGGTACCTAAATGACTTTTAATCAGTTTTATAATCATTTTCTCGAAATAATCTTAAGAGCTTTTCTTTACTTGCCAATTTATTAGAAAAGCTTTTTAGACTAACATTTATAAAGAGATTTCTCAACGTACAATCTTTGTTTTTTAACAAATGATTTTTAAATTAATTTCGACGTACATAAGTTAATTCCAAGAACTTATGTTGAGCTTGATTTTAATGAGAGTATCTCTTTACTTTTAAGTACAATTTTTTATTAAATCGTTAAAGCAAAATTGCTTCCGTTTTATATAATATTTTTAACCTAAATTTGAAGTATAAATTAAAGTAAAAAATGTACTTGAACATTTGTATTGGCACTGAAATGTTTGCTAGTAATATTGAATTTGAGATGAAATAACGTGTAAAGAAATACTTACATAAGGAATAGAATTATGAAAATTAATGCTAAGTGAAATAATATATGAAAATATTTACTTTATTTAAACTTATAAATATGTTTTATTCAGGGATATTGTTTTGGTTTGTTTTTTTTTTGTATAAAATTCAATTAATTGGTGGATATTATAATGTTTTTGTACAGTCTGGTATACAAGTTCCTCTATAGTAATTATATTATATTGAAATTCAACTTAGATGTATAGCTTTGAAAATATTAATTTAAATCATTTATAATAGTTTCTTGCTGCTTGAGAGAGATATTTTTTTCTTTTTATAAGTATATATAGATTGTGAGTTTGTCTTATTTCATAAGTGTCACAGTTTCGGTAATTTATCATTTGAATATTGTTTGCATGTTTCGGTCGCTTCCTACATTTGGTTCTTAGAAAAACTTTAGAGCACCCTTCGAAAATGAAATAAGAACAAAAACCAATTCGCTCGAACCTTCGTCTTTTAATATTCACAAATGTCACATTTTATTACCAGACATAAAATGTATTTCGAGATTTGTGGCTTCAAGTACCTGAGATTTGCAAATTCTTTTTATAACAATCGATTGTTATAGTTTTAAAATATTCGTCAACTAAATAGTCATGTCCTTGCAAATATTCAAATTCTAAAAAAAAAACCACAATGTTTGCGTTTTTATTGCTCTTTACTGCTGTTCAAAACTTAAACGTTTCTACCTCGAGAAAATTGAGCAATAAAGCTACTTTCTGCTATAAATTACTTTTACGAGCTTCAAATCAAGCTTCGCATTAATTTTTTTTTCTCTCAAAAATATCTATCTAGGTCAATAGTTTCGAATGAAATTTGATCTCACACTGTCATTTTATACGCGATTAAAAAAGCCTCATTGTAATTCTTTTTCCTTCACGAAAGGCTTCATGATCGATCGATAATTTTAGCCCATTTAAACATGTTTACTTCAATAACATTTGACAATGCAATCGCATAATTACTTCAACCTTCTCAACCTGATCGCATTATAATTTAATAGGTTTTAATGTGTATTTAGCCGAATTTAAAAGCTCTTTAAGTCGGCTAGCGTAGCCTGATTTTTTCATTTTCAAACAAGTAAACAACTTAATTAAATTTGAAATATTAATCCTTTTGTCGCAGTTTTTTAAATGTTCATTTACAAAAATTTTAAGAAATCTTCTCAATACTTCATTGTCTCAAGTTTCAACTAGTTTGATCTTTTGAAAGAACGTAATTATTATGTTTGTAAATAATTTTTTTAACTGAATTAATTTGTAATGGTTAAATGAAATTTATTTTGAACGATTGTTCGAAACTGATGCATTGATTTTGAAGTTGGTGCTTTCGATTGCATTGACTTTTTGAAAGTCTTGTATAAATAAATGTTCATTACGCTTCAAGTTTGCAAATAAATTAAGTTTCTTGTATCATTTTCAATAATTAAATAAAAGTCGACAGTTCTTTAAATTCTAAATGAAAATTTAATATTTAAAATTTTTTAATGCTCTTAAATTGAGGTGAAACTTCTTTAGGTGTAGTAAGGATAATTTGGTACAGTATAAAATTTAACAATATTTCAATGTGCAAGATGGTTCTATCAATATTTTTTAATTATTTTAAACGTTATAAAATACAAAAATTATTAGTGATACATTCTTAAACTTGATTTTTAAGCTGTTTGACTTAATTTTTAAGTTTTGAGACTTAGTTTTGTTTTAAAACCAATTCAAACTTACGCCAAATGTTGATGTTTAAATGTAAAATCGAGAATTGGATTTGAAAGATTTTTTTTTATTTTTCAAATTTAAAACGCTCGTATAAATTATTTAGTTCCCTAACTTGATGAAATCCTAGCAATGTTTATAGCTGTAACCGAAAGAAGTTTCACTTACGCGTATGCACTAATGTATGCCCAGTTTTTTTTTTTAACGCTAAGCTTAATGAACTAATTTTTACGTGAAAAAAGTAAATGTAGTAGAAAAAATTATTTTTTTAAAACTTCTATCTTTCTTCTGATTTTATCCTTAATTTAATTTAAAATGAAATATTTGTTACCAGTCATTTTATTTAAATATTGTTAAATTGTGTATTATTTAAATAAATGTAAAAAATCAAAATTGATGTTATTTAGTTACAGTAAATTATACGGGTATAGTTTCCTATTAGTTTATTAAGTTGACTTATGTTACCTTTTCCATTTAATTTCAAACACACTGTAAAATATAAATAGTTGTATCTTTAAATATAAAAATAAATTATAAATATATATAAATACCAAATTAACAAGTACATATTTAAGCTAAAGATTAAATAAAACAGGGTTCTCTTTCACGACTAATAGAAAAAAAAATCTACTTTTATACACTGAATCATTTTCGTCATCATATATACAAATACTGATGAATGTGCCACAATTATGTAAATCTCTCATAAGTTATCAAAAGAAAAGAAAAAATTTATTATATTAAAAGAATCGTATTTTATGTAATAGTTAACTAAGGAAAATATATACAAATCCATGTGCTTTTGTGTAAATAAGAAAGAAATATTTGTAATTAAATATTTTTCCCTTGAGCCTTCCATTTCAATGTACATTTGCCAAATATCTATTTGTAACAAATATAGTTAGAAAAATTCAAGTACAAGAAATTTTATATATATTTAAACAAGAATTTATTGTAAACGGTTCTGCTTATTAGGAAAAAAAAAACAATAAGACCAAATCGTATTTGAACTTTAAAACCCTATTTAATGCCTATTTCAGTAACAATAGTACAAAATAGAATTTAAAACATAGACAAAATACATATTGTTTTACAAAACGTTCCATTTTTATCTACCTCACAGAATAACCATTTAAAATACATATAACATAAAAATTGTTAAGCTTGAAATTAAAGTAAATAGAAGCTTTTGTTGTAATTTTCAACGAGGAAAAATTACATAACTACGGAAAGCTCAAGCAAACAAATCGCTGCCAAATTCTTCCGAATTCCATCAAAACTTTAATATTTTACTTTAATTTCAAATTTATTTAAAAGAAAATTTATGAATAAATAGTTAATATTTTCTTTTTAAACATAAAGACTGATTTTAACATAGAAACTCTATAAATTTTACATCTAGACATTGACTTACATTTAAATAACTTCAGATTGTTTTTTTATTGACGTGCATATAGGGCTTGAAAATTTTTTGAAAAAACATTTTCAACCTCAACCGTAACTACCTCTAAATTAAAAACTACAAAAGTGAATTTGACGATTCAGTAGTTTTTAATAATAATATTAAAAAAATGTATCAATCAATGTAAATTTTTAGATATTTAGCTCTCTATATGTACAAGAAAAAAAATCCGGCACAAATACTTCATGTTTGTAATCCGATTGTGGTGTTTTAAACATTTTAATATCTAAGAATGAGAGAACAATAAATTAATTACATGTAAAAAGAAAATAAATTATTCTCTAAATGATCTTAATGTGTAGTGGTAAATTCCAATATCTGACATTTTATGTACCCCTTGATAATATGGGAGTGTTCCCGAATTTCATCCCTATGTGTTACTAATTATAATAATCGGAGTTAATATAATATATGGGAAAATATAAACATGACTAGATGTATAACTATGATAAGAATTAAATTTTCTCTTTTCCCAATATGTGATGATAATGTTAATCATATGTTGTATGACTTGTGACAAAAAAAATCTCTATTCTATGATGTAACCAGACTATGTACCAAAATTTCCATGTCAATGCCTATTTTCATTATTAAACTGTTCGTTTACAAAAATTTGATTTGGTTTTTAATTTTATTACTTGCCTTTTTGCAATTCTTATTGTGTGATTTCAGATTTTGATAATTTATTGAGTTAGTTAAGTCCATGAAAAAAACACGGTAGGTACAATGAGCTATTAATAATATATTGCTAAAATTAAAAAAAAAAATGCTGAGTTGAATATTATTTGATTGAAATAAATGATAAACTTCACAGTTCGAGTATCAAAGTTACTTAATTAAGTAACTACAAGGTAAGTACGGGAAGATGTGGTAATCTATTTGAAACTATTTAACAGTCCGATCCATTTTTCAAAATTTGAAGTGTTTTGCGAGCCGCAATTAAATACATATTTAAAAAGTATGCAAAAAGGGTTAAAAAAATTTTTTTTACAGAAATTATATTTATTGAAAACATAAATAAAATTACAAAATATGTGTATTAAATTTAAATATTAAAATTTAAACACATTTATATCACTTCTCTTGATAATTCTTTAAAATTTGGTGAATAATTAGCGACAGAACTTACCAGTAACTCTTTGAGATGCTGGTTAGTTAATACTGATCGGTGTTTTGATTTCACGAATTTTAAAGTGGAATAAAATGATTCACATAAGTTTGTTGTTCCGAATATTGAAATAATTATACTAATTATATTATGATTCTGGTACAAATTTCCAAAATTCGGTATTCGACGTCGACTTATATTTTAATTATATAGAGCTTGATCTTCTTGCGTCTCTATTAATTCTATTTCTCCAGATGCTTTTTGTTCCATAATTATACTGGAAATGGAAACCTAGAATTATCTTAGTTTCAAATGGATTCAGAAAAAAAATCGAAAGACGATTTAAAATATCTCATGTCTTGAAATCTATTTTGGAATTCCTTATACTGGAATTATCAACATCAATTTTTCTTATTTATGCACAATTGACATTGAGAAATGTGTTAAACTAAAACTTAGGCCCCACAGGTCTCAATAATAATTAATCGATATTTTTCTTCTGGTAATGAATTTCATAAATAATTTTCATTTGCACTTGCTTTGAGAATTATATTTGATTGTATTGTTAAAGTTTTTTATTCTAGATATCCGATTAATTCAATTAAAATATTTGAAGTAGATTTGATAAAATATTGTCGTTAAAAATTGATTGAAAACTACTGTAACTTTAAAAAATCACATGTTTTGACGTGAGAATTTTCGATTGAAAATTAGGGTGCTTTTTAGATATTAAGTCATTATAAGGTGAAAAAAATTAATATATTAAATCAAAAAAATTGCAGTGTGTTAAGGACATCAAAAGGTAAATTTCTAAATTTGTAAAAGTTAAAAATAAAAACTTGGTTATTGGAATTTTTCTCATAAATTTTGAGGTTATGTGAAAAAAGTGTAAGTATAAAAAGGGTAGATCTACTTATTATCTACAACTTTGCTATTTAACTTTTTTCCATAGAACTTGTAGTTTTGTCGGAAATCGATATAAACCGTTTCTACACTTAACCTCCCCCCCCCTTCCACTTTCCCACCAAGGATCGACCGTAATTTATTTTTCCTTCCATTTTTGTTATATTCTCTTCCTTTTCCAATAAGTTTCATCCTACTATAATTTGTTTTTCTATTCAAAAATTATCTACTTACCCTGGTCTATATTATACCCACAAGCTTATTAAATATTTTGATACAAAAAATTATTTCAATCCGTTGATGTCCTTGAGTTATAAAATAAAAGTACTGGGAAACTATCAAGTCAAAAAGTTGGACATTATAATTAATTGTGCTTTATATTTTGACTTGTTAATAATAAAACTTGCAAAGTCAATACTTGACTTGTTTTGACATTTAAATGTTGATATTAGGATCAAGTTTGACCTGTTTTAAGGTCAAATTTAAGTTACGTATCTTAAAATTTAAGTACAATAGCTTGAAAATCAAATCAAATATCAATCCATAAAAAACAAACTCAGATTTGCATTGGTAATATACATTATATTGAATGCAAAATTTTAATGGAAATTCTTAATGAACCATTATTATTCAAACAAAAATATAAATATAAAAATTTTGCATACCAAATATTTTTTGGTAGCTGCAACTTCAGTCATGGTATCTTATGAGAAGTAAGATATTTTTTATATCAGGGATGGTGAAACATTTCTCTCAATTCAGCTTGTTTCTAAAAGTATTTATTGTCCTCAATTCAATTAAAGTTCTTTATATCAAACAAAGAACATTAAAAGAATTCAGATTTACTTTTCGAAATCATATATGTAAGCACAGCACAAGAGTAACTTATAGGTACTCACATTAATTATGATGAACATAATATAAATAAACATTGAAGAAGCATTGTAGTACCGACAATAATGTAAACTTGTGTAACCAATGAATACTTATAAAAAGTTCTCAAGATTCTAGTTATAATTATTATTTAGAATTAATAATTATATTTATTATATTTTTAATGAAAACTTTTCTGAAGCTTCTTAAAACTTTTCTTGCAAAATTAAACAAGCTTCATATTATTGACTGTGGTTCTTAGAACTAAAGTCATAGAAACAAGTTTTTATTGTTTTCACCTTTTAAAACTAGCAAAACGTTGATGGATTATTCTAGGAAATTGAATTATCGATGAAATGCTTGTTTGTGAAACACGCTTTTCTTATCGCCGCGCAAAGTTTTCTCTTTTAATGAATTTAAAGAGATTTAATTTATAGTCGTGTAAATACTATTCTTAATGATGTGGAAAATGGAAAAAAAAAGTTATTAAAAGCAAACAATGAATGCTCCGATGAATAATCTAAGGGTCATTAAAACAGAACTCTTCCATAATAAATGTGTAGCAATATTTTAAACAGCGGCGTTAATATGCAAATGCAAGAGTGCACAAATAGTACAACCATAGCGAACGAAAAAAAAGTTATATCATAAAAAAGCGAACTAACAATGAGTCAGATACGAATATATTATATAAATTTAAACACGGGCATTTATCAAATGCAAAGATATTCCGAATGAGTCGCCGTCGTTGCGCTATCTCGTTAATATAAAAAATAGGGGTAGAAAAAAAGCTCGCGAGGGTAACCCTATCACCCTGCAAGCAAGCCTTACTGAGGGGGTTACGAGCCGGGATTCTCGACATTCACAAAAATGCGTAAGATCCATCACTCTTTTTCTTTCGCATGGCCCAACGAACGCGTTCTGTCTCATAATTAAAATTACTGTGAAGAATACAAGTTTTTTTGTAAGAGAAAGCTCGGAACGCGGCGCAATTCAGAGGATCAATATTACTCTTCTATCTAACTCTTCTCTTCGAAGAATGAGGGTGAGTTTTGTGTAACGCTTGGTCCATACTTGTACGATCACAACCCCTCAGGGTCTTCTCAGAGTGGGTGGTGAGTTTTCATGAGGGTCGTCGTTTGGTAGTCTCAGGCTTGCAAATACTTTTTTTTTCTCTCATTGGAAAGAATTTTAATCAAACTAGTAAAATATTGAAAGCACCAATTCTCGACATTGATCAAAAACCAAATATTTCCTAAAAGTCTCTTTTCATTCAACTATATTATATATATTAGTATAATAAAACCCTTTAAGGAAATTAAAAAAAACTTTTTTCAATTGGAAACTTTGATAATTTATTTAGAAAAATTCTTTACTCTATACTCTTGTTAATTTACTCATGACTTGTAATCAGTTTTATTGTTAAAGTTTGAGCTGAAAAAACTTTGATCTCTCTAATATCTCAGCCGTATAATTTTTGTTAATGAAATTGTGTTTTGCAATAATTTATAGTCTTATTTTTAAAACATAGAACTATCTACAGTCTTGAGACTTGTATATAAATAACTAGCTGTTACCCGCTTGCTTTGCTAAGAGTATCTAAATTTAATTGATTGATTAATTGATTCCCTACCTTTACAACGAAATTTAAAAATTGATTTATTTTGCAAAAAAATATGATAAATACTTTCAGACTTTAGATCCAAAGTAAGTTCATCAAAATCCTTAAAATTACTTTTCTAGGTTACGATATATTAGCTATCATCAGGTACATTACAATTTTAAATATAAATTATTCCTTTAGACTTGAAAATTTCTCATTTTAAATGTCATTTATAACCGTTTAGCTGTTTTAGTAAAATAGATTCGTAGCTATTCTATAGGAACCGTGCCTTTTTAAGATAAATGGTATTGAATACGTTAAGATCTGAGGTATTTTTAACAAAAATTCATTAAAATTTAGTATATCATTTTAATACGTTTATTTATACCTAATTAAATATATTAAAAAAATGCATTATTAATTTTATCGGGTGTTAATTGAAACTCATATTTATTTTCTAGTAACTTTTATAAACTTTGTCAATTTTTTAATTTAAACTTTGTAGAGATTTCTTTCGTTATTGTGTAAAATTGGTCAGGCCTTTTGGAGGAAATAATGTTAAAATTCTATTTCATGAACTTTAACAAAACTTACCGAAGATACTACGAAAATACACGGTTCCTCTAACATTCAATTGTTATGCTTTCCTATGTAGGGGGACCAACCGTACTCTTTTAAGAGTACATGTACCTTACATATCTAATTGATGTAGAAATTTTTGAGATTTTGTCCTAAATATGGACCAACATAACGTTTTTATATTTATAAGAAAAATATAGCAACTAAACAGCCATATCATACAATATTCAGTCGCTCTGCCAACGCTTTTAAAATCTGTACTATCTTCTAAGGTATTTTTTTTGTGATATGATGTAAAGGGCAATTTTGATCTACATGAAATGCACAACGTATTTAATTTATTTAATTTGATAAGGAATAATACTGTATTGTTTGGTCAATACCAAATAGCTTGGTCAATACCAATAATTTTATTGTTATATGTAAAAGATGGAAATGGTTACTGTGGGTTATCCTTAGGATATAGACATACACCGTCGTGGAATTTCTTATCAATCTTTTTAAGATACACAATTTCGCTCTTTATTAGTTTGATCTATCTCGTAAGGTTTAGCCAGCGTTAGCAATGTAAGTGCACAAAAATATGTTCGTTTTGACATCACATTACAAATCTTTGAATTTTCCAACTTTTCTCTACTATAATATGCACGTTTTATACCTGCAAACTTTCCTCTTGAATCACTCTATTAATTGCTGAAAACTGCAATAAGATCCGTATTGTAGTTTAAAAGATGTAAGGGAACAGACAGCGGGAGCAACTTTGTTTTATACAATGTAATGATACGGAAAACTGTTAATTTTATTTAAACATTTTAAAAAATGTAAGAAACGAGAGATGTTATATGAATGTTTGACATTTTGCAAACGATACAAAACATATTTTCAATGCTTATTCGTACTGTCAAAATAAACTTTGTGTAAAACGTTTTATACATAAACAAAAAAATCACCGCCCAACGAACGAACCAAACCTTTTATTCCTTACACAAGACGAGATCGGAAAAAGCTTGTCAATTACTGACTCCTCACTTGTACACAACCAATCTTTTTAACATTTTTTTTATTTTCTTGTATAAATCTTTCAAATATTGACGTCTATGTGTGTATTCCATCAAATATACAAAAAAAAGTCGTTCGCTCTTCACACATATAATATTGTAAGCAATCAAATACTCGAATAAGCAAACATAAAGAAGGTTACATTATATTATGTTCACCCTTTTATTCGTTACATAATACATAATATTCATGTATGTATTTGTATATATACCTACATATCCTATCTAGGTATTTGCAACCATCAACTTATACGTGCCAAGATTTTTCTCGTTTTCCAGCTTATTTTAAAAGCTTTCGTGTTTCTATTTTAAAATTTATTCACTTTTAATTTATCACTCGAGAAAAACTTTTCGCAACTATTAATTTTGATTAGCTTATTTTTGTGTTTGTGCGTTTTATTTGTAGCTTTTTAAAGTTTTCATGCGGAAATATTCTCGGAAAATACACAGAAAGTTAAAATGTTTTTTTCATAAAACAAAGTAGTTTTCAGGAGCATTAAATTCAATGTTTACAAATTGCTTTATTTGCTGGCTTTAAATATATCATCCTTTTTCGAGTGAAAACGTTAAATTTATCGAATATGCTACAGAATGTTATCAATTTTACGTATAGGGAAATCCTTACAATTGATACAGTATTTATGCGTTTTTAGAGACATAAATTTTAGAGTTGTAAAACTATTTTTCTTTTCGTTGTTGAATTGTTGGTGAATAAGTTAACTATATTGACATATTCCATGATAAAATTTTACTTATTTGATATCTATTATAGATTTATCCAAAAACCAGTATTTGTGATATTTGTCTTAATGTATAGCCATAAGAAAAGATATAGATATTGTAAAATAAAAGTGTTTTAATGTACTCGTTTATTTATTTGAAATCTACAGTTCTTATTAATAGTAATGCAGTCTTCATATTCTTGACTTATACAACATAAAAGCTCTGCTAATAAGAAATACTCCTTTCCATTAATATAGATATAATGTATAGGTATTCCTATAATGATTATTTTGTAATAACTATAAGAACAATACAAACATTACTATTTGATTAGTTCTAATATTAATGACTTTACGTAATTGGTTCTGCAGTAGTCCATTTGTCTTGAAACTTGGGCTCATAACTGAATATTTGTACAAGTACTAGCAGATTCGACAGACGTCCTCCAAAATAAGCTGTAACAAACTGGACCGCTTTGATGTATCAAAAAGTATTTAACCAATGTACAGACAATTTTCTTGAATCTAATCTCAGCGCTATCAACCGAAAAAATCGAAAAAATTAAAAGAAAACATCTAGGTAATTGTTAATTGAAACCATTCTCGAATAAATAAAATAAAAATTATCTAATTGTAAATCCAAACCATTCTCGAAACCACTTGAACACACAAAAAATTTAATTAAAATCGGTCCAGTCGTTTAGGAAGAGTTTAATTACAAATACACGCAGAGAAGATTATTATATATAAAGATATCCTTACTTTATTATTGAAGCTACTTAATATAGAAAAGTGCTTTATTTTCAATGATTTAAAATACGTGTAAGGTTATAATTAAGGAGATTTACAATAAATGTTTCAAAAACATTAAGCTGCGTGAATGAATTCATAAATAACTAATGAAAAATATAATATGATAATGATAAGAAATAAATAATAATTTATTTAGAAAATCTAAGTAATGAACTATTAAAAGCTAGTTTCACTAGCTTAATATTGTTGGGAGGTGAATGAAAGCTTAAAAAACTAACAAAAAATTGATTAGTACGTTGCTTGGTTAGTAAGAAAGAAACTTTGTCGAAATGCATATTAATAATAACGACCTACCGTAATTTTTTGTGTTGTAAAACAAAATATGGATATTCGTCGTAACATTGTTAGAGCAATACCATTTTTATTTTAAAGAAAATTGAAAAATTCAATGTCCTTAATATTGTGGAACACCATTTGCTTTTAATTTTTTTTTAAATCGCAAATATTACAACATATATACGAATATGTGCAGCAATCTTTTTTTAAAACTTAATTGTGCAAGAGCGCTTCAAGGCATCTTTCCAAAAAATTGAAATTCTGGGAGTCTAATTAACTCATACTAAGTAAATATTAAGGCACATCAAAAAAAAAATAACCTTACCCTATTTACCTATACATACTCCTTGTAACAACTATACCTAAATCATACCTGCTAAGAAAATAATGCTATAATTTTTAGTAGTATTAAAAATTTAGAATAACTCAAAAAAAAGGATGTTAAACTTCTTTTTCTAAAGCTACTTCGATACAGTTGAGGCGCCTGGCTGGGTAACTCGAACTCATACCATCTATAACGTACGAAGGATAAGGTTTATAGAATAAGACTTAGTGAAGCAAGACCACATTAAAAATAAGAACTACAAACCGCTCAGTCCAAATCAACTAAAATTGTAATTATTTTTGAAGTCATCAACCTCAAGTTTATCCATCTTAATCACGAAGTTGAAAGCAGAGAAAATAAGAAAGAAATAAGAATTAGTAACAATGAAAACATATATAAAAAATATTTGTCCATACCTTTTTCGTGATCTTTATATATTTGGTATAACCATGATTCCAGTACGACTAAAGAATTTGCCTTAGATGCCACTTAAGAAACGAGGTCTTCAAAGTTTCAAATCAAAATCCTTAGATAATTTCAAAGTCTTATTTGTCGCATTTGAGTGCGCTTAAATAATTGCCATAAAACCAAAAAAAAACAAAAAAATAGACGGTAAGAAGAAAAATAACTTTATTATTTCCTTTTTATTTTTTTTTTTTATAAATAAAAAGGAAGGATTACTTTCCTTTATAGAAAAGCTTACGAATGAGCCCAATATTTTAATGAAAAATGTGGAATAAACTTATTTGTTAATTATATTTTAACCTCTCGAAGCTCGAGGCAAGGTACCAAATTTGTTTGTTAACTTGTATCTAAATATTTCAGAATTACTTCATTATTAGATGACCCCTTCTTTGATTGTCAGTTGAGATATCACTGAGGTACGACTTAGATACTAGTACAACTTAAACGACCTTATCCTGGCATCCTTAGATATGAGGTCCCTTTAAGGTCGAAATATCCGATATTGACTGTTTAAACGAACAATGATTACTATATTACAACTTCTTATTGTTGACAATTTTCAATAAAATTATTTCCAATTGAGATAAGATAAATAAATTTCTTATTTTTTGAGTACCTATATTTTTACGTATAGTTAAATAATTTTCACGTTATTAGATCCTAAATACCTTCAGAAGCAACGTATTTCTACAAAAGTTTAGTATTTAGTCTAGCAGTAGTTTGTATTTTTTGTAGATTTTTCGTGAATATATATCTATCAATCTTATCTTGATCTTATCCACCTTAATAATCCAATTGTTAACTGTTATTTTTATTAATTATCAATCATCCTAAAAGCTCCTTACCATGTAAATAATTAAATAATATGTAAAAACATGAACAATCCTTTCGCTACCGATATAATTTTAACGCGTTGTAACTTTTATTCTAAGCTCATATCATATTCTAATCCCAACGCCCAAGCTCTCTCATTAACTAAATTTCACTTCACGGCGTTGAAAGCGCCAATAGTCTTCTGACTTCTAATACAATTAAATACACAATTTCTAACATTTCATAGTAACTTGTAACCAATTTCCGGCCATATGACTCCTGAGTTGAGTACCCACTTATGTTAACTCTGAATCACGTAAAATATAAGAATTTGGTTATTTTATACCTCCAAATTAGCGTATTGTATTTACATATACAGATTGCAAATAAAGATTATATTAATAAAAAAAAATTAATTATCTGGCAAAACTATGGGAAAAAGCTACTATAGGGAACTTGTTTAAATGATTTGTCTATAAAATTACATTATGATATTTTTATTTTATTTTTTTTTTCAATAAACCGCAAATAATGTTCATAATATAAAAGGTTTGTATAATATTGAATGGCTATCATTATAAAACCGTACTCGTGAAAAGAAAAATGTTTCATTGTTTTGCTTGTTGATATTGAATTTGAGAAACTGAGAGCTTAAACAATAAAATGAAACTTCATTTTTTACAATCGAGAAAGATATTTTTATAAGAGCTGACAGATATTTAGGAGGCTGTATGATTCGCACAGAACATCATGTCTCATCTATTGTGAGTGAGTTAAATTCGGTGTGACAAACACAGCCGACGGTGGTTTCTGTGTGTGGATGATACCACATCTTAGCTGTTAGGTGGTTGTTCATTGGGGTACGAGCTAGGAAGTTGGGCTGCAAAACATATCTACACACACACTTGATATGTATATGGTGCTATTGTACATAAATATGTATAGGAGGGCATAATGATGCGCATATGTCGCGCGACAACATTCTCCAGGAAACTGCAAACTTGGCCTATATATTTAAAAAACATACACCGTATGTCGTTCTGGTGTGGGGGTGTCAAATCAACCAGATAAATATCGACAGTGGCAACGTTACTGTTATATATTTGCAAATTTGTTTGGTCGCTTGTGAAGTGTGCACAGACACTTTTGTGAAATGAATTATATGGGTCTTGTTTTTTAACAAGCGACCTCTTTGTGTGAATTTTTCTTTATGATTGCAAACCAACTTAAGTTTTTCATTTCTCTTTATATATACGAGTATGTATAACATAACATTCACGCATATTTATAATATACTCGTATAAACATACATTTTGTAAATTTTTCCCTGATTTTCTCATATTCAAAAGAATATACCTACAAGTTTTTGATTTTCCATTACATTTTATTGAAATGAGGTTTGCTTTTTTAAGAAAATGCATTGCTATTGTATATTGAAAATAATGAAAATAGAAGACTTTTAAACACACTCTTATTTAAGTTATTTTTTTCAAATAACTATGGCATATAGAAAAGACTTTTATTAGCGAAGTAAATTTTTCATGTTACAACTTTTATTTAAAGAAGTAGTTTTATAGATTACACTCCTTAAAATAAATCAATTTTATATCAACTAAACATTACTGATTGACGGTAAGATACGCAGGAGATTAAACCACTGAAAATAAAAACAGGAAATTTGAGACTACTGTTTTTAAGAGGACAGTGATTTCCACTACGAAAGGATTATTCAAAATTCTTTCTCTATTAGTAATTATCTTTTCAAATTCTAGATTCTCCTCTGTTGAGTTTTGTTTAATATCTTACATATTATTTTGTTTAATTTTTGTTATGCAATTCTGGTAAGTTATCCTGTGGCTTGCAATATCCAAAGTGATTTCGTAGTTTATTGTTTAGTTAAAAATGCATCAAATCTTGCAATTAGACATTGTTTCAAATAAATTGGGCTTAACATTTCGGCTTGTCAATAAAATTATTTCTTCGATCAATACTTGAATTTATTTGACGGTTAAATGTTAATATTTGACTTGGTTTTTACTCAAATAGCTTAAAAATCAAGCCAAGTAGTGAATTTGTACTTTACGTAGACAAGAGCTTATTTAATTAAGTGTAATTATGTTGCCAAATTTTTGTATGTGAACGAATTCACGAGTAATAGACCAGAGCTAAAGCCTTTGAAAATGGTAAAAAGTAAAAAGTAAAAAAAACTATAGTAGGATGAAACCCATTAGAAAAGCAAGAGAATATAACAAAACTGAAAGAAAAAATAAATTACGGTTGATCTGACGTGAGGAAGTGGAAAAGGGTTTTTATTAAGGGTAGAAACGGTTTATCTCGATCTCCGACGAAACTACAAGTTTTACGGAAAGAAGTAAAATAGCAAAGTTGTAGGCTATAAGAAGATCTACAACTTTTGTGCTAATACTTTTTTCAGATAACCTCAAAATTTATGTGAAAAATTCATATAGCCAAGTTTTTGGTTTTTATTTTTATCTTTTACAAAAAAAATCCTTTTCTAATGGGTTTCATCCTACTATAATTTTTTTTGCGTTCAAAAATTATCGGTACTAGTCAATAACATCATAATATAAACTAAATCTACCAATGCCTTGAATTTGTGTTGGGTTAATCTCAGAAACTACTACTATGAATTTTTATACGGTTTTTATCAACTTAAATGGGGATTATTTATGTAGGAAGCTTATAGGCTATCAGTATTTACTATAATTTTGTAGAAAAATGTTAGAATTATGACGATATATTTATAAACTGTTTTTTATAAGAGCTTCTAAGGCGTGAGTTGTGTAAATGATATGGATTCACTACTTGACTTGATTTTCAAACTACTTGAATTAGATTTATATCAAACCAAGTCAAACGTAAGTCAAATATCAATTTATGAATAACGAGTTTAGTCGATAATAGATTTGCTAGTTATTTCATTTCAAAGTTAAAATGTTAAGCACATTGCCCAAAATCTTCAGTTACTTGACTTGTTAAATTCCTAGTAAATGGTTAAAACTACATTAAAATAATCATGACCGAATTGTTCCTCTTAAAACGTGCGTGGCAGTATGTGTCTATCTTTAAACAAAGTAAAACACATAGCGATCATAGCTGATCGAGCTTTAATTACAGTGAATGTTAAATAGGTAATAAAAAATAACATATCAAAGTATAAGTTAGATTTGTCTAAGATGGATTGGAGTAAGATCGTAAACGCTTTAAATATATTCTAATATCAATTACATCATAAAGATTAAGAATAAGGAACATGTATTTGATCATTATGCATTCATCAAACTATAGAGTATGTCGCTCGTTCACAAGTAAATTTTCTGTTGTTATGACCTTTGTAAACTCACGCTCATTTTGAAGTTCATGTTAAAGTTAGAACTGACAAGATAAGTGCTGTGATATTGCGACAAATCTTTAATAATGAGCGATTATTTTTGGTAGGTATTAATAAAAATGTATACAATTTACTATAAATTAATAAATTCTATTGATTGTTTTGAGAAAATCACTACTCGGTCTTGCCCCGAAAATATTAGTGCGCGGGGCAAGTTTGATGTTTGATATATGGCGAATGTGTATTAAAGGTATGTACCTAAAAGGTACAAACAAACTCTTCTCAAAACTTCTTTATAAATCTATAACTTTTAAATTTTACAACCGATTTTAATCTAGTAAAAAGCATTTTATAAATGGTGAATGATGAATTCCGATTTTGTTATATAACGTTTTCACATTGATTTCAATGAGCTTTAAGTGGCTGCTTACGGATTTGTCCCGTCATGGGGCAAATCCGGAAAAGCTAATACATTTTTTTAATTTTTCAAAAAGTTATAATTTCCAGTACAAGTTTGTGTTTATGTCAATGCAACTTGAAAGAGTATTAGTTGCACTTTACGATGATACCAACATAATGTTTAATATTTGAAACATAGTTTTAAAAATAAATGGTAAAGTGGAACTTATCAAAAACCGGTCCGAACTTACCCCACTTCACCTTATATTTCTAGTGAAGGAGGGCTAGTTCAGATAATAAGAGATAGAATTAAACCTTAACAAAAACAAAACCAGACATAACTTGTCAATATGTACTTATTATTATAACTCTCATTTTCTCATACACTTTTCGAGAAAGACAAAATATATTTTACGTTCATCAAATAAGAGTTTTGGAGAAGTAATAATTTCAATGTTTTTTTTCTATATTGTCACATATAAATAGTGTAACATGTCACTTAATATTTAAAAGCTTATCAAAGATCACATCGTTAATATACCCATAAAAATAAAGTCAATAACTGCAGGCGGTTTTCCCATAAAAGATTTATCATTTTCTCATCATATACTGGAAAGATTTCGCCATATAAAATATGAACGAGTTATAAAAAAAAGCAAATATAATATATACATATATCATTAAGCTTGTACAATCAACGTTGAGTTGATTTTCTTTTGATTTTCTATTCGATTTTGAGGACCTAAAAAAAACAAGGAAAATATGAGAATTTTCGGTGGAAGATGGCATGGCAGGGTGATGAAGAAAGTACGCGTTACAGGGGGCGGGAAGATAACGAATCAGACATGCATATTTAATTAGGTCGCTTTGATGTGAGCAAAATACGCAGGCGTATTCATTTATATTTTATGCGAGCAAAGCGCGCTACTTTTTGCGTATAAAATTAATGCTCATAAAATATAAATGGTAATATAATTTTTATGGCATGGAAGCTCAACGAACGGAGTGTGGCTACCGTACCGACAAAAGTTTCCATCGTTCCGCTCGCGCAACAGAAGAACCGGGAAAAGCCCTTTATACTCTAAGTATTATTAATTTCGGTTTCTTATCGCAAAATTTTTAATAATCCTCACATTATTACAACAATTTGAATTGATTATTCCTCAACGAAATCTACTATATTACATTCAGGACCACACAAAATTAATGTCAGATATAAACTTTATTTACTGCAGCATCCCACTATTACTAATACCCGTTTCTATACTTTCATACCGTTCACATATATAAATTGCTTACGAATTTTATAATCTCATTAAATAAATGCTTCTGTTTTTTTTTCTCCAAAACATGCGACTTAATAACTAAATAATTTCTTTTAATTTTAAATTTAATGTTTATTTTTAAATGCAAGAATCTTACTTCCTTTGAGGAAATTTGAGATAATTCTCTTTTATATAAAAATTTGTGCATGCTTAAGGTTTTATTTTCCACGTTCTAAAAAATATATTAAAATTTAATAAAAAATTAAGCAAACAAATTTTTAAAACGTGAATTTAATTTTATATTTCATATTTTTAATTGTGCTCAATATTGCTTTTATAAAATCACATAGAAGGTATTTGTAAATATTTTTTTTAATTATTACAATCAATAAAATATCAAAGCAAGATTTACTATATAATTCTACTTTAATTTTTATTGACAAGATTTCATTAAAAATTAAATTAGTATATAATTGTATTTAATAAGATTATTGTTTATTGCAAAAAAGAGGAGCAGGATAGAAAGACAAAAGGAATGATTTTATGTTGTAATATTATTAGATGTTAAAGAAGTCATTTTAACAACCCTCATATAAAACGCACATTTCTCATTTACATCGTCAATGGAAAGATAAGAAAAGCTCTCTTTTACTCATTTCGCTCTCATTTCACAAAGAGTTAATGATATTTTTTTTAATTTGTTTTCATCGTTGCATAGTGTCTTTGACATCCACTTTATAATTCCTCGTATTTCTTCAATAAAATTTTCCTCTTTCACAGAAAAAAAAAACTTCTGACATTAATTTTGCTCGAGTTTTTTTCGCTTCGCCTCGTCATCAAAGATTTCATACACAAAAAAAGTATAAATTAAAAAGTTGAGTAAGTATGTTAATTACTTGTAATTTTTAATTGAATTTTTTCTTCTTTTCTTTTCACTGAGGTTATATATTGTTTGAGGCTTTACGCGTTTTCAATAGAAATGAGGGGCATTTCTATTTGAATTTATCATTCCTGGTTAGTTTTAGTCGATATAATATTTATTTGATTGGAATATTGAAGGGTGAGAGATAAGGGTTGGAAGTCGTAGCTAAGCTAGGGACTCGTTGTCGATCACATATAAGACGTTGGTCAACGTTGGGTCTTGTACTTTTTCCCTCAATCTTTTACATGTCTACTCATAAATCACATGTAGTACTGCTACTACCACACTCCGTTCAACTCGAGCTTTCTTTGGATTATTTTTTTTTGAAAGTGATTCAATTTTTTATGGTTTCCCTGATTGAAAAAAAAGGATAACTATAGTAAAATATTTAAGTGACAATATTCAAAATTATTTTTTGTCACATGATGCTTTTAATGTTTCAACTATATTGGGTTTTAATATATCATATTTATAATATATCTACTATTGGCATTGTTGGTACTTTTTATTGCATTTTTTCTTAAAAAAAAGCGAGCAGAACAAAAATTTTACTTCATCCAAATTTTTTCATAATGAGTCCAATAATGATGGCAAGAATAAGACGACAACATAAGAAACACGGTCGGTGTGTTGCGAGTTCCCTGGCACCTGCTGTACAGTTGCTATAGAAACATTCATCCGGGGATGAAAAAAACGCGAGGGTGAAAAAAAAAATCGTGGGGGTGACTCAAATAAAAAAACGGATCAATATTAACTCTTTGCTACCCTAACAGTGTCTCCTTGCCGTGGCCAGTTGAGTTGCATTATGCCTGTGACAAATGTACACGAGACACTCGCGGCAGCCTAACACTAACGATGTTCGCTCTCTCAACGTAGAAAAAAAAAATCGTATTAAATATCCCGCGTTCCCTACACTTTTTTTTCCTTCTACTATCTCATCCCGGTACATTCACGTTATGTTTCAGTTATATTTTATACTTGAGAACTTCTGTTGCGCTTAGCTTTTAAAGTGTGATAGTTTGACAGCCAAGAGAAGTCGTAACACGAATTAACATTTCACGAATCACATATTATCCTTGAAGTTTCTAAGTTTATGTATTCAAAAGATAATTTTTTTAAAAATTGATAATATATTAACTCCCCAAAAGTTTATGTAACCATATCAACATCTATTTTATATGATGTAAAGGCTTAGAAAACTTACTTATTGTTAGAACTAGAAAATACTTAGTAGTCGAAGATTCTGATGGTTTTAAATGCGAGCTAGTATTAATAATGTTATGCTAGTCTAAGATGATGCTTTTAAAGAGGGTATAAAAGAGTTAATTTCTAAACTGTTGTACTCAGAAAATTTTCGTATAGTAATTATTAAGCTTCATCAAATTTATACAGGCCACCTATGACCAACAGAAATTTTCTGTGTTTAGACAGTCGTGATAGCGACTTAAAAAAAACTTAAACACAAAAAAAAATTAATTAAAAGCTAGAATTTTTGAGTTTATTTTCCTTTAACAAACCTCTTATAGCTCATTTTCAATCTCGTTGTTTAGAATTTAGATGATATAACTGACTCTTTCCTTATATCTTCCAATCACCTTACTCTTTTGTAAAAAATCTATTAGATGCATTAAATTTGAGGTCAGTTTAGTTTTTCTCATGTAGTATAGAATAACTACAAAATTTTATTTTCTTACTGCCAAAAATCTCTAACATTTTTTAGCAAAATGATTAGTTATTTATAAAAATCTAGCTGATACCCGCTCGCTTTGCTGAGAGTATCTAAATTAAATTGATTGATTAACAGATTCTCTACCTTTATAGCGAAATAGGTATAAAAATTATTTTTTTGGCAGAAAAAGATGATAGATACTTCTAGACTTTAGATCCAAAGTAAGTTTATCAAAATCCTTAAAACTACTTTTCTAAAAAGAGATATTAGCTATTTCACAGGTTCTATACGATTTTAAGTATAATAAGATCCTTTAAGAAAATTGATGTCGTTTATAACCGTTTAGCTATTTAAGTAGAAAAGATTAGGGACTATAATTAAACTTCATAAAATTCAATAAAACTTAACATTTTTAAGTTTTCTAAACTCTTCATTTGTACAGTCGCAAGGAATTTTTAAACGCCAATAATTGTCTAATTTTTTCAATTCCTTACGACTTATGGCCCTTTTTTTATACAAACTCTATATCCATTAAACATTATTGAGATGAAGGGGAGGAAATTTGAGCTTTTTCCATACTGCATACAAACGATTCAATTTTTTTAACTTTATAAAATGGTTTTTGATTTTGAATGATTTTTTTGAACCTCCAAAATGTACCTAATTATTTTTCATCTACGTCGACCTTTTTAATGGTCCAATTAAACTCTAAATAGTTGCAAAAGTGACGATAGGCAGCGCTTGTATTTTGATAATTTAATTATATTCAATTTATTGTTAATGCCGTATTTTATATTTAAAATTAGCAAATTATTTTCATAAAATAGGACAATGTTCACAAAAAATTAGTTAAAAATGTACTAGAGAAAATATTTTAACTTGAAGAAAATATGATTTAACTACGTACACCTGTCCAGTGGAGGCATCGCTGTCAAGAACTAAACAGTAATTGTAAAAGTGGGCAAATTTTTTTCAAGATGATGACAGTGGCGTAGAATGGGTAAGAAAAAAGAAAATTGGGTTGAAACGGTGGGAAATGGTTAGGGGAAATTAATACAGGGGGTAGCGTTGAAAGTTAGGTCGCTGCTTTTCTGTCAGCGCCGAGGACGAAGTTGACGTCTCACAAAAGTTCTCATTTCCCGCACCTTCGAAAAAACCAACCATCTTTTCTTTCATTATGCTCTCGAAGCTTGGCAGTTTGACTTTGCCTGACTTGGGTACGTTTTTTCCTTTCGTCTTACGTTTTCACTTCAGATCTTCTTCGTTTACTTTTTAATAAATTAGACGGCCGTAGAAAATCTCCGCCCATCAACACACATAATATGTTCGGTACACAGTTCTTATGTACAAATGAAGTTGTGTATATGAAGAAGGTATTTCTTGTCGCTACTTCCGCTTGTCATCGCGAGTTACACGCACACCCCTCGGAAACATTTCACTAGCAAAGTGATTTTCAACATGTGGCTCGTGGAACTTTGGGAGTCCGCGATTCTATTTTAGAAAGTCCGTGGTAAATCCCAATATTTCTAATTGTATCAGTATACAAAATTAATTCACTGGATTAGATTTGGGATTGAAATTTTCAAGTATTCAGGAAAGATATTTAACACCTCAAACAACACCTAATATCACACTAATTATGATTGAAATTATTATATTGTAATAAGAGTTAGTTTGTAACACATTTTTTTAAGTAGTCTTATTTTTAGGGACCCCGCTCAATATTTAAGGAGTTTTTGAGGATCTATCATGACAAAAATGTTGAGAACCACTGCACTAGCCAAACAGGAATCACTGTTCGAATTTTTCTTTTTCTTTTCATGCAAATTTAAAATGTCAGTTTATAACAAAAACGTTGAATGTGATTTCATCTACATTGCTCTGTCATTCTTATTATGATGTGTCTCCCATTGTTATAGTTTTCTTCGATAAATTTATGAGATGCAAAATGTATTTGTAAAGGCATTTTTTTGCAAACCTGAAGGAAACTGACTTTTAATCTTTTTGAAATAGGTCCATATTTTTCAACTCCGTCAATTGTATTCATATTTACGCCTTCGATCAAAATTTTTGAAAGATAAAAACTTGCAAAACTGAATAGCATATTTTTTTTCTTTTGCAACAATAAAAACCAAGGATAATTTTAAAATCTAGATAAAATGTTATTATTGAAGTAAATAAAACACACGCTAAATGCTTTTATAGGACGCCAACAAAATTATAAGCAAAGTCGTTCTTATCAAGGTTATTTAGCAGTTTTTAAAAAGTTAATCCTTTAATATTTAAAAAAAGTGTCAAACAAAATAGAACGAAAATTCAATCTATCTATTAAATAAAATGATAGCTGTTTTTTAATGTTCGCTTTTAACTCAAAAATTACTCGATAGATTTCAATCAATTTGTTTTTTTTTTACTTCTTATATACTTGGTCCTTATCTAAAAAATGAATTATCACGATATCTTCATTAAAAATAAAGTAATTAAAGTTTTTTGTCACTTTGATAGAGTCGGGCAAACGGTTTAATGCGCATGGCGGCAGAGAGAGTGTTTCTCCTTCCACTGCCTACTGATTATTTCATATTTGAGCCGCTCAGTACACACATCGATTAACGCCGTAATGCAAAAAGTTGAGTAAATTGATAAAATAGATCTCTGAAATACATTGTCTCTTATCTCAAAGCTAAAAAGCAAATTGTCATTTAGAGCTGTTATTACTTATTATTAGAAAACTTTGTTTCGAATATATAAATTTAGGAGTCAACCAAGTGTTTTGACATGAAAATTTGTAAAAGTTGAAAAAGTGGAGTTAATCGATGTGTGCACTGACCGGCTAATTTGAGTGTAGATTTAATAGTTAATGATTAATATAGCCGTTTATTAAATTCTTTTTTAGCATTTCTTATATTTTACTGTCAATACAAATTTAAAATACATTTTTGAGTTACAACCGTTACAATAATCAAATTTTATTTCAACACTCCCTTTTATTATTGCATATATTTTTTAACCAGAAAGAGTTAAGTTGGCGAGATTAAAAATTTTTAATTGCTCCGTAAAGGCTAGTTTCGTATCCGCAATTGCTCCAGGTTTATAGTTAAAAGTTAATTAATAATTAAATTTTTTTAAAAATTTCAATCTCAAGAATTAAAATCGCTATAAAACGCAAAATAATTAATAATTCAAATTTTTGTTTATTTTTTTAAGCTCTCTATCTGCTCTTTTCATTACGCAAATAATTGATCAAAAGTTTGCAATATTTTTAATAATTAATTATTTTTAACTATTTATACATGTATTGTTGTATTATGACGTCATCAACTGCCATTGGATATTATAAACATGAATAGTTTAACAATTGAATTACTAATTAACTATTCCCCTGGAGCAATTGCGGATTCGGAAAGACCATTTAAGGAACAATTTTTTGAAAAATTAAATATTTTAAATATTTTTGACTATATTGCAATTTTTATTTTTGAAATTACAAATTTTTGAAAAATTAATTATTAATTAACTAATAACTATACACTTGAAGCAATAGCGGATTCTGCAGGAGCAATTTTTTGGCATGTAGTTAAAAATGTTCTACGCTAAGTTCTCTCCGGTTATTTTTATTATATAATATTTTTCTTTCAATTTTTTGAATGTTTTTCCTCTGTAAATTAAATATGTTCTTAACATAATAACCTACGCAGACAACGTCGCGGGTATCAGTTAGTATGCCAATAAAAATATTTGTAGTGAATGAAATTCAAATACAAACCTTTCAATATCTCCTTCAAAAATAAAATGGACTTCGCCACTTTAAGAGAAAATAGATCATTACTGTTAGTTAATAACTTATTTGAAACTGTTAAAATATTATCATGTAATCTTTGTTTTCTATTATAGTTTCATTTTAATAAAACCAATTTTTCAATTTCCATTTTTTCTAATTGACATATTTGAAAGAATAATTTAAACAAATATGCGATTAACTAATTGAATAAAAAATGGAAATTAAATTTAGTAAATTCATGTTGTGAATGATTACAAATTTAATTTGAAAACGCACAACGCTAAAAAGTCAAACAGAATAATTACCATCGATTTTCCATTTGTCTGAAATAGATACTTGCATCATTCACCCTTCAGAGTTTAAAAAGCAACCCCCAATTAAGTGGTGCGTGATTTTTAGAATTGTTCTCATCATGCTAATTTTGTATGCTCCAAAAACGATACTTGTATTTAATAATTAAAGCGCCAATATGTTTTATTTTAATAATATAGTGTTATTGTTACAGCTTACACAGAAGGAGGTTTAATTTTGTCTATATAGGTAGTACATAAAATATGTCGTGCTACCACGTTACGTATACTTCTTTATATTTTATGTTCTGTATATTCAAAATGTCTTTTCTCATCCTTTTTCGAGAACGAAAGTTCCATTCTCTTCTCTAAAGAAGATAAATTAAAAAATATAATTACGAGAGGCTCCCTAAAAAATACAACGTCATCCCTCAAATTCCCCACCACGACCCGTTCGACTCTACCGGAACAACAATATACTTTCTTTTAAAATGTAGCCCACCAACCCCAGCACACAATGAACCCAGAAGTACTTAACATTTTTATCGCGACAATAAATAAGAAAATATTCATCTCGCCAGTTTCACTCGCCATATTCTTACCCGAATCATACACTAATGTTAATTAGATGCGATTACAATTAAACGAGGCTTTTGTAAGAATTGCACTCGCGTTTCGACGGTCTACGTAAAAAAAGTTATTAAAACTCTGTTTTATCAAGGAGATGATAAAAACGCTGTACATAAAAATGCATGAGTTAGCTTAGCACCGACAAGAACAGAAGGGGTAGCGCACGAGACCGGCAGCAGTCGACTCGGCACCCCAGGGATGAAAAAAACTCTTACCCTCAACTCGACCGGCCAAGTATAAGGATTCTCGATTATTAGCTGTCTGCATAAAATACTTGAATCATTTCAAACGTAAAACTTATTTCGTTCGAATAATAATTTTAATTAAAACTCAATTTTCTTCATAACGTTATTAGTGCTAGAAGATATTAGCTTAAGGGTGTCAATTTTGATCGACAACACAAAGTATTAACTACTTTGCAATTTTCTTGTATCTTATGTATCTTGTACACAGAACACTTCACTTTTAATCTTTCATTTTTCATAATACTTGTAACTAACTAAACATTATGAAGGAAACAACTTTGATTGCTCATCTTTTTAAAGTATGATATTTTTTTAATTTTACTAAACAAAAAAATAAACTGGATTCACTTGATATAACAAAGCATTTTGATGCTATGTTAATAGATTTTCAATTATTAAGAAATCGCTTTATATAAAAAATATTAAAGATTAATCATTCTACGTAATTATAAATTCAATCTGTTAAGTTTTTAATAGTTTAGGGAACTATTTGATATAAAATTATTTATGATCTTAGCACAAAACTTAGTGCTGCTTTACAGTATTTCAGAATATGTAGGGTTTAAATTTTATATAACATTAAATTTAACTTCTTTTTCTAAAAACAAAACGTGCGTCATATAGTTACAAGAAAATAATAAAATCTAGGAGCTGATCTACTTGACTTGATGTTTGGACTTGACTTCAATTAAGTTTGAAATTAAATCAAACTCAAGCTTATTGTTAATATTTAAAAATTAAATCAAATAAAACATTGAATTTGCATGTTATTTCATTTCTAAGATCAAAATGTTTAGCTCAATTTGTTACTTAAAACGTCCAGCTACTTGACTTAATGAATTCCTTATCATTTCATTCATTAATTTTGGAAACTTTCTTAAGAAATAAAACAGCGTTCAATGTTATCAAAAAAAACAACGCAGTAGGTATCTACATAAGTACTTGGCTATCATTTTTTGAGTTTAAATACATTTCTTGGGTATTCTTAGAAAATGTTTATTCTTGATAACCGGGAATGAATCCTCTACAATGACCCCTCTTTAGAGAAATGTAATAACCACACGAAGTCTGTCTGATTCCAGTAACTTTAAAGGACTGTACGCTTTTTCAGGATCATCTCAGAAAATAGTTGGTGGAAATGCATTTCAAGTGTCCTTTATAAACTTGCAGTTGCTAACATTGCGTTTTTATTTCCATCGCACTAAGAAAAATTCTAAAAACACTCAATTCAAACGACATAATATGTTTATATCCTTAAATATGTCTCCATGGGGCTTATTAATATTTATATACTCCAGGTTTTCAAACACTATACCGTATACTGTACGAATTGTTGTCTTCTTTGTTTTTACCTTCATCAAGCATGTTTAGTGTTCAAAATGAAAACTTTGAGATACAAATTTGCGATGTGCGATTTTATTGAGTGAATGAACATAGTTTTTGGGCCTTTAGTGAAAAAATACTTAATCGATAATGGTCTCCCACTTAAGTGTGTCCTTCTGTTGGATAATGCTCCCACTCACCCTCCTGGCCTTGAGGTTGACCTTTTAGATAAGTATAAATTTATTAAAACTATCTATCTGCCACCCAATATAACGGCTACCCTTCAGCCCATGGACAGAAAGAAGACTGAGAGAGCCAGATCGCATGAATACACGTGCTGCCATCTACTCCGAGTAAAGGTTTTTGGAACTATTCCTTAGTCAGTTTGTGTTCCTTTCTCCACCGTTCTACACTCGGAACGTCTAAAGCCATAACGAAGGTTCTTTCTGTCAAAACATACTCGGAATGCTTTTCTTCTCTCTCATGAGCATAGACAAGTCGTAAGCTATCGCAAAGTAGAGCTATAATTCTCAACTGAAATACATTTAATGTATAAAGAAAGCGATATTATATTTGATTCAATTATTTCGTTATTTTTCGAGACTTCTGCAACTTCTGAAATAATAGAATCAAATATAATATCGCTTTCTTTATACATTAAATATATTTCAGTTGACAATTATAGCTCTACTTATTTTGCGATAGCTTACGACTTATCTATGCTCATGAGAGAGAAGAAAAGCGTTCCGAGTATGTTTCGACAGAAAGAACCTTCTCTATGGCTTTAGACGTTCCGAGTGTAGAACGGTGGAGAAAGGGACACAAACTTACTAAGGAATAGTTCCAAAAACCTTTACTCGGAGTAGATGGCAGCACGTGTATTCATGCGATCTGGCTCTCTCAGTCTTCTCTCTGCCATGGATTAACAAGTTATCTCCAATTTTAAGAAACTTTTTACGAAGTATCTTTTCATTGTTGCTTCGAAGTTACCGAAAATACCAAATAAATAAATTAATAAACATTATGTGTGTTATTTCCCGTTTATTTATATACAAATTTGGTATATTATATGTAATTTAACTGTGTTTTGGGTTAGTTTCATATCGCTAGAACGCATTAATATATATTATATTATTTTAAATGGGAAAAATTATTTTGAGAAATAATTTTTTTGATATACGACGATGATCACAGAACGAATTAAATTCGTATCTCAAGGTACCACTGTATAAGGAGTTAACAGAAAACAGTTAGGTCAATTATTTGCCAGTGAATCGATTTAAGATAATTGTGATTATTGAATGTAAAGTTTGGACTTTTAAATAAAACATAGTGTTTATTTTTATCAACGATTAAATAAAAAAATCCTTAAAAGTTGTACTCTATACAGCTTTGAGCAACTCTCGTTTCAAAATATGAGACTAAATATTTTTCTAAATAATTTAACTTCTTTAAAAGTTTTATCATAATTAATGAAATGTGTCTTATTGTTTGCTTAGTGGAATTTTTCGGATTTAAAAGCTATTTTTTTTATAATACCGTTCATTATTACTATGCAAGTATTAATTTATTCTATATTATTTATAATGACTTCTTTATTGATTTGGATACACGTTCATTTTCTGATAACTTATTTCGATACACGTTGGAATATTTAAGTGATAAATCGAAGGCAATGTGTTTTCATAACGAAATAATTGGTTGATTTATTGCATTGCGTTTAACTCGTTTTGTACAAGGGTTAATATATACAATGTGACAAAGAAACCAGAAGGTTAAAACGATATAAATCATAGAGGATAATGCAAAATGAATTGTATCAATATCTAAATGAGTTATTGAAGCTGAACAAAACCCAAGTATATATATATGTTATGTATCTATAAAATGAAATAATATTAAAATAAGAATAATGCCATATTCAAATTGAAATAATTAACAAAGTTAACTATCCGAGCACAATGATGGCACTGATGCGGAAAAAAAATCTACATAAAAAATAAGTGAGTAAAAAAGCGTAGGCAATTTCTGCAAACGGCTTCCATTAGCGGGACGTGGCCATTGTTTAGCGCGCCAAATTAATTTAACCCGAGGGGGTGTACGCGAGTGAGACAACACTCGACTCGGCCGAAATCAGTTAGAGAAAGATCCTGTAATCATTTGGGGTGGATGATGTGCGGAGACGACTGAGGGTGGCTTTCAGGAGGTGGTAAAGAATAAACGAACGCAACGAACAAGCGAAGTTTCAGCTTCCTCTGCGTGTTTTTTTCCTGGGGGTGTCTTCTTACAGTTTTTACCCAGATATACTTAGTCTGGTTGTCGACTCGCAGCGTCTCTGGAATGGGAATGATATTAAAGTATGTATTATTGTGCAGGGTGTGCTTTTAAATTTTTTTATGTATCAGTTAATTATATTCGTACGTCATATATATATTGCTACTAGAATATTACACTTTTCTGTCTCTATGAATTGATTAACTATGCTTATTATATGTCTATGCTGCGAGTAATGACATTTTTTAGTTTCAATTAAATAAAATCTTTCATTTGATCCTTCACACTTCACCCACTCGCTCACTGAAGAGTAATAAATTCAAAATATATTTAAATTGGCGGAATGACTTAATTTTACAATCTCATTATTTATTCCAAAACTGTCCTACTTTAATCTAATGAAATATTTTCATCGTAAAGTTCAAAAAAATTAAAGTAATATGCCTAGACATAGTAATTAAAGATTCTTTAACGCTTGCAATAATCATTTTTCTTCAATCGAAATCAAAAATTTTATATATTAGCGATTATAAGAATCGCTGATCTGGTGACTCGTCCAAAAAATCAAAAAATCATCAAAAAAGTTTATTAAAACCTATTTTTCAGTTAAGCTCTTTATCAAAATGTTAGGACATTGACTCTTTTAACACTTGTCCGTGAATAAAAATTTTGAAATAGCTTGTTTATTTTCTTAAACTAGCTTTGAGAGCTTATATAGAAGAATTTACTTTTTCACGAAAAACTATAAAATAATAATACTAATTTTTAGGTCTTAAGAGTTTAATATTTTAAGCAATTATCTGGTGAAGAGACCTGTTTTTTATTTTAAAAATTTATTTTCTTTTTACACTACGTTTCGTCGGTGTTATTCCGACTGCATCAGGTATCGTGAAAATTAGTATACTAAATATAATATAAATATAATAAACGACGAAACATAGTGTAAAAAAACAAATTGTTAGAATAAAAAACTAGTTTTTTCACCTGATAATTGCTTAAAAAGTATAAAATAATAAAATTTCAATGCTTATCTGTTATTGTATTGCAGCCAAACTATAAAAAACGGTTAAAACGAAATTGAATGGATCGAAATACTTTTTTTACTAAACAATTTTTTTCATAAAAGAAGTAAATTATTTAAGTACATATTTAGTTTCGTATACAATAGGAATTTTCTTCAAGTCAAGTAGCTGGCTCTGTTATGAAATAAATGGAGCTTAATATTATGCCTTTAAAATAAAATACTTTTTCTCCAATCAATGCTTGACATGCCTTGCTATTTACATATCAATATATGACTTTAATTATATTTTATTTCAAATCAAGTTTAAGTTAAGTAACTTAAAAATTAAGTTAGAAAGTTAATCCCTAATACACAATGTTGTTTTGTATTAACCGATTTACGTTTGCAATGTTTTCGTTGTAAACGTTTTCCATTGTACATCAAACCTAATTGTATGTAGTTGTAACAATTTTACATTACATCATCTATATAAATAAAATGGTAGCTGTTTTCCCATGTTCGCTTTTAACTCGCAAACAAATGGATAGATTTCGATCAATTTTTGTATCTTTTACTTTTTATATATGTACTTGGTCCTTAGCTAAACAAAGAATTATCACGATATCTTCATTAAAAACAAAGAAATTCAAATTTTAAAAAATGCGATATTTACAAGCAAAACGCGTTAAGCGGGCATTTTTCGTTGCTTTGATAGAGTGAGGCAAACGATTTAATGCGCATGGCTGCAGAGAGAGTGTTTCTCCTTTCACTGCCTACTGATTATTTCATATTTGAACCACTCAGTGCACACATCGATTAACTCCGTAATGCAAAAAGCTGAGTTAATTGATAAAATAAACTTCTGAAATACATTGTCTCTTATCTCAAAGCTAAAAAGCAAATTGTCATTTAGAGCTGTTATTACTTATTATTAAAAAATTTATTTCGTATCTAATATAAATTTAGGAGTCAACCAAGTGTTTTGACATGAAAGGTTGTAAAAGTTGAAAAAGTAAAGTTAATCGATGTATGCACTGACCGGCTAATTTGAGTGTAGACTTAGTAAGTAATGCAGTTCAACGAGATTTTAGATTAATATAGCTTTTTTTTAATTCTCTTTTAGAATTTTTTTTATTTTACTGTCAATACAAATTCAAAATACATTTTTAAGTTACAACCGTTACAATAAAAACGTTATCAAATTACATTTCAACACTCCCTTTTATTATTGCTTATATTTTTTAACCAGAAAGAGTTAATTAATAACTAAATTTTTAAAAAAATTTCAATCTCATGAATTGAAATCGCTATAAAACCCAAAATAATTTTTAATTGAAATTTTTGTTTTTTTTTTTTATAATTTTTAAGCTCTTTCTATCTGCTCTTTTCATTACGCAAGTAATTGATTTTTGTGCAAGATTTTTAATAATTAATAATTGTAGCTATTTATAGGTACATGTATTGTTGTATTATGATGTCAACAACTGCCGTTGGATCTTAAAAACATGAATAGTTTAAAAATTGAATTACTTATTAACTATACACCTAGAGCAATTGCAGATCCGGAATAAGAATTTAGAAACAATTTTAAAAAAAAGTGATTTCTTTTGCATTATATGTTATACTTAGCAATTTTTATTTTAGAATTTTTAATTTTTAAAAAAATGAATTATTAATTAACTAATAACTATACAGTTGGAGCAATAGCGGATTCTGCAGGAACAATTTTTTGGCATTTAAAAATGTTCTACGCTAAGTTCTTTCCGGTTATTTTTTAATATATATGTTTGCTTTCAATTTTTTTAATGTTTTTCCTCTGTAAATTTAATAGACATGTTCTTACGCAGACGACGTCGCGGGTATAAGCTAGTAAGAAATAAAATAAACGGATTCACTTTAGTAAATGTGAATGAAAAGTTTGAAGTATGGGATTGATGAAACTTTTGAAAAAAGATTAAAACTGTTTGCAGGTATATACATATATATACCAAGTACAAGTTTATTGCCATTGTGTTGGGTTTATTTTATATCACACATGAACAGGAAAATAAGTTTCTCAGTTTTATTTTAAGAGTTCTAGTTTTCTTGTGCAACAAGTTGTCAACTAAGAACTTATTTTTCCGCACGAAAACCAGCCAAACATTAACAACTAATGGGGAAATGAAACCTTGATATACTCAAGAGAGAGGACATGCGATATGGTAAAAACGTAATAGCTTTGATCGAATTAAATTAACTCTAACATATAAATTGAATTGAACTTTATATGGTTTAAAATTTATTTTTTATATACTACATAATATTAGAGATAAAAACCTCGTTTCTTCAAAAGTTACATTGTACTGAGTAAATAAAATTACCTTGGAAATAAAATACTATTTGTCTTCTAAATATTAACTAACACATTTTTTCCTATAAAATTTTCAAGTATTGAACTCATATAGCTTGTAGATTGATAGTAGGTATATATATTATTTATACGCTTTAAATTTACAAATAAAAAAATACATCAAATAAAATTTTAACTAAATGCAACGAGAGAAAATATTATTTCTTCCGGGAGGTAGTGTGTCGTCGATTTTACAAAAAGAGCATAAATACGAGTATCAAAACGGAAATTAATGTTTTACATTACTACGAGCATTTCATTTACAGCTCCAAATACGTATTTGCAGTTCAGGAAAAAGTATTCATATATTTAGTTCAGCATTTAAAGAAAATGATTTTATATTATGGTCATTCAACTGTTTTCAACAGTAATGGCTTAGGATAATTTTGCTTTTAAGATATAAAATCTCAATTAAGTATTTAAAGCTTAGGCTCAAATAAGTCAAGTAACTGAACTTGTTATAAAATGAATAGAGGTTGGCATTTTAACTGGAATTTTAGTTTTAATAAGTTTAACTTGATTGCTTTTAAATTTTAACATAAGTGGCTTGAAAATCAAGACAAGTATCTTAAAAATCAATCGAAGCAGTAAATCTTTTTTGAAAATTTAAATTAAAGAAATAAGTTTAAATTGTAGTTCTAGGAGCTTTAAAATTAAGTCAAGCAGTTAATCCTTAGTTCAAACTATATCAACGAAAACTTAAGCAATTAAGTTTTGAAAGTTTTCGTGTTAAAATTAAAACAATGAAAGCGTAAGCTTTTAAACTTCGAAAACTTTACGCTAAGTAGCTTATAAAGAATCAACGAATTAATTAAGAATTTACTTTATTTTACATTAAATAATTACTAAATTCGTCAATCTGATTAAGAATTAGTAGAGTAAAAATCGTTTAAAATGAAACACTTATGAAATTTGGTTCACACAAGTTCACTGATCTCAATACAGTGAAAAACACTGAACATGAAACTGAAGAAACTAATTTTTTTCGTGTTAAAGGAACAGTTATTTCAAAGACTTGGGCCTTTCTTAAATTCCATTTTTTTACTGTCGTATTTTGATTTAAGGTACATAATTCAAATTAAAGACTACAGAAGGAGTGGAAGTTGGTCTGAAATTTTGCTTTAGAGATATATTGGGTCTAATACCAACATCCCAATAATTTGACCCGTGGAAGATTCTCACGTAGCAAATATAAGTATGAGTTTCGCCACGATTTCAATCTGAAATATTAACACAGTAAATAAATATTTTTTCTCAGTTGTATTTCCGATAAGAATTAAATTCTACAAACAATAATCAGTGAGATGCACTTCCAAAGGAAAAATGGGAGCAACCTGCAAAAAAAGTGTTTACCTGTGGTTAACTCAAAATATATTCTTCATGATACTGCAGTTTTCACAAAAGCTTCTCTCAATTTTTGGCCTTCTGCAGCAATGTGAACTAAAATCAACTCTATGCAAAATCTAGAAATATGCTGAGAAAATTACTAATCCATGCCCTAGTTTTAGGAAAGAGTTTTTTTTTTTTTTTTTTTATAAGCACTTTGTAGAAATTAGCAATTTAAATTTTGTTGAGACTAACTTTGTTTTATTGTTACATCGCACTCTTCACAAAACTAAAAAATCTTAAAAGATAACTGGTTACTGGACATCGTAAGTCTGCCATTCAATTTAGTTTTTTTCACTTAATTCATCTTTTTTAACTGGTCAACTTTCAAAGTGGGTGGCATCATGGGTCTGCGAACTATATTGACGGATCAAGAATTCTTATTCTTTGATTTGAACCAAGCCAGAAGAAATATTTATCAATCCACTCCTCATTCCTGGAAGTAAAAATATTATTTCTTGAATTTTGTTCTGGAGTTGAATTTTCAAGAATAATTTCTAAGTAAAACTTCCATTTCTCATTTCCTAGAGGAACTGTTGTATTTACCTATAGACACATAAAGACACTGTTTTTCATAATACTATAGAGTTTTATATCTGAAAATAAATACATGGACATAACATATGATTTGCGTATTAAATTAAAATAAAAAAGATCAAACAACAAAAACATTTTTTTGAGAAAAATTAGGTATATTTGCTGTGATTTTCCCCAAATTCAATTTTTATTTCTTAATAATCAATTTCTTGTTAAGCATTTCCTACGGTACTTCTGTAAGTCTATACATTTTCTTCTTTAAATAAGAAACAAATACTGAATGCATAATTAGTGTACATTTGCATTTATATCTAGCAAAAATATAATGCTTAGGATAAGAAATATGACAAAAATATGAAATATAAGCACGTATCTCTGAGAATAGTTTCTTTAGCCGGAAAAAGTGTTTCTTCAACACGGAAAAAAAATAATTTTAACTATATTTATGTATGGCTTAACTATTTTTCAACTATGGATAAAGTTAATTACATCCCATTATCGCTATATTAAAATTAATTGCATTAATATTCAATGCTCATTATGTAACAACTCCATGGTTTTTAAAAAAATTTAGAAATAATAAAGGTTCGTTGTATTTGTGCCCAGTAGCAGATATTTATTTTATTTTGTAACATCTTTCAGACGTGCATTTACGTTAAATAAGTTAGTTACTTGATTTACAATTTCTACAATCTTACATCAACATACAAACTGTCAGTTTTGCAATCAATAATTTAAACGAAATTATATTTCTACTTGAATCAGATAAAACCTTAGTTGAAAATCGTTATCAACGTTATGTTGTTTTATTTGATAAATTTTCTCGTCTTTCTCAGTACCTAGTTTTTTTTAGGGAAAAACAAAGTAATATATTCTATAAATAAATTCTATAACTATCGAATAAATATTTTCAATATAAAATGTATATTCTTAGAAATAGTTAAAGCTTGTTCGTTTAAGATATAAAAATAAATAATAAAGAAAAAAGTGCACACTTTCCCAAGATGTATAAGTAACTGTTATGAAGATTTTTAATTAGATGAAAATTGAGTGAATGTATTTATTACAACTGAATACCTACTTACATCTATAAGTAAATTGTTCGTAGCAATGTTTTGGATAAACAGAAGGAAACAATTGTTTTTCCTCCTTTGAATGTTGTTCATGAAGTTTTCCACTGGCGATGTTTAAGATGTGTTCTACTTCCATTTTATCCTCAGGATTAAGCTGCCTGCGGAGATTGAAGTGCGATGCTATTAAGGACTGGATGAGTAATTGGTCGTGAGCAAAACATTCATTTCATCTACATCTCACCTTTCTCACCGTTCTCACTATTAAAAAAATAAATAACATAAATATTTTGAAATTTCGATTGAAAATAACTTTCATGAAAATACGCAATTGCAATGAGCAACGACTTTAATGAGCTTGGAAACTGAATTGTGTTGAAAATGGCTAATGGTGAAAATTCGAATGTAAATGATTAAATTTTTAAGTTTGAATGTTATTGGGTTTTTTTTTCAAAGATATGGTATATTAATTTTTTAAATTCAAGTTATTTGAAAAATGCAAATGTGATACAATAAGAAAATTGAGGTATAGCTGGGAATAAAGACTAAGTTTTGTCAAAGCTGCTCAAGTAGTTTTCTTAACTCTTGCAAATTTTGTCGAAATCTGTGAGTCTTTGTTATCAAATTTTAATACAACGGTAGATTTATAGCTACCGATCGAAAACACCTGTAGAGTTTTATTTTACGTTAAAAATTTGTGATTTTGTGTTTCTATTTTAATTTGACTGTTATATGTGTGTATGTACCACGTAAATCTGGCGACGGCAAATTAACCCATTTTCCATGATCGGTTCGAGCTGAAATTCAGCAGATAGATTTTTTATCGATGACAATACATTCTTTTAAAATTTCAGCTCGGGGGAATGTACTATATATAACTTTTTTTTTAAATCAATTTGGTCACCCATGCCTATGGAAAAATACTGCTTAACCTTTGTTTATAAGGGCTAATTTTTTATTTCTTGCAAATTAAATACCTTTTACCTAATTAAAGAATTTTTATTTTGTCGAAATCTGTGAATTTCTGTTGTCAAATTTTGGTACATCGTTAGATTTCCAGCTACCGATCGTGAGCACCTGTAGAGTTTTATTTTACATTAAAAAAGTTTATTTTGTGGAGAAAAGTGATTGTGTTGTTCCTCGATTTGCATCCCATACTGTATCCTTGAAATCTGTACTGAGCTCTTGGAGTAGTCCTGAGATTGGTTTGAGGTTATGTTTACTTGTATGGAAACCATTTAAGTTGCATTGGATGATTTTCATGGAAAGGATTTAATTTTTTTGTACAGCTTTTTCCACGTAAGTACCTACAAGTAATTATTATTCTCGTATTTCATTTTAGTAAAGGTTTTCTAGTAGATAATATAAGTAATATTAATTAAACATAAATTTTATCTTTCGTTCAAGAATAATATTCTTGCGTTCCCCGATTTTCTCAAAAAAGGGGTAGAACTTTTTCTTTCGCGCATTAATATATAGATTACTGCTAATAAAAAAGTCAGCAATCGAAATAAGGCAAATCGACGATCAGAATAGTATATATAGTAAAAAGGGTGAGCGAATGATATTCAAGGAAAGGAAAATTGTTGAATGACGTGGCGAGCTTTATAAATGAGGTAAACATTGTAGCCGGATATCTACGAGTTTGCAGTCTAGATTGCCATTTCCCGTTATTATACTGAACCTCCCTTCATTCACCTTCACATCAGCCTTCACACAGTGCTCATCCCTCCCGTAAAGTCCTTTCGTTCACCTTCTATCCTCCGTGCTCGTACCATGAATATTGCGAACGAAACGGAACAAATGGGTGCCTCTCACCCCATTGTCATTATTCGGGGTTGTTTTAGCCGCGTGCGTCGTCATTTGCATTTTTAATCTAATGAGTTTTTGTAAGTTGAGATATTTAAATAATCCAGTTAGGATCTTCTATATAGAGTTCTTCCATAATTGATTTCGGTTATGTATATCCCTTATCTCATGAACTTGTTTAATGCCTTGCAAAATTTCATCGACAATGAAAAACTTGTACGGAAATCTGTCGTGGCACAAACATTAGCTTGTCACAATCAAAGTGCCAGGCGGAAAATAATTTAAATAAATAAACCATTTACTTAGCTTAAAATTTTAAAACGAATGAAATCAATTAAGGTCTTATGTAAAATAAAATATTGAGTCATTTAAGTTCATTTTGGTTTGAAATTATGTCTGAAAAGAGTATCGCTATTTTGACGTTGGAATTTAATTACGAAATTTCACACAATACAAAGCAAAAGTGAAATTAAAAGTATGAACATTTTTCAAAATTGAGAAAAAACGTATTAGATTTTTTTTTGGAAATGAATTTTCTTAAAAAAATAAATTTTCACTTTTAAACTTTTTTTAAAAATACCTATTATTAGATAAGTTAAAATACTCTATATATTGTGGAGATTGGAAATTGTATAAAAGGAGTAATAGGTATGTAAGCATAATAAGTTTAAATCAACAAATTTTGACATTCTTAAAATTAGTTTTTGAGTTTTTTTCTGGATACGTACCCCACTAATTGTTCGTTCTAAATTTGGTGCTTTTATCAAATTCTTATAGAAATAATAATAGATTATCAAGATTAATGGCCAACAATTGTAACTCTCATAATTTGTTTTATTTGACCTTTTTAATCGATAGTTATTATTTATTTGTAAACCTAAAGATTTCAAATATTTCCAAAATCAAAGTACTTGGATATTTTATGCAATAAATTGAGCTTAATGTTTACTCTTTGAAGTGAAATAACTTGCGAATTCAATGCTGGACTTGACTTGATAGTTAATTATGAATATTTTACTTAAGGAGTTAACATATTCAAAATATCGTTTTCATCGATTCCGATCATTTTTGTAATGCACATATATTTAAGTACACACCCAGAAAATTGTTAATTGTCAAAAAAGTCAATCCGGCTACCATTCTCAAAGTTACACGCAAAATAAAGATACGTTTCACTCTATGTAAAGTACTTTTGAAACTTTAAAAGAGTTTTTTTTAAACTGTACTTATTTTTAAAATCGGTGATCATGATTTCTCAGAAACGACTGAATCAACCAGTTTCAAATATGTACCCAAGCTTCTTAAGTATATTTTTAAGTAATTAATCGAAGAATTTTTCTACCAATATATAGGTATTTTTATTTTTATAAACATTTTAAGTTCAAAACTTCGATCATAAATCGATTTTTTTTTGAGAAGCTACCATTTTGTCTAAAAAATTTATTTTGCTTATTTCTTCAATTAATTACAAGATTTTATATTATCTTCACGAAATACGTTTGATTTTTTTTTATTTTAAATAATCCGGTCTAGAGATATCGTGTATATGTATATGTATCGTATGTATCGTGTATGTGTATATGTATCGGTGACTGCAAGATGCCTTTTTTGAGAGGAGCTTTTGGAGATGAGCTATCTAGCAGCTTTTAAAAGTATTATTTTCACAAATACGAAAATGTTAAAATACAGTTCAAAGTTACCTATAACATTTCTACACATTTTTATATTAATAAATTAAAGTGTCATTTCAGGAAAAATTCTTGAAAAATCGGTATTTTTAGGCCTCCTGATTGTAAATTTTGACTTGATAAATTCCTAAGTAGAACATATTGCAACTTAAGGTGCAGCTATAGAAAAATTACAAAATTACTATAAAAATTACTATCTATAACATATTATATTCCATATTGCACCATTTTTACTTTCTTTTACTCTACAGTTAACGTTTTGAAAGGTTTGATGAATTCGATTCTTGTTCGTTATTTAATCTTTTTGTGGAATGCGAATTGGTATAATTACAATTCAAATAGAATTTTTAAGTTTAAAATTTAATTATTTGTTACATTAATTTGAATGTTTAAAGCCTTTAATGTTATTTTAATTTTGTTAAAGTTTACTAATTATACTAATTATTGAGACCATTGTTAAGTATATCGACTCGTTTTGAACCATTAACGATTACTAAGCCCGATCTGTATTATCTTTTTAATTTTGCCTCGATTTATTAACTTTCATGTGTCTCTTCTTGTGACGTAATACCCACGTCATTTCGCTCGAGCGTGAAATTTGTCGATTAAGTACATACATTTTAAAAATTTGACTCTCTAAGAATATTTAAAGGATTAGTGTTAAATGAAAAATATATAAAGGAAATGTGTAGTCTACTATATAGTAAAGGAACTATTGTAATAGTGTCGAATTTTTGATTTTGTTTTTTGGTTTGAGGTCCCCTGAATCCAAAAAAGTGGTTTTCATGTGTGTCAAAGGCAGCGATATTGTATTGAAAACTGTACTCGAATTTCACTAAACTTGGATATTTGCCTTCATATTACATTTATAGTTGTGTTGCCAGCTTTTGGTTGAAATCGATTCACATGAAGGGTGAACCCTTTTGGGTTTTGAGTTTTTTCAATTTTTTTTTTTTTTTTTGAAAACGGCTCCAACGATGTCTTTAAACTGCTGTTATACTAAGACTCATCAATGCCTACAAATTTTGTTTTAAACTTTTTACTGGGAAAATTCAAATAAAGGTGATCTGGAGTAAGGGGTGAGTGTTCGTATATATTTAGAGGCTATATGCATATAATTTGTTTTATTTAGATATTTATATCTTATTCTATTTATTTATTGTTGTACAAGCAAAGAAAAAATCGCTCATGTAATGTGGTATGCTTGATTATTAAATGTTTTCATTGTTAATTTAACCAAATAATAATCGATTCATTCATTTCTAAAAGTAAAAATTTAGAACAAAATTATTAAATAATGATAAACCTGAAATATATATAAACAAGGGTATAAAATTAAGGGGACGAGATAGCAAAATGATTGAACTAAAACACGAAACAAACAATGCCTATCATTTAAAATGTCGACTTGAACAGCCATGATTTTATAATTTCAAATGCTTTAATTTCTCAAATTGATATTTGTTTAAGTAAAATGAATAAAATGAAAATAAATACGAATATAACAAGACGTTCAGGGATCATTTTCTCGTTCGAGTTTTTCTTCATATTCTTTTCCCTATTCATCCTCTATTTTCCACAGAGTATATAATAATATAAAAGTATAGCTCATTATGTAATCAATCAAGCGAGATACGTCGATCTCATCGACAATACTTGTTCTCTAAAAGCAATTTAATATTTAAATTATCTCTTTTAGTCATTTGATATTTAGAAAATAAACACGAATAAGTCAATTAGATTGAATTGTGTAATCGCAGGTATATACAGCTTATATATACCTACATAATTGAAATAGTAATTTTTTTTAAGAGTAAATGTCGTGGTCTCAATACTGTTGCTTTTTCTGTTTGGGACGTTTTATTTTGATTTGTTCACACGTCATGACAAGACAAAAAAATCAAAAGATTCGAGTCAGTTCCGAAACAGAACAAAAACATTAATTATGTTGAAAACATACAACGACACAAAGAACTTCCGAACTGTACAAGAAAATAAGCGACACTCCGGAAATGCGATAGAGAATTTTCATTTTCTTTCCCCGTTTTTCGTCATCTTTTGCTATATTTCTCATTCAAATCCGTTCAACATAAATTTTCGATTGCTAATGATAATTTTTTGATGACAAAAACGAACTTATTTCTATATGAAATGAACATGAAAGCTTTAATTTCCTTAATGTTCGTCCACGATTTCAATTCAAGTTTTTGTCAACGTAAAATAAAACCACCAATCTATTATACAAATAAAACGTAGGTACATATTATATTATGTGAATCTACTTAACAAATGAAAATTTCTTTAATATTTTTATAAGAATTTATAAAAATAAAATAATTGCGATAGTATGCTATAGTTAATATTAACAAATTTTATGAAAGCCAACATAAAAACCATAAACCAACATTTCAATGCTTCTTGAAAAAACCACATAAATAAAAAATTGAGTACACACATTACTCTTTAACCCCTCCGTTAAAGACTTATATAATCAAACGTGGCACGCGTATATTTTTTGCGTAATAAAACACCCTTCTTATGTTTTAGTTTTTAAGGGTTAGAGTACGCTTTAGCTGAGAACAACAACGATATAAAAAATGCACTTCCATAAGTTCTGTATCTACAATGAATTAACCAAGTTTAAACTAAAATAAGGGAGACTCAAGGGGTGACGATTTGTGGGTAAACTCTACCCTACATTTAAGAGCGGTATGAAAAACATTCACCCCCCAGAAAAATAAAAATAAAAAATCGCTACCCCCCAGGTATTTTATTCTAGATTGCTTTGTGTGCTAATGTGTAGAAAGAATGTATTACAATGTCTTATGCGTGTATTAAATGAATTATTAATTTATTTGTCGTCAGGGACGACTTCGAAAATGAGACTTTGATTAATGAGTAGTTCACTAAGTAATTAGTTTTTTTTTCATCTCGAGAAAAAACGTAATTGTTTTAAATTTACAATGAACGCTGCAAAGAAGCTTTCTTTACCATTGGTTTATGGAATCGAATGTAAGGATCTCTAAAAGATAACAATTTAAGGAAGAATTCTTGACGCTTCATACAAAACGCGCTCTGTAATCAATTCATAATTAAAGTCATTGAAAACACGTTTAAAATTTTATTTATTGAGATTTTTTATTAACTAAGAAAACAATAATAATTTTTAAATTGTTACGATAGAAGAATATCGCATACTTATATTTCATTTGGTACCTAAAAAAATTTCTAAATAAAAATAAAGTTATCATTTAATTATGCTAAAAAGTAGTCCTGATGTAGAAAAAGGCGTTAAAATCCTGCACCTGCATAGATTTCAGTATTATGTATAGGACAGTAACAGATGAATTTTCAAAATAATTCAATCTTCGTTACAATAAGTGTCCGATTTTTTAGAATTGTAGGATTTGGTTATACTTATAGAAAAGCTACATTTTAAAAAAAAAAAAAAATTAAATTCACTTATTTAACATAGGAGTACTTTTAAACTAAATTCAAAAGACGAAGGTGCTTTGTGTTTATTCGTTAATCATGTCATGATGCAAAATTTCCAGAAATTAGTTGACCGATTCTGATTATTCTTCCCATGACAAATCTGTGAAAATGTTTTACTTCATAAAATACTTTGTTACTAACACCAGTTTATTTCATATTGGTACATATAATTTTTTTTGGAAGAGAAATGCAGACATTTAAAAGCAATATGAAGAGAAATAATGTATTAGAAAGATAACATATCTACGGTGTTTCTTTTTTGAAGCATGTTCTGTTTAGCAGGAAATCACAAAATAAACTCATTTTCTCAGAAAATATCAAGAAAAATTACTTCTAAAAGTCTGTTTTCATTCAGATATTTGATGCAACATTCTAAATATTAAATTTCTTACAGGATAAGGAAACATATCGTCAGCATTTTACTGTAATCCATTATTAAATGAAAAATGTCCGTTTTTTCAAGTTTTTTAAAGTTTTTTTTTATATTTTTTATAATTTATTGTAAACTATCCAAAAAATATAAGTTGGTTTTGTTGTTCATATAGTACATTTGTATTCGCTTTTAACCTCTTAGATATAGGGTTACCGCTAACTTTCTGACGTCTTGTTAGACCTATTAAAAAAAGGAAAATATATAGGGATTACAGATTCGCAAAAAGAGTTTCAAGATTTTACCAAAACGTAAGAAAATCGAAAATTGAAGAATCAATACATCAACTTAAACCAAAAAAACTATTGACAAATACACGAAGTATGTTATAATGTATAACGTGTGTACCTACAACCAGTGGTTTATTGGTAAAATAAGAACTAACGGAAAGCATGAAAAATAGAGTTTCGACTTTCCACAAGCAGCTTCCTAAAAGTTTTTTGGAGATCATCTTATTTTAAGCAAAAGCCGTAAGGGTATAAGAATGGTTGGTGAATTTGCCCTCGGAAGATAATTAAACGATACTTAGAGGGTTTGTAGGTATAAATGAATTAGTAAGATCCTGAAAATTTCAGGTCCTTAGTGAAATTGATTTTTTGAGAAAAAGCAAATTTTGTAAAAACCAGAAAAAAAATTTTTTCTCAGGAACGCGTGAATCGATTGATCTACATTTTGGATATATTTTAGAGGCTGATAATAGCTTTTGGGAAAAAAATAGGAGCTTTATCGGTTCATAAAATGTTGTTTAAAAATGACGTTGCTTATTTAGTTTTAATTATATGAAATAAATATTTTGAATAATTTCAAAATATGTGAACTATGTAATTAAAATTAAATAACAGCTTTATACGTATAGCTTCATAGATAAATGAAGTCAACATTTGTATAGCGCGCGGTAGTTTTATTTATTTTTTTTTTTACTATGGCGTACAATTTTTTTAGATTTCAAAAACTCATTATCTAATAAAAAATGGATGAGGATTTAAAAAAAATTGTTTTGTAATTGTGCCAAAATTGTATCATGGTTAAAAATTAAAATTAAATAAGAAATGCCATTTATTTCAAACATTTTATGAACCGACAAAGCACTTAACTTTTTTCCCAAAAGTTATTATCAGCCTCTAAAACATCCAAAATTTAGATCAATCGATTCTGAGAAAAAATCAAAAATCACGCGTTCCTGAGAAAAATTTTTTTCCGATTTTTACAAAATTTGCTTTTTTTCAAAAACCAATTTCGCTGAGGACCTAAAATTTTCAGGATCTTATTATTTCATTAATACCTACAAACCCTATAAGTATCGTTTAAATATCTTCCGAGGGAAAATTCACCATTCTTATACCCCTACGGTCTTTCGTTTTCCTTGTAGGTTTTTTTTTTTTTTTTTTTTTTTGTTACTTTACAACTTAAATATTTACAAACAAAAATAAGAAATTTGAAAAAAAATTCAAAAGGGAAAAGAAACAAGACACAAAATGCAAGATAAATTCTTTACAAGTCAAGATATTTTTTTAAATGTTTTTGCAAATTCGCAAAAATGAAAAATTCAATTTTTTTAAATCATAAAATAAGCTCCTGAAAATAAGTGAAAATCGGTTAACACGAAAGTTATCGAAATATTTGATTATGAAAATAAAGATTACGAAATAATCTGGATATTTTTTCGTATAAACAAATTTTGGGTTAACACTGTTATCAGAGATAATGGCTAGAGAACTTAGGAATAATCGCTTTATTAAACTTCATTTTTTGTTGTTGTATTTCATATCATAGACACTGTATACTGTGGCATACTGTTTGTCATAAATATACACCTTGGGTTAAATTTATATTATATTATCTTTTCAAGATACCTGATGAAGTTGGAATAACACCGACGAAACGTTGTGTAAAAGAAAAAAAAATTGTTAAAACAAAACATAAAACAGTTGTTTTTTCAGCTGATAATTGCTTCAAATACACCTTAGGACATTTAAAAAAAGTTTAATATATAAGATAATATATTTATCATATAATAACACAGAAACACTGGCACCAAAACTCTTAATATCAATATTAATTAAGCCTAAATTAGTTTTTTCATTTTGAATTTTTATATCACAGGAAATTATTTTTTTTAAATCTTTGCAATTTTGGAACAGGGCATTGTCACAACAACCTGAAAGAAATAAAAAGAAATTTCTTAAAGAAATTCCTAAAAGAAATTTCACGTTCTTAAGACAAAGTTCTTCAGATACCGTTTCAAAGATATCAGAGTTCAAAAATAACACTAGCTAAACATTTTTAATATTTTTATACTTTTTTCTAGGGACCTTTTTTGTAGAACGTGAAATTTCCATTAAATCCCTTCTTTCAGATTGTTATAACGATAAACTGTTCCAAAGTTATGAAAATTCAAAAATTAAAAAAAAAATATTACAGCTCTAAGCATAACTTAAATTCGGTACACACTATTTTTAAAAATTAAATCCCAATTTAAACATTTCCGTCGGTTTCTACAGTGTAGATTTTTTATACCCCATCACATAAGGAGATATAAATTTACTGCGATCTCTTTTTCAATAACTCTTGATACAGCATCTTGTTTATTGTAAAATAGGAAACAGTAAAAATAGTTCATGTGAACTTAAAGGGTTGAAGTACCATTGATAATTTTAGTGCAGTTCTGTTGTAGCAGTTTTAATCAAGCATTAGAATTCAACTAAAATTTTATTGAATCCCACTGCAATGTGACTATTTTTTCAAGGTGACTAAAGATATACACTAAATTAATAAACTTAGTATATTAGTATTCTTCTGCATTATTACTGTGATAAATAAATTAAGATGTTAAATATTATCAATTAAAATGGAAATAAATAACGATGGTATTTTGATTGATAACTTTTCATCTTCAAATTTATCCTTGCTTGAAGGGAGCATCAATATTTAGCCATTAAAAGTATTATAATTATCATGTTTACTTGTTTTAAATGTAATTTGCTTCTTGAATATAATACGAATTTTTAAATCGCATTAATTATTTTTGAAGGTCATACACTTAGGGGGTGTAAGAGAATGAGTAATGAAAAAATTTCAAAAACTTTCAACGTTTGATGGTTCGTGAAAATTGAAAAGTTTATAAATCAATTAACATTAAGTATGTATTAAGAAAATGAGTTTTTGGTGATACGATATGGCAGCTTTACGAGTAGGTATTTTGAATCAATGGAGGAAATGTAAAAGGTTTGGTTGAACACAGGGGTAAAAAGTCTTTTCCAACTTAAAAGTAAAAGTAATTTGAGATGCTTTGCATAAAAAAGAATACTAATACGTAAATGTTCGTGGGTATGTGTGTGTGTGTACATGTGTATATATCTATACAATATAACCGAGCTTGGAAACAGTGAGATCTATAACGTGATTATATATTTATAATCTTTGTAAAAGTTTTTCCTGGTTGTGTCTTTGGCTGTAATTCCAATTCCCATTCCACCAATTTTCAATACCCTTCTTTAACTCTTGGAACCACCAACGTCACCAACTGCTATCAGCCACCCCATCTCAAACCCGCTACTTTGTCACCCCTAACCACCCACTTACATTATCAGAGATGAGTTTGTCATGAGGCGTGTTCAAGGAATTGAGAACGTGCATCTTGGATTACGCATTTTATAAAACATAGGCGGGCTTCCTTAAGCTTTTCATGTCGCCCACCATTCATATACACAAAACACCCTCAGCGGCACTAAGTAATTTTGCCTAAGAACCCCTAACGTAATTAGTTTGAAGCCGGAGATGTAGTGACATTAGCCTGAGAAAATGTGAGTGGGTGGTGCTATAAGGGTTGAATATTTTATCAAAATGTATATCCCACGCATTTAGCCGGGGATTTTTGCAAAACAATTTTAGAAAATCTCATTTCGTTGTTAAAATCATGTTTCGAGCGCTCGAAACATTAATATTAAGATTCTTTGAGCTTCGATGATGATGAAAATAATAATGCGTTCAAGTTTTTTAATTTCTCTCATTATAATACGTTGTAAATAATTTAATTTTATATACAAGTACCTACGTTTATATAATGAAAAAGATTTTTTCTAAAAGGAATTAAATATTATTAATATGGAGTTTTCAAGTGAAAGTCAAAGCACCTTGGTACTTTGAAATTAAGTTTTTGATTCCTAAATTAATAACAATTATTGTTTAGGTGTTGAGGAAAATTAAAAATCTAAAGTTTTGAAGTTTCAGCCAGCATATTTATCATTTTGGAATCAACACCTATTTTCTCTAGAGTAGGTATAGTTAAAATGGAAAAAATTAATTACCTACTTGCTGGCGTTTGTATAAGAGATTCAATAAGTTATGTAACTGGATAAGTTGAATTAAAGATGGAGCTTACAATTTTAACTATGAAATGAAAAACTTGCGAATACAAGGTTAGATTTGCTTTAATGTTTACATTTTAGTATTGAACTTAAGTTTGATCTGGTTTTAAGTCAATATTAAGTCAAATAGTTCAAAAATAAGGTCAAGTGGCTTAAAAATCAAGCAAGTAGTAAATCTTTAGTTTATATTACAGAAAAATAGCGTGCAATTTTCCACGAAAATGTTTTATTTTGTGATTATATGGTTATAAAAGCAATAAAGGCACTAGAAGTGATTGGTGTTGAACAAGGAACTAATCACCTACATAATCATTTCGGACTCCAAATCTGTACTACAAGCTATACTGAACAAACGTACCGACGACCCACTGATACAGATGATCCAAGCACAACTAATTACCAAGCTAGCTGGAGGTAAGCAAGTGGTCGGATGCTGAAGCCAAGCTAGCTGCAAGAGCCACGACCGAGGTAGAAACTACCACTATACCAAGCAAGAACGCCTTGACAGAGATCAGGAATCGGATCGAGGAGAAATGGAAAAGAAGTTGGAAAGATTCAATAGCAGTACATATGAACCTAAACAAGATCGACAAAGGACCTCTCTAAATAGACAGTCGCTAAGGACAGTTAATGTTGATGAGACTCAAAATAAATAAATAAATAAAAAGATCGACAAACTCCCTGGAATCTAGAAACGCACCAAAACTAGAAGTAACCAAGTACTTCTCACCAGTGGCCAGACTGGATATGGAACACACGAGAATCACTTTATCATACTATATAGAGGGAGGAGAACCACCAAGCTGTTACGATGAAACATTAACAGTCCAGGGGCCCTATTCTTGAACCCATTCGAGAATGAGAATCTCTCGTACAGTTGGTACGATTGACATTGATTGGAATTTTTTTTTGGTTCTCACCCTGACGAAAAATAATTAACCATTGGTAAACAAGTTGTCCGGCCAATAAAATTACAAAGTAAAGGGCGCGTTTTTTAGTTGGGCTTACGGATGGTTAACTCAATCCTATTTAAATGTTTTGTTCTATGCAGTTTTGATAGCTGCAGACAATATAAATCGGAATGCTGATAAAACCTACAGCATACGCGAATTCAATAAAAATGTATTCTTTGATTGATGATTTTATTTTATGGATTCTTACTTGAACTTTGGCATTAAGTGTAGAAATTCAACTTGGTGCACAGTTTATACTTTCGATAAAAGAGTTATCAATTCCGATACCCACTCCTTTTTTAATATAAAAATATTTATAAACTCTTTCTCCGGTAAATGGCAAAGGATCACTGCGTTCCAAATGACGAGGTACTTTTTCAGCATCCTAACGTGCAACAGTCAATTACTTCACAGGAACATATAACGCTACATTTCTTAGTTCATCTCTAATATTACGTCCGAAATTAAATCAAGAAAACACAGGCAAATAATAAATAAATAATAATAATAAAAAAATATAAAAAGCTAACAAAATTGCTATAGTTGCAACACTAGAAACACAAAATGAAAGTATTGTACACAGAAAAGTTTTGAGACGCTGTTCAATGTTTAGAAGCAACTGATTTATATGGAATACTTTTTGTTTGGATTAAGTACAGCTTTCTCTATACTAGCTTACCCTATAAAGATAATAAGAATTGTAAAAGTATGTATGTATTTGTAAATATTGAAAATGTCCGTCAAATTTAAAATTGTGTGAATTCTTTCTGTATTTGATTTTCTTCTAGTTCGTTAAAGAATAATTGACGGGATTTCAAATATGGAATCTCAATCATCAAATTGTTTATCTTTAAGAAATTCACAATTTTCGTTGAACTGCTTACCATTTTCTGTCAAAAATATAAAAGAAATGTATATTGTAGGTGATGAAGATTTTTCCAATTTTTATTTAGTTTCAATATTTACATTTGATTTGAATTTGACTTAACATATAAATTCAACTAAAATAAAGTTGCCTGGAAAATTAACTAAAGTACCCAAAATCAATCTCATTTTCTACCAAATCGGAGTATATACCTTTTGAAATATCCATTTTCATTGAAGGAAATCATTTTCTCGGCTGGATACAAAGGTTCATTATTATAAAAATGGAACAAGGCATTAAAATTTCTTTATTTTGAAACAGTATGATAATAATATTTCAAATTTAATTTCTTAATTGAAATATTTTTTCATAGCTGTTAAGTAAACTTATCTACAAACATTACAATTAAAAATTATATTACCAAAACAAGCTAATATTGATACTGATTGAAGTAGCGAAATGAATTATTTTCCTTGTATTATATAAAAAATATGTAAGGCAATATGCTTAATTTTCATTTTTAAATTAAACACAAAACACGAGTTTTTAATGAAAGAAGAAAAAAATGGCTTTATAACGGAAGTAAGAGAGAAATATCCTGATTTAACAAATTTATATTAAATTTAAAAGAAGAAAAAGTTTGATTTAGTATCCGCAGAACGGAAGAAAATGGAGAATATTATTATCATCGCGATGATTATTAAAAATATATTAAGTGCCCGCTGTGGGTGTTATTCACCGAAAAAGCACATAGCACTGGAGCTTTTAATACATCACAGTAAATATTAAACTAATTTTATGTGGCTATAACAACAACACCAACAAAAAGCAGCACTCATTTTTTATATTGACGAATATTGCCTGTAAAAAATATTAGTATAGCCACCATAATGTTTATGATCGCATGAATTTACTACACCACAAACCAATGAAAATCTCCAGCCACCATTCCATTGTATCGTCCGGATGGAGAGAGCGCATATAATATTTCCACAAATGATTAGTGCTTTTGTGCTTGGTGTAGACCAGTGATTTCCAACCTGTGGTTCTTCTACACCCTGGTAATCTGCAATTGATCTCAGTGTTTTAATTGTATACTTGCTCAGAAGTTATTGTAGAGCCAAACTTGGGGTTGAAACTTTCAAGCATTCAAATTCAGATACCTATTCAGAATTTTAAGTCACTAAAATAACATAATTACTATTAACAAGTAATAATTATAATTTTATGGTTATAAGAGTTAATTTTTTTTGTCTTTATAAGACCATTTGTGATTTTTGTTTGATAATTCTTTGTATATGTTACAGTTAAAGCGTAAATTGCAGTGAGTGTATACACTAACTAGTTGATGCATGTTTTTTTTTTTTTCGTTTTACTGGTCCCAGGATACTCCTTCCTTTTATCACTGCGACCAAGGGGATCTATTGTGATATGACCCTCTGTGTTTACTAGGGGAGCTCTAGGTTTTTAAAGAAAGCCAGCACCTGCCTAGAGGCTACCGTCTTCTGATGCATGTTTTGTTTACGTGAAAGTATACATTATTTCAAATGAAGCATACTGTATCTAGTCAATGTATTCATTAACTAGTGAGTGTATAAACCTACTGGTTTGCATTAGTGATAGTATTAGTTGAATGATTCTTTCTACAATTGCAATATTTTTTTGGTTTCCTTCTATACTCTTATTTAAAATACTGCATGTGCACTTACTAAAACCATGAAGTTTTACAGAAAACCAAACATCTTATCTGTGCGGTGTCAATAAGTGCACGTTTAATCTAATTTAGTCAAATAAATTACATCTAAATATTTTCGTTTTTTTTTCTTTCTTCTTGAATAATTTTTGGTTTTGCGTTTTGAGTTAATTAATAAATAAATTATAAAAATATCTATCACGTATGACATTAGATAATAAGCAAACCATTTAAATACTTAAACTAATCTACAGTAGAAGGTGTATGCAATAACTAGTGGAAGTATTCATAAATTTATTTGTATACAATTTCTCTGATTAGTTTAGTTACAGTATACTTTCGCTAGTGGATACATATATACACCGATTTAGTTGATACTTTAACTGTTTCATATAATTTTTTTAATCCATCAACATCAAATAACTACCTATCTACGAACAACTATTTACTTTTTTGATGCAATTATCTTCTTGGTATTAAGAATTATTTGTAAATACTGTTTATTATAAGATTAAATAGATTGTAAAGTTTAATTCAGTTATCTGATTATTAATATTGGATAGTACTAAAGTTTCATAAAGTCAAGTTGAACATTATTTTAAATTAATTTACCTGATGTTTTGATTTGTAATTGAAATTAATTGACTTGATTTGATAAATATTGATATTTAACTCGAGCTTTATTCAAAGCAAATTTAAGAAAAATAGCTTAAAAATCAAGTCAAGTAGGAAATCCTACGGTAAGTATTGCATTATATATTCTTCTGTATATTATCTTTTATATATTATGTTAACGTTTCTTTATGCAATTGTATCTTTTGAAAGTAAGTCCGATATATTATAAATTTGAGGACCAGTTATTATGGAAAGGTTAAAAACCTCTGGTTTAGTGGTCCCTTTTCGTCTTTTCTTTTAGAGCAGTGGATGCTCTGGGCCAAGGTGCAGATATCGACTAAAAAGCATGAGATCACCACAAAAAGTCACCGCTCGACCACTACTGCGACTTGGCCACCTCAATTGAGTGCTTATGGTCCGTTATATATTATTACCATTGATGTTTTACTGTTAACACGTACTCATATAACATTATGTCTCTATATAATTTTTTTTTATTTTTATGGATTTTGATTTATGACATTTGACTCGAGTGCTAAGAAGTTTCTCTTGGCCATAAAAAAAATATTCCGCACAAAAAAGAATATCAAATTTAAAAAAATGTGTATGTTAAAACCAGAAGGAATATTGTAAAAACATTCACATTTTAAACATACAAGAAGAAAACCTATTGAGGTAACAAATGTTATGAAAAAATTTACACTTGTTGAGAGGTCACTTGTGTTAAAGATGTTTTTTTTTTTAATTCAAATGGTGGCACATATATTTTCTCGGTTTTCGATAGTTCTTCGTTTTATGGAGACTTGAATGGTACACATAAACATTAACATTTTTCTCATGGAGGTGTAGCGAAATCATTCCTATACGACGGATTTGATTTGTAATCATTTACTAAAGGTTTTACCACGATTTTCTTAACACAAAAAATTCAGGAAATTTGTTTAATCTTTTGTCCCTAAGAAAATCTAGGATTAATTGGGAATCGAACTTAGCATCACTGACGTATGAGGCAGATTTATAAAAGATCTTACCACTATCAAACTATAGTACCTATGTGAAGAAACTAGATTTTTTTTCTATTTTTTTTTATAATTTAAACCTATAACATCTTTAAGTTTTTCCACTTTCTATAAGACATTTTCGATGTTTTTTAAGGATAATTGTAAACTATAATAATATCTTAAAATATCTTGGAAATTTATGATTTGCTTAAACTTCTTATAGAAAAATATTAGAACTGAGTTAAAAGCTCAAAACAACTACTCAAATATAATAATAATCATAAGAGTTTGACTCACAAAAAAAAAAAAAAGAAAACAAAAATATGGTGTTAATTTCTAACTTATAACTTAGTTCAAAGTGTTTTTAAAAACTGCTACAGACTTTAATCTACAAAAAAACAATAACAATAGGGAGCTTTTTTATGTAATTGTCCTTTAAAGTAAAATAGTTTTCTTAGGTACTTAGTTTACTAGTTTATATAAATATAGAAACGTTCAACGTTGTTATGAGGAATAAGAAGCTAAACATTTTTAGCATGTTGTTAGTTGATTTAAAAGCTTCATAAAACATGTAAGTATTGTATTGTTTGTTTACATGTTTTAACATGTAAGGAAATTATGGGGGTAGTTACTTTAGTCTAGAAGTTTGCAAAAATCGATTTCTTTTTCTTTCATATTTTCAAAGCTTAAACCTTTAAGAGTATGCCCTTAAGAGCATTTCTCAAAATTTAAATTATTTTCGGACTAAGAATCGCCGATTAAAACAATGTAAAGATTAAGTACCATCGTATGGCCACTGCGTGTAACTTTATCCGAAACTTTAAATGCGTTTTTCTCGAAACTAATTTTTTCGAGACGGTTACGATGATATCTCAAGTTAGCAATTTACTTTAAATTTTGCGTGAGCTTTTTCAATACATTACTCCATCCCAAAAATTAAAACTATAACAAAATTTCAATTATTATCTACTATTTTTTTTTTAATTTGAAGATGTAAAAAAACTGATGAAAAAATGTCCTTTTATTTAAGCCAGCCGCTATTCTGAGAATTTTTTTTACTTTTCCATAGTTTGGACAATTGCAGCATTTGTTTGGATTAAGAATTGATTTGAATTTTTGATTTCGGATAACTAGAAGGGTTGCAATCATGACAAATAGGAAGCGCCATTTTTTTGAAACCCTTCCACTTCATCAGTCTATAACTTTTAGAATTTTGAATTTTTTCCTTTGTTTTTCTTTTTATTCATTCTTCAAACATTAATAAATATTTAGTAAGATAATAGCTGGTAAAAATATAATTTGTCTCTTTATTGTACCTAAAAATAACTACAATTCATTCTTCTAGAATAGAATACCCTCTTAAAGCTTAAACTTCTCAAAAATCAAACTGTTGTTATGCTCTATCTTTTTTGTATGTATAGGTACTTTTAGGAAAATGTGGATTTTTTTTAAATTATAAATCAGAAAAACTGTAACAGTTTAAGTTTTTCGCAAATTTTCATAAAGTCAACCAATTATGATTGGGAAAAACCAAGATTCCTTATCTTCATAAAATATGATAGTAGCAAAAATATTAAAAAACGTTAACTTTGGTTAAATACATAAGGCTTACAAATTAGAGTGTGTAGGATAAAAAATAAATTTTCAATTTTAGTAAATATTCACAATTATATGTTAGCTTTTACAATTTATGTAGCATAACATTACTAGAAAAAATAACAAATCTATGAATAAATTTTACTGTAAACGTTATTAGGGGGCAGGTGAGCGATATATCGAAATAGAAATACAACTAGGGCATAAAATACCAAACAATATGACGTGCACTTCTTTCAATTTGAGTCAAATTTCAATAGCACACGCTTTTGACGACCCAGGTTGATATTTTGTTTGAACTCGAGAACGTATAACATAAAAATAACGAAATTGGAGTAAAAATAACCCTCGACAATGATGATGAAAAGAACTTGAATAAATAACGAATAGTCGAAAATTTGATTACTTAAACAAAAAAAAAAAGAAAAAAAGAAATAAGGTTCCAACTCCATTTATTGGGAATTTTCATGTTTAAACGAATTATTTCAAATTAAATAAAAGTCGATTTGGTTTTCACTACAAGAGAAAATGCAATGCTCAAATCCAAAATTGTTTGATGCAAAAATATGTTTAATACAATAGTAAGATTAGATCAAGTATAGGTATACATTTTGTACAACGAATTGAGCTGAATTTTTAAACTATTAAACGAAACATGACTAGTTTGACTTGATGTTAAGCTAATTTGAAGTCAAGTAGCTTGAAAATCTTTAGTAATCTTTAGCGATTGTACTTAAAAATAAAATTGCTGAACTACTTTGAAGAGACGTACGAAGCTTAACTAAAAAAAGGTTGAATTTAAATGAGCCGTTTTCTTTGGAAGTGGTGTAAGTCCATTTTAAAGTATGTGAAGATATCTTAGAATTTGTATGAAAATGTGTTTGAGTTGTATTTTGCGAATTTACATTGAAAAAATGATAAAAATTTAAATGCTTTTAAGGAAATGCTTATTATTATGATTATCATTAGCTAATTTTTGGTCAAAAACAAACTTAGACTACATCCAAAGAAAAGGACTCGAATAGAAGAATATTGCTTGTTACAATTTGCTTTAGGTCTTTAATTTTCATAGTCTTATTCATATTGACAAGTTCTTACATAGGAGGGTTTAACAAAATGTAAAATTTACTTAACTTTTGATAAAAATAAAGACAAACAAAATCTTATTAGATCAAAAAAGTTACAGTTAATAATAAAAATAAAATAAAATTCAACCTCGTAATCGTAATGAAATGGTTTGTTTTATTTGTAAAAAAAGTAGCGCCAAATTGAACCATCTGCAAACGTCGATGACACTATAATTTGATCCTTTTACTTTTTAACTTTGCACAAAAAGCGAACTTCATACAAGATATGAGACCGGCAAAGGTCCTTGACACACTTCTCGAGTTCTAAATTACATCCTTTTACCTTTCGAGAAAAAAATATATAACCCATTATAAACCCCTTTTGTTCACACAGCGTGTGTTTTTATATCAGCTTTTTTCGACAAAATTCTATCTTTTAGCACACGTCGTTCGCGTGCTCCACTCCATGTATGGGATGCTCGGTAAAAAATGAGATTAACACACATTCACTTACGAGATGAATCTTTTCGTGCTCTTTTCAACGTTGTCTACCTACCAACGGATACCTGCGTGTGCTGTAGGACACAAAACGCCTTAAACATATGTTCTAATCGAATGCACCAATTCACACTATCTGTCTGATTAATTTGATACGGATTTTTTTAAGTTTCACATTTCATCACCTTTCGTCATCCTTTTAAGTAAAGTATTGTTTTTGGCGTAAAAGAAAGGTGTTCATTCTATTCTTGTGGAAACATAGGTAAAAATAAAGTTTAAGGTGTATAAAAATATTCTTAAAAAAAAAACACAAAATTATCAATTTAAATCAACTAATTTTAAATCTTAAAAGTAAATTCATTTTCATTTGGCCATCTCGAATAATCAATAAATTTATGTAGTTCTATGCTTAACACGTGTGATTAAATAAGTTTATTACAATGATCAAAGAGGTAACTAGTTTTTTGTGAGGTTTGAACAAGACATTCAAACTGGACTCTAAGTTATCTTAAGTGAAACATTATTTATTTGATTGATAAGAAACCAAAAGCCGCTATTGTATGATTTAATTAAAAACGTTTTCAATTAAACTAATCAAAATTGACGACAAGGTATGTAAAATAGAAACAAATTGAATATTAACATAATCACAACTTGTATATTATTTTAAAATAAATCAAAAACAAACAAACATAACCTAAACCAAGTTATTTTTCTTTGTTCCAGAAATCTTTCTGTACAACAAGTGCCCCATAAGTTGGTTCTGTCAATGATGGTATATAATTGTTTGATTAGAGTAGTAGTAAAAGTACAATTAGAACTAAAAGAATAAAAAGTTTTCTTCGAAATTTAAAGGGTTTTATACAGTTAGAATTTTCAAAAAATCGATTTTTTAATGTACAGTAGTATTTAAGTACACATCCAAGAAATTTAAAGTCTGAACCGATCAGTCTCAAAAATTAACAAAAGCTTCATAAGTATATTTTTTAACAATTAACCGAAGTTTTTTTACACCGATAAATACTTTTCTTTTTATAAACATTTTAAGGTAAATATAACTATCAAAAAATTGATTTTTTTTCTTTTTAAGGAGCACACCTAGTGTGACAGCCTAAAAAAGGATATTTGGGAATTAAAAAAAATCTACTGTAGGTATCGATTATTTTAAAATTTTAAGGGTATATTGATTATTTAAGTATACATATTTACAGAATACACAGTAAAATTTAAAATTTTTTTTTAAATATTTTTCAAGTTACACGTCATCTCTGAGGGCGCAAAAAAAGGTCCTCTACTGCTGCAGTGATTCCGGCCTTCTCCGTATATGAAACCTAAAAAAAAACTTTTCATTAAGCTAGGAGATATTATCCGCACAATTGTCCTACGGTCGAAAAAAAAATAACAAAAATTGACAAAATGGCGGCGTTTAAAATAATTGAATTTTATCCAAAATTGTGATCGTTTTTGCCCTTCCAAAATCTGATTTTTGATCAGATCAAAAAACTGGTAGGTCATTGTATGAGAACTATATACAAAATATGCAGCAAACATTTGATATTGATCGGAACATTTGTCTTTGAGTAATCATGGCAGCAAATTCAAAAAATCCTGTTTCGAGGAAATCGCGTTTAAAGATAAAATGATCGTATTCACATAAATGGATTAAAATCATACTTATAGCATATGCTATTCCAGGCCCATTTAATTCACGTAATTCACCTTCCTCTTCTAGGTAATTTCTTTTTGACAAATTTTGTACACCACTAAATTGCTAATTACATTAAAAACTGAGACAAACTGTAAAATCCAATATCCATGAGATGGGTCAACCACAACAACAATCACAACTTTTTAAATGGCTGTAACTCAAAAACTTTTTGGGATATCGAATTAAAATTTTAGTATGTTATTTTTAAAGGTATAACCTACCGAAATATGAAAAAAAAAGAAAAAACGATTTTTTTTAAATTTCTCACTAGGTGTGCTGAGGGGCACACCTAGAAGCCGCCGTTTTTTAAACAATGTTATTTTACTTATTCCTTTGATTAATTACAAGATTATACATTTGTATAACGAAATCCATTTGGGTTTTTCATTTAAATAATCCAGTCCAGATATATCGTGGTCATTGCAATTTGCCTTTTATTAGATGAACTTTTGGAGATCTAGCTCTAGCAGCTTTCAAAATAATTATTTTTACAAACCCAAAAATGTTAAAATACAATTTAAAGTTACCATAATATGTGTACAAATTTTTATATTAATAAATTCAAAAGTCTTTCGAGGGCGCATATAGCCTAGTAGCTGAGCGCTTATAAATTCAAAAAAAGGCGTCTCAGGAAAAATTCTTGAAAAATTTGTTTTTTGGGTGCTTTTGAATAGATATGACCCTTTAAAAAGAAAATTTTTATTAAAGTCTGCTTAAGATCAAGACCAAGAATGATTAGGAATGTATTCCTTGATTTTCAAACTAATTGACTTTAATTTGGTTTAAAATCTATCTAAATACTGACTCCGTAAACTATTTCGTTAACTATTCAAAATTTCAGTTATAATTCTTTTCAAAATATGCCCAGCTAAGAACAATATTTTATTTTTATAGAACCTAAGGCCGCTCAAGATAATCAGAGATGATTATTCAATACTTAATTTGATTTTCAAGGTACCTACGTAACTTAAATTTGTTAAATTTAGTTTCAAAACCAAATCAAGTGTATAAGTGAAATATTAACATTTGAATCTCAAGCCAAAGATTGACTTCGAAAATTGTTTCACTTACATTTCAAGTAAAATTGACTTCGAAAAACGTCCAATTCGTTGACTTGACAAATATATACGAATTATAATAAATTAGCATTTGTAATATGGCAAATTTTAGTACCTAAGATTATCGTTTCAAACTGAAATACTTTTTAAGTACTTATTAAAAAAATAAGCGGCAATAAGATTCTCTAATTTTTGAAATTTCATATTTATATGAAATCTACAATAAATTTCTTTTATCTAATAATGATTGAAAATACTAAGAAAATACTTTAGGAAAGAATAGAATATAATATTCTTGGTTTTTATTATACGAAATTATACAATTGAAACTTGAAACCAAAATGAGTTTTAAGAAGATTTTTTAAACTTTGACGTTATAGAAATTATCCTCAATTGTAAAGAATTAAATTCTAAATATAAAAACATATTGATTGATAATTGATCTCCCTTTTGCGTAAAAACATGGTTCTTATTAATAAAACAGGAATTTAACATCATAATTCCTTTTAATTATCAAATTCATAGAAATATCAATATAACAACAAGAATAATATTTGTTCAAAAGGATGTAAAAAATTTTGTTGTAGCCGTTATATTAGAAACATTTGTGTTAAGCTTTACAAGTTTTGTTAATTCTTTTATTAGAGGTACAATTACACAATTAATACCTATCACATAAAACTCTCATTTATTCTTCTGTTATTAAAAAAAAATGTAGATGCAAGTCAATGAAGTCAATATTTTTAACTGACATTTTTTTAATGAAACGATATCGAATTCAATTACACTGAAACATGACACTTTCGTATAGAAAAAAAAACGTAGAATTCCAAAATGAAACAAAGTTTAAAATCAATTCACTTTTACAAATATACGGGTAACAAAAAATGACAATTAACGAGGAACTTTTAAAATCCCAATACAAAAGAAGTTTTTTTAAATCAGAAAATAACGATATTAATTTTAAGTTGATTTCTTTAGACATTAAAACAAAGTTACAAAGTTGAAACACACTTTGTTGCGTTTGAACTTTGATTTTATTCTTTCTATGATTCCTTTTTTTTCGATTTATAAAATAAAAAAAATTATAAATCATACTTGGGAAATTGTTCCATTTTAAAAAGCTCACGTTTAAATAAATATTATATTTTGTTTTTAAAAAAAATTATACTTATAATAGAGATGTTATAAGTCAGCGCTTTGGGAACCAGAGTAAATTATCCCAAATGGGATAAAAAAGAAATATTTTAAGAAAAGTTTTTGCCATGGCTATTTTATATTAAATGTGTTAGTATGGCCGAATACTGTATTCAAATTGTTCTTACACCATTGAGCCCAAATTTTGAAGTTATTGTAATAAACATGAAGCAAGATTATTTCTCCAAAATCTGAAGGGGGAAAGTTTCCAAATATTTTTTTTTCTTTTTTCTGTCGATGTTTTCGACTGTATAAGCACAGAAAATTTCTGTTGGTCAATTTTTATCTTAGATCTAAGATCTTAAGTCTAGAATTCAACGAGGATCAGTACCACTTGACGCTTGAACCGGAGAGAGCAATTGCTCTAAACAATAGGTGTTAATTTTTGTTGGCTCCAATATGGGAATTTTTTCCTGTAAATTTATTCTATAAATAAGGTTTCATTTAAATTTTGATTGATTGTCTCCTTTTCAAAATGAGGGGGTAATATCTACATACCCAAAAATATTTTGGAGTAATGATAAAAAAAAGTTTCCCCACAGCTGCTATAAGTAAATAACATTTTTAAAAAAAATGTCCTTTTGAAATTAAAAAAAACAGTTTAAATTATGATTCAGATATAACTACATATTTTTACTTTCTTTTACTATTATATGGTATTATAAAAAAAGTATTGTAATTGGGTCGAATTTTCGAATTCGAGCTTTGGAGGAAATATATATTTTGAGAAATCTAAGTCCAAAAAGTGGTTTTCAGAAACATCTCTGTGTGCGACAGCCATATCGTATCGAAAGCTTTATCCAAATTTTAGCCAACTTGGAATGCCTTCATATTATATCTAGTTGTGTCGCAAAGCTTTTCTTGTTCTTGAAGTTATTAAAATTTATTCGAAAACGGCTCTAACAATTTTCTTTAAACTTACTTTATATCTTAGACTTATTGTTTTCTACAACTTTTATCTGAAACTTTTTCCTGGGAAAATTCAAATAAGGACAGTTCTGGAGTCAAAAGTGGGAATTCGAGTATATATAGTACATTTAGGCTGTATAGTGTATACATATTACGATCTTTTACTGCTATATAGTAAAGGAAGCATTCTAATTGGGTCAAATTTTCTATTTCGAGCTTTCACCCGAAATAAACGTTTTGAGGTCGCCTAAATCCAAAAAAGTGGTTGTAAGAAACATTTCTCTGTGTATGTCTATGTGTCTGTGTGTGACAGCAATATCGTATCGAAAGCTTTATCCGAATTTTACTAAATTTGGAATTTAGCCTGTATATTTTATCAAGCTGAGCCTCGAAGCTTTTAGTTGAAATCGTTTGGCTGAAAGTCCATCTTTATTCGGTAGTTTTATGAGCTTTTTCACTTTTTTTCAAAATGGCTAGTTTTTAAAATCATTAATGCCTACAACTTTTATTTGAAACTTTTTCCTGGGAAAATTCAAATAAAGACAGTTATGGGGTTAAGGGTGGGATTTCTTTTAAACATATGGGCTGTAAACATCAAGTTCTGTTTATAAAGATATATAAATATTTTTGAATTGACAATTTTTTAATGCAATTGTGGGTTTCATTTATGTTCTTTTAACCAATTAAATTTAATAGCCATTTTTATTTGAGAAAGTAAAAGAAAGTACTGTGACGCCGCGCATCAGATATTTTTTAAAACTTTGCTTACAGTTTATATAACGACTTTGTACCTATATGATTATTGTACCTATGTTACATTTAAAAAATTTAGTAGCCAAAAAAATCACAGCATGATCATTATTTAATTATTTATGTAGGAATATTTTTTATACCATAAAAAAATAAAATAAAATCGTTAATACTTAAAGTAAAAGCTTTTGAGATTGTTACATATTATTATATTCTCTCAAATCTATTTACTTTTTAAAATTCAAGTGATTTTTTTGTCCAAATCAATGCAATTATCAGTCAGTAAAAGGTAATCGTCTATAAAAAAACATTCAAGAGGCGGTTAAACGCAATTCACAAACTTGCATTAAATATGCCTTTTTCATCATACCATTTGAACAATTTAGATTATTTATAAGTAATTTTTTTTGCGAAATTTAGGGGACATTTCACATCACTGCACAATCGGACCATTGAAACGCAAACGGCTTGACATACAACGTATTGTGACACAATTGTCATAACGAAAATAATCTATTTGTCCCCAAAAATTATTTTTAAAATGTATTTAACGAGGAAACCATGCGAAATAAGTGTTACAAAAAATCGATTCCAGTCGATGGCATATAATTAAGTTGCAACATTTTTGCATATTTCGAGCCTCTTTATTAAACTTCCGGGGCTGGCAAAGAAATCGATTTCATTGTAATAAAGAATTTCTTAGTGATTGACTGATTGACACCTGAACAGCTTGAGGTCCTTGTTAGCTATTATTATTAAAAATAGTTTAAGCGTTACGTTGAAATTGTTTTCAAATCTAATATTATATACAACTGTTGTAAATTTTTCGAAAAAAAAATCTAACGAAGTTAAAGGTGTTCCCAACAAAGTTTTACTTTTTTCACGTATTTTAATGAAAAGATTTAAATATTTCAACGGACATTTTTGTACAATAGATTTAAATATATATCTACTCAAATTTTGAAATTCGTTGAGGCGTATTATCTTTGACTTCATCTAAATTCTTAGTTTTGATTTTTTATGTGAGAAATAACGAATATTTTTGCATATAAATAAAAATGTAGATCCCAACGATTAAGCGAATTTGTAAATGAAATGTTTCTGATACTCGAAAATAAAAATTGAGAGTTAGATTAAGAATTAAGATATCTTTGGAATGTATTTTATCTATGTTTTAACAAAACTTTGGTAAATCTTAGTAAGTATTTGAGAAGAGAATGTTCTAGATCTAGTTTATTTGTAAAAATAAGCTCATTAGGTACTGATTTTTTTTAATTTAAACTTATAATATAACCAAAGGATTCATTATAAATTAAGTCTTAAATAAGAAATAAAAATTTCTGAAATTTACACACAGTCAAGTGTTTTTTTATTGGTAATACTAAGATACTAACAAACCCACCCCTCCTTTTCTTGAGACAGACTTTATCTTCTTAATATATTTTATTTTACAATAATTTTATATATCGATGATGATTAAGATTCCCAACCTATACCAATTTACTATACCAATTTTTGTGTTTTTTCCCAACTCGCTATGTCCACTTAGGTATATGATAACAATAATTTTGTTTTTATAAATTTTGACAAATTTTTACGAATATTTAAATCGCTTGAACTACTTTTGAACAAAACTAACATTTTTCAGGTGACAAATAAAATTATTATCTAATATTTATCATATTATCGAATTATTATCCTTTTCAAATAAAAAATGTATATCAATGATTTTTTCTTATTAAGGATATCCAATTGTAAATGGGAATCCACAAGGATAACATTTTAAGGCCAAAAACCGTGAACGTACCAACGTTAGTTTAGTTTTTAGCCAAAACATTTTTTCCGTCAGATTTCCTTCAAGATTTCGTTTTCCAAGCAATATCCTTGATGAAGAAAGTTTATAGAACATGAGTGTCAACTTTTTGGTAAAGTTTCTTTTAATACGAAAGAATTACAACTTTATATATTTTATGATGATTCCATTCAAGGCTTTTTCTTTAAAAAAATCACTTAATATGGAGCCTATATTTTTTCTTCACATTTCATTTAAAATGTAAATTATTCGCTTTGATTTTTATTATTTTAATATAAACCCTATGTACTGAACTCTTATTGAATTAAAAATGTTGTAATGTTTAAGGAAAATGCATACTGTTAATAACGTCACATTGTTATTTATACTGAAATTCCAAATAATTAATTGTTAATATTGTTCTTAGATTATAATTCCAAATTATATAAGATAAATTGAAATTTCATGATTGATTCAGGGTGTTTGTAAGAAATAAAACAACAAGTTTAATAAATAAAAGTTTTTTATTTAATTTTATGTATTAATATGCATCCTTTTTTAGTATTTCAATATCAGAATAAAAAGTGAAAAACATTACTATAAAACGATAACAAGTTTTGTATAAGCAACCCATAGTGCTGATACGTTGTGCTGGTTGCATAGAACAAGCTTTTAGAAACGTTTAAATAGTTTAAAACTCGTAAAATTTATCATTGTTTATTGAGGTACCTAATATTAGACATTCATCAAAACCTTGAGGAAATTAAATGAACATAAATCGTGTGGCTATCCCACGTATCTTTAACATATGATAATGAATTAATATCATAACTAGATTCAAATAACTAAATATTCACCTTAGGCTGTATATGATTGTCGTTGTGTTTGGAAAATTTAACTTAATAAAAATGAAATTTGACTTGAATAAATGGTTAAATATTATTAATAAATTGACGATCGATAAATCAAATTGTAAATTTGTATCCGTCAAAATTTAATATTAAAACTTTTCTTCAAATCGTTTCTTGAAATTCACACTTATTTGATAAGTAGATAGACTTCGACGATAGTTTAGAAATAATACTTTAAATAGAAGTTTTAACAAAGTTTTCATAAGTTCTTTTATAGCGCAGTGTAGAAGCCGGCAACAAAAATAGTAGGTGTTAAATACGATCCAATTTCCTGTCGATTGGAGTATATTTGGAGTCTGAGAAATTTCTGAAAAAAGACCAAAAGGGAGCATTTTTCGAACTTTTACGCCGAATATCTCATAAACTATAGCTTATACATCAAACAATTTGAAGTCATTGGAATCGGCGTGAATTACTTTATTGATTGGCACCAAGAAAGGGGGCGGAATAGCTTAAGGCGAAGATTTTAATATTCCAATTTTTGAAATTTTTTAGAATCCTCGATCTCAATATTCATACTCTTTGAAAAAAGGTAAATGTTTTGTCGACTTTCTCGATTAAGCTCCGAATATAGATGGAGAATGGTGAGAGCGAAAAAATTAAGGCATTTTTTCATAATCTATGCCTTTTCGAGATATTATTAATATTCGATCCCTATTAAAACCCTTGTATCATAGTAAAAATATTTAATTAAAATATAAATAAAAAGAGTTATACATTGAAAATGACAAAAAATCGATAGAAAAAATTATAGAGAACAAAATGCAAAAAAAAATTTTGAAATCGCTCCATAAATAACGCCAAAAACGGGCTTTAAAGTTTAACGAATTTCGCGTCCTGTTAACGAAGTCAACATTTTTTAAAATTTTTACCTGGTAAAATAAGATACTTATCGCGCCATCTATCCGCAAATCGTTGAACTATTAATTGACTGGCATTTTAGTTCAATGTATTGTGGATAGATGGCGCGATAAGTATCTTATTTTAACAGGTAAAAATTTTAAAAAATGTTGACTTCGTTAACAGGACGCGAAATTCGTTAAACTTTAAAGCCCGTTTTTGGCGTTATTTATGGAGCGATTTCAAAATTTTTTTTTGCATTTTGTTCTCTATAACTTTTTCTATCGATTTTTTGCCATTTTCAATGTATAACTCTTCTAATTCATGTTTTAATAAAATATTTATAACCATGTATAGGTTTCTAAGCCTGTAGATTTAAGATTTTGTCTGATTTATTCCCACAAATACTCATTTTTATGTTCTTTATTATCAATTTAAAACATTTAGCAGTAAAATAGTTATTTATTTTAATACATTATTCAAATAGTACAAAACATTGTTTAAAGCTTTCATCGATTACAAAAATAGTTAGTTATTAGACGCCAGATATTCTTTGTATTTCTGTTCTTGTTGAATTTGAAGCTTCTGCAACTTTTTTATCAGACCCTTACTCAACTCTTTGCCATCTTTATCATGAGTTGGTAAACCAGAATCGTCAAACAACGAATATTTATCAGATTCTTTTTTAAACATTTCCGATGGAGGAATCTTTCTCTGGACATCTTTTAAAGCCTGCGCCGCCGCTAATTCAGCTTTTTTTCTTTCCTTTTCGGCCGCTTTTTCAAGCTCTTGTTGTTTCTTTGCCTCGCGTTCTTTAAGAAGCACATTTCTATCAACAAGTTTCACAGCACTTGGTTCACCTGAAAATCGATAAATTAAAATAATGACTATTATTTTTATGATTTAATATAATAATTAAACCTTCTCGGTCTTCTAATCGCACTCCTACGTTTGGTAGTATATCATCTCGTAGTTTGTCACATTCAGTTAATATTTTGGAGGCTTTCAATTCTCTGGCATGTGTACGAATTACATCTCGGAATTCAGATAAAATTGTTAAATATGGGATTATAATATTTTCAGTCTAAGAAAGTAACAACGTTATTAGTTAAATATAAAATTAACAATGATTTATCTGTTACATTAGAGCTATGGAAATCAGTAGAAATGGGAAATCCAATATTTGTGGGTGTTTCAATAGCACCGAATATTTGTAAAATTTTTGTTACATAAAACGCAATATCGAGTAGTAAAAGTAATGCGGGCGGTTTTCTTTGTTTTAGATAAATATTTGTGATGGATACAAGTTCTCTGAGAGCATCCAAAGCACTTCGAGTATCAATATTGTCTGTAAAAAAATATTTAAAATTATATATCTTATATTTTATTATACAATAAGTTTAATTTTGTACCACAAAGAGCTGCATGAACATTCATTTTTGCCTCGGTGAACTTTGCTCGTAGATCCAGTTCTGGTTTTTCCCATTTATTGAAAGTGTTTAAATCAGTTTGTCCACTTATAGTTCGAGTAAATGTTTTGATAGTCAAAAAGAATTCCTAAAATAATTCTTTTATGATTAAGAGAAAATTGTTGTATTAAATGTTATATACATTTATAACACGTTCATATTGAATCGCTATATCCATTGTATTATCACTGTAGTCCAAAGTATCTTTCCACGAATGTAATAAGAACGCTAAACGTAATTGTCTTGCTGTATGCTTTTGCAATGCATCTTGAATACTGACGAAATTTTTCAAAGATTTCGACATTTTACATCCTGCAATGGTTAAATGGCCCGAGTGTAAAAAGTACTTCACCCAATCAGAACTTTGAAAATACGCCTGTGAATAAATCAAAAAAATGAGTATGAGCAATTGGTAGTTGTGTTATTTTTAATACATACTTCGCTTTGAGCTATTTCATTGTCGTGATGTGGAAATTTCAAGTCTACACCGCCGGTGTGGATGTCTAATTTCGGACCGCAAATTGCCGAAGCCATCGCTGAACATTCTATATGCCATCCGGGACGACCCAAGCCCCATGGTGATTCCCAAGCTGGTTCTCCGCCTTTACTTCGCTTCCACAATGCAAAATCAGTGGCTGAACGTTTTTCACTGATTTGATCATTTGATGTCAGTTCCCCTAAAAAATATAAAGCCTATTTTCAAGATATTTTTGAAGTGAAACTTTTATATAGACGGGGTTTTGGGAATTTTTCTGTCACGAAAAAGTGTCACGGTCGCGTGGAGGGGTAGACGATATATCGCGTGGTGAGAAGCGGCGGGGGGCGAGAAAATCTGGCGGCGTCAGAGAGAGGGCAACGGCTGTATTAGATGGCTATACTCATGAGGCGGACAGTTTTATCAAGAAGGCGGTTCTTCTGAATTTTAGTTAGACGCTTCAAACATAGATGACAGCGCAATATTCAAATTTTTGGTACCAATTATATTGATAAGATTATATTTCTGCTGGTGTCTCTATGAACAACGCGTCGTACTAATAGCCCAAAGGAAACTTGATTTCAGCACGTGGCTAGGATTCGTTTGGGTTCAAAAAAGTAAAGGGCAAATAGTTATTAAACAGCATTAAAATTTAATTTACAGCTACATAACGTTATTTCTTTTTAAATATGAACAACATATTAATATTATTATACATATTAATAACATAAAATATGTTTAAATAAAAAATACATCTAATAAAATGTACCTACCCTAATCAAATCATAATTTACGAAAATCTGCGTAAATCTTGTAAACCTGCGAAAAATCGAAATGTGTGCTGGGACACATAGTAGAAGTGAAACTTCAACGGACAAGTGAAAAAACAAATCGTAACAAAATTTTAACTGAAAGTTTTACGGGCAGGTTTTCAAAATGGACAAGCACAATAACAATCTGCTGATCCAATTTTGATAGTTTAGGACAAGTGGAAAAACGAATCGCAACAAAATGTACAAATGGACAATAATGTAGTTGCCCAATTTGAAAACCTTCCCGTAAAACTTCAAGTTAAAATTTTGTTGCGATTTGTTTTTCCACTTGTCCGTTGAAGTTTCACTTCTACTATGTGTCTCAGCATACATTTCGATTTTTCTTTTATATAAATAAGAGACCATCTATTCTATCTATCAATCTAATTTTCACCTAGAAATGAGACCAAGCTAGATCAAATTTTCATCTTGTAAAAACCTCTCAATAGAAAATGTCATCAAATTTTATTAGTTTCTATACTAAGTATACTAGTTATGTATATAAGTATGATTAATAATTAGTAATTATTTAATAATTAGTAATTATTAAGTATATTAGTCAAAACGAATGTTTCATACCTTCTCCTTCCTGTAAACTGTTAGAATCCCCATACGCCTCTGGCACTAATTTAGCATAATGATGAATATCTTGACCATCAAATTTTCCAACATCGAAATAAACCGAGCCATTAGCTTCATACGCAAAACCATTATCAATGATTTTTTGAATATAATCAACAATTTCCGGAACATATTCACTAACTCTGGTCAAAACCGACGGTCTTAAAATCTATAAAAAAATAATGAAAATCACAACTCAATTCAAATAAATATTTAAAAAATTACATTTAAAGAATCCATATCTTTATGAAATTCTCTTTCCCAGTGACGAGGTAAGCCAACAAAAATGGAATTATCTTTCACAGATGCTCCGTGTTCTTTATCTAACCATTCTGATATCGGGTCTTTTGCCTCGCTTAAAAGCTTCTTTTGAGCTTCCGTAATTAAATTATCATCACCACTTTTGACTGATGATTCTAACTCTTTTATGCACTCATTTAAACTAAAAAAAAAATTATTTTAATTACAAAACTGTTACGTAACTAGACGAGTTACGATAGCTGGCTTACCGATTTAAAGCCTGATCCATCATTGCTTTCTTATCTGGATCCGTAGTTTTCTTGGTGACCGCAGAAAAATGTTGTAGAGCCTAAAATAATAACATTCACTTAACGTTCAATAATACCACAATTTGTATACCTCTTGAGTTTCTTTCAAAAATGTTTCCAATTTTGCAGGCTTCGATTTATAGCTTTCAAACAAATACTGCTGACGAGCTCTTTTAATAATTTTATCATCGATATCGGTGATGTTCATCACATAGAATATGTCATAGCCAAAATATTCGGATAAGACTCTTCGTAGAATATCGAATGAGATATACGATCTTTAATTGAACAGAAAATAATAAGAAATTATAAGTGTTACTTAAAGGATATTAAGTGTTACCGTGCATGTCCCATATGCGATGCATCGTAAACTGTAGGTCCACAACTGTACCACACAACTTGATTTCCATTTTGAGGAATAAATTCTTCTTTCTGACGAGTCAAACTGTTAAAAAGTTTTAAGACAGGAATTTGAGGCTTCGAAGGAGATTTCCAAGTCGGTTGTGTTCGTTTTGACATTATATTATCAAATTATATGCCGGCGTTTCCTTAATAATATTGTTATTTTTAAATAAATTTTAAAAGTACTTAAGAGTGTGTTCTAATTTAGGAATAACAAGGAAACGAATGCTTGTATATTATTCGTAATTACAATATTCTGGACAAACTTTTACACGTCACGTATAATACGAAATTAACCTAACTTCAAATCTATGACAGTCGTGGAATATGTTAAGTCTAGTTTAGTCTTATAGTCTTATGGTAATGTGCATTAAGGTTTAGTATTGCGTCACATTGGGAAGCATGTGGCAGCGGTGGCGACATGCTTTAGCACGCAACCAATGTTGGTTACATGTATGTACTGTATGCATAACTATATGCATTGATAAGCAGGCTCATGCAGTTTTTATTAAATTTTTAAATAGTTTTCAAACGAATATTCATAAATATTTAATATAAAGAGGTTCGGGGAGTTTTCAGCCCCAAGAAAAAAAAAAAAAAACAAATATTTAAAAATCTTGATTATTTTCTAACACATTTTTATAATAGTGATTTTCTACTACTCTTTCGATTTTTAACTGTTTGTTTTTTTTTCTGATAGTCTAATATACATCTGCTAGTGTGCAAATCATCAAAATAATATTTTACTGAGAATATTAATATAAAAAAAAATGTTAGAAAATAGTGTTGAAAAATAAAAAAAATAAGTGTTCCACACCTCTATAGGAACACACCTAACAAATATATTGTTTCACGTTTTATGTAAGTAAGTATGTAATTGGTATCCTGGTTATAAATAATTTTAAAAATCACCTTGAATGCAAGCCCCTTTGTAAAATTTAGGGAAAGCAACACTGCTTGCCATGTATAAGCATTAGCTATACATAGCATAGCGTATTGCTATTAGCTGATCTGGTAGGGCAGCCATCAATATAAAAAACAACCCTTATTATTTCAGGTCTTGTTAATTTGTGTTTATAAACTAAAGAAAAAGTTAAAAACGAGTTTTCAAATGGGTTTTCTTTCAAACGTTATACTATGCGTAACATAATTTTCATTCCTTTAAGGGTTTATTAGAGTCTAAAGTTTGAAAAATCAAATCTTCTTTTCTTTCATATTCTCAAAGCTTAAATCTTTGAGAATATGTTCTTAAGAGGAGTTTTTAAGGTTTTAATTATTTTTGGAGCAGGGATCGCCTATTAAAAATGTAATTATTAACTACCATTGTATGGCCACTGCACGTAACTTTACCTGAAACTTTAAACGGACTCTCTTAAATCGAAATAGTGACTTTCGACTACAAATAGTGACTATTCACTATTTTGTAGTAAAAAGTATACCACCAAATTAAAAAAAGTGATATACTTTTCACTACAAAATAGTAAATAGTCACTATTTCGATTTAAGAGAGGAGTTTTTTTGAAATTACTCTTTTCGATACGATTGACATGATATCTCAAGTTCTAATGAGCCGATTGACTTATCGTATAGACTTTCTTAACACTATCAAAATTGTCTTCACGTAGAGGTTTTTAGATTTTTTTTTACTATTTTTAAAAAATTCCTCAAATTGAAAAATGTAGGAAATAAAATAACCTTTTTTTTTTTTTTTTTCAAAAAAACGCTATTTTGTGATTTTTTTTTCAAAAATTTCGGCTACCTCCAAATAATATTTTATGTCCTTGTTTAGTAAAAATCAACCTTAATTTTATATTTGGTATCGCCAGGAGGATTGACATCTCTTCAACCAGGAGGCAACTTTTTTTTTTGAGTCCCACTTTGTCGGCCTCAAACGACTTTAATTTTATTCTTTTTTTCAACTTTTATACATTTTTATACTTTTTCAACACCAATAAAACACTGATAAAAATGGATAGCTAAAAATGTTTACTGTCTTTTTTATTACTCCCGTAAAATCACCTCAAAATCGAGCCTCCTGACTAGAATACCCCCTTAATTGAAAGAACGACAAAAAACCTTTGGTCATATTGATTTTTTTCAATAAATATTTTTAAATCCAAATAATCAACTCATTCAACTTATTTACAGTTAGAAGTATAGATAATTAAAATTTAATTTTTTCAGTAATTAAGTTTAATAAATTATAATTAAATTATATAGATCAACAAAATAAGAATTGTTTTTGAAGTTTACGTTACGAATTAAGTTGACTTTTACTCTGGTTATATAATATAATAAATATGATAAATGGAAAATTAAAGTTTAACAATGAACGAACAAGGACCAACATTTTTTAGCAATCAATGCTAAATCAAAATCGTGTACTACTTTTTAGCTATATTAAACTATTTTAATGTTCTCCTGATGTCAAAAATAACGAAAAGAAATTATTAAAAGAGCGTTGCTTCGTATTGATAAAATTTTGGCAAAAGCTTTAAAATCAGACGCAAAAAATCTGCTTTGATAACGAATTTAGGGATCAATGTGCTACCCTCAAAATATTTCAACCTGATAATAAAGTCTTCTCCATTCCTGTCCACATATTATAATATAAGTTTCATCAAAATGTGAGCTTATGAAAATGTTCTTTAAATCTAACATTCAAGCAAGAAAGCTTCGATGTATGCAACAAGCTAAAAGCTCGATAGAAGCTGTTGAACAATTCATAGTTGTGATATGAAATTAGAATGCAAGGTTTGAAAACAGACGAGAAACCTTCAAATTTTGTTTTAAAACTTTATTTTAAAATTAAATTTCTTACAAAATGTATTTAGTAAAACTCGATTTATGAATGACGGTGCAATTATTTAAATAATTATGGATAGGAAACAATTTTATTACTCCAAACTGAGTACAGCGTACGATCACTCAAAGTTTGAACTTTTCGAGCAGTGTTCAAAAGGAGCTCATGGTGTTCATCGTTTATAGTTCGGAATTTCTCAATCTAAAATTAATATAAAACTCAAAAATACTTTCTTCAATTCTTAGGTATAAACATTATAGCGCACCTCTGTTGTAGTTATAGAAAGTTGACTTTTTGAAACAATCCAAATAACAATTTCTGGGTATGGTGAAACTGTTAATGATCCCGGATATGTGAAATATTCCTGGACAGCTGGCATTATTTTTCGCAGTGAAAATGGACTGATTTCAACGGCAGTGTTGGGTTGTAAGACTCCACCCATATAATCAGTTATAAGTTTAAAGTTAGAACTATCAGCCGACGACTAATAAAAAAACAGAAAATTGTTTCAAAAGAACTAGTTAAGATTTTAATTATATTACGTACAATTGTATACCCAACGACTACAATGCTATTGGGAGTCGCAAGAAGTTCCTCTTTAGTTAATCCAGGTAGTACATGCACAACATGCATTTCCATTGAATATTGTTTGTTTTGCAATAAATGTTCACTGCCACAGCAATTTTCGGAACCCCAATGAAAGTGTAAGCTATCAAAAACATATCGTCCAGGTAAAGCTCCTCCAGATATTGTTGGAACTCTTCCAGTCGGCCAATCTGCTTTGAATTCAACTGAAACACAAACAAAGTTCATATAAATAATGAAATATTTAGTAGGTAAAGGGCAAAAATATTTAAACGTACGCGTATGTCCTCCATTAACCAATCGTGCGCTTGTCGGAACGCCATTGTAATTAGAAAATATTAAGTTTGGAATTCTTTTTGGCATTGTATTATTTCCTTCGATTAGATTGATTGGTGACTGGTGATTTCCAAATTGTTTCGATGCCGGATAATACAAAGTTGAATTCACGATCCCTAAAAATATTAGGTAGTTGTATCTGAGTATTTTAAAATATCTATAATATTTTCAATCAATTCGAATACTTACAGCAACCAAATACTTGAAATGGAAAACATATTGTAAGTAAAATTATCAAGAAACAATTCACTTCCATTTTGCCCATTTTGCCCATTTATACTTATTCTTTAGACTGTTTTTAAGTAAAGCGTTTTTAGTAGATAGTGAAGTAATATAAACTTGTATTACATATTCTTTGGCTTAGTATGGTATAGTGTTTTGGTGATAGAATGTGAATATTTATACCTATGAGAAAGTGTAATTATAGCTTAGACAAGGACTATGTCATATATGTTTCTAATTCGACGAAAACACAAATTTTAATTGATAAGAAATAATACAGTAAAACCGTGCTTGATTAAATTGGTTGTAGTACCTATAACAGTTTATTTAATAAAAAATGCTTCCAAAAATGTGTAAAAAGGATTTCTGATATAACTAAAAACTTCTTAATATGGGTAATATAAAACAATACATCGCTTTAGCAACGGTTATTAAACAATTTATGTAGTTAAGTTTTGATTTAATGATGTATAAAAGTTTTTGCTACAACCAACCACTGACTAAACTAAAATTATAGTTACTTTAAGAACCAATTTGTTAATTTTATAAATGCCTTTAATACAACAATTATATTTAATTATAAACTTTGAAAATTTAATAGGTACTCAATCGATAGCTGTAACATTTGCCTTCTTGAAATGCCATCTCGGTCTTGGTATTTTTGAAAGAATTTTTTTTTTTTTTTGGATATCTCATCACATAAGCAATCATATCTATAGACTTTGTAAATCTATATCTAGGTACTGATATTTACATTCGTTCAACAAAGCAAATGTATTATAATTCTAAAGTTAAGTAACGTACTGTTAAATAATAACCGATATAAGTAATTTAGCTTTTAAGTTTACTAAAACTACCTTTAAGTAAAAGGCAGTTTTACTTTAAATTTGTTAAATAAGGCTTTATTTTAGCAATAAAATAAAATAGTTTTATAAAATTATCTATTTTAAATTATCTATCTTCCTAGTTATTTTCTTACCAAGGACTAGGTGTTTATTATTTTCTCCAAATATTAGGTGTTATTGTTTGTGAAAATTATTAAAAAAATTTCAAAAACAACGATAGCAACCTGATCAATTTTAATTTTCCAAAAATTAATTTTTTAATATATTTTACTTGAATCCATTCAGTTCATGTTGTAAGATTTTCTTTCATAATTATTATTTCTTTTTTTTATCCCGTGTCCAAATGGTACCATTATATATAAACAAGATTGATTTAAGTAAGAGTTAAAGACAGTGAAAATCAAAATTTAATTTTAATCTTTACAATTCTTCTCTTATTAAACTGAACTTAGTGCTTGTTAGAGGTATGAACGCCAATATTAATCATGATTGGAAAGATAATTAGGTGCATTTTTTAATATAGTTTTGATAAATTATTGAACTTAAAGCTAGTTAACAATAAGTTATAAATCTAGTCTAAGTTGATATTTTAAATAGAAAGTTAATATATATAATTAGGTTATTATAAGAAATTACCCTTTTTAACAAATACCTACAAATTTTTCATTATAGCTGTGTAAAATTTCAAGATTTATCAAGTAAAATATTTAGACAGTTTGTATAATGAATTGGACTTAATATTTAAACGATTTAAACATTGACATGAAATAACTTTCAAATTCAATGTTTACTGATATTTAAATGTAAATATTTGACTTGAGTTTGACATGGTTTTCAATATAATAATTCCAATAATAATATTAAGTAGCTTGAAAATCAAGTTAAATAGCTTAAAATCAAGCAAAGCAATGAATTCCTACAAGGAGGTTTCCAAATGATTTTTACCTATCCGAATTTCACCAAACTTGGAATTTGCATTTATATAAATATAATTTATATAAATATTATAAATATTATTTGCCTTTATAATATAATTATAATATATACTTTGTTGTGACGCAAAGCTTTTGATTAAAATCGGTTAATCTCATTGACGTCTATAATTTTTTTTTGTTTTTTTTAAGGTCGCTTCAACTACTTTGATCATTAGCGACCGTCGAATCCGAAAACCCAGAAAACAATCATAGGCTTTCAAGGGATTCGAACCCAGGACCACTGGCGTATAAGGCAACTATCTAGTTCACCACGCCACTAAGTGACCTTCTATAACTTTTATTTGAAACTTTTTCCTGGGAAAATTCGAACAAGGACGGTTCTGGGGTTAAGGGTGGGAATTCATATATACATACTACACATATAGGCTGTATACATATAAAATATATACTATATAGTATCTACTACATAGTAGATACTATTTATATGGTTATAAAGTGCTTATAATTCTTTTAACCAGCAGAGTTTCATAAATGAAAGAAAAATAAAGTATCTATACTGAGACGCCTTGCAGTAGATATTTTTTAACTATCGAAGGTTTTATTTATAATCGTTTAACCAACTGGGAGTTTTTTAAACGTATTTTTCTGTTCATAGAATTAACATCATGATTCTTAAAATCTGAAATATTAATTCCAATTTATAATTCCAAAGATCAAAGAAATGAATAATACTTGAATCTTAGAGTCGAGTTATTGTTAGTATAACTGGTACTGATCAGATTAATATTGTCTTTGACTCTTTATTTGGAGAGTCTTAATGTGGTTTTTCAGGAAATTTTGATGCGTTCATTGCGGAAGGACCAATGCTTAAAAGCATAGTATAAAAAATACTTTATCCTAAGAAAATTATAAAATATACATGGTTTAAATACAACATATCTTTAGTTTGTGTTCTTATAAGCCATTCTAACTTAGAATTGATATTCATTTTAAAAGAGGAATGATTGAATCATTGAATAAATAATTTTCATTGGTGCAAATAGTAAAATACAATTAAAATTATTATTATTATTATTTTAATGAAAATATAGTGACAATCAGTGATCTTAGAAGGTAAAACGGAAGTTAAATACTTAATGATTATTCAAAATAACAAGGCTTTTATTTTTCTTTTTAATATACATTATTTAAAAAAACAAAAACAAAAATATAAATTCAAAAATAAGAAATCATAAAAATTAAAAACTAAAAATTAAATAAACATCTATGCATTTCCAATTTTAATGTATAATAATCTACCTCATTCGTGCTTACAAAAAAAACTTATCAATGCAAATAAAAAATGTGAATATAAATATATTATATGATTTCTTTTCTTTTGTTAAACTTGATTTTAATATTAATAAGTTTGGTGATTGTAAAACAGTAAATAAATTACTATCAAACGACACATACATTTATTTAATTTAGTGATTAATAAATGTAATATAATTATTATATGTTAAATATATATACTCTAACTTGGAAATGTGCACATTCACTGTTATGTTTTCCCTACAACAAAGTTTTTGTAACGATTTGTACTTAAGTAATGGAAAGCCAAAGATCTGGTTCACAAGAGAACAACATTTAAAAGCAACGATTACTTTTACACAATTATAGATACCGCCGCCCCTGTTATGGAGTCTTCTTATATAATTATCAAGTCAAAATTATTTTTTAACTGAATTGTGCTTGATATTTTGGGTTGCAAATAAAATCACTAGTGAAATAAATACTTGTCTTGGTTTTACTTTTAAATATTAATATTTGACTTGAGTTTGATCTGATTTCAAGTCTAATTTAAAGTGAACTACACCTATCCTCCGATTTACACAGAAGAAAGGTTCCAGACAAATCCGTGTAAAATGAAATCTTTGTTTTTCCCATATGAAACCGTGTAAAACGAAAAAAACTGCGCAATTAAGTCAGTTATTCAAATGAAACAAGAGTAAACCATATTCAAACTTTAAACTAGGTATAGCTTGCCCAAAAAATGGCGTGATGTCGTAGTGAACTTATTCTAAAAATGAAAACAAAAATAGAAACGAAAATTTTTTCAAAAAGTACCTGCTGAAACTTAACAAATTCAGCTATGTTCGTTTATTCGTTATCACTTTGAGGAACTATCAGCTTTTTCTTCTTGATTGGTATAATGTCACTTCCATAACTAGAATATTCCAAAATTTCCCGAATTTTATTAGTTTATGAACCATGTAAAAGCGAAATCGTGTAAAACGAGTATCGTGTTAATCGGGGGATAGGTGTAATGTGAAAACCAAGTCAAGTACTCAATCGTCAAATTTCTTAATTTTGTAGACCGCAAATTAAAAAAATATTATTTGACGGTCTCTAATTGAAGTTGAAGCGACCTTATCCAAGTAATGTCTACTGAAAAAAATTGGTTGTCTGTAAAATTGGTTTACGGACGATAGTTTACGTGATAACGTCATAAAGAAATATTGATGAAAAATTGCATACTTTGCAATGCTTTTACGAATTGAATTGAGTTTATATTATCACTAAATTATCATTATTTTGTATAATACAAAAAAGGAGTTAATTGAAAATTGCAATTTTTTTCACAATAAAATAAGACTGAAAATTTTGAAGGAAATAAATTAAATCTTCTTAAATTCTAGAAAAAAATACAAAACACGCTGTCCCGTATTCAACAATTATTGAATACGAGGCGTAGCTTATTGTAGAAGTTTTCAAAGAAGCTCGCGTGGCGGCGTTCCAGTAGCAGAACTCTATCGTGCCTCTCTATCGCTTGTATCGCGTTCTTGCTAGCACGCACAGGCTCAAACGGAACGCGACACTTTTTCGTGCAGGCTGCCGGTGTTCATCAATTTATAATACGTAATCACGCTAAAAAAACCTCGCAAATATCGTCTTCCTATACTCATTGAAATTCAAAATTATTAAAATTTGTTGATACCTATTTAATATTAATTGAATGGGGTATAAGTACGTTTATAAAACATATGAACTTACAAAATACATGAGATAAACTTATCAAATATCAAAATATTTTTACATAATATTTCTTCTGATTAATAAAACAGTAAGTAAATTGAATTGTTGATTATACCTTATATTTACAACTTGAAAAGAAAAACAACCATTAAACTTATACCTCGTTAATACAATTACTAAGTAAATATATTAAAATTAATCTCAAATAACTTTTTTAAGTGTTTGTTTTAAGATAATAATAGAATAATACTTTTGATAAGATTCAAAGTAAAAGAAATGTAACAATAAAAAAGGAGATTTTGAAAATTGCTAAATGTTCTACATATAAATAAGGCAAATGCAAAACAAAGTATCATAGTATAAAGGTGCCTCATGTACCTATAGTAATTAGTGAGGGTGAAACACTATAAAAATGGTCTTAGCGTAATGCGTTGTTCGCAATATTTTTTTTATTTTTGTTGCGGTAATCAAAAATTATATAAAATGAGATAAGATAACAATCATTTCCGCAGCGATAATATCAATTCATCAGAAGAGACTTTTTTTTATTTCTGATTAGATAATCAGCAGGAAATTATAAGAATTTTTGATAAAAACAAATTCAAATCCTTAATTTTTTATTATTTGACCCTCTTTTATGTATTTACTTAGTATTTTGTTATATAATGATTGCGTAACTACCTTTTGCATTTTATATTAGTTTTGTGAAAGTTAACATCGATCTTAGCAATATTAAGAACTCCACCATTGATAGTTGCCTTTAGGTACATTTAGGACTTCGGATGGTCTTGTCAAGGCTATGTTGTAGACTTAAAATGACACATATTTTTGATCTTCTCATTTAAATTTAAATACAATTCGGATGTCGTAAACTCTATAGACTTATGAAGGTACACATTCAAATTGTTTAAAATAAAATAAGGCAGTGATTTAAAGCTGATTAATTACATAAGCTTATACTTTGTTCTTATAGAGTAGACGGTGCGATACTATTTATAGTGGTAGGTAAAGAGTTAAAGAAATTATGAGTCAGGGAATGGTTTTCTATATAAATGGCTAGATTAACAAGTAGGACATTAAGTTTGTTTTTGTAAAATTAGATCTGAGCCTGCAGAAGCTTGGTATGTATGGTTAAATGCTATTTTTTCTTAGTTCTCCTGTACGGATGGGAGAGTTGGATTCTTGAGTCTTCACACATCATTAGAAAAAAAAAATAGAAACGTTTGAATTGCATATTTCTTAAGCTAAAGAGAAAATAAAAAAACTCATGCTTACCATCATAGAAAGAAAGATACAATATAGGTATAGTATATAATGAAAAGTGTGAAAAGTATGAACTTCTTAGACTGATTATAAAAAGTAAAGTTCATGGCAAGAGGTCTATTAGTAGACGTCAAAATTCTTGACTGAAGGATATTAGAAGATAGTTTGGTTGCTCATCGCTTGACTAACACATTACGTATAGTTGCATACACGTTAGCTATTTGGATCGCTAACTTTCGAAAAGGGACGGTGTCCTCAGGAGAACATTAAACTTAAGCCAAGCTTGTCAATGTCATTAAGCGACCTATTCACAGTGTAATCGTGTAAATTTTGAAGATGATGATTTCCTATATAAATAAAAAACTGTTATTGCCTGTGTGACTTGACTATCTTGCCGAGGCTTCTTATTAGCAGATGACTATGGTATGGTAGGTATTTTATTTTAGCAACGATCAAGTTATACGCATAAAGTATACAAACTTTCATTAATTCTCCTAAGGAATCGCTACGTTATTCTGCTTTCTTGATGATACTGTCTTTGAATTCTAGAGTAGGTACTCTTTACTAATCGTGCGTCTATACTTCACTTGGCTTTTTAAAATAAAACACTTCTTTTACGAGGTATATTTGATAATGAATTGATGATGATTTTTCTCTGCCATCTATCTCAAAAACTGTTGAATATATAGTTTGGGCAAAAGTTATAGAGAATTTTATCCTCTACAATTTTTATAAAAGATGAAAATTACATTCAAATCGAGATACTTGCAACAGAAAAACCGATTTTTGTGACCTTTGATCTTAAATATCCTTAAATAAGATATTGGATTCTTAGTGATTTGACCCGTTTATTGTACACTATAGTATACGTTCATTCAGTATTGAAGTTCGCTTTAGTTGGGCCCTGTATCAAAGTATGTCTGGAGGCATTGGCGGAACTGTCATATCGTTAGACTCCGCGACGTAGGGGGGGGCGAAGCTTTGGAGGGCCCGAAAATGTTGAGAAAATTACTACTAGTAGTGCTGCAGAGATAGTGCAGTAAAAAAGAGAAATTGAAAAAGGAACAGGAACGTTTAGCAAAAAAACCAAAACTATCTCGTTTTCTTAAATCGTTTGCTACGATCACAGAAAATCAAAGTACATTTAAAGATGACCAGGTGTTTGAACAAGTTTATAGTGAAAAAATTAATGTGACTGACTTAAAACTAAAAAATCAAGGTACTACACCTAGAGATGAAGTGAAATTTGAACATGTTGATAGCAGAAGCGGTACGGCAATTGATTTGAATAACGATGAAAATACCATGGATTTTGAGCAATATGTTACGAATAAGGATATTAAGAAACTGTCGTTATTCTTAACGGATAATGCTAATTTTCCCTTAAAGGGCCTTTTAAGAAGGACCTTTCGTAAGAAAATCGGTGCTAAATTAAAATATAGGACACTAGATACGAAAAGCAAAAATTCATATAAGATCGGGGGCCGATCTAATTTTTTTGTAGGGGGCCTAAAATTTGTAGTTCCGTCACTGTCTGGAGGTCTGCTTAGGTTTAGGAATCGGCTTAAGAGTTGGAGTGAGATTTTGGATAATATTTTATAAATGTTAGCCTTATGTTAGACATGCTGAGGCCCGTTTAGTCCAGGGGTTTCAAATCAATGATACGAATGACATTCTGGTAGCTACTGCCTCTACTTTAATCTACTTTGTAGTATATGCAGATAACAAAAGTAAATTTTGACTACAAGTACAGGATAAAAATTTATAGATATATAATTAATAGATAAGCGTTTATATCATCATCGTAAGTAGTTATCAGTAAATACATTTTTGTCAAAAAAGGCCTCAAACCACTTTACAAAAATGACTCAAGTCTTTGTTTTATTTTTATTCATAATATCTTTAAGCAAAACTCCACAGGCCTCGTAACTACGATTACTAACTGATTAGTAGTCGTAGTTACATAAGATTAAAAAAACTACATTGTAAAACTATGATAATTTTGGTTGTCAATCGATTTGATAGGAGTTAGTCAAATAATTATTATTAATTTTAGATAAAATTCACTTATTTACCAAAGAAATACCTTATATCAAAATTATTTAAATTATTTCCTCATTGATATATTAGGATATACTGAATATAACATGTAAAGCCTTTAATGTTTGTTGTCAGATTGCATAGCTAATACATAGTAAAAACAAAAAAAAATTCTTAATGGATATTTTTACAGTTTTTCGAGCAACAAATATTTGGAATTTTTAAACTAAGTCATCTTCAACTTAAAGGAAATGAAAATGCTGTATTTTTTATACTTGTATGTCTTACTGCTGTCTATTAAAAGTACTGTCCCGTGGACGATAAATAATTTAGATTGTTCCTCATACGTTTCACCAAATCTTATAGCAGAAATTGAAAGCTACCGTCCTGTTGTTAATCGAATTATAACAGAAGCTGTTAATGGTTCTTTCAAAGATGTCACTTACAAAAGATTAACAGTAAGAAATGAACCGGAAATTTATTTAAAATTAAAAAAAAAAAACGTTTAACCTTCTTCAATTTCTGTAGGATTTCATTGATGAATTTGGAGCTCGTTTTATTGGCACCAGGAGTTTAGAAAATGCCATTGATTCAATATTAAAGCAATTGACTAATGAAGGTTTTGAAAATGTCCATGGGGAAAATGTTATTGTACCACGCTGGAATCGGTAAAGTTAAAATATTCTTTAATTCCCTGGAAAATACATTGATAAAATTTTCCCAAGTACTAATCATTAAAATTTTCGTTCATTGTTAAATTTATATTTTAATAGAGGAAATGAATCAGTAACGCTTATATATCCAAGAAAGAAAAATTTGGCAATGCTCGGTCTTGGTAATAGTATCGGAACTCCTAAAAATGGGATAACAGCGGCAGCTATTGTTTTTGATTCCTTTCATGACATGGAAACAAATTTTCATTTGGTAAACTTAAATCTATTCAAATCTAAATAAATTAATTTAATAAAAAAATAAAACATAGGTTGATGGAAAAATCCTTGTTATAAATGAAAACTTTAAGACCTACAAGGAATCATCTATTTATACAACTGCATTAGTATCCAAAGCGTCCCAATATGGAGCTGTTGGTGTCTTACTTAGTTCAGCAACTCCATTTTCTTTAAATACACCTCATACTGGTTGGTTTTAAGTAGATAATTTACGACATTAATAATGTTTATCTGTAATTGCAGGTTTGCAATCTTATGAAAATAATATCAAAAAAATCCCAGTCGCATGTATTACTCTCGCTGACGCACATATGTTGAAAAGAATGCAAAATCGAGGACAAATACTTCAAATAAATATAAACATGGGGGCTAGATTCTTGTCTGATTCTGTGTCTCGAAATGTTATTGCTGATTTAAAAGGAAGGGTGATTCCTGATAAATTTGTCATTGTTTCGGGACATATTGATAGCTGGGATGTAGGACAGGGAGTTGTAGATAATGGAGCTGGTGCTTTTGTATCGTGGAATGCGTTAGCACTTATAAAAACATTGAAGCTAAAACCAAAAAGAACCATGAGGTATTGATAAAAAAATTCTTATTGTTCTTGAACGTCTAACCCTGTTTTTACACAGCCTTGGCCTTTACAAGTTAACCTATTCTGTCACATTTTTTCTATTAACACGAAAAAAAAATCCAGTTAAAATTAAATAGCTTCATGCCTGAGTCAAACTCAACGTCCACGACGCTGATGCTTCAAAATGTCAAAAAAAAATTAAACATATAGCATTCCATAGGAATGGTCGGATTGGTTAAACTCGACGGCGACGCGACGGACGGTACGCTCACGACGCGTCAAAGTAGAATGCATTTCAACTTTTTACGCGTTTGACGCTGTCAAATGTGTATCTGTTATCTTAAAAATGTGTATTACACAAATTTATAACCGAAAAATTTTATAATTTAAAATGACTTTTGAAGAAAAATTAATTGAATTGGTGAAATATAATAAAATATTACAAGATAAAATTCCAAGAGGATATAAAAATATGAGGCAAATATAAGATTAAAAGCAGAAAAGTGAATGATTATTGCGGTAATTTTAAATGAAACTGTGTAGTTAATATTATTTTTAAATTATACCCCATAATTTTTATTAATTTATAAAAATTTCAAAATGTCAGAAGCCAGCGACGTTTTGAGATTGCCTACCCAGCAAATTTTTAAAGCGTTCTGAGCGTATTTGACATTGACGCGAAAGCGTCGTGGGCGTTAACAGCGAGATTGTCTAAGGGGTTAGTTTTTTCCTTTTTTTTTAAATGAATACAACCAGTGACTACCCATGATTATGTTCATACAACATTTAAGAAGGCATTTTTAGTTTACAAGCATAAAGTAAACACAGCCAGCTGTTTTAAAAAATACTTTTTTATGATGCAACTTTTAGTACTGAGCTTTTATTTCAAAGCTAGAGCTTTTAAGGGTGCGTTATAATGAATAAAAAATTTCATTTTTCAAAAAAAAAAATATTGATAAATAAATTAATCAGATCAATAGTCTACATAGATAGTGAAGACATTCCTTTGGATATTTTCTTAAGATTTAAAAATAATATTTTCAATTCTTACGAATTGACAAACTAAAAAGACAAAAATTGTTAATATTTACCTGTAGATTGATAATTGAATGATAAAATGTAAGTGAAAAGTAAAATTAATTGAAAAGAGTATATAAAGCAGTACCTTATATTTTTAGTTATGCCTTTAAATGTGCATGGTATACTGAAAAACAAAATTATTCATTTTTTTAGGTCTTTAAGGAACCAATCTATTCTTTCCTTATTAGCTGTGTGTCTTTTTCAACAATATTCTCTTGCACTTATCAACCTTGTAAAACTGGATTGGGAAAATGTTTTAATTGTTGATGAAGTTCATTAATTTGTATTTTGTAGAACTATATTATGGACTGGTGAAGAATTTGGACAACTTGGTAGCTTAGCGTATTTTCCAACATTAGATGTGCAAGATATTGATTTTATAATGGAGTCGAATGAAGGTGCTTTCAAGCCACTTGGATTAAGAGTATCTGGTATTGATGAAACCACTTGTATAGTCAAAGAAATTTTACAGTAATTTTGTATTAAATATTCCTAATGTTATATAAAATGTTATAAAATCAAATTAACAGATTGTTAAGCCCAATTAATGCCACTAAATTAGACGTGCAAGATTCACTTGGAAGTGATATTTCGCAATGGATTAATATTGGAGTACCAGGAGCTAGTTTATGGGTGGATGATGAGAAATACTTTTGGTATCATCATACAGAAGCGGATACCATGGATGTTGTAAGTTCGGAAGATTTGAATCTTTGTACGGCTACCTGGGCAGCAGTTTCTTACGTTATCGCTGATTTGAGTATCGATATCCCTCGTGAAATAAATATGCCAAAACTTGAACAAAAAATGACTGAGCTTAAAAAATCGTAATTTGTATTTTAATGATTATATTAATATCATGACTTAAAACTAAAATTTTAATAGGTCTGGTTATGCATATTTCCCAGAAGTTATCCCAAAACTATTTGTTTTTCTCCAGTTTATAAATTTCTTATTTTTGCATACGTTGAAGTGTTAAGAAATAATTTTAAGTTTTGAAGCGCTCCAAAAATTAAAAAAATTATTTTTTAATAATTTACAATGGTAATGAATGAAATACTACTTATTCAAAAAGAAGATTGTACGTAATTTATTCGCAATTCTATTTTTTTTTTTTTTTTTTTTGAAGCGATAATTACAAATAGAAAATGGCAGTGGATAATTATCATTTCCGTAGTGATCAACTTTGACAAGCAGGATTTTTTTTTCTTTCTGATTAATTTATCAGCAGGAAATTGTAAGGATTTTTTGTTGAAAAAAGTATCTAAATCTCTATTTTTGTACTATTTGACTTTCATTCAACTTTCTGTTGAGTCGTGTTTTACACCCATGGTTTATAAACATTAACAATTTATATTAAAAGAAATACAATATGTATAATATTGATGATTTATATTATAAAAACAATTTTGTTTTATAATAAAGTAATTACTAGTTGATTGAATTAATAAATATTATTGATAAAATTGTGAAGTGATTGAAAAACAAATTGATTTATTTCTACTCAGAAAGCGAAAAGATAACTTAATCAGAAAATAAAAGGAGATCTCACAAATGATTAAACATTGAGCTCAATAACACGATTTAGCCAACAAAAGAATACAGAAATGGGCACAATAAACTATTTGATGCTTGTGTTGTTATTAGTTGAAATATCTTTTGGACAGAAAATAGATTTTAATTGTTCATCGCACATCACACCAGGTCTTGCTAAGGAAATTGAAAGCTATGGTGCTATTGTTAATCGAATTATCACAGAGGCTGTTAATGGGTCTTTTAAAGGTAGCACTTACAACAAATTAGCGGTAATTATAACTGAAATATGAATTAAATTGTTGTTAAGCTCTTAAAAATTTTTTCAAGGACTTTGTTGACGAATTTGGATATCGGTATACCGGAACGAAAACCTTAGAAAATGCAATCGATTTAATGTTGAAACAATTTTCAAACATTGGATTTAATAATGTTCACGGAGAAAATGTTACTGTACCTCGTTGGATTCGGTAAAGTTAAAAAAATTATTTTAAGAATATTTAAATAGAGCATAAAGTTACTTACAGAGGAAATGAATCGGCTACTCTTTTATTACCAAGAAAAAAAAATTTAGCTATGCTTGGTCTTGGTGGTAGCATTGGTACACCAACTGAAGGAATAACAGCGGACGTTATTGTTTTTGATTCTTTTGAGGATATGGATAAAAATTCAAATTCAGTAAATGAAATAAAAAAAAATTTTAATGTTTAGATTAAATAATGGTTTGTTTGTTATTTTAAGGTAAAAGGAAAAATTGTTGTTTTTAACGAGAAATATAAATCGTATGAAGAAACTGTCGTTTACAGAACGTCATCAGCATCCAAAGCGTCTGGATATGGAGCTGTTGCTGTTTTAGTTAGTTCTATAACCCCCTTTTCTTTAAATACACCACATACTGGTGAGTTTCTTTTATTCATTATTCGATCAATTAATCAGATTAGTTGAGACTTTACGTTTGAATTTTTCACCGAAATTTAGAATATCGATATTTGAAAGATCGGAAAAGTTATTGAAGCCTATTTTGACACTTTTTTATCCTTGAGATATTCGTCAAATTTTAATGAATTCTATTTTCTTTGACTGTTTGATGGATTTATAAAAAAACCTCAAACGCTGAATTTCGTAATGTTAAAATAACGCTGTAAGTCATGATTAAGGTGTGATAAATCAAAATCTGATAAATGTATGCATATGTAAATATCTACCAATGAACTCCCACCCTGATGCTTTGCAATGCCATCTTGAAGCGGAAGGAAAGCGCGACCCCTAGGACTCTTTCGAGACCCTCTCCACCAGGTTAGAAAGGACAACCGCCATCCTTCTTGGAGACGACTTTAGGCGTCGACACTAGGTATCCGGTGCAAACACCTGACCCTTTGCCTCCTCGTAAGGAAGACCGTTAATGGCCTCAAGGCTTAAGCCATCTTAGTCTTTTTGCCGCTCCATTTAATTGTTTCTTTTTTCTCTCGCCTGAGTCTTGCAAGAAACTTCTCGACTTGAATTATCCCTCATCGGGCGTGGGGTCATTTTCCACCAACCTCCCAGACTCCTCGTCCGATTTGGAAGTCAATGCGCTTTGAGGGGCAACGGCCTCTTGTTTTTGATCATAAGATTCAGAATTTATTTTAGTCCCACACGTATTGGAAAAAAGAGGTCCGCCAACTCAGAACCCTATTATGTAAAGATACATTGACATTAGAGGTTCCCGAGTATCCAGAATTCGCATACTAACGACTTACCTTTAGCCATGAGGTTCTCGGCTTATGCTATTCCACCACTGACTTGGGAAGGAGCGTGTGACACTAGAAACTTGCTACTTAGGTGGATTATAATTACCTCCTGGATCTCCTCTGCGGAAACATGACCTAACAGAGAAATTCCGGTGTGTTTCTCGTTTGTTACTTGAAACTCCATACGAGCGAAAGTGCTAGGCTTAAGCCCCCTCACCTTGGCAAAGTCAGTGTGCACTCTCCTCGGAAAACAGGATGCAACTTTAACTAAACTATGTAGCAAAGCAAAAGCCACATCATGCATTCAAAGCAAAGCTCATGCAGAAAACACGAAGAGAGGCTCGTTACAACTAATGAAAACATTGTTTTTCGTGCTAGCCCTCAACATTTTCTTTTGCGCCATCTACAGGTTGTAGGTTTGCCCTCCTTGTGATAGCCTGTCCTCAAAATAGAAACAAATGCTTATTGAAGATTTTTTGATTAAAAAGGCAATGAAATGGTAGTTTAAAGTTCAACGTATTTGAAATGCTTAGTAATTGGATATAGATCAATATATGCATCATTGAAATTTGTGGGAAAGTTATGGTTTTGCTCGATAGTTTCTCTGTTCTACAAACTATACGATTAAAACTTATTTACTCATTGAAATGCCATTGTCTTTGTATTTTAGGACAACAAGAATACAACACGAGTTTCAAAAAAATCCCCGTTGCATGTATCACTCCTGCTGATGCACATATGTTAAAAAGAATGCAATACCGGAAACAACGGCTTCGCATTAACATTAAAATGGAAGCTTCTACTGTGTCTGATTCCACATCTCGGAATGTCATTGGTGATTTAAAAGGAGAAACAATGCCAGAAAAACTCGTTATCTTATCAGGTCATATTGATAGTTGGGATGTCGGACAAGGAGCTATGGATGACGGAGCTGGTGCTTTTGTCTCATGGAATGCTATGGCACTAATTAAGAAATTGAACTTAAAAGCCAAAAGAACCTTAAGGTATATTTGTATTTTAGTTTCATTTGTTAATAAAACGTTTGTACTGTTTATGAAAATTTGTGGATGCAATTTTATCTGTATAAAGTGCTCTTGGATTAGAAGTCACTGTCTTAATAGGATAGGGTACAAACTAGAACTAAAATCAGAACATTTATTCTACTAAGAAAGTCTACTTAAAAACTTAAATCTACTATAAAAAATTGTTATTTCATATTCTTCAGCTTTAGTGTTTTGAAATGGTGGTATGATATGAAATCTTCAACTTCACTCTTTACCTATTTTACTTTTAGGACAGTACTGTGGACAGCTGAAGAAGTTGGTTTGGTGGGTGCGGCAGCGTATGCGAACAGCTTAGATCAAAATTTAATTAATTTTATAATGGAATCAGATGAAGGTACTTTCACACCTCGTGGACTGAAAGTTTCGGGTACACCTAAAGCAGCCTGTATAGTTCATGAAGTTTTAAAGTATTTACTTAATCTAGCATAATCAAATGTGCAATATTATACGGTGATTTCCCATTTTCTAATATAGATTGTTAAGCCCAATAAATGCAACGAGTCTGGAATTGGATGAATCCGTTGGAAGTGACATAACACTTTGGACTAGCCAGGGAGTACCTGGTGCTAGTTTGTGGACTTATGATGACAAATATTTTTGGTATCATCATACAGATGCAGACACAATGGATGCTTTAGATTCTCATCAATTAGACTTATGTGTGGCAACTTTTGCGGCAGTTTCATATGTCATTGCTGATTTAACCATCGATATTCCTCGTTAAATTAAAACACACAAAGATGAGCCAATCTTGGAAAATTGAGGACAACCATAAAATTTCAATTAATTTGTTCATTTCCAATTTCTAACATAAATTAACAGGTCGGATAATGAATACTTTTCAGAAGTGCATATCGTATAAATTTCAATATTCGAATTTGTATTTTTTTAGGAATCAGGTTTTTCAAAAATAAAATAATTTTGGGTACGAGTCATTTTTTATTTTTTCTATGTTCTAAACATAAAAACCTAACATCAATATTTTTAACAATATGTACGTATAACATTATTGTATCTATATAAAACATAATTTTGTCTTTTACAAACATTTTTTAAAAAAACTTTAACAATTAATTAAGTCTTGGTGATTTTATAACGGCAAGTATTGTATAACATTTTTCTCATTATATCCTAATAAATTTCTATATAAGACCAACAAGCATAATGACATTTTGTACCTATAAAGTGCCGTTTTCAAATACTTACAGACTATGTAAATTTAATAATCAACAACCAATTTTAAAACACAAAAAATGGAAGTCAAAAATAATAACAACTTTCAAATATTTTTAATTGAAATCTTCAAAGAGGAATCTAAGAAGTATATCTGATTCTGAACCTTTTTACTGATATTAGTTGCTTAGTAGTTGTATTTTTTGGACCTTTGAATCATTTTATTTTGTGTAAATGTGATTAAATCATTACCTATTTAATAAATGATTTTATTCACATTAAAAAAAACTAAAAAATTTCTAGACACCAATTCTACTGCTAATTAAATCTTAATTCTCATTTCTAATTTCCATTTTATTATCACAATCTTTATCACTCTCTATTCTTATTTAAATCAATGTGTCTTCATCTCTCGCTTCGAATACCATCAGCAAACTTTGTTGAGATGAAGTTCGCTCAACTCGACTTAAAAGCGCTGTGCGTTCGTTTCCATTGGCGCTTAATGAGCAATCAGGAGAGGAACCATCATAAACCATGTAATTGGTGGTCGTAGCACTGCTTGTCGAAGGTAAATCGTGCAAATCTGGAGATGCTAACGGCGGAAAATTTTGAGGACTTCCCATTGTTGTTAATTGTAAACTGATTGATTCTCGATATCCTGATGTACTTGACGTTTGTGATACAACGCTTTCTGTCTCCCAGGACGTAGCATCTGTAGCGTGATTTCGTGATCCTCGCGATGAAAGTCTGCGAGACCTTACTGAGGTATCCGATCCTTGACTAACTATATTACTGGTTGTATTAGAAGGGTTTGTAACAGATAGTTCTACTATTGGTTGCGATGCGATTGGTGGTGTCGTTGTTATTGTAGGGGTTTGCAGTTCTGGACTTGGTAAATTAGATACTTGATCTTGAGGCTCTATTTTGATGTGTGACACCTAAAAATTACCAAAAATTTTACACTTAAATACTTCGCTTATGAAGCCTCAAAAATATTCAAAAAAAAAAATTGTTTTAGAAAACTATCATAAATTTAAAATCAAACCTCAATACGATTTTTTTTGCTTTTTCTCAGTCGGAATGTTTTTCGGCTTTGTGGCTTAATTCTTTGTAAGCGTGGTAGTTTAGTACCCTCCCCAGAGCTTTCATCAGCTGGACTTCCAGGACTTAATGGAGTAATAGACGTTTCTCCTACAATTATAACAAAAAATGTTTTAGTTTTTAGAAATACGCTTCACTTATACATATGAAATTGATTCATTTAAGATATTGCTATACGCAAACCAACATTTTTATTCAAAGTTTGTTTCTTTTACGCAAATACTCTCAAATGGTTTTATTAATCTAACAATAAGTAAAGTAAGAATATTAAGTTCCTGGGTATTCAGAACGTTCATACCTATTACGAAAAACCCCATTTCAACAGAAAATTATTATTATTTTTGTTTGAATTATCTACTGAGTACTGACCATATTTTCACTCTAATAGTTGATGGAGGCATGATCCTCAAAAATCAACTTCTTCTTAGCTCCATAGTTTTAAGCAATTAGTTAAGCAAGCCAACAAAACAATATTTAAAGCAAGTAAACTTCTTTTTTGGAGGACAGATTATAAAACTATAACACAAATGACCAAAGTATCAACCTTTTTTGTGTATTGCAAATATGTTTCAAAGAGGTTTATTCTTACTACTTGGTATTATGAAAATATGTTAAATTCATGTCAGGGATTAACAAAAACTTCGGGTGTGCTATTTAAACATTACAATATACGATAGGAATAGATTAAAATACATCAAATTAGAATACATTAAAAGTAGAAGCTGTAAGCAGAGATTATTTTGCAAAGATTTTAAAGTATTTTATGTTTTTTCGCGTCCAAATATTTACATTACTGGTAACGATATATGCCGTTAAAATTAGAGGAATATAAAATTTTTTCCCGGGTCAGATTATCACCATTTACTGTCTCCTATTTGACCGACGTTTTCTCTAATATCAACATGTAATTTTTTCCAAATTTCATTTTTGAAATTGGCGTGCGTATGAGACTTTTAACTGTTCATATTTTTGTACCGTTCTGAAACTACTCATCTTCAATCTCAAAAAAAAACAAAATCAGTAAAACAAAAAAATTCGAATAAGGAACGAATCAGGAACGTGTGATCATTGCTGATAAAGTAATCTCGGTTTACAGTAGTCAATTTTTACTTATTGGTTGTAACATTAATTTTGGAAACATTTACCTGACGAGTGTCTAAACTCTACAGATGACACAAATCGAAGCTTAGATATTTTTGGCACTTGTGATCCGGACACAAATTGATCTTCGCTAGCAGAGCACTGCAACGTTCGATCTGAAACACATCCAAAACACTCAACATGCGACCAAACAACAATGCATATATGTAAGTAGGAAATCGATTTACATCAATTATGAAACAATCAATTTATTTTTTATAATTAAACTTATATCACAATGAACATTCGGGATTTCTAAATATCTAATATCTAAATCTACGGTAGAAAAGAAAATATGCGAATAAAATTGATTTGTTCTTATGGTATACATAAAGCGGTCTTTTCTGGTCCATGCAAATAGTTTGAATCTTTTGAAAATGAATGCGGGACTCTAAAAGGCGAGTAGATGATTTGGAGTGGTACCTACACCGCATACCTGTCGAGGCATTGTATGGTGTAGAAGTTCCATTTTGGGATGGTTCGGGGGCGCAGTCGCTCGTACTGGCTTGCCCGGCAACCGGGGTCGAAGTTAAGCTTGCACTTGATAACGATTCTTTTGGAATAATTACAAAAAAAGAGTTGGCAACTTTTGTAACAAGTTTCAATTTAAACTAAAAAGCAAGCATTTGTAACCCAGTAATAACTAATCGTTTTATAAATTCGAAAACAGTTTATGTGAACCATTTAAAATATGATCTATAACGATTACCTCTAGGAAAATTAAATATTTTTCTCCAATAAAAACTTGAAAAAATATTTTTAATACTTTTCAAAGGCATCCGCAAAATAAGAAAAATATTGATCAAAAATAATTTTTTACCTCGTTTACCCATGTGAAGTGATGATGCTGTATCACTAGGAGTACGAGTTCCCGATGTAGATGAAGCGTGTTGTAAATGTGTTAAGTTATCATGACTGGGCTGAATTGTAGCTGATATTGTACTCCCTGAATGAGTTCCTCCTGATCCAGAAGATGAGCGTCCAACTAAATTACTAAGTTCTGTACCTCCTGTTAACATTTCAATCAGAGAAGGACGTGGATTTCTTTGGGGTGGCAATGTTTCATTGGCTATCGTAATTGTGCTATGCTGATGACCGCCACCGCTTTCTTTTTTTGATACTTCTGGCTCGTTTGTTTCTAAACACAAGCAGAATTATAAGTGCTCGAACAGTTTAAAGCAGTGGTTTTCAACGAGGATGATAATGTCCCCGAACGTGCGATGGGTGCATTTTGAGAGGTATTGAGCTTAGTAAACAAAATGATAATATACCACTTTTAAAAACATCTCTAAAGGAGTGTTAGAAATGATTTCGTTAATCAAGAAGTATAAAGGAAATCATACCATATTTACTATCTTCAAGTTCTTCTTTTAGTTCTTTCATTTCATGAGCTAAATCCATTAGCAACGTTCCTTTCGATTTTGGTGGCGGTAATCCTGTACATTTCAACTTTTCTTTAATCGTTGTTTGCATGCGACGTTCATGATTTGAAATTGGCGGCTGACTGACCTAAACATTAATATAATAAAATGGTAAGTTTTTCAGAAGTATTTCATGTTAACAGTCTCACTTTTTGCCATATGAAAGGTCGACTCAAAATAAAAAGTGGAGTGCGATGCGTGACGATAAATTCCATAAATTCCCAAAGGTAGTTTGCAGCCTCATTTCGACGTCCCAAGCTTTTCATTGCATACGTGACTTTAATCCACTCGAAACGTAGCTCATGCTCGAAACAGATAACCATTATTTTCAGTGCTAAAAATGCAACACTATACAATGATTTATTGATCTTTGTTGATATTTTTGTATCGCGGCCTGTGAATGTTAAACTTCCTGTACGAATTTCTGAAGCCGATTTAATCGTTTGAGTTGTCATAGGATTAGATTTTCCACTAAGTGGAGGGCACAGTGCATGTAGTATTACTTGCAAAGCAAAACTAATATCAGCTTGATCCATTTTGGGAACGTCTACAAAACGGAAATATTAACTTTGAACTTTTAAATCAGAAAAAAATTAAACCTTTTCGTCCACTTCCAACACGTAAACAGAGTGGCATTATGAGATTTATAATATAGTTTTCTGTTTTGTCTTGATTTGGAAAAACAGAGCTTCCTCCGCAAATTTGTTCCAAGCTAAATGAGTCCTAAAATGATAATTGTTTTAGAAAATTTATTGCTGCGAATTGAAATTTATGATTTTTACGCCAGTATATAAAATTTGTTGAGCGATCAATCTCACAACTATTGAACAAAAAGCAGGTGGTGGTGCTTGGCTCATTAATGCTGCTGTTGCTGAAGATAATCCATCAGCCAAATTGACGTCACAAACAATTAATATTTGGCATGTATTTATTAAAGATTTCATGTGTTGCCAATGGATAATGTAAGGACATTTAACCATTGTTTCGTATACGCCTTTCAGTAGTCCTCCAGCAGCTTCCCAATCGGTGTTTCGCTATTAAAGTATCATATTAGAAACACAAAGATATCTACTAAGATATCCACTAAGAGGATCTATGAGGCTAATAGATTAATTCTTTGTACGCTTTAATCTCAAACACTAAATTTTGCGACCTTATTTATAGATATGTATATCCTTATTAATATATGGTCTGGCTTTAAGAGCTAATAAAAAAAATTCATCAAGTCGAGTAATTATTTTTTAAATTGAATTGTCCTTGACATTTTGACTGTGAGTGAAATAGCTTGAAAAGTTAATGCTAAAATTTATTTGACATTATATTATTAATGTTTGACTCAAAAACTTGATTTTAAGTCAAATTTAGGTCAAAGAGCTTGAAAATCAAGTCAAGTAGTGAATCTCTAAGCATGTTTCTTACTTTTGGAGCAATAGTTTGCCCAATGAAGAGTTAGCTCTGTAAAGCACCGTCATTTCGGGTTTAAAAAAAATATCTCATCCGTTTGCCCATCGTTAGCCCACGTTTGCCCAGAAAAAAATTTAGTTTCCCCACCCTTGGTGGAAAAATTATTAAAAAAAAAAATTTGGTGATGTTGGCACCCCCAAATGCCACCTGGCACACTGCTGCACAAAATTGCAAAAATTATACATAAATCGATTGCCCATCGTGAGTTCACGTTTTCTCAGAAAAAATTTTTGTTTTTCCTCCCCTCAAAATTAAATAAATTAAAAAAGAAAATTTTATACAGGGTGTCACAAATTGTTGAAAATTTGAGAATGTTGAGAAATGGAGCCTCCAACTGCAAATATTGAAAAAAAATTTCTCGACGTTCTCAAATTTTCAACAATTTGTGACACCCTGTATAAAATTTTTCTTTTTAATTTATTTTATTTTGGTGGGAGAAAAAACAAAAATTTTTCCTGAGAAAACGTGTACTTACGATGAGCATTCGATTTGTGTATTATTTTTGCAATTTTGTGTAGCATTGTGCCAGGTGGCAGTTGGAGGTGCCAACTTCACCAAATTTTTTTTATTTGAAAATAAAATTTCCACCAAGGGTGGGGAAACGAAAATTTTTTTTGGGCTAACGTGGGCTTACGATGGGCACGAATGAGATTTTTTTTTAAATTCCAAAGTGGCGGTGCCAACTTTACAGAGCTTGAAGAGTTAATTGTTTGGAATTTGGAAAAAGATATCTTTCCTTAACAATTATCCTTGATCATTACTTTTCAAGCAACAATACACAAGCAATTAAACGTTTAGATTTTAAAAATTTACCCGTATTGAAGGTTTCTTTGATATTTTTTGAAACACTTTATCCAGACGACGTAAAATTATAACTAAAGCCGGACGCATAGCATCATTTGACCATTCGGTTGATGGCAAAATATAACTCATATAATGTTGTAGACCTCGACATCCCATTGACTCAGGATCGTACGGTGAAACTTTTAAAAGACTATGAGCAATATCAGCCAATCTCTATGATAACAAATATGAAGATTCATTAAAGTTATTTTTCTAATTTTTTTTATTTTTCTTACTATATGAGATTTGATGTCTAAGAGTTCAACAGGTTTTCCATCTTGATTTTTGTTTAATTCAGCCAGTCGAATTGTAGCCCGATTGATGAAGTCTCCAACTAGAGAAAGTAAAACATCTCGAGGTCTTCGATACTCAGCTCGTAGAACTTCCGAATCCTCCACGTCGTGATCATAAACGTTTTTTGTTCGTCCATGCTCGGTCAAATATTTTGAATGAGATTCATCTTCAAAATCCATTCCAGGAGAGTACGGGCCTCGGCTATAATTTCTTTGACTGGATCCCTTATGTTCAGGACTAGAACGATATGGACCATTGTAGCTCCTAAAAATTACATTCACAACATTGTTTCTGTGTTGGTCACTAATTAACAGCTTATTACAACTTACTTTGTTAGTGCCTCGCAATTATTTACCAACGTTTTCATAGCGACGGCTAAAGTCATTATTATTTCTCTTTCAGTTTTACCTTCTTTTTTGTAAGAGGGAAGTTGGATGTGCTTTACGTAACACGGCAAAATAGCCTCCAAAATAATCTGTAAATTTATATTAAACAATGTAAATGAAAGGATATTTTGGAGATACAATAGGTCAAAGTAGTTAAAACTGTTTTATGAGTATCCTTTGAACTGATTGTTTGAGCCGTAATTAGACAGGGGCAACAGAAGAACTTGCCCTGGATCCAAATCAAAAAGGAGCCCAGAAAGGCCTCTTAGAAACAAGTTCATCTCATTGCCCGTTATTTTCTTATATTTTTTTTGTTGATGTATATCTTTATTATTCAGCTCCTAATGCCGTGGCATCGTTCGCACCACTTATACTACGGCTATATTTTATGCCTTTTGTAAACAAGTAGAACGCTTATAATACCTACCAACATTTGATATCCTCGAATACTTTCAGCTGAATAACTGACAACCATTACGCATAAAGAAATGCAATCCAACACTGTGACCATTTCGTCTTCGTCGTGATAACAAAAATCAATCGCTTTTAAAGGTTTGTCTTCTTTGATCAATTCTGCTATATTTAAAGGATCTGGTGAAGGCGTTTCCAGTGATAACAGAAGATTAAAAAGGCAAGATGATTGAACTTTATGAGCATCCCCGAACGTTCCACTCTCGTCGGTATCCAAAATAGCCGACACCGAACCAAACATTTGCAATATAAACGGCTTTCGATTCATCATATAAAATTGTTTGACTGCATATTCAATTGTAGTGGTGACTAATTTGTTTGTTTGATGATTGGAATAAATTTGTAATAACGTAGGCATTATCAATAAGTATCTACAATTTTACATGTAAATTAAGTTTTCTCTTTTTTGTTGTAAAGAAATATCAGCAGTACCCATTTATAGAAAATATATTCTTAAAATTATAGGCCGCATTAGTGTACGTAGCCATAACGTAACGTAAAATACAACAATCTTCACTATGTAAAATAACAGCTCCATTCAAGACATTTAAGAATAAATGGATATCGTTTGAATAGGCAAAGTTTCCAGCCATAGCTTCGAACATACGAGCAATTAAACGTACCCACATGAACTTATGAAGCACATCTAAACCAAGTAATTCCTAAAAACATTTTACTATTGTTATATATTGAAAATTTATTATATATAACTATGTAGTACTTTTCCCATTTCTCCTCCTTTGTAAAGGTCTAAGTCAGATTCCAACGCTTTTCTTGGAAAAGATGGCAATTTCATCAATTCTTCGTGTAAAAACACAACTCGTTGTACCACCTGAAAAGTGTTGATTATTACCAAAAAAAAAAAACAAAAAAAAAATTATTTGAACTACTTACCATATCTACGTTTTTTAAGATGGCCCATGTTAAGTGCACTTTTCCGATTTCCACAAATTTATGAACCAATTCTTGTTGTTGCAAGGCATTGAACGCTTCGTCAGGACGCATATGCACTAATTCTAATTGCGGATATTGCGAACGTTTGAAGAAGTAATAGTCTCGTACATAAGATTGAGGGTTGTGAATTTGATCTATATTTCCACATATTTATATTTATGAAAAAGTAATAACTGATGTCATTCAATTTGTTCTTACGTGTTTTATAATCCACTAAGAAAAATTCGTTGTGTCGACCTTCGTCAATTCCGAAGAAATCAAGCGATTCGCGCAAAATTTGGCAGAACTGGGTATCTTCCTGGACAGGAAACTGTGATGGAATTCCACCAGCATCAGTTTCTAAAAAAGAAAAAAAAGAAATTAAATATACTAAAAATTGTGACTAATTTAAATAGACATGTTTGATAACATTTCCACAGAGTAGCTTTTATTGACTTTTAAAAATAGAAATTTTGTTTTAATTTAAAAAATGTTGTCACAAATCTAAGAATGTGCCACCATGTGTCTAAAGGAGTGCCGCCATTTTATGACTATGGGGGTGGTGTCACTTGCTCTCAGTCGTGGGTGGGCCGAACCAATCACTAAAGGAGAAATTCCAGAATATTCTCTCTCTAAGAACTTCAACTTCGAGACCTCCTGGCACGAAGGATTAAACAAAGAAATGGAAATTTCTACCAAGGAATAATAGAACCGAATATTTTAGAACCGAGAAGGATTTCGAAATCCTGTATAAACCCCGGGCAAACATAGGCGAGTCAGTGTGAAATAAATCTTCAACCAGTGTTAAAATAAATAGTGAAAGTGATCAGTGCTAAAATAAACAGTGAAAGTAAACCGTGTTAAATAAATTGTGAACATTGTGAAATAAAATGAAACAGTGCAATAGCAAGTGACAATAATTAGTGAATAAGTGACTGTGAAAACTGAATAGTTAAACAGTGAACTAAATAATTGTTAACGTGTAGTTTATAAGTGTATAAAGTGTAAGGTAAATAAATTAACATCTGTTTAAAACAAATTTGTAGTCATTAAGCACAAACCTAAAAACCCGCAAAAAATGTTAAATTACCTTGGGGGCCATGAACTATTATTTTCTTTGCAGACGGTACGTTTGCTGTTAGTAGAATGGAAGCGTCGCATTGTTCTTTACGTAAGATTTGCTTTAAATCTTTAAACATTATTCCATGCACACTATGAACAACCTGAAATTTATTACCAATATATTAATCAAGAGTTTACAATTATAATAATTTATCAGCTACAAACCATCCATAGCACAGACAATGCTGTTCCAATCAACTTTTGTCCGTCCTCATGTGGAGATCTCGTATAAAACATAATGTAACCAATAATGTAATTGTACAGAGCAAAAGCTGCCTGTTGTGGTAACTTTGGAATAAATCTAATCAAATGACGAAGAATCTTAAACATTTGATCTTGCTTGTCGCGGGTCAGTCTTTCCAAAACATATCGCAAACAAAGGGCACTATCTTCAACGAGACAACTCCAAATTACTTTATAAGCCACTTCATACACGGCACATCCGTCGATTGAAACCGCCGCATCGTCCAGTAAATTGATAATTTCCACAACAGCCGCACATAAGCTTGAGGGAAATAGTGAATGAGCTGAATGCAAGTGGTGACTTGCCGATCGGGCTCCGCCACCATCTGCAGCCTCTTCATTGTCTCCTGCAGCTTAAAAAAAAATATTTTAAACAATTTCTATAAAAAAAAAAATAAGATGAAGAAAACTTTAAAAAAACTTAAAAATTACAAATAAAATCAACATTTCTTTTAACTAAGGAACCACATTCGTTTTTGCAACGGTTAAAAATGAAAATAAGAATAACTGAATGGTACCTTCTTCATGGTCATCTCCAGCTGCATGATATAAGCTTGGTTCATACGCTGCTTGGACCGTAATTGGTATTGTTGTAATCAAAAAATTTTCACGCTCTACACGTTTTTTATCATCCTGAGCTTGTAATGCCATTTTTATAAGCTCAGTTTGTTGTTTCTTACGAGTTTTTGTCGCAGTTACTAAAGATCTCTGAAAAAAATAGCATCGAATTGAGCTAATAAGTAATAGTAGTTTATAAAAGTATATTATTAAATTACATGTCGTTCCTGATTTATAGTAACTTCTTCAACTTTTGTTTTCATTTGAGGCATCCATGGTGGATCTACAACCGGCAATGATTCTATTCCAATTTTTGGTGATGGTAACGTAAATTCAATTCCTGGTGGAGGAACTTTAAATGTTAAATGCGCTCCTTCTTCCATTCGTGGCCACACTTGATAACGAAGTTTCCATAATACTTGAAATCTATAGTGAAAAATAAAATATTCTCATAATTTCTAAATTTAAAAACAAAAAATGTTACCTTAAAATTGAATTGATTCGAACAGTAGGATCTTGATGTCGCAAACCCATATGCATTATTTCAGTGACTTGAGCTGGTGCACGTACCGCTCCTAATATAAAAAGGGAAGCAGCCGATGCGGCGACTTCCTGATTACATTCTAAAAGTAAGTGCCATGCGACGCTTAACATTTCCACAAATTGTTCTTCCGATAAAATAACAGCTCCTTTGATAAGAAGAGCTAATGGAGTGTGAAAAGAGTCTCGCACTTGCGTTTTTATATACTTCAAAATTGGAAGCTGTTCTTTTGGTTTTTCCTCTTTTCTCTTGATAAATTTGCCTTGTTTTGCATCAAGTTTCCCTTTTTCTAAATCTTGATCGGCGATGTCTTTCGATGATTCTCTTACTCCCGCAAGACGAGTTTGAGAAAAATCCTTATCAATTCTATCAAAAAAAAAAATTACGTTTTTTTTTCCACTAAATAAAAATCGTGTCACTATAATATTTTTACCGATCTCGTTTTCCAACACTATCCTTTCGTCTGATTGGAGAAGTTTGTTGACTCGTTTGTTCAGAAACTTTCCTATTTCGATACGTTTTGTCTTTTTTATCTTTATCGTCTCGATTTAAGTTCATATTCAAAATTGGATCATTGTTGTTATCAATTATACCAAACTCTTCACCATAAACCTATTGTCAACATATCCAAATTAAAATATAAACAAAAAATAACGAAATATCGTATTTAATAATATTAGTATGGTTTCATAAATTTTCTTTTTCCTGGCGAGTCAAAAAATTCGCCCTAGCTTAAGATTGTCATTTAGGATTCCAAACCAAAGATTAACATGCAGAGAACCAAAATAAGAGGCTTAACGCCGTTTTAAATTTTTCAAAAACTTTTTAGTCTTCATTTTTTTTTGTTCTTTTATTATTGTTTGTTGTGTACAAATTTTTGATCAATCATTAAAAAAAAAGAAAAAAAATTTGTAATTATTGTTAAGCTTTAAAAAATAACTTGTGACTATAGTTTCCTTTCTTATTTCAATAAAAATAAAGAATAATCAAAACAAAACATTTAGGTTTAATATGTTTTAAAGAGAAATTAAGAAATTAAGATTTTAACGGATAGGTTTAATATATATTTATAAATTGATACCTATACAAGTTCTCTTTCTGGGTAAACCTCATAAATTCATTTTTATGCAAAATTTAGTTTTTTAGCAGAAAACATTGCCGCATATTTCATTTTAGTGTAAAACAACTTGAGACAGAATGATGAAAAAATTTTTCTAGTGATTTTTTATTTTCCTCGTATCTACACTATCTATATTTTCTGGTTCAAAAACCTCCCGGCAAAAAATGTTTTTGTCTAATCATATATAATCATATCTGAAAATTGGCGAGGTATAATCATATACAATTATATATGATTGGACAAAAATATTTTTCCCAGGCAATCAATTACTACAAACAAAAGCACATTTTTCGAGAGATTATTATAAAAACTAAATAAAATAAAATAAAAAACACCAAGTATAGCGATAACTAAAAAGATATTACAGTATGAGTGAGTGCCCGACATAAAAATATTTTTTCTAATCATATATAATCATATATAATCGGGTCTGAAAATTGGCCAGGTATGATCATATATAATAATATATGAATAGACAAAAATATTTTTTGTCGGACACTTACTTATATTGTAAAATCTTTTTAGTTATCGTTGTACTTGATGTTTTTATTTTATTTTATTTAGTTTTATAAAAAAAAAACTTTTGAAAATGCGTTTTTGCTTGTAGTAAGTGATTGTTCAGGAAAAAATAATTTTTTCTAATCAAATATAAACTATATATGATCATACTTGACCAATTTTCAGATCTGATTATATATTATTATATATGATTAGACAAAAACATTTTTTCCCGGGCTCGTATTGTATTCACCAACATTACATAATAATATAAATTTTTATTGATTTCTCGAAAACTGCGGTTTTTCAATTATAAAGTTTACCGAGAAAGAGGGGCAATTTGTTCATGTTAAACAAATTTTGCGTTAAAAGAAATGCTGTTTTCAAGGACGTCTAGGTATTCACTACTCGACTTGATTTCCATTCTACTTGACTTAAAATTGAATTAAAATTCAAGTAAAAGTTTAAATCAAAAGTTATTTTATTTCCAATTTTAAAATGTTCAACTCAAAATGTTGCATCAAATGTCCAGGCTTAATGAATACCTAAAGTCGCCACTGTAAAATATATTTAACAGTAGGTAATGGTTTTAGAAAAAATGTGCATTTTCATAGTATTGTAGTTAACTGACCTTAAATACGCTCGTACATTATATACTCACATTTGGTAATTAATAATACAACAACTTTTCAGCATTGTAATTATTTGTTTGAATTAATTTGACTTTTTTGGTTTGATCATTTTGATAATTAATCATTTTGATCGTTTTTCAAGAAAACAGTATATAAAATCATAATAAATAACCAAATTTCATCTTAAGTATTTTCGGGCTAAATGTTTTTCACTGTATTATTTTATCTAATTACGAACTATTTTATCTAATGATGAAGGCATAATCCACTTGGCATGACAAGGCTTCAACAATGCGAATTTTCTACCCTCATGAATAATGTTTCTATACAAAAAGCGATTTACCTTTCTTACAGCTTTTATCAATCGAGCGCTAGCTCTCATATTTCTTCGATAACAATTTGGATGACAGAAGTTTTGATGGGTGCACGAATAATTAAAAGCATTCGTAATTTGAACGATAACCTGTAATATAAGTTCATGAATCAGAGGTTTAATCAATCATATTACTGAATTAGGAGTAGTTCTTAGGGATGCAATAGAGATATTCTTTAACTTTATAGAATCAGTATAAAGATAATTTTATAGTCATTAAAATTGAGTTGAATGCATACTTTAATCCAGGGCATATTTTTTGAGGTATCATCTGTATCGTTGATGTCATTAGGGCTTTCGGGAGGTTGTTCATCGCTTAAAACACCCGGAGATTCTTCACCACCGGACTCGGCACCTCCAGCTTTTCCCGCTTCTGCATTAGCACCGGCTGCTCCAGGTTCAGATGTATCGCTACGGTCTGATAATGAACTAACTTTGCGCTTTGATTGAATCGAATCTGCTCGCCGTACACCGACTGTTAATGATTGTAAATAACATTTAACAGGGATATGTGTAAGAGTACGATAAATGAATTTTGTAATATATTGTATGATAATTTCATTAAGGTACATGCTTGAATTATGAGGTTTAAAAAACCGCTGTAGCTTCTGGCGTAACTGCAACGATCTCATTCACCTTCACTGTCTCACCGCACTTGATGATCGCCAATTCCAATATGAATCTCTCGAAATCCCTTGATCCCCTCAATTTGGTTTCGCCCATTATGACCAATTTTTATTCTTACTTGGATTTTAAAACAAGCTCACAAGACATAATTTAGTACAAGCGTAATATAATAAAAATGCAGTAATTTTGGTGTGAATGAAAAAACCGTATTGTTATTTAACTACCTTTGACTCGTATCATTTTGTTTCGACGCCCGCCGGAAGCTAAACCGGCCAGAGAGGCACACGTCTACTTGGACGAGGACTGATCAGAAAGCAATGACGCCATTGATAATATTTATCCATTTCATATTGACGTCATATTGTTAAAATTAAAAAATAAAAACAAACTAAAAATAAAAAAAAAATAAAGAAAATTTGGGATTTCTAAGCCAAATCATCATTAATTTTGCTAAATATTTTCTACTTAATATAAAAAGCTTATTACTTTCTTCTTGTGTATAGTATTATATATAATATATACAAAAATAGGTTCAAAAACCTCTTCACCTTCAAGAAACTTTTCAGCTTCCAGATTTTTGGCTTTTTTTCTTTTTTTTTTTTCTTTGACTTTTGATTGTTGTGCAATTTGATTGTTCATCAATCATCAAAAAAAGAAAAAAATTAAAAATCATTGCCATGCTAAAAATAATAATGTAACGAGAGCTATTTTACGTTTTCATTGCCATTAAAAATAATTAGTAATCAAAAGAAAATACTTCTACTCATTGCCAATTTTCAAACTTCTAAAATCAAATCTCCAACTCAACAAGTTAAATGCATTAAGTGACTCAATTTAATTAACTTTATTATTTTTAAATATAATTAAGTAAAAAATGTAAGAACAATTGCGTCATTGCCTTCTTACCGTGCTTCAACCACAGATGAAATACTTCACTGATGATTTGTGACTTACAATCACACTCAACATCGCGACCCTCCTTTGTACCCCGTCGTAATTTTAAGCTACGACGCTTAAAGGAGCCGCCAGGAGCACCCCCTGTACCTGGACCTCCTGTACCACGTCGTAAAAGAAACGGACGTCCTGTTGTTATAGGACGTCGCGTCTTCTCCTTATCAACCATTAAACCCTCTTCGCCCTGACATGGAACATAAAAATTATTATCCAAATTTACTATCTTCCAAACAAAACTACCTGAACTGTTACCGTGGTATTGCTACTTCCTTCCGATTCATTGTCTGGTTCATGAAGCACAAAACTGATCTTTCTCTCTGTTTGTCCTAAACCAAAAAAATGTATCAATATACCTTGTTTCATGTTTTAATTTCATGGTATACCTGTATCCTTTTCACCTGTTATTGATTGTAGACTCTGAGCTGAAGTTTGTGAATGTCCCATTGAGGATAGTGCCATACTCCATCTTCGATTTGCTTCCCGGCTGTAGACTTTTTCCCAAGGCGGAGGACGTTCTCCACGCGTTGAAAGGCGAGAAGTCTTCGGAAGACTCTGATAGGTTTCCCTTAAAAACGCTGTTATTTCCAATAGAAGATTGCATGCTATCAGCCTCAATGCCATTGAACAATCTGCTCCATAATTTGCAATGCTTGCTAAAATTATAATAGATAAAAACAGGTTAAATATTCAGCTTAATATTATTTGTTTTATACCTTCATCAAGAAAATCCTCTTCTTCATCTTGAATCATTAAGTCTTTTTGACATTGTTCATCTGAAACTAGAGTTGCGATTTGGGCTTCGTGTTGTTTGTCTTGCAGTAGCATATCTTCTAAGCGAGCTCCGAGAGCCTGGAAAAATTGTATTGTAATATTTTTAATTTTTTGGTTTAAATTAAAATATGGCTACCTCTGCCCATTGATAAAACATTTTTCCTGCAGCTCTTTGCATAGCGTGAGTACGTCTTGGAGCATTTGGACCTGTACCCCGATTATGACCTAGACCTGATCCAGAAGCAACGGGTCCAGAAGGTCGAAATATTGGAAGTGTGAATTTCATCCAACTCGGCCATTGATTTCTATTACAACAATGTACAAAGTATGCACACTCCAGCAGAAATGAAGCTTTGGCCACAGTAGCTGCGTGAGGCTATTTACAAATAATTAACTATTAATATTAAAAAAAAAAAAAAACTAAATAAAATATCCTCAATATACCAAATCTAAAACCGCTGCCATTAAATGAGAATCTGGAACAGCGCCTGGCTGACTTGTTTCTAATAGAAATGATAATCTCATCATTCCATCAAGCACGGGTTGAATAGAAACTAAGCGACGTTCCTTTAAAATCACAAATTCTGATTCGCGAGATGCCTCACCAAATTCCATGGAGTTTTTACGGCTGAAGTCTAAAAATGAAATTTAATTGAAAAGAACTTCTTTAGCATCAAACTTCATCTTACATCCTCCTGGAGTTTCATCCATGCTTCGATCTTTTTTCTTTCCCTTTTTCAAACCAAACTTATTCAACTTATCTTCCATCCGTTTTTTGGCTTTTTGTATCGTTTCACCCATATTACTTGAGCTACCCTTTTGCGGAAGTTTGCCCGGAAAAATCATCGAAGGTTGCCTCCCAAACCCTGTGCTATCCGTTGGAGAATCACCATTATCGATACTGTCCGCTGACTCTGAAGTTCCAGTATCTTTTCGGAACCAACTTACTGTTGATTGTTAATTATAAATTAGTATTTTATAACTTTTTTGCATGAAAAATTATTATTTTAAAATCAAGTTTGAAAAGCAAACAACGCGAAATCATAAATTATAGAAAGGTTTGCGTGTGCTTAACATATTGTTAATATTGTTATGTTAGATTTATTTCAGCTAAAAAGCTAAAATAATGTTTTGACTACAGCAAATTAGAATAAAAATATATGATCTGACCTATACCACTAAATCGAGCTTTGCTGGATGGGCGCGTTCCTTTTCCTCCAGAAGATGGTTCACTCAATCCCAATGTTCGTTCACTTTGTCTAGGTGTTAAGATATGGTGTTTTTTCCGAATATTACCAATAGGACTTTGGCTTGACTTAGCAATTTCTTCATTGATTTCCGTTTCCAAAAGACTCTATGAGTAAAAAAAAATCCACATCAAATGCTGCATAAGTTATTCAGTAAAAGGAAATTAATAATCTGGTTATTTATATTAAGGTGTAGTTAACTTTAACAACTACCACATTTCTTTGAAAATAATAAATCAAAATAGATAGAAAATAATAAATAGACCAATAGCTAAATAGAAGAAGATAAACAGTTTTAATTATTGTTAAGTATTTACACATTATGGGGTTTGTAACAACTCCAAAAACTTGGTTTTATTTATTTCAATTTCAATTATTTATATAATTGTTGAATATTTACTGTTGTTTATTATTTCAATGAATATTTTTCATGGTTTATACTACCCGGTCAACCAACTAAAGATTGATGCCGATATCCAACGAACCCGTAAGTATATTTTCAATCAACATATATTTTGTCTATTACTATCCCTCAAGAACCATGAAAGAACCAAAAAAGAAAGTAAAGAAAAAGGAAGTACCTAAGTTTCTTATTTTCGAAGAAAAACGGTAATTATTATATACAAGCTGATACCCGCGACGTCGTCTGCGCAGGTTATTATGTTAAAAACATATTTAATTTACAGAGGAAAAACATTAAAAAATTGAAAGCAAAAATATATTAAAAATGACCGGAAAGAGCTTAGCGTAGAACATTTTTAACTATATGCCTAATTGATCTTGCTATTCGTAAGATGAACCGGCAACCTGAATCATTATAATTAGCTTTTTTAGCCTACTTGACGGTTATATTTGAGGAATATAGAACTTAAAAAGGCTATATATAACGTCGTTTTATATCTCAACGACATATCACGTCTTGCTTTATCTATTTAAAATCAAAAACTTTGTCATACTTAGTACCAGGAGAAAGAACATAATAAATTATAACAGCCATATGTTGATGTGGTACAGTTTTTAAACTTAATTCTTACGATTAGTAGTAGTTACAAGCCCGAAAACTTAAGTGTGATGTTAAAGAACTTGTCTAGTACTCATTAGAAGATATGTTGTGCGATTTATCTAGAGACCGTCTAGAGATGGTCTATGGACACGGTCTATAGACCGTCCAGAGACACTGTTCTTTGTCTCGTCTAACCTCCACACCACGATGTGAATTTCTCAGTCTCATCTTCGCAGTCCACCATCGAGCACAAAATAAAATAAACAAAGAAACAAAATAAACGGAGCTGGCTGTTGCTCGCCTCTAGACAATAGTGCCGTCCACACTGTCAAAATATTGCGGCACATTCTAACGTTGCATGCTGTCTCCTTAAGTCTTCCATTCTGATCAGGAGACGTTAGACCTGAGATTTTTGGTCGCACAACAGGCTCTAGACGGGGATTCGTCTATAGACATGTCTACGGAGATAACCTGAGGACTGAGACGCGTCATATAGACCAAAATTGCGCAATATTTCTACTAGTGAGAACTAGGCTTTAGCAATGAGTAATTGCTTTGTCGCTCCTAAGATAATGGCTGTTAGTAGAAAAATTTACTGCGCATGTTGAGGAAGTGCTTCGCTTTTTAAATAACTGCTTTCGAAATCCTCTCTCATCCATCATATAACAAGCATCCCCTGCGGTTGTTTCTTGAAGTTCTTGAAAATCTGAATGACGCATATGTCTGTAATTAATAATTGAAGAAATTAAAACCTACTCTTGTTAATAGAAAAGAATGGTATCATAGGTGTCTTTCTCTAATTGCGTTAATAATGATATTTTTAATTTCTTATTGAAATCAAAAGGACCCTTTAATTATCGACGGTAAAACACTGGTAAGAGGTGAAATACATTTTCAAAGTTATCCTTTAAAACTATATTTTTGAATTTACCTCACATTTTTTCACCTATTTGTCCATTTCAACTCTTATCACTTTTTGCTCTTGGATCGGCATAAGGCTACTACCATTTTTCATAACTTTCATGTATAGATCAATTTATATAATTTTTTATTTTTTACTGCAAGTAAGTAAAGACAACTTTAAAAATTTTAGGCGGTAACTGTGAAAATGCGTTTTAACCCCGAAAAGTGTTTTTGATCAGGAAACCACATCTTAAAATAAATTAAATCAAAGAAGGACGCTTGCCATACTTTACTTGTAAATAAACCAAAAAAAAAGCATACCGTATTACTCGGGTGGTTTGAATATTTGGTTTTTTATTGGGTCGATTTGCAGTGTCAATTAAAGCACTTAATGCAACCCTTCGAAAAATTCCTCCATGAGCTTCTTTAATGTATGTAATAAATTGTCTTACATCGCTATATAACGCCTAAAATTTTAAGTAAATAATCAAGTTCCATAAAAAGAAGAACGCTTTTTAACTTACCATGTTATCTTGAGATTTCAATTCTTTGCTCGATTTGATGAATCGGGTGATCAACGATTTAAAGATGCATGATATAACTTGCCCCTCGACACCACGAACGCCTCCGCCACCTAAACCAGCCCCGAAATTAGTAGCGTACCCACTTTGGGAACTAATATCTGGCGATTTACTTGAACTTCGTTTCTGATCGGCTACAAAAGTGTGAATAGCAATACTACATAACCGCCATGTCCATAGTTATTTGAACAAAATAGTTTAAGTAAAATGAAAAAAAAATCTTACTTAAAGGCGACAACAATGAACTGGGATCGACACAAAATCCAATATATGAGTGAAAGAAATCTAAAATTTCTACAATTGTATGATTTTTCACCATATCTTTAAAGAACTTTGAAAACTGTTTTTGACTGGCTCGATGTAGTTTCGCGAGAATGTTTTGTGATTGAGTTCGAAGAAATTCAGCAGGTGGACCTCTTTGTCCATCAGCACATCCATGAGGACAACCCAAATGTTTCAAAACCCTTTTAAAAATTACAGCAAAAATTATTATTTTTTTTCACAAACCCCATAATTGTAACATTACTTAGCTAAGATATTCATTATCAAATAATGAGGTGTTAGAGGTTTGTCCAAAGATTTGTTGTCCAACTTGGTTGGTTCATTACTATCAATATTGGTTGAACTATTGTTTCCCTTATTGGCGTTGTTTCCTGATGTAATATTAGCTTCTTCTTTGATTCCAATTGGAGTAGAAGCAGTTGATTTCCCTTTTGAAGTTGTAGTAGGTCCAGTCGCCGTTGTCTTCTCGGCCGCTTCATCTCTGAGACATTGCTTCATCACACCCATATCCATTAAAATTTCAACCAAATTTAAAATCACTTCAATGACTCGTAAACTGCAACATGCATTGTCGTGCATTGCAGCTGAATGAACAGCCTGAAACAAATTAATTGGAATTTTGTATAAAAAAAAGACTTTTTAAATGAAATGAGAGCATTACTTTCAGTATCACTTGAAAATCTAAGTCTCCTTCTTTGGTGATATAGCAAACTGAACCGGGAGCTTCGGGAATTTCCTCCCCTAAATAACTGATATTTGAATCAGTTTGAGACCGAGTTAAACTCGATTTTCGTTCCGGTTCTGTAGATAATTTTGTGCCACATAAACTAATAGCATCTAATTGACTGTCTATTGAACCCTTAAAATTAAAATAAAAATGTTCATCATTAAAGTTTTGCTCAGATTAATTAAATGAAGTTTATTTTTCTTGTTACCTGACGTCTCATATAATCAGGTGACGGGGTGGGTGTATGTTCTGTAACCGTAATGATAGGGTTTTGGGTCGATGTTTGAGGAGGAGCATTAACTTTACTAGCTCTACGACGATCCCAATGAATTTCCCCAATATATCTAGAATTGAAAAAAGAATAGATTATATTTATTGTCACTGCATTTTTTATTTACTAAGTGCTTTTATGGTAGATTTTTCAAGATGAATCTATCTTCTTACATGCAATAAAAATACCGTATAATAACCGTATATAAAATATTCCCTTATATTGAAGAAAATGCTTGTCTCGTTTGACTTTATAATATAATTTATTAGTAGACGTACATGCAAAAAGTTGGTTTTTATTACGAAAATTATCTTAATTCGTAAAGATGTTTTTATAAAATTCCTACGAGTTATACTATACTGTAACAGCCATAGAAAAGGGTAGAACTATTCAGATTGTTCGATCGAAACTGAAATAAAAGACATTTAAGCCCATTCATTATTTAATGGTCAACGGTTTTGAAAGAATTGTATCGAACAATAGAGAACATTCTGGTACATTCTAATACCGTCTGGTATTATAATAAGAATTTAATGGAACTTTTTGTTACTATGATGACTAACTCTAACTGGTTCAATTTATATCGTTTAGTGTATTTTCTAAAGAAAAATTTTTTTGCTGATTTTATTTCTAAATTTTTCTCAAAAGCTTTTCGTCATAGCTTTTTTTCTTTGCGAAATTGGATTTCATATTATAATACTTTCGTAGCATACAACGCAAAGTATATACATTAAGCCTTAAAAATTATTCCTTCTACAAGATTTTTTTATGTTTCATATAGTAATCTTTCGGAATTATATAAAAAAAGTTGGGACTGTTTTAAACATATTAAAACTAATTTAATGACTTGAACTTTTTAAAAATCAAAAAAGTTAGTTTAAAAGTTAGACATTCAAGTTAATAAACAAAGAATGAAAATTGCAAAGACACACCTTTGAATATAAATATTAAAAGCTCACATTACAACAGCCGTTGTTAATACGATTCTATCGATTTTTCAATGTCCAAAGAAACAAGCTATTAATTTTTTATCTAGCAATAGTTGATTCTAAAAAAATTATTCTTGATATTATACGGTATTTCAAAACTGCAGCGCTTTTATTCTTTTCTGCAAAAATAAGTTTTTATAATAAGTTTAGTTTCGGGGAACACTTTTATTAGAAGACTAAACATTTTTTTTTTAAATTCACGCATTAAAATCTTGTATAGCGCTGTAGGGTCATGCAAATTTTGATTCATCAACATCGTGCGCTTTGACTAAGTATCTGGCAACTTGAAATACTTTCTAAAATGGGAGAAAAATGTGAAATCTAAAACATTGAAAGCAGTTACATATATTGTTGGCACCTATAATAACTTACCCTCCTGCGGTAAGTTCATCTATTAAACAGCTGAGAAGAAAGACAGACAGAAAGAGGAACATTTATATAAACAAGAAAACACAAATTACCCATTATATGAATATTTAAAATAAAAAATAGATATAACATTATTCTTAAGATAAAGATTCTAGTTTAGAAAGTATCTAAGAAATTTAAAGTGTAATTTGGAAAATGATTGATTGATTTCGATTTTTTATGATAAATGGTAAGACAACGAAATTTTAACAAAAATTGATTTTTAATAAATAAATTGAATATTTACCTGAGACTGGGCATACTTTTTCCTTTGACAAGATTGCTAGTTGTGCCGAAAGGATCTCGGATCGGCTCAAACATTTTCGATAATGCAGAACTTGGTCGGGATAAATGTTCATCTCCGGTATCTAAGCTTCTGTGGTATTCCTTAAAAATAAAAATAAGGCAGTGTCCATGAGGCATAACTTATAACTATTACCTATAATTTTAAAAAGAAATTTCATTTGGTAAATAAATTTCCTTACTTGTTCATAAAGTTTGGGTTCTTCATGTCCTATTTTTTCCAAGGCCTTTTCAGATTTGGACAACAACTTTGTTTCGACAAAAGCTTTTAAATCAGCTATTTTCATTCGTTTTTTACTTTTCTCACTGGCACGTCTTTGAGGTACCGGTTCTTCAGGTGGTTTTGAACCATGATACGGTGATTCTATATTTAAAAAAATTATACAAGTAATAATTAATCACTTATCATATATTTTAGTTTTTCTCAAAATATTTTCCCTGAATCATTATAATAGTGCATTAATTATGAATATTGTTCTAACGCTTCGTAAATTTACGAGTGAACCAACTGCAAGATTATTTATATTATTTATTTTTTTTTTGAGTGCTGAAGCTTTATGGCTAATAAGCTAAAGTGCTTGAAATATCTTTTTTGTTAAAAAAAAATAATTAAGCTCAAAAAATGAAAAACCTGTTAGTAATGACACATCTTTAACTTCAGGCACTTCCATAAAATCTTTTTCCTCACGTTTCTTTGATTCAGGACTTTGATAGATGGAAACTTCGATTTTGGGAATTGGTAGCGAATTACTACGACGTCGTGGTTGTACTTGAGTGTTGTATTCCTCACTTATATCTCGTAATCTATAATTGGTAAAATTCATAATGATTTTACAACTAAACATTAAAAGAAGACAAATTTTACCGATTATATAAAAAATGTAACGCCCAATAAACGCCTTCTTCTTGCCAATGTGTAATAAACAAGCAACGTAAAACGGCCACGTCCAAAAAAGTTGCCGCGCAAAGATCAAGCGTTTGCAAATTGGAACTTCGTCCTTTCTGTGTATCTTCCTTTTCTTTTTCTTTGTGGTATTTACTTCCACTGTCCAAGGAATCTTTATCAGATGATCCCATTCTTTGAACTGGAGACTTGGCTTTAGTTAAAACATGATCCATTTTGAGATTAGCTTTAACCGTAGTAACGTTTTTCGTCATCTGTTGAAATAAGCTAGCGTCGGCCTAATAATAATATTTTTAATTACTTTAAGGTATTTTAGCAATCAATTACTATTTTTACAGTATAAATATGGGGATCTTTGAGAAATGAATCGCTCTCTTGCAATGATGGTAAACGAAAAACGACGACATGCTCCTCTTCCGTGCTGGAACTTTCTTCAGGAATAGTTTCAGGAAAAATTGTATCTTTTGGAGATGAAACCCAATTATCATCATCATTTGCTTGTTTTGAAGCTGTTATAATAACAGTGTTGCCCGAAGGTAAATGATCCGAAAAAGAAACACTAGCAGTTTGACTAGGAGGGCTATCAATATTAGATAAGCCTTGTTCATCTGATTGTTTTCCTATAAAAAACATGTTGTTAAATAAAATTCAACAATATTTTAGGGATAGATTATTACGCCCAAGAAATAAATCACAAAACTGTGATTGGCCTTTCATATTCTTATTTGCTGACAACAGTTTTGGTTTTGGACGACAATGAGTTATAAAACAGGGCGCCTCTGGATGTCGAAATTCCCATAACGCTTGCCACATTTTTAAGCCGTTCTCCAAGCGAAAGTTTTGAAAATCTGACTCTTTTAAGTGATGGCAAAGTGGTGCAAACAGATAGACAAAGAGCTGAAAAAAATTTGAATATAACACGTTAAAATTAAATAGTAATTATATTGGCTTACTGTAATGGAAGGAATTGAAAATAGATAGTAAAAAGGAGAAGAATGTAGTTCATTCTTGTCATAATCACTATCAGCACATTCTTCCGCAGCATCCAAAATGATCCAATGTAAAGTGTAGAGTAGTTTAGTTTCAACAGCTCCGAGACTTTGTAAGGTGCCATCTTTCATTCTATAATTTAAAATAAAACTAGTTAAAAATTTATTGAGTTAGCTTTACAACAATGAGTTTTATTTAATGAAAATAACATGTATGGTATATACGTAGAGGTCCCAATAGTTCTAAGTTTGAGAGATTTTATTTCAAAGTAAAAGATTTTTACGTTATAAATCTTAATTGTAGTCTTAAAACAATGTTATGAGGTATACAATTAAAAATGCTTAAACTAATATCAATGCAACAAAAAATAATATTTTTAATATTTTATCAAATTTTGGTAATCCTACGACCCTTAAGACAAACTTTGATCTACATGAAATCTTAAACTAACCCACGAAGCAATAAATTGATAATTTTTTTTTAGTTTCATTAATCTAAATTCAAAATATCTGGTTTTGTGTACTATCAACTTTTAAACAAAATGTGTCATATTGAGCGACATTAGAAAAGGGTTTTTGAAATAGGTCATACTCGTAGTTAGGGTTTGCAAACCAGTTAAAACTGGTTTTATTAGTAAAAATCAAAATCCAAAAACCCGGTTATTCAATAAAAATAATCGGAAGTTTTTAGAACTGTATTTAATATTATTTAAAATAAATTTTACAAAAGAACTTTGGCGAAGTATTTAAAAGACCCAAATTATCCAAAAATCAAATCAATTTTTCAACCGGTTGTTCCTTGTCAATTTTGGCTGGCGATTATTAGAAAGGATGATTCAAGGTGAGGATAGTGAGATTCAAATACATAATAAAGGTGAATGAAGTGGAAATGTAGCTAAATGATAAACGTTTAGAAAAGAATGTCATTTTGAATGTTATTTGAAACAACCAGGAAAAGAACGAGCAACTTAGAATTATTACTTTTAAATGCCTTAATCACAGTTAAACCAACTTCGGCGGATCCAAAAAGAAAATTTTCTGTGTCAGGAAATTTTGACAACAAAATTAGAAGCAGGTTAGAGTAAAATAACTCTTTAAACAAGTTTTTATGAGTTTTATTAAATTTTGAAATTCGCAAATTATTTTTCATAACTGAAGTTGAATTAAAAATAATAACACACAATAAGGTGGGGTGATTTTATTATAGATTTTATATTCTTAAGACCCCGGTTTTTAACCGGTTAACCAGGTTTAAGATAGGAAAAAAACCGAATAACCGATTTTAACAAAAATACGGTTTTTTGCCAACCCTACTCGTAGTGCAGTTAATTATAAAAAGAACTGGAAAATAAAACCAACATCAGTGTACAAAAAATGTTTTCTTTAGAAACAATTTGTCATTTCATTAAAGATCCTTACGATCTTATTAGGACGTTGTAAAAATATATATGGAGGTAGGGTATCTAGGAACAATCTTTCATCTTGCATTATATGTTTTTTGGATCTTGTTACGGGCTTTCTCAACCCTGTATTGAGCTTGTCGTTAAGGTTTTTTTTATTCGATGGAAATTTTACAAAACGTTTAAAAACCAATTGACTTTATTTATTTTAATCCATTGGTGAAAAATTTATCACAAAATCACTTTACTTAATTCACTATTCAAATCGCTTGTACCATTATTACTTCAATCACTTATATTCACTGGTTGAATCACTTAGAAAAATTAATTTCTAGATTAATTGAATGTTTTTGTATAGACTATCGGCAATCGAACTCTTTCGAACAGCCTAGAAAGTTCGATTGTTGAACCTTCTACAAACTTCCGAAACCGTTGGCTGTCAATAATGAAAAGGTTTAAATATCCATTATAAAAATTTCGTTACAAAATTATATTAAATCGTCAAAAGGACCTTACATTTTTCAGCATGAAAGTGGCTTACAGACCAAAAAGGTTTGGGAAACACCCACTAGGCAACAATTGCAATGGCAAAACGAAGTAAAGTAGATTTTTAATTAATTTCTTATGCACAGTATTTTTCGTATAAGGCTTCAGGTAATTCCTGTAGAATAAACTTTAGTTGAACAGCGATGTTGTTGTTGACTGAAATGAATTAAAATGTTCTTGTTTAAAACTAATTAAGCTTAGAGAATCTCTACAAAACCTATATAGTCCTAAGCAGTGGTATAGGTTGCCCTAGACGGGCGCTGTATCAAAATTTTCCGAGGGACCCTTTTAGTAACCCGTTTAAGTTTAATGTTTGATCTTAAAAATTGAGGAAGATTATGGATTACATTTTTTAATTTTTTTATACACCTCGGGATTTTTTTATTCTAGCGACTGTATCATTAATATACTGTATCATATACACTACGGCTGTGGACCTAAGTGAAAACTACGTTAAGATATAAACCGTTTTATTTTCTGCTTTTTTAAAACTTTTTAAACGACCCACTCTTTCCTATATTGCAAATATTTTTTATAAGGCATTAGACAATATTTAATGATGGATGCAACTTATACTAGGTTAGTTGTAGTGTACTTACCGATTATGCAATGTTGTAGCTGCACAATGCATAACATGAGGAAACGCAGCTTGGATCAATCGCCAGCGAGGGATTGATTTAATAGCTTCAGATAGACTAGGCGAAAGTCCAAACTGAATATTTTGAACTAAAACCTTTTCAAATGACTAAAAAAATATAAAAAAACGCACATTAAAGATGTTATAATATATTTTTTCTATATTAACCATATTACCTTGCAAGCTTCTTTCATTTCCTGTAGTACAAAATAAAAAAAAAGAAACAAAGGCATGATTAAGTAATCTTAAATTTAATAATTAAGCTTAACTGGGGCAAGTTCACAAACATTGAAAGCTTTAACGTAGAATCGACAACAAAAATAGCAAAAGAAAATGGAAATTTTATGAAAATTTTTTCGAAATATTTATTGTTTATGTTTTGATTATATACAAATGGGTTCTATATATACAGATCTTAATGGTATTTTCATATATTAGATTGAGTGATAAAGTGTTAAACAACAACAAATTGCGTGTGAACTTTTCTGTATTAGTAATAAAAAGCTGTTTTTAATATATTGTAGATTGATTTTTCAAGAATCTTTACATGGTAGGTACCTATAAGTTTTGAGAGTTTAATGTTTTAAATGAAATTGTAAATTGATGTAATTGTTAACCTAGTTGTATTTGTCTTATTCTATGATTTGTGATTTTAAAAAGAACTTACATGATGACCAGGTGCATGTTGACAGAACTGTTGTAGAAATTAATTAATTGTATTCACACCAATCGCACATTGATAGCGACAAAGTAGCGATAACAAATAGAAAACAACACAAACATTTAACATTTTTTTTCGTTTATACAAATTATTTATAGTGTACAATAAAATCAAAATCATTTACTTCTACTTTTCACCCCAAACAATTAATTGAAAGCAAACAAGTAACAAATTAAGGCAATTATACGCTTGTTGATTTTTAATAAGATTCGTTCAATTACAACTAACACAATATTTAAGTATTAACTAAGCTTAAGAAAATTCTGACTTTGATTTTATGTAAATTAAAGTTTTTTATTTTTTATTTACCATACATGCTGCTTCATGTAGTTTTCCTAATTTAGGTCGAATAAAAGGGCTGTAATGAAAATATATTATCCGTAAGAGTTGTTTTTTTTTGTTGTAAATGATAGTACCTAATTTGCCTCCATAAAAAAATTTGAATTGGAATTGGTAATGCTTGATCATTAATTCCATCTAAGGAGTGGTGTTTTTCCAACATTTTGTATCTACAAATAATTTTTCTAAATTCCCTTTAATTTTTAAAAAAAATAAACGATGATTACAAACTTGTTACATACCTTTTTTTAATTTCAACTTAAAGTAACAATTAACAACACAACGCAACAATTAATTCGTTAACACAAACAAACCGGAGTGAAAGTCACGCAAGAATGATGTGAACTGTATAATATTCACCGGCCTTTTATGAAATAAAAATATTAATATTTCACCCCACTTGAATATCATTTAAAAGGATAAAAATATCACTTTCATCGGAATATACATGCGACATGGCAAACCACCCCTAATTGTTATAAATATTTTTTTTTTGTTTGGGATAATTACGTGAGATATAACTTAGATAATCATTCCCATTAAAGGCACATCCACTTTTAAAATGTTAACAGGATCTCTAAACATAACATATTGTTCGATTTGATTTGTCGTAATCGAGAAAATCGTGTGAAAATTGTGTGAAAAAATGAATTTCATGTCTTAGGCTTGGCCAGTCAATGTTTTATTGGTGTGACCGTTTATACGTAACGGTTGAAAAGAGACTGTTTTGAGTGAGATGGTGTCATTTTATAAACGTCGTCACATTGATCTGCGTCCCGACGCGTCCTGATGCGCTCCCTAGCCCAGATGCCTGCGTTGTCCTGGTAACGGCACTGGTTCGGTTCAAGGATTGAGACTTGGCCGAAATACACACGTGTGTGTTGCGACGGAAATCGTTCGTGGTACATGCTGCAAAAACAGGCCAATCGTGGTTTTAATAAAGTCTACGTTCCCAAGTGCGTACTTAGCGAAAAGCTTTGCATGCGTTTACAGGAAATGAGGATACGAACGATTTATTTCCGAATCAATCATATTTGTCTAGAACTATTTCAATATTAGATATTAAGTTTCTAACGATTATTTAGACTTACAATAGTAGTGTTCAAAAATTTTGTATGAACAAGAGGATGTATTAAAAAAAATATATCTAATAAATTTATTTATATGTGATACTCGGAGATATATTGTCGACTGTATAAGTATTTGTTAGTACCAATATATAGAAAGTTTTACAGCAAATAACGGCTTAAACTCAATTAAACAACAATTTAGCTTTAAAAATGACAATGTTAGCCCCAGTTGTACAACTGTAATAGAACCTACTTGAATAGTACATAACTAACAGCAGTCAGTCTTAAGAGGAACACTTTAATCTGGAGACTGGAATTGTAATTTTGCCTTAAATAATTATACCAAAGATCCAGTATCGCTCGAATACCACAACTGTTAACAGTTACGTATAAGATTTTTATTCACTAGGATATCTAAAAAAAAACGTAAATCGTCTATTTCATTATACACCCATAAATATTCAACAAGTGTTTCTATAAAAAGTAACCATCAATTTTACCTTGCAAAGGACACATTGACTGAAAGTTATACGCTTACTTATCAGGTAATAGAACGACGAATTCTTAATAAATTGAAAAATTAAGTTAATCTCAACATAATGACGTTTTTAAATAATACCTAGTTAGTGGCTACCCTTGTCTTCGTTCATGTAAAATTTACAGAAAAATCAGTTCTGTTGCTTTTTAAAAAAGTGAACCCGACTAAGAAACCTCTAAAGAAAATGTTTCCCATTGACTTTATTATTTGCTTTTCTTTGAAAGTCTTAGAAAAAATTATCCTAATCCCAATCTAAAGAATGGTTTCATTTCACTTTTAGCGACTGTGTAAACAATACATATAGATGTCCAATAATGATGCATTTATGCATATCTAGTTTTCAAAATCTCCACTTCTTAGAGATAAAACCAGATGTTTCATTTTTGATGTTTAAGCGAAAGAAATATGATTCAAAAAGTTCGGCACCCTTTTTGTACACAATGTACACGTACGACGTCCTCAAAACAAACTTAACAATATTGGCATAATACGCGGATTATGTTGCTATATTATGCAAGGTAGACTGCCCTGAAACGGCAGAAAAAATTCACATTTATACAACATTGATGGAGAAATTATGTAAAAAGTGGAGGATCAGAATAAGCCTGAAAAAATCCAAAATTATAAAGTTCACTCTAAAAACCAAAACACTTAATTTTCTCGTAACATTGAATGGCAGGACGGCGCCAATAGTGAAAGTTACGAAATACCTAAGCCTGATAATGGACACTTAACGAACCTGAGACGTGCACGTAGCAACTCTCAAAGCTCGACTTCGTTTTCGTCTCAAACAACTCAAATAGCTCATAAGTAATAGAGTCCTATTCATGTACCTAAAATGGGTCATTTATCTCCAAGTTATAAGATCTATTTAGATGAATAGATGTGAGCTCTTGGACACAACATCCACAAGCCAAATAAAACGAATATAAGTAATTCAGAATAGAGCTCTGAGACTTATAACGGATTGTCTGTGGTTTGAAAGAGACGTCACTTTGCACTTTGACCTAGAAATGTCGAAGGTGGAGGAAGTTATACTTAGGAAGTATTGGAAACTCAGCGAAAAATTTCCATCGCACGCAAATCCTACAGTAGGGTAAAACTTAGTAAATTTACCTCCGACCAAAGAAGCCTCAAGCAAAAGGCCCATAGACCAGTAGATTAATCTGTAAAATAAAAAAATGGGAAAAATTCCATCAAAGGATGGCAGCCTTAATCAGATAACATATCAATCTGGCGATATACCAGGATTATAATTATATTAGTTACATTTCTGTGCCAAAAAAGCAAAAAAAGTTAAACCTTAATTTGAAAAAAAAAATTGTAAGGTTACTGTATCGCCGTACTACTGAAAGGGTTAATGGTAATCTATTGTTCATACTGGATAGCATAAATCTAAACTATGGTAATGCTTAAATTTCATCAAATCATTCTATCAAATGAAAGCTTAAATACATACAAGAGCTCAGTCATCCGATAAGTGATGTCATATTACAGGAATTGTAGGCAGATCAAACGAAGCCTTCAATCCTGAACAAAACGCCACCTAGTTTAGCCCTTGTTTCTCTTAAATCCATCAAGTAAATGATAATGGATGATAATGTTTGGATAATCATCAAGTGCATAGACAAAAAGGTTTATTAAAAATAAAAAAAAATCATAAAGAATAATTAATTAAGATTAAGAACACCAAAAAAATATAGGTACATTCTTAATTTATAATTGAAAAAAATAATCCAATTCCATAAGATGACTTACACGAGCCTCTAAAGTTTCTAAATATTGCAAATTATTTGTAATATCAGTATTGGAATTATTTGACTGTAACATAAAAAGGTTAAAGTTAAAAAATTATGTAAATGTACTCATATACGTAATGTACCTACTTTTAAATCCTTTTTTAATTTTTTATGTAAATTATTGTGAAGATAAAAATATGAGGGTTCTGCTTCAAAAATTTCGTCTATGTTTTCAGACGATAACTTGGAGTTTATGCTACTTTTACGAAGTAATAAAATATTTTTGGATGTTTCATCGCATGAGTCGTTTTCAATATTAGCATTTTGAATGGAATTCCTTATATCGACTTCTAAAAAAGCAATAGTGAAATTTATTTTATAATTATATGCCTTAATGTTATAAATGAACCGTTTATATTTGGATTTTTATTCGATTGTCTTGGAGAATTAGTGATGCCTTCATTATTGATTCGTGTTTCTGATATTTTTTTATTTGGTTTATTTGAAGAACATGTTTTCAATTCTTCATGTAATGTCGAAGTTGAACTATTGATTTGTTCTTGTACTTTTTTTTCTTGTAACATTTGTAAACGCCGTTCTGTGCAAGCATTGTATTTAGGAGTTAGGGGTTGTTTAGTTAGTATACTACTTTGTGGAATATTTGAACGTCTCTGGTATCGATTTTTTTTCAATTTTTGATCAATGGTTTTGTTTTCACTGCATGCCAGTTTTGTATTGTTTTGATTGGAAATCAATGTTGCATTTTGTCTCTGACTCTTGAGATTTTTATTTTCTTTTGGGATAGATTTCGCTGGGGTCGTTTTTGGTCGAGGTTTTTTAGTGTCTTTATCATATGAACGTAGAATAAGCCGAGTGTTATTAAACAGCATTGAGCTTAATGGCTCAAAAATATTGGAATATTTCTTTTCTTTGACTCCAGGTTTTTCTTCAGAACAATTTTTTTGATTTTGAAGATTCTTAGTTGCGAGAACTACGTCTTGACTTATAGTTTTCGTTGGGAAAGTTTTAATTGGAACAGTTTTTTCAGTTGGACTAAATATATGTGAAGAAGTGTTTTTTGTTAGTGGATGGTTTTTAAGAATTGGAATGCAAGTGGTTCTATTTGTTTTTGAAGTTTTTGGTGTGCTATCTAAGTTATTTGATGTTGATTCTAAAGTTTTCTCATTACAATTTTCTTTTTTACATGAACCGTTTGTATATTTTAACGATTTTATATCAATTTTTGGTTGAATTAATTGGCTTTGATTTATAGTTCTAGATACTTCTATTGTATCATTATTTTTAGGCGAATAGTTGTTTTGATTATCCAAACTTGAAATTGATTCTTGTGTTTTAACTAATTTTGTAGATTGTAACTTGGGACAGTCTTGCATTGAATTTTCCTGATCAGAGGTAGAAATTTCTCGTATTAAGTTTAAGTTATCGGGTTCATAAGATAATTCTGGTATTTTAAATTTATTAAAATCTTTTAAAGATGCATCCGAGTATGATTTAAAACTTGACGAATCAGAAATGAAATAATCATCGCTTGTATCACTTTTTAAGGAAATATCATTGGATGTTTCCTCGTCCTGGTTCATAATTTCATACAAATAGGGCGATGGAAATTCTTGAATAAATGTGGTACTATCTAAAAAACACTCATCTTGGACATCTTCTGGATTTTCAGAAGAATTATTCAATGTTAAAGCAGCGATGTTTGGCGATTCAATTACAGGTTGATTTCCGAAATTATTGAACTTTTTATATTGGCCATTTGTTAAGAAGACGTTAATATCAGTTATTTGTTGGCGTTTTTTAGTGAGAGCTGTACATTTTTGTGAACTGTTCAATTTTTCAATTTTAGAAGTTAGTGAATTTTCAATTATTTTTCTTAGTTGTAAACCAAAAAACTGATCATTTGTTTGGTTTAATTTAGTTATTAAATAATTTGTTATCAAATTTAAATTTTGCGATGGAATAATAACGGTTTTATCAATGAAAAATTTTGTATTTTTCAAAGCAAAATCGAAAACATTTTTCAAACAAAAATTACTTTTCATTTTCAATGGAGAGAAATTACCGTTCAAAACGAGCCTTTTAAGTATATTTGGAATTACGATTTCTTTACAATCATTATTTTGATCTGAAATAATACTGGTATTGAAACAATCACTGTATGAATATTGCTTTGAAGATTTAGATTTGCTTGAATTAATGAATTGATATCGTTTTTTCCATGGAAGATGCAATGGATTTATTGAAGAAAGAAGATATGGATCATTACGAACGATTACTTGGCTTTTCAAATTCGTTGTTTCATCCATTTTTTCTACTTTCCTATGTTGAAAATTTTCCTCTATATCAGCCGCAGAAAATAATTGCTTCGATAGATTTAAACAACCTTTGTTTTTATTCAATACATTTTCTCTTGTGATGTTCAAATTATTGAAAATACTACTTACATTATCAATTTTAACACATTGTTTATCATAATTTCCTTCATGAAACTGCTTATTATCATTTCTTGAATTCTGCCTTAAATCTACTTCTTCAAAAATATTACTCTGATTTAAATTATGAACTTTACTTCCATCGGTTTTTTCAATAAAAGTCGATTTTTGTTCATTTTTTTCAATACAAAGCTCCACTTTAGTAATTATATCACGTAATATTTCAAGAATAAGATCTGAACGTTCTGTTGATTCCTCTTCGTTCTTTACCTCGTGCAAATTTGAAACAGTTATGGGGTCAATACTTTTAAAAATTGCATGTTCTTTTTCTTTAATAATTTTTTCATCGTATTCATTAAATAAGTCTCGAGCCGATTTGTAACAACCATTTAACTTTAACAACTTTACGTCTTCCCTGTGATCCATGTTGTTGTCGCAGACATATTTCAAACGAAGAATTTTAGATTCTAACTCATTGTTTCTTTCAGAAAGTTCACGAAGAGATTGATGAAAAGATTTATAAGTGACTGTTACTTTCACAGATCCTTCTTTTGTTTCATTCTTGTTAGAGTTATTTTCTAAAGGATTTTCTGATTCTTTCATTAAGACTGTGCTATTTTTATTTTTGTTACATACTTTTTCTTTGAAAGCCAAATCTGGTTTATAAAGAGAATCGTCGATTTTCGTTTTTTCTTTATCTTTTATCCCAAGATATCTTACAGCTTTCTTAGATGCTTTGCCTTCGTTTGATTGCGTCTCGCGAGTTTCAGTTGCTTCATTTACCTTAGGTAGCTTATTATTTTTTGTAATAAGATTTTCTTGAACTAATTCTTTTGGAAAATTAGATGACCTAAAACATTTTGTTACTTGAAACATTTTATATAATATTTACTTTAATTGTTGAGTCAATGAAACCCAAAAGAGGTAATTTGTGAAAAAAAATGGTGAAGTAAGTTTTATTTTTAGAAAATGATAAGGAAGGCCTCCTTGAAGAACATACTTAGGATACGCACGGATCGAATGTGAACATTGTGTGGGGGAGGGATTGTCAATCCTTTTTTTTTTTGATATTCACAATTATATTATAATAATGGGTTTTAGTACACAGTATAGAGTCCCTTTAATGAAAGTAAATTGAATTTAATGTACAACAAAAAATGATAAATGCATTTTCTTACTAGGATGTACGTACAGGATTGACAAGATACGGGGGAGGGGGAATTATAATAATTAAAAGAAAAATTTTAAAGACGAATTATTAAGTATTCATTTTCCTAAATAAACAAAAAAGTCAAACAAAGAAAGTGTTAAGAAATTAAAAAATTAAAATTATCATTATAAAAATCAGTGTGTAACAATGGGTGGTGCGTGAATCACTGAAGAATAGCAAAGCAAGACCAAAACCAAATTTGCTATAAGTAGTAACAAGTGTTAATATGTAAAGTAAACTAAAAATTCCAAATACAAAAAAATATTTTATTCCTAAAAAAGAATATATGTATTAAAGTTACTTCAAATAGTTTATCATACTCATAAATCCACCAAGTAATAATTTTTTGTTTAGTCACGCGTATTTGATCTTCGTCTTGCATATTCAGTTTTGGTCTTGTTCGTTTGAACTTGGTTTTGGTTTTGCATTGTTTTGTAAGCCCAAGACCAAGACTAAGACTAATTAGAAGATGCAGCATCTCGGAAAGACGGACATGACGTCTAACGAGATAGCAATAATAGCCCCTAGGCAGGTGCTGGCTTTCTTTAAAAGCCTGATGCTCCCCTAGTAAACACAGAGGGTCACATCACACTAGACCTCCTTGGTCGCAGTGATAAAGGGAAGGAATATCCTGGGACCCGTAAAACGGAAAAAAATACTAATTTTGCTCATCACTATTGGACAAAAGAAACCACTTTCAAAATAATCTAAGAAAATCAAAATAAGATAACCAACCGACCCTGTCCCCAACTATTTCCCCATAAATTTTGCTTTACTGAATGATAGATCATAGGTACTTACCGTTGTTTTATCGTGACTTTAATTTGACTGTTTTCAGAAATTAAAATTTGAGTGTAAAATTTAACAACAGCCAAAGCATCAGAGAACAACTGAGTAGATTTATCAATTTGATCTATCTTTTTCCGATTATATAAAACTTGAAATTTTCCTTCCGATTTATCTTTTGGTTTTAAATTACAATCTCGTACTGGAACCAAATCAACAAACGAGTTATCTTTCAAGACTTTTTTCGACATTTCATATTGTTCTTGGGCGACCACAACATTTCTAGCTACCATTTGTTGAATTTTCAAAATATTTTTTTTCGTGGCCAAAAAATATGTTTGATCTTCAAAAGCTAGACTTAAATCTTTCACATTGAATGGATTCAAATTTAATGCTCTCATTCGTTGATGTAAGAAAGTTCTCTTAGAAATTTCATATCCTAACTTTTTCTCATCAAAAACTTTTCTTGTGTATTCTTCTATATAATGATTAACATTCGTGGATTTAATGAACGCAACAGGAATTAAAAAATCTTTTATTTTTAAAGGGGTGCATTTTTCGAATTTAACGTTTGAGATGAAAGATTCGTCCGAATGAATATTTACATGTAAATAATCAAAGTTTCTTTTCTTTAAGCTCTCTTTTTTAAGTGATTTGAAGGAAATTTCAACACTCAGATGTGCTCTTATATAACGTGCGGATTTATTTGAATTAAGAGAAACAATTCCTGATTCTTCATTTTCAAATGCGATTTCTTGGTTGTCCATTTTAATTTTAGCAACAATAGGAATTTTAATTTATAATCATGGTATGAGAGAGGCTGTTATATAAATTTTTATCCTTAAAAATTAACCGAATATCATATTTTTTAAAGAAATTTGATTGAATCTAGTAAAAACAAAAAATCCATTTGAAAATGACAAAATTGGGCTTGCTCGATCAATTAAGAAATATTAAAAATTCTGTCACCATAATAAAACGAAATTTCAGTGTCTTTACCAAATTTTGGCTCTGAAACATCAAAAAGCAATTCAAAAAATTTCACATATAGGCTCAAAAGGTAAATAAATTGTTGAATACGTAAAATGTTGCAAAAAATTGCAATTAATATAAAGAAAGAAACATTTTCTTAGTTGCTTTATTTTCATAAAACCTTTTTATTTTAAGGACCGTATCAGACCGTTTATGCACTTCCTACAAACCATAACCATTATCGATTGTTTGAAATTTGTTAAGGCATCGAGTCAATTCGAATTTACTGAATAATTGATCAAAACCGTCATGAAAATAACTGCAATATAAAACATTTGAAACTTGTTATTTTGTGAAATATTATTTGCGTATGCAGCTAAAAATGATTATCAATGAAAATGTCATTCCTGAAAACCAAAGTAAGAGCTCTGTGTTTTTCAAGAATAAAATTCAAAACACTACTTTTATTTTTATTTTAAGAACTTTTAGATTGTACCATGGATCATAAAAAACAATCCGAGGAAATAGTGTTTGATATATTGAATGAGACCATAAATTTTGTGATATTATCAACAGAACAATGTAAGAAACATACACATAGACATTACACAATCATTGAGTTGAATATGAAATGTCCAATTAGAAAGAAAACATTGTTAGTGTAAATCTACTTAATACTTTCACCAAAAGTGAACTTTAGTTTTTAATTAAACGATTGCTTCCTAAGCTTTTGTAAAGCATACAAACATGAATTGCTATTATTGAGTTTTATATTGGTATATTTCGAACACCACCTACATTTTTCAATTGGCATTTGAGGAATTTAATTTGAAGCTAAAAATATAAATGGGTGGTATAGTTTGAATTAAAAAAAATTCTCTTAATGTAGTACCTATGCGTATCTTGGGTTCAAATTTTATCAACTTAAGTAGTTGAACATTTCTGTGGGAATTGTGCTAGACATTTTGTTTGCTGAATGAAATAACTTGCGAAGTGAACACTTGAATTTATTAACATGCAATTATTAATTAATCTTTCACTCGTTAGGTAAAAAATTGTAGAAAAATTAAGCCAAGTAAATTTTTTTTTTTGTACACGAGAAGTGCTATACTTTTTTTGATTTCACCCCTACAGAAGAAAAGTGTAAGAAATATACTAATCATGACCCCCGTGAACCCTCCCCTGAATCCGCCACTGATAACATTGCCACACAAAAAAGTATCTGACTTAGAGATACGATAAATGATATATACTAGAGTACCTACTTAAAAAACGAATTTATTGTTGTTTCTTATGGTGTCCAAAATTCAAATAAAATTTATAGCGTATATTAAAACAAAAAATTTGGTGCCAAAACGAGCTTTAATATCAAAATTAAAGTTTACCTCAATCCATTTTTTTCTTCATTTTCAATTTGAATAAAACAGGAAAACATTTTTTAATTTTTATAATTTTGGAACAGTTCATTGTAACAACAATCAAATAGTATAGATTTAAAAGGAATTGTCATGCTCTACAAAAAAGATTTTTAAAACAAAGTTCTTCAGGTCAACCGTTTCAAAGATATCATAGTTAAAAATAACACTTATTAAAAATTATTAATATTTTCTAACTTTGTTCTAAACTTTTAAAGACATTTTTGTGGAGGGCGTGAAATTTTCTTTGAATTCCTTCTTTCGTTTGTTGGTACGATGAACTATTCAAAAGTTATGAAGATTTAAAAAATAAAAATTTAATTTGTCCGGTTTTATATTGAAAATGAACCAATGGATTGAGACATTGGATTGTTCTTAATAGCTCGTTTTGGCACCAAAGTTTTATTTTTATACAACTTATCAATTTTTGGACACCATAATAACAAAAAAAAAATTAACTTCCTACTGTATATGGGTACTATAGCTAATTCATAAACAAAAACATGAAATTTAAAACTGTTATTCTCGTAAAGATTTGAAAATCCACTTAAGAGGGAAATTTCAAAATTTTACTTGAAAGTGAAACAAATTTCATAAAAACAGTGGAAGGATTAGAGAAGACAACGAGGATCGTCATGTCCCGGGAACTAGTCACCAATTGGTACCAAATCGTACCCAAGACGTAGGAGGATGTTTGTGACTATTTTTCTTAGTTATTAATGACTTTGTACTTAATTTTTTGCTAAATATCGTTGTCATACGATAGTTAATATACGCCCAAAAAGGTTCCTTTTAATCTAAATCTAGGCAGGAGTTGCAAAAACTGAAAAACTTAAAGTTTAAATTTTTTCATGTTTACTTTTAATTTAATACACAATAGAATCACAGATTCATACAACATTTTTACTTAAAGTTTCGAGGTTTGTTCCCAACGTTGAAACCAAACACGTCCACGTAAGACAAAGAGCAAGGCACATTGATCAAGAGACAAGAGTGAGTGAAGAAATCTTTCAGCTTATAGCCGCTTGGCCGCATTAGGTCGAGAGTTGAGATATGTACGTACCTTTTCATGACTATGGTTTATATCGACACTGATTTGGAGGTGTTTAAACACTATATAACCGGTTTGTTAACTAGTCGGGACTTGCCGCTTTATGTTCTTCACTCACTCTTGTCTTTTGGTCAATGTGCCTTGCTTTTTGTCATTTGTGGACGTGTTTGAACATCATCAAATGGACAAGTGAAACAAACCTTGATAAAGCAATAAAAACAGTTTTTATAATTATTTATAGGAAATTTTTTTCCAGTATTCTGATTTCGTAAAACGTTAAAAATTCTTCTAGTTGTTACAATTTCTCTATCATTATTGTTTGAAAATTTCTAGAGGTGATAAAAGATGCCATTATCAATAATAAGCTTATTTTTATTCATATTTTTAACGATAAAGGTTTATGACAAAATTATATAATATTTTAATTTTCTAGACTAATTGTGATATTTCATTTTCGATAATCTAATGTGATTCCAATTTTATAACTATTATTTTTTCAGGTAATTCAGTAAGCAGAACAGAAAGTTTTGAAACCTGTGCATCTCCAATGATTCAGTCAGTACCAATGAACAGTCCAGTAAACATAACTGATAGCAAAGACCGATTAAAACAAGAACCAATGAAACTAAGCCTAGCGATATCCGAGGCATTTAGCTCCAAAACCAACAACATAAAAGAAGACGATCTTAATAATACCGAAACTAATTTCTGCATTTCAAACATATCTCATGGTAGCCAGCGACATATCCCTAATGTAAATTCTCCCGAATTCATTCCACGTTCGACTTCCATTTCTTTGGCTAATACAAAACTAAATCCAAATGCACCGCCTTGGTGTCCTCAGTCACAGCAAATGCTGGGAACTTATCGATCGACCATTGAAAATCTTCACTGCTTAAAACTGAATCAGAAAAGAGAGCAACCAATACGGAATAATAAGCTTGAATTCGAATTGAAGAAACTAATAAAAGAAATTCAAGACATTGATTATGGAGCAAAACAAGATGAAAGTACAATTGACAATGATAAACAAGGTGAAAAGAAAGAAAAATCAAACGACAACAATATGTTTGAAAATTCAAAGGAAACCAGTAATATTTCTAATAGTGTGAATAAGGAGAGCAATGATAATGGACCTTTAATAACAAAAAAAAGTTGTCTAACAAATTTGATACAACGACAGCATGAAATTGATAGCACAAAACAAGTTCATTCCAGTGATGAGTATCAAGAAGATTGGGAAGTGACTCAAGAAAAAGAAATAATTGTTATAAATCCTGAATATAGTAGTAGCTCTGATAATGATTCTGAATTTTTAACAATTATTCCTGACCCTGGACCAATGTACGATGTTGATTTGACTTCTTACAATAACAATATGGCAACGCATTCAGAAGGTGGTAAAGGAGATATTTTAGATCAAAGATTAAACGAACCAGCTTTCGTGGTTCCTCCAAATACTCCTGAAGTACTTATAAGTCCATCGTTACATCTTCCATCTGAAAAAGAAGAAATTAAGTCTCCATTGTCGGTAAATGAAAAGAAATCTAAGAAGAAAAAGTGGTCTCTTGGAAATCGAATACTGGGATTATTTTCAAGAAAACCTTCACCTAACAATTAGAAAGACAAACGTTTTAATTTTCATAGTTATATTTTAATTTAGAAATTTATTTTATATTTCAATTGTACTGATAAAAATAATTGCCTTAATTCAACATAAGGCAGAATAATCAAATTTCGAACGTCGTTAACTTATTTTATTAATGTTTACAATAAAAGGCTGAAAAATGTTTTTGCTGATTTTTAATTTTATTTTTCATGGTCAAATTACGGCTCAGTATTCCACCAACCTAATTTACCTAAACTAAAAATATTTTCAATAACGACGTGTATTTATAGAAAAAAACGAATCGAGTCGAAGGGTGGGAAAGAAAGAAGAGTTTTTCGGGAATAATTTGTAGCTTAAACATTTATTGCATTCAAAGTTAATCTCCAAAAATAGGCTTATTTCTTTCAAACATTACTGCGGTACCAGTTGAGAGATCATGTTTACCGTAGCAGTTGTACCACGTGGATGCACAGAGTTGGATTTGTTGGCATTTTTTTTAGGTGATTGTTCTTCGAGTTTTACTTAAAACTGCTACAGACGACTATATTAGTCATTTTCTAATTACAACTCTGAGAATGAACGAGGTTGAAATATAAGCAACTTTTGTAAGCTATTCTTGTTTTCGGACTTTCGCGTTCGGATTCTCGAAACGCCATCTAGCCAGATAAAATGATGATGTGGGCACCGAGCTGGCAGCAGTACAAATCAAATCTTTGTGCCCAGCAGACACACACCTCCAAATCCCAAAACAATAATGGTAAGTTATATTTGCAAAGATTTCTTCTTAAATTTCTAAAATTCATATTTCTCGATAAAATCAAAAAATGTTTACTAAATTTTAAATTGGATTATTTAAAACGATTATTTTATTAGTGATCAATTTTTAAAAAAAAATCTTAAATTTTTTTTCCAGGCTGACTTAAGTGCTCGTGATGTTGAAAGTAAGTTTTAAAATATTTTTGTGATTTTAAAAGAAAAGTTTTAAGGAAAATAATTGTTAAATTAAATAAGAAAGATTGTGTAATTTTATTCATTTCACGCAACATGCGATATACAAATTTCGCGGCTGAGCTTAAAATAGATGAGCTTGGCGTGTTCTTATATGGTGACGTTCGAATTGAACGTTTTACGTTAGTGTAAGATAAAAATAGACATTCGACTCAAATTACGGCACTTATGACCTCAATTCAACAATTAATTTTACAATTATTTTATAGAATTAAAAAAAAAAATATTTTTTAATTTTTAACAAATAAAAAATTTAACAGAGGCGGAATTCGCTTTTTCGATTTACGATTTCGATGGATCCGGCACCGTTGATGCCTTCTATTTGGGAGATGTTCTCCGAGCATTGAACCAAAACCCAATGTTGGCTACTATTGAAAAACTTGGAGGAACCAAAAAGAAGGGTTCGTTATCGATTACCAGATGAAAAACTTGAAATTTATTTCGCTTTTTTTAACCGTTAGGAGAAAAAAAATTGAAACTTGACGAGTTCTTGCCCATCTTCAGTCAAATCAAAAAAGACAAGGACCAGGGATGCTATGAAGATTTCTTGGAGTGCTTGAAATTGTACGACAAAAATGAAGACGGAAACATGCTTGCCGCTGAACTTTCCCACAATCTTCTCTCCTTAGGTTCGTTTTAAACATTTAAATATTGTTAAAAATTATATTTTTACTTTTTAAATTAGGTGAACGATTAAGCGATGCTGAATGTGATGAAATTCTTAAGGATTGTTTGGACCCAGAAGACGATGATGGATTTATCCCATATGCTCGTAAGTGTTGGAAAAAATCATCAAAAATTCTCCCTTGTTTTGAATGGGATTTTACCCCTTGAATTTTCACCCTTTCAATGCATGAAAATATTCGTCATTTTTGAATATTTTTTTTTATGTTTACATAAATTTGTACATGAATTTTGTTCCCTAAAACTCAAACCTTTGAACTTAAATTTAAAATTCAATCTGTCCCGTAATTGTTTTCACCTTCTTAACATGTTTTAAAACCATTTATTCCTACAGCATTCTTAAAGAGGATCATCGCCTAAACGTATAATATTTAGACATACAAGCCCTTCGTGTATTTTTCGTAAGTACATTTTTTCAAACCGAGATGAAAGCTTTCGCAACTTCAACTAATTTAAACGCTTTTTTTCATTCCAAAAAAATATAAATATTTGCTATAACATACACAATTAAACACTAAAAATAACACATAATTATAATTGGCTATAAAAAATTTACGCTCTCTATAGAAATTAGGAAAACTATTAGCTCTTATTCTTTTTTAATAAACTAAAATTTTCCAAATTGCAGCAAGTAAATAAAATACTAAGTAGTTCTTTTATATTTCCTTCTTGCAATTATATGTTTATAATATTTTAGTATAAGACTTTCAGCTTTTGTATATTAATCTTTAGATTTTAGATTTGATTATTAAATGTATATATGAATTTTTAGTTAAAATAATTTTTAAAATTAAACATCTAACACTTTACTTTGTGACACAATTTTTTAACATATCAACGTTTAGTTTACCTAAGTTAAAACTACGTATATTTCCGATAAAAAAAAATATTTTGAAAAAATTTTTTTATACCAATAAAACATGGTAGATACCAAATAATAATTAAAATGTTATATTGGAGGTGAGCATTAGTCATTTAAATTTCAAAAAATTTTATCGTTTTCAACAATTTTTTTTTGCTATTTAAAATGACTATATAATTTTTCAAACACTTTTGTATTGTTATCCTAAACTGAGATCCGATTTTGAGTATTCTACGAATGTAATAATAATAAGCCATAAAAATTCTTGAAAGTCTGTTACTATTTTTCGTAAAACCGTACCTGTAATGATTACAATACGTAGGCAATGTTAAAAAAAAACTTGGAAAGATTAATTTTTATAAGTGTTTAATTACAATTTATATTTTTAGCATTTTTGCGAAAAGTGTGCGATGGCTGGAATCCTCCAGGCGCCGCCCCAGCTCCTGCCGACGATGCCTAAATTACATTTATCTTAAAATCAAAAAAAAACGCAATCAACAGAATCAACAGCAATAATAATCAACATAAAATAATTTCTAGTTTAAATTCGTATTTAATTTGCTAATTTTTAATTAATTTTAAATTATAAAATTCATTTATTTTATTGTACGATCATTCTATGATATAACATCCATCATTATTTATGATTATGAATATTTAAAATATATATAAATTTTAAGTCGTTTGTAATTTCATTTTCGAAATAGAAGAAAGCTAAAAATGTTGAAAGCTTAAAAAAATCAAATAGTTTTTTTAAATATTTCATCATGTTTTGCTAAGGAGGTGTGTGTATGTGTATATGTGTATATTGAAAACGTATAGAAATTACACATAAAATTAACTTTTGTGGTTTGAAAATGGAATGTAAACATTTAAAAAAATAAATCAGAAGAACAATTTTCAGTTTTATCCTTTCATATATCCTTATAGTGTATAAACATCAGAATTTCACGTCTTGCAATTTCCGCTAAATGAAATGTTGAATATTTTTCCATATGTGGTTTAGTGAAACCTTGTAACCTCATCATTAGAACTTTTTTAATTGTATTAGTTACCAATCCCTATTTTAATATCGATTTTTCAATGGCTTAGAATTTTAAATAAATACGTACACATCAATTAAATTTATAACGTCTAAATATATAACGTTTTTCTATAAAAATAAACTTATAATGTAAATTTTCGTTTTTTTTTTCAAACTGATTTATAAAAACTCAAAGATCAATTTTAAGGTAAAATTGTTATCTATCATAGAAAAACTTAGAGATAAGATTAGTTTTGACTTTTCAATTGTATCGTAGAAGTTCATCTTGTATTAGTTTTTTGTTCTGGTAACTAGAACATTTTGACAAGAGCCGTTTTTTATTAAATAATATTAAATTCTCTAAAATGTGTCACGCAATTTCTTACAGTTTAGTGTAACATTTTAAGTTTTAATTTAATTTTAAAAAAAGTAATAGTATGCAGTAGATATTAGTTTAAGGTATTTTAATTGCCTATTCTGTCTAGCTATCAGCTTCATTAAAAACCACTTTGCATACGTAGGTACTAGGTACCTATTTAAGTCGATATAGAGTTAAAAATCGAATATTCAAAACTGTTAAAGTTTTAATTTTTCAGTTTCCTACTATTTCAATTTCTCTAATGCAACATGTATTTAATGTATATTGTAGATTAGATTAGCATTTTAACTAGTAATGAAAAGCTTAGTAAAAATTAGTTGTAACGAATCAATTAGGTATTATTTTTACGAGGATTTTATAATAACTACCTATTACAAAATATTTATTTATATTTGGTTCACCAAGGTTCACTTACAATACATGTCATATAAGACTATGTTCCTAACATTGTCTACAAACTATTTTACTCGTTCTGCTTACTTCAGAAAGACACACGAAAACAACGTTTTTTTTTTATTTCCTCGTTTTTTGTGTTTCAAGTAAATCTCAAAGTCCCAGATCAAAAGACAAACTACTATGCTGCGGGTGTGGTACTAGAAATTTTCATACAAATAACCATTTTCGAAAGGTCACTCAGTGGCCTGGTTGACTACAAAGATAGTTGCCCTATACGCCAGTGATCCTGGGTTTGAATCCCAATGAGAGGCAAATATTTTTTCTTGAGTTTTAATGGGTTTTCCCAATTCAGATTTAATGGTCGCTAATGACCATAGTAGTTGATGCGACCTTAATTAAACAAAAAAACAAACATTTTCAAAATAGGCTACAGAATGTAAAAGAAGTGAGATTAATCTATCGTGCATGACATAAGCAGCAAAAATCCTAAATTTTTCGCTCAACCTCAAAAACATTTGATCTATAAATTTGGTTTTTGGAAATTGGATTTTTAAAAGCTTTGAACCTAGAAATATTATGTTCCCACTCACCAACCTAATACTAATCTTTAATTTTCTTAGAAATTCTATGAAATTGTTACAACCCGTTTATTTTTATAGACTTTAAAGGAAATTCTATTCAGCGTTTTTGAGTTTTCTTCATTCTAAAAATCCTGATCATTCATTTATTTTGTCTCTTCAAAAAAAAAAAAAAATGTAAATTGTAAATAACAAGTCTATTTGAATTTCAAGTTTGTATTTTAAACGCCCGACTTTGATTTTGTGTATGAAAATAATAATTTTATTGGAAAAAATTTCCTTTGGATGTACTTTACCAATATTAAAAAAAGCTGAAAAGATATTAAAGATATTAAAAAACTAAGTACTAAACAATACAAAAGTTAAAAGTTATGAAAATTTTTTTTGCATTTTCTATTTTTAGGTATGACTTTTCTTGTATTAGACTCTTAAACATAAAATTCTAATGGTTAGTGATAACGTTATTCTATTTACATTACATATTCGTAGAGATTCAGTAGTTGGTTTGATTTTCAAACTAGGTACTTACTTGTCTTAAATTTGAATTCAAATCAAGTCAAGTTCAAATAAAATGTTGATTTGATTTAAAAATCAAATCGTATACATTCTCTTACAGGAACCCCAACCCTTTTTCACTCTTCTAGAGAACCGCTGATAGTTGAACACCTACAGTCCGAAATTTTAAATTTTGAAACAGCACAAGTGAAGGGCATACTGAACACGGAGGGCCCTGACTTTGACGACCATTGAACTATCAAGAAGAGCACTTGATGATGATGACAAGATGTCGCAAAATAACCAAGTAGTTAGAGCGACATAAAACAAACAATACAAAAACAAATCAAGTCAAGTATTAAGTAAGTATATCAGAATCGTATTTGAGGTCACCTATTGGCGCAGTGGCTAGAGGAGTAGTTCTCTCCACTTCATGCGCCAAGTGGCCCGGGTTCGATTCCCGTTGAATCCTAGAATTAAGATCCTAGAACTAAGATTATAATCGACCAACAGAAATTTTCTGTGTTTAGACAGTCGTGATATGACCATAGCTGTTAAAGCGACTTAAAACACCAAAAAAAAAAAAAGAATCGTATTTGCATGTTATTTTACTTCAAAGTTAAAATATCAAACTTGGTTCATTTTACAAAGCGCCCAATTACTAGGCTTGGTAAATCCCTAAATATTAGAAAAAAGTTTTTCTTGCTTGTTCTGAATAAGCGCTTATTTTATTATAGGTACTTAAAGTAAATTAGTTTAGGAATAAAGTATCGTATATAATCTTAAGAAATATTGTTCACCCAATAGTAATAGTTGGCTATTATCAAAAATAGTTCCAATAAGGTCTTTTAATTCCTCGTTTTATTATTTTCAAGAGTAAGTAGCGTATATCAAAGTTATGACAAGTTATCAATACTCGTTATCAAAGTAAAATTTTGCTATTGATTTTAAAAAATTTCTTGGTAGGTACTTTACAGGCTTTTAGGTGATATAAAATATTGTTATAAAGTTATAGTACCTACACATAGTGGCCATAGTAAAAGAATTAGGTACTGCTAAGTACTGCTTGTTGTTCTCACGTAGGTATATTCATCCCTTGATAGTCAAAAAAAATTAACTTTTGTTCGTTCTTTAAAAACTTTTTTTATTTGTCATTGTAAAAAGAGCAGAAGCAAACTTTATTTATAACAAATTACAATTTTGGGGATTATCGCCACACAATTTTGATGAATAACTATTATTGTATTTTACAGTAAAACAAGATTTAGCCATGCAAAGACAAACTTAAAAAATTGTTATGCTTTACCTATGGTACGGAGTACCATACTAAATTGTTATCCTATACCTATATCTTCTACCTTAAAACTAGATATTCCCAAATAAAATAGTTGGATATATTTTGAAATGAATTATACTTGATATTATGGCTGGTACATAACTAAAATAATTGGTAAATTCAATGTTTAACTCGATTTGACATTTAAATATAATTTGACTTAAGTTTGACCTGATTTCGGATCAAATCGGGAGCTAGTAGATTAAAATTCAAGCCAAGTAAGAAGTGTTACTATCGTCCTATCGGTAAGCATCATATAAAATCTTCTTTATAAAAATTTATAGAATATTTTAGAATGAGAACATGACATCCTTAGAAACTACGAAATTCATAATTTCTACAATGAGCACCCTTAAATTTTAGTAAAATGGATTAAAAACCATAATTAAATTTTATAAGACTACACCTTTGTTTTTTTTTTTGTTTAAGACAAATGTAAACATAGTAAGTTTACGACTGGATGAAAACGAATAGATGCATCAACCTTTTCAGGATTGAGTACTTTGAAAAAGTTTCCTTTGATTGCTTTGCTCTAAATTACAGTAACAGTGTACACTGTTTTTATTGTACTTGTGGATCTTATCAAAATGTTACGAAAACCTTATTTTCTTGAAATAACGTTAATCACAACAGTGAATCGATTGCATGTCTCTCTTATTTAAAAATAGGTAGAAATAAAGAAAATTCTATCATTTAAACGTCGTAAATTTAATTGCATGATTGCAAAATTTTTTTGTTTGTCTGCACAATGGAGTTTTATTACTCTTAATAAAATTGTCTAAGAAATTAACGAACATGTCGCATGAAAAGTTTTAAAAGCATAATATATTGATTAACCTGCATTAAAAGTAAATTGATTGAAACAAAACGCGAGTATTTAACAGTGTAGGAAAGTGCTGAAAAATTATTGCGATAGTCGATTGTCAACATGAGTATAAAGAAAATTTTTTGATCTTAATATGATAAACAAATAACGGTGATAGAAATAGATAATATTGTATAAAGATGAGATAAAGTGAGAAACGGTGTTTTATTAATAGGTTGAGAATGCGCCTACAGCGGCCATTGTCGCAACAAATCGCGATGATGATACACGCGAGCGAACGGAAAAAGGACATTTAAAGTGAACCTTTTGAGCAATTCGCATCGTTTTCATTTGCACCGTCGTGCGTTCGGTCCAATTTTTCATTGTTTAACGAATCAATAGTTAAATTTTTTTTTAAATTTAAACACACGAAGGTGAAAGTGATTGTTGCTTTTGTGAGCATTGTATGATTTCGAAAGAAAAATGACGGATGTAGCTCGTCAAGTCCCAGCATCTAACGACCAAAAGGACGATTATGATGAAAATCCACATCATACAACACAAGGTAAATCTTTCAACCGTTTTTCCTCGGTATTATTGATCCCATTTTAATCAAAACAAATTTTTAAAAAAATATATTTTTAAATAGCTTACATTGGCATGGCTTCTGAGTAGTTTTGCCAAAAAGATGATCTAATTATGTGAATTTATCACGTTTAAGCCGCTCAAATGGACTTAGAGCTGAGATAAATTTTTTTATAATTTCTTATCATTTAAAACTATTATTAGATAGGTATTTTTTCATAATACGTACATATTTTACACAAAAAAACAAGTATTTATGCAGTTTTGACCTCGCTAGAAAATAATTAGAGTCTTAAATTATTCACGCATCCATGCCCTCTTATTTTTCCTCTCATATTTCATCTTCTACCCTGAAATATATATAATATCTAATTCCATTTGTTTCACACATTTTAATTAAATAATCCAATGAAATCATTAATAGGGCACTGTTTTATTAATTAAATGAAATGGGAAGTAGCAGCGATGCATAAGTTATAAAATCTAACATCCATTCATAACTAATCTTCAAAGACGCTTCGGTTCTTAAATAAAAATATTTATGTTACTTACATAATTCCTGCATATGTAAGACGTTAATTATAAAAGTATATTTTACCAAGGTCAATAAAAAAATAAATGTTGAAAAGAGAGAAGTTTCTGTTGAGTGACATCATTTAAATAGTTAATAAAACATGAAGGGGACACATAATTTAATATATTTTGTATTCAGACAAGAATTCATATAAATTCGCAACGATCTGTAAAAAAATATAAATGAGATTTAATCTTCTTTTAGTTCTGCTTTGAGAGAGAAAGATAATATTGAAAACCAGTTCCTAATAAGGAGATGATAAATTCATGATTCTAATTGTCTCGGATAAACGACTTCTTTAGAAATTAGTTAGCGATTGAGAAATTTGTTTATGATGAAAGCGAAAAGTGAAAATTGAAAAAAATCGGTCAGTAGAAGAAAAAACAAATTGGAAATTGTGAATGTGATAGCGATCGATTCATTAAGGACAATTAAACTTTTGCCTACTCAGCACATAATGGTTCAATAATGTAATGAACCCACGAGGTCCAATTTCGTGGTCTGATACATTTAAAATTTATTATTATCAGTATATGAAACAACTCCCTTTTTTGCTTGCTTGTTCTTCGTTCGAAGGCATGGAAGAAATAAGAAATAGATAATTGAACGAATTATGACAAAAGATCGTTCGTAATCGAGGAAGTTCATAAATCCCACTGTAATTATCTTTGCAATTATTCTACCTACGCTACCTACCGCTCTCATCGAAGTTTTTTTTTCGCTTTTAAACATTGAAGATGAAATATGACTAGATGAAAATATGCCCTGCTCCAGTGGCGGCTCGTGACATTTTTTATGGGGGTGCTGTAGATATTAATAAATAAATGAAAAACATAACGGACCTATTCAATTTATTTATACCTATACAAACCTATGACCTATACAAAATGTTTCTATTACTTTCTCATTAAAATTATTTATATTAGAAATCATGGGTCAAGCAAGCAGTTAATCGGTCTTCCTCCATATTATTTCTTAGCAATGACTTTATACGTTTTAGTGTTGAAAAACACCTCTCTGGTTCTGCTGTTTAAGTAATAATGATATTTGGTGTTGCTCGACTTTTATCTTTAATTTCAAGTTTTTCTTTTAGTAACAATTGCGAAAATGTAATTTTTTTAAGATAATCTACCTGACCCCCATGATTATAATTAACGTAGATAATCTATTTAAAATAATAAAACTGAGATTGTTTTTTTTTTTTTAATAAAATAAAATTAATTTTTAAAATTAAAAAAAAATAATTCTTTATTGGTTACTATTAACAACTTGTGAAATATTTCTTTAAATCTAACAATGAAATACTGATTTATTTAAAAACAATGCTGCCTGTTATATAGAAACCTATTACCAGCACCAGCCAGCACTGCCGATATGACAGTGTCAGTTTCAATTGTAACATGCATAGATTAGCTTATGCTTGTAGAACACAAACTTAAAGGTAGATAGACGAAGCTGAACGAAGCCGGCTGAATTAACACTGTCAAAACCCCAGTGCTAAACTTCATATTTCAACGTATTCTACGCAAGATTTAAATAGTTCGTTTCCGTAACAATTGAATTGGTAATATTTAACAATCTTACTATATTATTAATATGACTCCATCAATATTATTGTCATTTAATAATATGATTGTAAACAATATTTTACATAATCTGTTTGGGGGTGCTGCAGTGTCGCAGTGCTTATGGACAAACCGACACTGCCCTACTCCCTACTTTATCAAGCTATCTTTAGTGGATATATAAATTATAAAAGGGTATTTCTCCGAAAAAAATTGTAAATGAAAGGTGAGGAAATCAAATAGAAGACTAGCGGAAATATTCATAGATTCTAAGAACATTTGAATCCTTTTCAATGCATTGGTTTGGGTGTGGTTAAGGATTATATGAGGTATACCTTACATCTTTTCTATTTCTTTGATTGTATGAAGGAGTAACAGGTCTCCGTACCATGAACAAATTGTTACAATTTACCAGTTTTACGTAAATAGCAATTTTTTATAGCTTCAAACACAACGAATAAATTTACATAAAATTCTTTTTAATTAAATAGAAGTAATAAATTTTATTAAAAGAACACAATGTGATCGTTTCCATAAAACGGTTAATGAAAGTTTTATGATTTAGCATTTTTTTTTTAAGGAAAGACACAGCGGGATCTTAAATCATTACAAAATTCATTAATAAATGCATTATATTCTTATAAGATAAGATTGTTATATTTTACTTTTCAAGTAGTTTTGGAATTTCTTTAGAAACTAATTTAAGAATCCATTTTAGAAAATAAAACCGCAAAGGCCATTGTCACCATACGTTGCCTTTGGGTATTGATCAGTTAGGTACATAATACAAAAGGCAGGGAGAGAAATGAGAAGAGTCTGTCCTATTGTGTAACTTGATCAAATGTTATACAATATGTTTGTATTGATTAATCAAATATTGTTAAAAATGGAAGACAAAATTGCTAATGCTTGATGATTTATTTCACTTCAAATTTTATTATAAAAATCACTTAAGACATTAATAGGCTTATGGTGTAACGCCATCGCTATAACATTAAATTAAATGAGTTTATTGAGGGGAGAATGTGAAGGGATTTAAAATAACCCGGGGGCTTTGATTTTGTAACACCCGAAACCTGAGTTGGCATAATTTTGAAAAATTAATTTTAAATAAATGTTCAACGCCCCGGGTTCTAAATATATAGGAAATAAAAAAATTCTATTTTAAGTTTGACTTCCGAATTAAAATAAGACTAATGTAATTGTTGAATGTCAACAGGCAAAAATAAAACGCTGTCCCTCTCTACTTTGTATTGATTTGATAGGTGAAAGTTATTGAGTTTGAACATCCAAGTTTAAATTTCATTAAAATAATTCAATATTTACGCTAGTTATTATTATTATAAGTCAAAGTTCAATCAAGTTGTTCCATTGCGACCTTTAGCATAGTCACAATTAATCAAAATCATTTAATCATAACCATACTAAACCATACATCAATGACCATAAAGGGTTGAAGTTTTCCACCTTCACAAAGTTAGATTTTCTTTGAAACTTTTTCATTTTCCTCATAGAGCGCAGTGTGGTGAATGTATTCAATGTATCTTTTAAAAATCCTTACTTCCTTACTTCTATTTCCTTGTGGCTAGCGCCACGTATCAGTTTTATATGATACTAGGAAAATTATTTGAACACGTTACATTGGATATAAGAACATTTTCGGCTATCATATACCAATCGTAGAGAAGACTAACTACACGTACAAGAGTTAATGTTGTTTTTTATTTTTTTCAGGTAAATGAAGGAAGAGCTTCGTTATTTTTAACAATGTAATCAAATTGGTAAGAGTTTTGAAATTTATTTTATAGTTTAAAATATGCCTCAAAATTTAACTCTTTGAATGTTTATTAACCGCTTGTACAATATGTTTACTTGTAATACAATGACCTTTAATCGTTAAATTCTTATTAAGGTCAGACCTAGCCTAGTTTGGTTATTTTTTCATGTAGGTACCTTATAATAATTAAAGTAAATTCAACATGATTTACATGTGCAATTACACTAATGGATTATGATGGAAAAGTAAGGACTAAAGATTTAAAAGAAAATCTGGAAACACCTGGAATGTCGATAATCTTTAGTCATAAAATGTACAGACTTCGAGTTCACAACAAGTAAATCGGTAATTTAATGCTTCTTTTTATTTTCGTTATGCTGGTGGGACAGAAAGAATAAAAACGAAAGTGAAAAAATATGTGAGAAAATTCTGTAAAATCTGTAAACTGTTTAAAACGTATTGATAACTATCTAATATTCAGATATGTATAGATTAATGGAAAAATAAGGATAACTATTCAATGTATTTATATCTTCATTTAACCTTCACGTACCTACATCATTCTAACTTCCAATCAAATAGAAAATATAAATCAGGACAAAAGTTTTCATATGACCTCTTTATGGAAAAGTGGAGCAAAACAAAAAGCGTTTAATTTATTCAATAAAATAAATATCAAATCTTCATTTTTAATATTAGGATAAAATTAATTTTAATTTATAAAATAAGGAACTTTTTTAATCGACAAGACTTTCAAAAAAGGAGGTTACCACATAAGTCGTTCAACGATTTTTAAAAAAACTATACGTGATAAGTTTTTTTCATTGCGGAGAGATTAACTCAGAATTGTTTTCTTTTTCCGTGAATGAAAATTATTTTCTCTTACGATTTGAAACTAGGGGTTGAAGGAGTTTTGTATTTTGTATCTTCTGGTTGTGATTTTTTTTTCTATTGGTTAGACTATATCCCAAAGAAGTTAATTTCACTTTGATTAAGTAAAAGAAAAACGCTCTTTAGGATTGAATGAGGGGGGAAATGAAAGTAATTTTCTTTGGATACTAAAGCTTATATCCAGGGTTAGTAATTAATAGTAAAGAGAAAGATAATTAAGAGTAATCAGTGTGAATTATTTATACAACACCTAGTCAAGTCACCCAGTACCTCAAAATAATATTTATTTCCCATCCACTCCTACATGGTAGCAGAGCAGTAACGAGAAACGAATATCTGGACGACGAGGTAATGATAAAAGCTAACAATTAAAGAGTTTTGTGTAGTTTTAAATAAAAAATTAATATTTAGAAAAAGACAAATTTTGGTCGTATTTCTTTTCATATATATATAGCCAGTGATATATAGCGTGGATTTTATGCCAAGGCAAATGATATGTTTGTCGCCACTTGGTTTCAAAATAAAACGAAATGTGTATACAAATTGGTGTGTAAAAGAACTCTTAATAAAACTCCTTTCTAAAAAATAAAATTTCATTTTTTATATTTGTACAACGTAAACCTTAACACTTTACATCCGTCTAGAAATTAGGTTCTAGCTATTAGCTTCACGTTCTAACGCAAAAATAGCTATGGTGAGCTTTTGGGACCTTTTTTAAATTGCAGCAGTTGTACCTACTTTATCTTAAAAAGATAAAAAAATGTTTTAACTGTTTTCGTGTGATAAGTTGACATCTATACTTCCATTTCCAAAAATGTACCTCTTTAGCTCGAAAGATATACTAAATTCTTTACGCAAGTTTTGAGCGTTTACTTTAAAGCCTCGTCTACGGTTTTTTTTTTCATTTTTAACTAATTGCTATCGGCTAAGTAGGTATACAGAGAGGATTAGTAAATTTAATCGCTTTTTACCTCTCCCACACTTATGCCGTAAAATCCCAGAGTCCTCATCCTTTATAAGCTACACCACTAAATATATCGATTATTTAATAAGTTGTTTTATTTTTTTTAGATAGAAAATGTTACGTTTAAAGGTTGAAAAGCATTTTTTTTATATTTTTTATTTTTTTATTTGTTTACTTCTAGGATACCTTCTATAGAGGTGCACGGCACCTATGCAAAGACACCAAAAAGGTATAAAATAATATACAAAATTAAATAATAGTTAGCTATAGGTATGTAAAAGTACAAAATTTTTATAAGACTAGTTATACAATAATTTACAATAAATCACAATATCTTAATTTATAGTTCAATGGATCTAATTCACGTCTCAATATTCTTGCTTAATAGCCTCTTATTACAATCAAAAGCTTTTAGATTATTGGGAAGTAGATGGAAATATTTTATTGCCACAAAAAACGAATTTTTGGTACTTATGGTTTTATTTATTTTTGGTAAAGTTATCTGTCTATTTCGTGTATTTATCAACCTCTCAAAGTGCATTAATTTACACTCAGGAGAATAATAATAATAATAAAATAAATCTTTATTGGTCCAATACTTATGTATAAAATTAAAATAAATATAAATTATATTTTAGTATCAGAGCAAGGCTCTTTTCCTTAAATAAAAAAAAAACAAAATAATTTTATTCTGATATGATTAGCTCTATATTTTATTTGCTGGGAAAAGGACCTAAAAACCTAGCTCTTTAGGGAGAATAAGTTAGCGCGTTAACTACGAAAAACTGATTGATTTTTAAAGGTACTTGCAATTTATTTTATATTTTCATTTTACTTATCAATTTATTCTGTAAATATACAATAGGTTTCATCGTATTATCATATGCACCACCCCAAGCAATGATTCCATAGTTTAAAACACTTTCAAAAAGACCATGATATATAGTTTTCAGTATAGATGAGAGTAGCCAATTACTTAATTTATAAAATAAAAAAGTGAAATAATTGACTTTCTTCATCATCAGCTTAGTTATATGCTTGTTCCATTTCATATGACAGTCATATCGTATCATATCACATGACAGACTTATCAACATTAAGTGTAAGCTGATTGCATTTTAACCAAGTAGGTATCTAATTCATTTAACTATTCAGACAGACGTTTTGAACTTCTTGCCAATTACTTCCACTACACAGGACTGCAGCATCATATCTGCATATGAAACTGGTACATTAGTGGGTGCAATATCAAGTGATGAATTTTTTTTGGCTGATTAGATACTGCCAATTTTTTCTCTACGGTTAAAAGAGATTGGTTTTACTTAATTTAAATAAAAAGAGATGAAATTATGATGATTCGATATTGGTAACAGAAATATAAAATTATTTATTGGATATGAAATAATTTTTCAAAAAAAAAAGCTCTTAAAGCTTTCCTTTTGCAATATCTTTGTTTTATTTAGTTGCTGACTTTTTATGTATTATTTTTACTAATTACTAACTTATATTTGCCGGGTTTGCTAAAAGCATTTAAATCAAGCTAATTTGTTAACAGAAAGCAGTTTTTTTTTAAATCATTTAAAATTAAAAACAATCTTTTTTATGTCAGAAATAAACCATCATAAATTCAAAATTTCCTAAACAGTTAAACTATCATAAAGAACTTTGTGTGTTCTCGTGTATCTCCCATTAGTACTTACAAATGCGTTACTGTCAAACTCAATTATTTCGCCTACCGTCTTATTTTGTATGTAGGATAGTTTTCCATAATAAAGCTCTATCAAAAATGAGTCACTTACAAAGAAAAAAAATTTAATAATGAAAACAATTCCCTTACTATAGTTTACCTCTGGCTAACAGATTTATGATGTGTGCCTTTGATGGATTCATATCTAATAAAAATGGTCAAATACATTATGCTACGGACATCTAATATAAAAATGACCAATAAGATATTGGATATTTTTAAAAACCAACAATAGTTTTTAATATTATCCCTATAAATTTTCATTCTTTTTTGGACTAAAAGGTATTTATTATTATTTATTTTTTTTTTTCATTTATTTAAGGTCGCATTAACTGCTATGGTCATTAGCGACCGTCGAATCCGAAAATCCAGAAAAAAAATCTGGGCTTTCATTGGGATTCGAATCCAGGACCAAGGACTGGTTATTATTTTTATGTTAAAAAACTACATTTAGTCAATTTTCTTCAATTAAAATTCAAATGTAGCGACTAATTTATTTTTCAAGGTTTTTAATTATTTAAATATATACACACACGTATTTCATTAAAAATCAAATAAAAGAAGATAATTAGTACATTTCTAATTAAAAAGTGGGGATAAATATATTAAGAAAAAATAAGAAGAAAGAGGAAAAAAATGATTTTTCTAGCTGGCGTGCAAAATATACGCGTGAATTTCATAAACGAAATTTACACGAAAATTTCATGTCTATTCAAATCCAACGCTAATTAAATGAAATTAAACACATAACAAAAATCATAATAGCACATTTATGTAACATACATGCAATACATACATATATGATATTTAAAAAATAAAATTAGGGATGAGCTATAATGTGTTTTTTTTGCTGGGTTTTTTTTTTTTGTGAAGAATGAGTTTATAGTAGATTTAGGGAGATAGCGTGTAGATTTTGCGACATTGTCATTTGATTATTTTATTTCTATTAAATTTCTCTGTATTGTCAAATATTCTGTTCAATTTTGATAGATCTTCCATTTTCATGCTGCCTAAAACCTTAGGTATTTAGAACGGAAAGAAATAAAATCTAGGACAAAAGCAATTTGACTTTAAACAAAACGAAACAATTTCTTGCCAATTAAGATAATAAATTAAGAAAAGGTTTAATGCTAAGACCTTGAAATATAATTCTGTATCCTTTTTTTAAATCATAACTTTCTCATTTTTTGCAATTGAATGATGGTGTTAGATTGTAAATCACGTTCGGAAATTGAGCTGATAAATATAGACAATGTCCGCATAGAAAAGCAAATTATTATGTCTTAAAAATTCCACCTTTTATCCTCATCCTTAAGATTTTCCTTTTAGTGTTAGACCAGTGCTGTTGAAGACTGCGCTGTTCGATAAAGCTTCAATAGTGCTACGTTTAAAACGTACAGTGTTCAAATAAATCATGTCCAATCGATATTCGTAGATAAAAACGGTATTTGTTTGGACATGTACAGATGACGAATTGTAAATGTGGTGTATCCTGAAGCTAGTTTCACTCAAATTTCCTCGAATGAAATGAGAACGCTTATTGTTACGTTTGAGTGTGTGGAAATGAGAAGGATAAGCAGTGAACGTTAACGTTTGGAATCGTGTAAATATTTTATCCTGTTGTCGGCGCAATGCACTGGGCGTTTTATTAAAGAGGCAAACAGGAGCAGGACGTGTTGGTAGTTTCAGTTCATTCAAGCTCATCGTCGTGTGCTTTGACTGTTCAAAGCGGAAGCTCTAGTCTGTGAGTGGTTTTGTGTTAGTGCCATACAAACATTCCATACTAAAAACATCCTCAAATTCTCTCTTTTAAACTACTTTTAATTTTTTTTCAAAAATTATTACTAAATATTGCAGTCTTTAATTAATATTATAACAATATTAACTTTTAAAATTTAGACAAAGGATTTTTATTTATTTAATTGCCAAAAAATTGGTTTCCGTATTTTCAAGTAATTTTTATCAAATAATTATTTCGTAGGCAGTTAAAATCGAAAAATAATTAACTTAAATTATTCACGCATGACGTATTTCAGTTAGTTATCTATTGGCTTTAATGTAATTTACTTTTAGGTTAATGAACTACCTCCAAACGAATATCTTTTGACGAGATAGTGTTGCTTTTTCCTTGTATAAATATAAACTGAACGTTTCATTGAAAGTGAAATTTGTATAAGTTTTCTTAGAAAACGAGTGTAAGCTTTTGAGGTAAGTATGGAGGAGCACACTTGACACGCTTTTTTCACAAGCTTTTTGAACTTTGAGAATAGAGTAATTAAGCTTTTAAGAAAACAATTGAAGCTTCTAAATAGACACTAAATTCAAACAAAGTATTGTCACTGAAAATTTATTTTTCTTAAGTTTAAAACTCACAATTGAAAATACTTAAATTGTTCAAATATATTATGTATATAATAGTTTTTAAAGTTATGAGGAGTAGTTTTGTAGGATGGTAGTGCAAGCCTCATTTTTTCATCGTTTAAACACGAAATTGGCAATTTTATTAGAAATATTTATTTAAAATTTCCACGAATTCAAAGGTTTAACTATCAAAGTAATAGTTATGGATAGTTTAAGTGAAAATGCACGAGATTTGAAAATAGTGAATTTGCATAAATTCTATTTGTTTGGTTTTTGATGACTTGTATTATACAGATAGTGAATATTGGTGTATATTTGACTTGACAAAACATGTCATTAAGCATTTTGAAAAATTCAAGTGTTCGTGTTATAATTATTTTAATTTTCTCGTGCCAATTTCACTTTTAATATTTCACCCATTTCTCATTAAACACTTGTTGTTATTATTGCTGTTAGTAAAACGTCATAGAAACTACACCTGAAAGCTCGAAAATCAGTCCTGGGTGAAAACTCTCAACTACACGTTCCGTTTTTGTTCGTGCTTTCTGCTTCTCTCGGGTGGCACGTAGCTCTTAATTGTCCTGGGTCATGCAATAATTTCAAATAGTTTACTCGTTCAGGTGGATAAAGGAATAGGGCTGCTAGGATTTGATCTATATAAACATCCAAACCCTTCCCGCCTGCTCGTTCCCATTCAAAATGAATGATGGATTCTTCCGTTGCAGTTATTTCTCAACAAAAAAAAACGTTTTTAAACGTTCTAGATTGGAATAAAAATATTTATTTAAAGTTGATTCGTTAAAAATGAAATATCATAAAACTATTATGATATATTAGTGAAATTTGCATGGAGGACACAGAGATTCAGAAATTGGGAGAACATCACGCATTTGTGGAAATTTTGTTAGGTCAATAAAATGTTATGACAACAAAAGAAACTTTCAAATGGAAGAAAAACAGTTCCAATGTCACGTCAATTTTAGACGTGGCTTTCAATAAGCATTTATTTACTTTTTCCACATATCTATATGGATTTAAAAGAAAATTTCTTGACATTTTCTGTTTAATACTGAGAAAAATGTTGGACGAGTCCTCTATGTGGTATCCGTATGCGCTTTATTTGCGTCGTGATTCTCATCACTTTGTCTTATTTGGTATTTTTGATTTATAAAATATTGATTGACATTTTAAAATTGGAAAATATACAGCTTTAATAAAAGGAAAGACAAAAACTATTTTAAGAATAGTTTTGAGAATGATAGATTTCCGTTTACTTAAGATATGGAAATCATTTCATAACTTTTAACGATGATTGATTTCAAGTTACATTTATTCGACGTAAAATATTTCAGATTCAATATAGCATCATGTATAATTTGAAAAATATTGATTTATTAAATAGTAGGTATATGAAAGCTATAACCACAAGTATGGTACATTATTTACTTCTGGTTCTTGGGAATCTGAACGAGCCGCGGTTTATAACAAATAGAAAATTTCAGTTCATAAAATTTACCTTTATGGCAAGCGCTTTTTTGTTATTTACTGCATCGAACAAGTTTAGGAAACATGCAGGTAAATAAAAAGTATTTGAAATGCATTACCAATATTCTAGTTCTTATGTTCATTTATTATGTAAAGCACGAGTTTTCTGTTTCGATATTATGTTTTATACATAAAGTGATTTTCTTTGATTTTCTCAATATATACAAGAACTATATGTTACTTTTATTGGTATACTCGTAGCCGTACCTACATAAAATTTTAAATAAAACTTTTTGAATATCAGTTCACCTATGTTTTCATAAGTTTATATCAAAAAATTGGATATCCACTCCGATGTAGTCCGATGACTCTTAACCTTTATTTGTGCGGTAAAGTCTTAAAAATTTCAAAATTGGGTGGTCCTCTTACAATAAGAAAAGCTTTAAATATCTTATAGGTGTGTTCTTTACTAGATACTCGCAACGCTTGAAATGTTATTACATTTGTCGCTTTTCCATCGCTGGAAGAACATTTCGAGCATTATGAGCACTTTGTGGAACACAACTTATAATAAGCAGTATGAAATAGTTTATGACAATCATGTCAATGTAAACTACAATAGAATAAATAAAATTTAAATAAATAATAAAGAGATTAATATGCAGATTTCTGTACAAAAGCACATAACAATAAATGTTTTGCTTGAAATTTTCTAAAATTTGTTGGCACACTTCAAAAATTTCGCGACATCCAAAAGTGCCACGGCACAATGGTTGATAGTCACTGCTCTACTACATAACAACTGTTCAGAAAAATGCTAACCAAAAACGTTTATTCTTCCATTCTTTCAATCTTTTAAGTTCTTGAAATAATTCGTTTTTGGGCAAGGAAGTGCATTATAAATGTTTTTAAATGTTGCATTTACTTGCATTGCCATAACAACGACATATTATACTATGTATACTTTCCCTTTCTTGGCGTCCGTGCAGAATGGGAGGTCGCTATGACAACTTATTAATATTAAATAATAATTAAATGTCGCTATGCCAAATTATTAGTTAATGGCTGACAGGCTTGCCCTAACATTTTATTGAGATAAAACCTTTAGTTGCGAATGCAACGGGCAACTACTAGTATCATTATATGACAACATAAATGTATCAAGTGATGTAAAATGTCTTGCGAAAAATACGATATTTACCTGCCTTAATAGTTTTATTTAATTATTTTATTTAAAAGTGAAAAAATATATTTGGGTTTGTTTCTTTGGAAGCATAAAACTGAATCTATTGCTTACATAGTTAAAAACTGTTAATGCTAAGGAAGACAATATCGAACAATGCCAAAATATTTAAAAATGTTCTTATTTATAGAACTACCGAATTTAGCAAAGAGATTTAATTGTCAAACCTTAAATCTTTATGACTTTTTCAAAGTTCAATTTAAGTTTAAGCTAAATAATATATAGAATGATGGAATGATTTTTAAAAGTAGAAGAATAAAAAGTATCACATTGTTGCAAGATTAGAAAATTTTATTGTTTATAAAAATATTTGTGAAACAGAAAGTCTGATAAAACTCTTCGGTGGGACTTGCCGAATTAAGTCAACACTTCCTCTATTATTTCCATTGGAATTGATGCAAGTTACATCAATATGCATCCTCCATCCTGGTTAGTAAAAAATATCCATGGCTTGTTGGAATCGACTGTTAACTATAGATATAATCACCCCAGTGAGTAAAAATCGAGAGCTTAAAATGCTTTCGTTCATTAACAAGAGAAAAACAAAACGAATAATGAAAATATCTGGTTCTAACAAGATTTTCAATGGATCTTAACTGTTTAACTTGTCCTGAACGGCTGGTTTCTTGAAATGGTATATACCTCATGTATCTGATCTTAGTTCGTACAACTTCATCTTATCCCAGTGAGCACAAAACGTTCAACTACGTAACAGTTTCAACAGTTACATAACGAAAGATAAGCAGAACTGTTACGACGTTTTGAGTTCACTGGGGTAAGATGAAGTCGTAGAGCTGTCAGATACGTGAGGAAGTTGTTGAACGTTTCATTTTCAAAAGACGAGACGTTCGGAAAAAGTTGACCGGTCAGAGATCCATTGAAAATCTCACCGTGTGTGCAACAGCACCATCTTGTAGGAACCAGATATTTTTACTATTAATTTCTTTTCTAGTTAATGAATGAAAAAACGACAAAACACTCAAAATTCTCCGTCAGTGCTCCATTTTCAACTTGACAAAAATAATACTCAATTTTTTCGACTTTTGACAATACGTCTCAATCCATTATTTATCTATGAAAAGACCCTCGCCACAATTTTTTCAGCTTATCATTTACCCAAAATCGCTAGTCTTGTTTGTAACGCTATTCAAATGAAAATGAGAAGCATTCGATGTATATTCATTTTGAAGAAAATCAATTAAATTTTTAATACAGAATACTGAACGAAAGGGTCGATGATGTTACATGATCTTTCTTCCCAAAGCAATGTCCATTCCAAATGGGGTCTTTTTATTTCCATGAATAAAATTTTAACTTTAACTTAAAAATATAAACATTTTTTTTTTAGTTATTGTATATCTATGATAAATCATTGAATCATTTTTTTCCTTGCTTATAAGTACGTAGATTTATTTTGTTAGTAAATATATGCATGTGTACTTTATAAAACCGTTTGTTTTATTACATATAAAGTAGTCATAGTTGGTATAAAGAAGTATATAAATACATATTCGGCTTTTAAAAACATTAATTTTAGTAGATTTATAAGCGAAATAGAACAAATTTAATTTTAATTATAAGAAATAAATAGCACCTAATTAGGACATTAATTAAACTAAAGACGATCATAATTATTTAATCATAAAATTAATAATTACTTAAGTAATTAGGATATTACGTACTGAGCTTTTCATCATACAAACTAATGCTAATTTTAGATACTTTGAATAACTAAGAACAGTAGATTGTAAGTAGATTAATTGCAATTATAACATAAACCTTACACTAATGTAAGAGAATTATCGATTTAAGCTTTTAAGAGTGTTGAATAATAGAATTATAAAATATCGTAAATAGTAGGTAGTCGTGTAACGATTAATTATAAACGAATTGAGTATTTGCTTGCTCGTCACTCAGATAATTGAAAAGTTAATGAAAGTAATTGAAACATTAAAAAATGTGTTTTTTGTTAGAGTTTTAAAAAATTAATTAAATAATGTCGGATTCAGTCATGAACGGGTCATCTATAAATGATGGAATCAATAATGGGGTAAGCTATCGCTAATTGTAATGTTTCTATCTTTGCTGCTATATTTATAATTATTTTAGAACGGTATCAAATTATTCAAAGTACAGTAAATAAGAAAACGTTTTTTTTGAAAAATAGATTTCCCTGTGTTTGAAATTTTTTTTATAAAAGCTTGACTTTCTTTTTCAATGTTCCATGTTAGCTTTATCGATAGTAATAAATTTTTATTATAGCCCATGTTCTACTTAAACCGAACATGATCATCAAAAATTCGTCACAATAATTTATTGATATGTATTAGATTATGTTTGATTTGTTCAGTTGGATGAAGCACCGCGGTGTTTAAGGGGGGCGAGTGGTTAGGGGGCCATGAAGAACTGGCACTAAACTTACAAACTCTGGTGCCAATCCACGATATCGTTCTTAACAACCCTATGAGCCCTCATAGACCACACGGGCGTCTATAAAACTTCACATGCCAATTGATTTTCAAATAATATTTTTATTTGGGAACAAAAAATGTCGTATTATATTGCTTAATAAATTTAACAACGAATTTACGTAAAATATTCGTGCTACTTTATAGGATAAATACAAACAAACAAGCAAAAAAAAAAACGAATGCAAAAATCTGTTTTATGCAACTACTTTTAAAATTTTCAAATCATTGACCTATGTCAGTTCATTGTGAACTATTTTCATAAATTCAAATGCTCAAAGTTCAAAAACAAAGTTCAAGTTTCAATAAGTTTTTATGTATTTTAGTTGAACAATCGTCCTGATTTTCAGGTGAAACCTCCAACGAGTGTTCCACCCTCAGCAAATCCAAACTATCCTCCAGCTTTTCGTCCATTAGCTCCGCTACAAAATCAGGCTCCACGACCCTTAGGAGATCAATTTGTAAATCGACCTCCTCCACCTCGTTTGCAAAGAGTCGACAGTCGCGGATCTTTTCCGCCTAGAGGACCACCAAGTCCAAACAACCCAAATCAGCCTTTACAAAATTTCTCTCCACGTCCACCAAACGTTAACGTTCTACAAGTCCGCACACCTCAAACTGCTCCACAATTACGACCACAAGGGCCACCTGTTAATTATCGTCCACCAGGTCCAGGTCCAGCACCTCCTCTCAACTCACAAGCGCCTCGTCCAACAGGAAATGTTCCAATTCGTCCTCAATCAAATCAACCTCCCCCGGGAGGAAATTTTAAGCGCTTTGTAAACGCTGTACAGACTGCACAGTTAGCCACGACTCCGGAAGACGGAGTACTCGATACAAACAACACTATATTTCAGCAGCGCCCTCCCCAGCCAGGACCGCGACCACCTGGAGTTTTTCCTCAAAGAACATTATCGTCTGGGCCACCATCGTTACCTCCCGACGTACAAAACACTCCAGTGCCTCCCCAATTAGTGCGACAACAATCGTTTTCGAGAAAACCATCTCAAGAAGGACTCAGCTCTCCGAAAATGGAGACTGATAAATCTCAAGAAAATTATGATGATATATCCCATGGTATTGCTGCAAAAAATCGCAGTTACAGCATAAGTGTGCCAACTGCTCCCGATCCTGTGAAATCACTAACAGAAGAAGAACGTCGACGTTCTGTTAGTGCAATTGGTTCAGTATTACCTGGCACTGAAAATAAAATACCATCTTCATTGGCATTCATTCAAGAACGAATGACTTCAGTCGAAAAAACCTCGTCACAATCTTCGTTGGATCGTGGAAGTCGAGAATCTTTACATCAAGTGGCAACAAAAGAATCCCCCGTTTCATCTCGACCACAATCTGTTGCGCGAAATTTAGATGATGATGATAATGATGTTGTTGTGCGACAAGGTGTGACTCCTCCTAGGTCCAACATAACTTCAAAATCTCCATCTCCATTACCAAGAAATCCAGAACAAAACATTGATCCACTTGGACCAAAACCAAGTCCACCTTCAGATTATTATAGATCTTCAATAACTCCAGAAAGGAGCACACCACCAAAAGGATCAATAAATGGGAGTCATGAAGATATTCCAAAGGTTGTTTCACGTCCACCAAGTGGTTTTGTGAGAGACAGCCCTCGAGCAGTGAATCAAAGTCAAGAAGATCTTCACAATTCCAGACCACAAAGCATGACGGCATCTCCGCAGAATATAAGTCGTGAAGATATAACAAAAGTGACATCTCGCCCTCCAAGTGGACTAGGGCGTGAAACTCCTCGTGCTGCAAGTCGCGAAGATGTTCGCAAAGTATCGCGTCCTCCTAGTTCCATTGAAAAAGAGCCTCCGACTACAACAAATTCATCTGTCCGTGTTTCTGAAGAAGCTGAAAAAGATCAGGCCGTTGAGTCTCAACGAAACATAAAATCTTCAGAAAATTTTGATAAACGGCCAACCACTTTAGAGACACGAAAGCCAGATAATCAAATAAGCAATGGCAACAATTCTCGAGAAGAGTCTCCAATGAAGAAAACTCCTGGAAGTGATAGTGGAAGAACTTCTGCAACATCAGCGCGTTCTCGATCACGTACAGGACGTGGAGAAAATGAACGTGATTTAAAGAATCGCGCTCGTACAGCTTCAGCTCGTTCAGCTAGAGGTGACTTTTATCATATTTTTGAGGCATATTTTTATTATTTTATGATTTTATTTGTAACTCCGTACTGTTTAAAACATATATTTATTTATTTTCTATTGTTTTTTCAGAAGGAGATAACGACAGTGGAGTAGACGAAGGACAAGGAAACGTAAGTTATTTATTTTTCTTTTCAACAAATTTTATCATTTGAGGTCATCATTTGAAAGTAAATCCAAGGTGATATGTGTGGTTTCCCCCAAGGACAAGAAAATTTGTTAAACACGATAACGGAATTTAAACAATTTAAATAGTTATCACGAAATATTTGTTTACAATAAGCTCCCATAAACATGCTAACTATATATGAAAATGACACCATTACGTAGATACTTGTTTAAAGTAACGATGCATTAACTCTACCATTGCAGGAATGCAATAATGGCGATTTAAATTCACCCAAAAGGGGATCAAGAATTCCTGGTTTAAAATCAGCCTCGTCGCCAACAAAATCCACACCATCCAAATCTCGACCTCCAAGAACGCCAAAAACGCCAGATCCTTTATCAACACCAGATACACCTCTAATTAAAAGTATAGCGAACTTGTAATACTTTCTCATGTGTATAAATTATTCTATTTACCTTTTCTTTAAACAGAGGTTCCTATGAACAAAATTCAAGTGGGCGCCGCACCATCCCCCAATTTGAAAGTTGTCCGTTCAAAAATTGGCTCCTTCGGCAACACTAGTCACAAACCAGGCGGAGGACAAGTGAAAATTGAAAATCGAAAATTAGATTTCGCAAATGTACAATCAAGAATTGCAGCTAAGAATGACACTTATCAACCTGGAGGTGGAGACAAAAAAGTAAACTAATATTTAAATCATTGTTATTTTTTTACTAAGTACACGTTGATTTTAAAGATTCAGCAAGTCAAGCTAAAGTGGGATGCAAAACCAAAAGTGGGTTCATTAGATAACGCAACATATAAACCAGGTGGTGGCGATAAGAAAATCGAAACAGTGAAATTAGATTTTAAGGATAAAGCAAAACCAAAAGTAGCTTCAAAAGATAATATTCAACATAAACCAGCCGGCGGCGATGTCAAGGTATAAATTTTTTTAATTTTAATATTCGTATTAATAAATTTATTATTTTAACTAAAAAGACGTATAAGAAAATATTCATTTATAATGTTGCATGATAGTATTGTTTTATGCGGTACGAGTTTTACTAATTTCATATTCTTAAGAAATAATACATAGTTGAAAAGGCAATAAGGCATGATTTGATAGTATCCAATGTCTATACTTGTCTAGCGGTGACTACCTCAACAATACTTTTTAAATTAAAATTTTTCTCATAAAATTATTTTCATATTAAATACTTTCTTTATATAGCACCTAATTAAAGAAAGTAAAAATATCTACTAAAAGTATATATCAATGTAGACCTAACATTCATTGATTTTTTCCTTCTTAGGGAAACATTTTTTTTTTTAGGGAGATATTGTTTTCAATTTTCAGAGACTTATTTTTTTAAAATATCTACTTATTTTGTAATTATGAATATACATGCAGATTCCAATTCCACCATGTTTTATTAAATTAATCCGCACACCTTAGAATTTTTATAACTTTAATTTTGCTATGAAGTGAACCTTTTCCTTGAAGATAATTTTATCTTGATTGTTTATTTGACAATGAACTCATATAAAATTAGACACAAAGTGGAAAATATGAAAAATTCAATTTGTCGCTTCTAATTACTTATGTATTCATTGATATTTTCCTCATGAATAAATTGGTTATATTTTCTATTGCTACCATGAAGATTAAGTTTTACGATTGATCTAAAGAAAAGAATAATTAAGAAATAATTTTTGAGATATTGCCTTTATATTCTACCCGTAACTTCGTCTACGTAAAATTTCCCTAAAAGTAAGAACAAATTGAACTTTTTTCTATAAAGTGAGAAACTGCAAACAACTTCAAATATCTTTTCGCCAAAATTTTAAATTAATACCTATTCAAAAAGATTTTATAGTTATAGTTACTGAAAGTTGACAAAGTATTACTGACGACTCTCTAGAGATTTTTTCATGCTTATTTATTCCTAGAAAGCCTTCAGCAATGTTTTGTCAAGCAGGAGGCTAAACCTCTAAAGAATACCTAAACCATTAAATGTTCAGTTTTTAAAAAAAAAATCTTATGTAAATATTTCCAAAATTGTTAAGAACAAAAACAAACTGCTCTTTTCTTATCTGTCAATAATTTTTTTCATTTGAAACCCCAAGATATATAAAACTCTTATATAATCGAAAAAAGTTAATTTCGTACGTGCGTATATACAAAAGAGCGAGTTTTTTTTCAACTTTATTTTATATTAAAAAAATATAACTAAGAAAATTAATTCATTTTTCGGCCAATTCAATTAGAGCAGGAAAGTTTAATGCTGCTATAATACCATAAATTATCAACTATCTTCGAAAAAAAAAATCACAAGCAACTTTGGTTGCTTTGGTTATTGAAAAAAATAGGATTAATAAATGTTTCAGATTTTATCTTTTTTTGTTTTCCAAGAATTCCGAAATAAAAGCTCTTATTATAACGTTATTAATTTAACTTTCTGTCTCTTCGACTTGACAGAATATTTTTACACTAAAAGCATATTTTTCCTTTTTTCTTTTCTAGTCAATCACTTTCTTAGAAATCTATTTATAGCAATATTCTTGGTAATCTACAACCTGTAGAATTTAATATTTCATTTAATGCTATGAAGTAAAATATTCTTGATGAAATCTATACATTTTATATTTCTTCCATTTAAAATACTCGAACCGTATAAATGTGTTTAGAAAAAAATTCTTATGCCATGACTTCATTGTTATTTTATCAAACTAATGTTAACGAGTTGTTGCATGAATGGCTTGTATCGACTTTTAAAAAATATTACCATTTAAAATAAGTGGCATGACTTATAATTTATTTCCTAATTAATGTTAAGTGAATTATAAAAAGTCTCGTTTTTATCATATTTTTGATGTTTTCATTTTAATAAATACGTTTTGTTTTTTGAAATATGATCATGATTTTTTATATTTTTTTTGTTAATTTATTTATAATTATAGTCTCCTAAGGAGGGATCCACACAGGAGGCAAGTACTAAACTGTAAGACACATGCACGTTCTTAGGCTAACAAATTAACATTACTTATACAAAAAAAAATACATTTGATGAGTGTAATTTTAAACGGTAAGTCGTAAAAAAGCTCATCCTAACTTAACATAAAGGTAAAAAATTAATATATTAGAGCTTTATAATAATTCATTGGAAATCAAGCTTTTGATTGGATTGTGGTGTGCAAATTATTCTTAGACAAATGCACCTTATTGTGTGAACGAATAATTAATTGTATTTTTTTCTCATAGATCGAGCAGAAAAAATTGGAATTCCGCGTCCAGAGTAAAATTGGCTCATTGGACAATGTCAAATATAAACCCGGCGGTGGAGACAAGAAAATTTTTGACGATAAAGATTACTTGAAACAAATTAGTGCTGATAAAAATGTAACGCATTCTGGCCATCAGGTAAAAAATACTTAAAGCCTCACACACACATTACTTGGAAATATTGTAGAGAAAACTCGTTATTTGCAATATCATTTTCATCAATTGAAAAACTATTTGGGCTAGTTTTGTTTTTATACCAATTCAATATTATGTAGATTGTTTATCACTTGACGATTGCATAACTTAATGATACACTTAAGTTGAGGCTTTATGAAAAGGAGCTTGGTTTAAAGCTCTTATTTGAACACATTTGACAGCTAATTTGTAGTGAATAATAAGATTTTATTAATTTTTATTTCAGGGTGATTATATTTATAAGTTTTATTAGATCAAAATATATCTCTTATCAATCAGTGTAGTCCTTATACCAAGAGGTAATTTTATTTTTGTTTTGGAAATTGAGAGAAGGCAGCATGAAATTGGGTGACTTAAAATAATATTGACAGTATTTGATACTACTAAAATTTGATTGATTTTCTTATATAGAAAATATTTTGAGGTTTATTATTAATTACATAAATTAAGTAAAAATTATTGTAGAAAATACTAACTCCTTAATACTGAGGTAACTCGTGCATTTTAAGATTAAAACAAAGAAAATCTTCGGAATAATTTTCTTATATATTTTAAAACTACATATATTATATGTGTATCGAAGAGAAGTTTACAGACATTTTTGAAGATTGAAAAATAAAACTTTAAGTTTTCCTTAGAGTTTGTTTGAATTGTGTTTGGGGATGGATGACTCCTGCCATCGTAATCCCTAATCCATTTCAATTGGCTTTTGGATCGATCCAGGTTCGAGTTTGTCTTGAAGATACAAGTTGCGACTATGGATCGGTCCAACAAGTCTAGAACAAATAGTTTTTTATTTTTTAAGGTACACTGGGTGCATCTTATAAAAAAAAAATCATTTTAGCTTTGTTTTAAACACTGCTAAAATTTGCGAGTTGCCTTAATCTAGAAAAATATGGTGTTGATACTTATGCACGTGTATCACAAGTTATACTTCTTTGGTAGTTGAAAGAAAATTGAATTTTCTAAAGATTACATCAACTAAGCAGTATAAAGCTAACTACACCAAATAATTGATTTGAGTTTATAATTGATTAGGAATTTGTTTTCTTTGTTCAAAACCAAAATAATGATTTCAACTGTATTTATTTTCTAGCTTTCATGAAACTGTTGATGTTTGAAAAGTCATGAGCAAGTCATTCGTTGTATTATTACCAAAGAAGTAAAGTTTTGACCTTTTGCGATCGTATTTTAAAAGAGTTTCGACGAATGAATAATTGAGAAAGGAAGTTGTTTGCATTTGATCAGAACGAGCGACATATTTTGTTCATTTGTTTTCTAGATGTTAAAATATACAAACTTAATCGTTGATGTCTAGAAAAAATTCTGGCATTTCTCCATAGTTCAATTCTTAATTAAAGATATTTAAAGAGCTTCCAAATTTTCTTTTAGTAAAAAAAATTACGAAAATAAGTAATCTATCAGCAGAGTTGTAACTAGGTAGGCACAACAGGAGCACTTGTTCAGAGCCTAGAGCGAAAGAGGGCTCAGAAAGACCTATCAAAAAATTATTTACGTTATTTTAAGTCTATGTAACTTAAAATTTACTTCCTTTAAATCAGTGGTTTTCAACATATGTTCCGCGAACTTTTAGAGGTTCGCAAAGCTATCGTAAGGGGTACAAGGTGGATCTCAATGTTGAGGTTTTCCAATCAACGTAATTATCTTATTCTCTTCTTTGCCCTGACAAGAAAATTAAGTTATCAATATTTTGTGTATAATTTCTTACTGTTTGGAGCATTTATCAGGCGTTTAAAAGGCCAATGTTTTATGCTTTAACAATTTATTTTTCTTTTATACGACGTTTCGTCGGTGTTATTCCGACTTCATCAGGTATCTTGAAAAGTCTGTTAAAATTGTCATACCCAATTTTATTACGGCACAGTTTTTTGATTATTTACTACTATTCACTAATTTTTATATGTCGAAATTAGAGTTAATTTTTTAAATAAATATAATAAAAATATAAATATTAAATAATCAAAAAACTGCGTCGTAATAAAATTGGGTATGTCAATTTTAACAGACTTTTCAAGATGCCTGATGAAGTTGAGATAACACCGACGAAACGTCGTGTGAAATAAAAATAAATTGTTAAAACATAAAAAATTGGTCTTTTAAACACCCGATAATTGCTTCAAATATTAAACTATTAAGCCCTGAAATTTAGTACTATGGATTTCTTACTGTAATGATTAACTCCCACGTGGTTCTTATTTTAAGCGCCATAAATAAAATAGACGAAAAAGAAATTTTTGTTGGCAGTTCATAAAGCTTCTAATAAAAATGACCCTATTAGGAGAACTTAAATCGTCGGGCCCCTAACCCAATGATTTTGAATGTAAACTTGTGCATTGTACCTTTACAAAATGTTCCGTTCATACGCAAGTTTTTGTAGTTTTATCTAAGGGATCCGCCAAATATGTTAGAAATGTTTGAAGGTTGGTCATGGTAAAAAAAAGTTAGAAACCAATGGTCTAAATAAAAATAAAAAAAATAGCGACCGATAAAAATGTAAGTCTTATAGATTTCAATCAAAAATAACATCTACAAATAAAAACATTGAATGGGAACACGGATGATATCCTTCCTTACGCGTTAATCCGTTAATCCTTCATATTATGGAATACTGAGTATGTGCCAAATCATTGACAGTTAATAAACAAGCATTATCTTCGGATGTTACTAAATGTCTGTTGCTTAAGAAACTTAAAATATGATCGCAAAGGGTTAACATTGTGATTTGATTTTCTTCTTTACGAAAAGATTGAAAAACTTAACTGATAAAATAACTAACATAATTACTTAAATCAAAATTTTTGTATGTAGAAAGAATAGATGAAAACATCAAAAATTAATATCGATTGACAAAAAAAATATCCGTTTTTAACGTTAACAACTTGTTAACATTTCCTCAAATTTTATATATATCTATTTGATATAAGAGTTAATCTATTTGATGATTTTATTAAATATATAAAAAAAAATCTTAATGATAATATTTCACAGAGCCCTATTCCTTCGGAGAGTGGCTCGTCACATGGAGGATCACGCCAACCCATTTCGGACGAGAACCTAAATCGAGAGTGTTAAGCTCTCAATTCGCACCAGACGACACCAGAGGCTGGCATATTATAGATTTTGTCAAAATCCAAAAAATAAACCAAAAAGAAATATAAGCAACTTTTCAAGACACAATAACAACTTTTATATAATATGTTACTACAAAGCTATCAACTTCCCTAAATTTATCAGTATTTACTCAATTGAATTGTTAACAATCAGAGACCCTGTGAAAATATTTAATCTATCAACTTTCAGTTTACTGTACCATTTATATACCTAGTTCTCTTTTATCATATTGCTTTGATTTAAAACAATTTTTAATTTGCGATGATTAATTAACTATTATAACAATAATTGTTGTTTCTTAAGCAAACAAATGTGTAGATGTCAAATAAATCTCCTACGACAGTCAGATAAAATTTCAAAATTAATGTTCCCTCCTGAATAATACTCTCGGTATACGAATACACCCGTTTTTGACAAGAAGTTAACAAATTAAAAAAGATTCCTTCTGGCCTGAACTAAAGGTAAAAGATTAGTTCAAACCTCGTTAATTTATTAAGTTAAAATAGTCAAGAATTTGTTGAAAATATTTGTTAATAATATCGTTATGTTTATAGATATAAATTTCATATAAACTTTATTACTGATTTATTTCCTTAAGTGCCATAAAATTCATCTAAAACATTTACAATTTTCTTCAACAAGAAATTTAATTTTAACAAAAATTAATAAAGCGATAAACGTTGAAAAAAATAATTTCAAAGAAATCATTTGGTTCTTAATTGGATTATTTTTTGGTTTTCCAAATGAAAATGCACCATTAGCTTAACGAATTGGCTAAACTACACAAACACACATACACACCACACTCAAATATCTCAGCAGTCAGAAAATTCTTTTTATTAAAGAGGACTACATTTTTCATAATAATATTATAGATAAATGTATTATTGCACATGGCTAAACTTATACTTTTTCAATTAAAATTTTTTTCAAGCAATTCATTTGCAAGGAACAAAGGACTGAGTCACTGTTAGTTAAAAAAAAAACGTTGGAAAGAAAAAGAAAAACACTAGTTAGGCGATAAAAAATTTATTATTTTTCATACTTTAGGCTTTTTAATAAATACTTTTTTTATTGTGAATGTAATTTCATACGTTTTCTTTATATAAATGTTAGATGAATAGTTCGTTAATAACAAAAATTAAAAAAAAAATATTTAAAAATACTGCATATATATAAATTGCATTTTTATTATCGTTTCTTGTCATAATTAAAATTATTGAATGTAAATTTCATTAATTGTAATTAAACCAGAATACTTGACCACAAATAAAAATTTATTCTAACTGAAAATCATTTTTCCTGTTATTTAATGTGTATTCAACTTAAAACAATTCCTTTGTCGTTGGAAAATTGAGTATTTTCACGTAAAATGCACTTTACAATGAAGCTTCACCGCAAAAATTTTCAAGTAGAAAACATTTTTTCAGTTGTTCAAACTTGCACTTCACTGGCTTAAATATTTGAAATAAAATATAATAGTAAGTAAAATTTCAATAAAAATGTCTAAAAAATGATTTTCTGCTATATTTTGTTTTAATATTTTTACATTACAGAGAAAAAATGTAAGACATCAAAAATCTAGTTCGTATAAAAATGCCGATAATTCTGCATTTTCCTGGTCTTCATCGAGTTTCCATCACACCATAGACGATTACATTGACGAGAGAAAAGTAGAAGCTCATGCTGCAAAGATTGCCGAGAAAGAATTGGCTTTGTTGAAAAAAATTGCACAGAAACAATTTGAAAATCTACCAACGTTAAAAACAGACAACAATTATTACAATAGCCTAAAAGGTTAGTGAAAAATGGTAAATTGGTCGCATATTTAAATATATATGAAGGGTTCGGGGAAAAAACAGCATAACTTCATTTTTACTTTGGTGTGGATGTTGCAGTGCTTAGAAAACTAAATCAAATCACGTTGTCATCTTTAAAGTGTTAAAGAAAAACCAGTCGGAAAATCTTTTTTGAAAATGAAAAAAAAAGAATAGGTGTTAATGAGAAAAATATTATTTATGAAGAAAATATAAGGAAAACCCCTCGAACTTTATTTGATTTGAACATAAAACCCTCTTTACTAGCTGCTTATTATAATGAGACTAATTGTATAAAGTTAAATTGTTTTCAGGTGTTCTCTCCAAACATTAATTAGCGGTTTTTCACTAATTAGAAGTGCATATTCATCTTTTCTCAAAGCTAAAACCGAGCCACCTGGAATAAGCGAATACTCACAAAAAGAATTAATAAATCTTCAATATGAATTTGTGAAATATCACCTACGCGAAATTTTCACTCATTCATATTAAGAGAAAGCCAATTATACTTACGTATATAAAAAGAAAATTTGAGTCTTTTACTCTTCTTTAGAAAACTGAAGTTATACAGTTCTCTCCCGAGCCCTTCAAATGTTTACTTCATCATTTTCTTTTTTGTAGTTATGCGAAAAATTCAACAAGCAGAATCTACATATTCGAGTCTGGGACTTAACCCATCTTCTCTACCCTCGTCGGCACGTTACACGTTGTCACATCCACCGAAATATCGACACAAATGTATACGTAAATGCAACGATTTATTGCATCGAAAACCATTTCGTATTTATTAGTTCAGATCAACGAAATCTATTATTTTACAAGAAATACAGTGAACATTGAGCAGTTTCGTTTAATTTTAATTTAAACGACAACTTGCTTGGCACGATCCCAAAAACAATTTCTAGGCTTTGTATAAATGGATTATACAAATGATATTAGAAATTGCGCAATTTTTTTTTTATTTCGTTCTCGATTTGTACATGAAATCATAAATATAACAAAGAAACACTGTTTTTCAAATCATTTTCGTTTATTAAATTATCTAACATCTTGTTTCAATTTTCTTGCTTTTTACACAAATAATTTCCCATAGATATTAATAACATATAATATATGCTTTTAATTAAACTGGCACGTATTCTCTTATTTGTAGCATTTAAAAAATACTTTTATATATACACTTAGTAGTACTTTTAATTAAATTCAAATAAACTAATTTTAAAAATAATTTTCATGATTTTGACCGTGAACTAAAAATTAAGAAAACATTGTTAGATACGGTAATTTTCAACATCTGGCAGCAATATATGAAAGAATTTTTTTTCTTTAATATTTTCAGATAATGAAAGCCACGGTAGCGTGTGAGTAAAAAAAATGTTTTTATATTCATTTGTAAAAAGAGAAACGTGAGGTCTATTTGACCCCAGAAATTTTAAAGGGTCATAACAATTATCAGGATCGTCCCTAAAGCTAAAAAAAAATCAAAAATAAAACTTAAATTTTTTGAATACCTGCAATAATGTTAATTTTTATATTAAACATGCTTCAAATTCGTTAAAAATAAAAAAATAATTTTCTTTTATTTTTCAAAAATGCAAATTACATGTATATCCGTAAAATGTCTTTTTCAATTGAATATAGGGTGAAAACATTTTAAAATCTATAAATCTCTATAATAACTTATTCATTAAAACCCGTGACCATAATTAATGCATAAACAAGGGCTATGCTTACCAATACCACTATCATTGACTGCTTGTAGAGTAGACACTAGGTTTGTTCCTATTGTCCTTCTGATGATATTCAAACACTGCCAAAAAGACAAAGAGCAAGAGACAAGAGTGAGTGAAGAACATAAAGTGACAAGTTCGCTCTAGTTAAAAACCGGTTACCCAGTGTTTAAACACCACCAAATCAATGTTGAAATACGCAATTGTCACAAAAACGTACGTAGGTCGACTCTCGGCCTAATGAGGCTATAAGCGGAAACATGTCTTCACTCACTCTTGTTTCTTGGTCAATGTGTCAAGCTTTTGTCTTTCTGGCAGTGTTTGGCATCAACGTATGGAACAAACCTACTGTGTTACTGAACACTCTAATTCGCAGTGTTTATATAAAAATGCAAACAAAAATTATTCATTTGAATCAATGTTGATTCAATTTTGTAACAAAATAGTAGAAGTACTGCAAACATCGTTTTTCAAACGTTAATTTAGCACCTGGATCGATCCGACTCTTCAAACTATTGAAATTGTTTTACAAATTCGATAACTTTCTCCGGTTGATAAGCTGTAAAAGTGACCAATCAGAATACGAATTTTAATTTCATTTGGTAAATTTCCCCCAAAAACCACGAATTCTAACAACTCTCCAGTTTTAGTTTGGAGACACCAAAGAAATTTAGTTTCCTCCGGACTCCGGTTCATGAGAAATAATCTCCTTAATTGTTAAAAATTTCAATATCAAATTTAATAATTTCTATTTAAAACATATATCATAACAATGTTAACTTTCTGATAGCTTTTCGATAAGATAAAGATCAGAGATAAAAAACATTTCTGGTATATTTATGATATCTTAAGGATGACTTTTTCTGATGCCAGCCCACAAAAATGAAATTTTTAAGATCACCCAAACGTATCTGTATTTTCATTGAATTCCGGATTTATTGGAATGATCTCCAGATTTTCTGAAATATATAAAAAATTGCATATGTTCTTGGAATATCTTAAAACAAATTTTTTTTTTCTCAGACGCTAAAATGGTAATAAAGAAAATTGAAAATCTAAACAATTTTGTTGACGTTTTTTTTTAGTTTATCTTAAAAAATCTATCTAATTGTATGATTATCTACTTTGAATATTTTTCTTGGAAAAGGAGCACCTATTTTAACGTTTGGTGCTCCATTTTCTATTCATAAGTGGTTATTTATAATTTCACTTATTATATAACAAATATCGATATATGTATGTAGTTTGTCTAAATTAGAAAAATAAAATTTTCTCTTAATTCTGTGTCAATAAATGAATTATGTTTTGTATCTTATTTAAATTTTTCAGTTTTAAAAAGCATAAAGGCATTTTGAAAGCGTTCCTTTTATAAATAAAATTTATGTTATCGCGTTATTTTAAGTGTTTAAATTCAGTTTTTTCGGTTTGTGTTTTGATGAAGACGTTGACGGCATCGTAACCATGCTGACTCCACTTATACCTGTGACAGAAACATCCCTAAGACACAAATCCGGTCAGTCGGGGTCATATAAGAATTCAATGCGCAAGATATAAACGAGAGCTAACAACGTTAAAAATGATAAAATTAAAAATATTATCGACAATGCCACTATTGTAAAACTGATTTCATCATTTTCTTGAAACGGATTCAACAATAAACTTGATGAAGTGAAGACACTGTAAAATCAAAAATTTTATTAATTTCAATTTTTATTTTAACACTTGTACTCTTACTTGTAAACTAATATTAATAAAGCAACATGAAAAGAACATGCAGTCGTCCAAAACAATAACGTTGGAATAGCAACAATTGGTGGTCCTAGGATTCGAAGTATCGACATATAATGTAGCTCTAATCCGGGTGCTGAGTCGTACATTTCGTTTTGAAATGGCCTTGGTCTGTATCCTCCAAAGCCACGGCTACAAAATATACTGAATCCTGCTGCTAACACTGTTAGGAGTCCTGTTGGAATGGCAATGCTTAAATGGAAACGACCACGCTCTTCAATACAAGCTACAGCGCCCATTACTACGCTTGATATTCCGCAGACTATCTACAAAAAAACATTTAAATATAAGAAGTTGTTTCAATAAAAACGTGTTTCTTTAAAGCTTCTAAAGCCTCTAAGCAGTGACTCTCAACCAATATACACAAAATTTTTGAGGTGGGCCATCAAATTTTAAAAAATTTAACAATAGAAGATATTTTGTATGTACCTATTATTATACAGTAATTCATGTGTTTTGTTATCTTTACATATAATATACAGTCAGTATCGGTTATTGGTTAAACCGAAATCGTTTTTAATGACTAGTCGGTTTTTATGACTAATAGCTGATTCCCGCCCGCTTCGCTGGGCATAGCTAAATTGAACTGATTGATTGATAGAAACCGTCATAGTTAAATATAAAAAGTCATTTTAGTTATGTCGGCATAAAAGATAAAAATTGTTCCTCAGTGTTGAAATATTAAAGTTTGTCGTCAAAAATCTACTCTTTTAAGAATGTTATTTTTATTATTTAACAGCTTGTTAAATTGTAAGGGTTTAGAGAAAGGTTTCTATTGTGTGAAAATATTTATGTTTTTGTTATTTATCCTTGAAAATAAGGAATTTAACTTTATTACTCACTTACTGTTAGCGACACTCGAATGTGACAAATTGGAGTCATGACTCATAGAGGTACTGGCCTCTAGCTATGGTTTTATGATGGACAACTGGCAAGTTCATATATATATCTCCAAAATAAATGTAAGGATAACAAGTCGCATAAGACAACCTCAACGTGTAAGGACATATCTTTCGAAGCTCCTCAAATAAAATATAATTTTCTATATTTTAAAACTGTGTAATTATTATTAAAAGAAACATAAACGACAATCCAGAATATCCAATAATCCTAACACTCAGGAATCGTAAATTTTTCATAGTAATAAATATGTTCGTATAAAATTACCTGCCTATAAATCACACTATTTGCAGTTCAGTCATCTTTCAACTGATTTTTACCCGCAAAATGGCATTTATTTTTTGGTTTTAAACATATGAAAATGTAGGTAATAAAGAGTATTCAACAAAACACCTTACATTTTTTAGATTACTATATCAAAATCTCAGCTGAGAAAAATAATTCCGTTTTTGTTCGCTCGCGCAGGTAAGACGTAACGTTTTTATTATATAAGTATTCAAAAAGCAGAAAATTTCAATCTTATTATTGGTATAGATTAGCAACGTCCCGGCCAAATCTAAACATCAATGTTACATAAGCCTCTAATAATAACGGATAAAGTGAAGGTTTTTTTTTTTTCGTTTTACGAGTCCCAGGATATTCCTTCCCTTTATCACCGCGACCAAGGAGGTCTATTGTGATGTGACCCTATATGTTTACAAATCACACAAATTACTCAAAGCATTAGTTCTCAACCTATGATCCGTTAATCTTAAGGTGTCTGCAAAGCTATCGTCTGCCACTCAATTAATTTATCCTATACTCTTCTTTGAGCAGAAAATTTAGCTACCAACTTTATAGATTATCTTACAGTAGTGACAACTACCATCAACAGAAGTTAAATCATGTCGATTGATCCTTTTTTTGAACAGGTATCTTAAATCCAGAAAGAGAATAACGGAAGAAATTATGTTTCTTTAAGTTTACTTTAGTTAACAGATTCTAAAGCTCATCGAGTCAAATTCTGATTGTATATTTGTGTTCATATTGTATTCCGTACATAAAAAATTTTTGGTAGTTTAATTTTAAGTTGTACGCACCATATTTTAGAAGTTTTTGAAGGTTCGCCATAGTAAACAGGTTGGGAACAATTGAAAGGCTTGGTGCAAGAATCTGGTAAGTCCAAATTTTTCAATTTTGTTTTATAGTTTGTACAGTACTGTCCTGTGTGGTAAATAATATGGGAATTAATTTACCTTATGTCTTCTTTATTTTCATTCAACGATTACCGAAACTTTTTCAATCAGGACTTACCTACCGGGTTTTTGCACCAAGCACTTCAAGAGGCTTCCTTTAAGGAGTGTTTCCCAAAAGGTAGTAAGTGAAGCCTTAAAGATATGGAATAAGTTTGGTGGGAGTACATGCTACACCGCAGTTTGGCGAGGATATTCGCTGCACCGTGCTTGTTCATAATTGTGATTATTATTAGATAATATGCAATTTTTTTGTTGTGGGGTACTTTTCAATGTAGATAAAATTACGTAACAATTATGTAACAATAAGATAACATTCTTTATGTATATAACTGTTCTAGTAAGTGCTCACTGGGTCATTGTTACGAAAAATATCGAAGAGGTACACATATATCAAAAGTTTGGGAAACTTTTGATGAAATTCATCGACTTTAAGGACCAGCCGTTATCCATTTTACACTAAAACAAAATATGAATTTTCATAATAAACAGCATTAGAAACTTATCTACTATTTTTATTTTAAGAAAATTAAAAATTTTATTTCCTTTAAGATTCTGAAGCATCGCATGTTTCTAAATTTTCCATTTTGGTTCGGTATTACATATAAAATTTAATACGAATACTTGAAGTAACTATGTTGTACCCACTGTAGCATTAACAAATTGAATTCTTTTTGAATATTCGATTTCACAAAAGTACTAAGTACTAAGTAAAATATCATCGTAAAAATTGCAATTTAGAAGACATATTTACTCATATGAAGACAGTTTTGCGTGATTTCTACATTCCCTATCGAATATAAGGTTTTATAGTTATGTGGCCCTTTCAATGTCATTATATCCGGTTTGGTGGAGTACGAATTAATTAATTTTATATTGAAAGTTAGTAATATAGGTACCCAATTTCACGTAGTGTTAGATAATGTATTATAGGTAAGTAAAATTTTAAACCTATCCTATCATTAGTTTGCCACACAATATGATGAAGCTATTAAAAGTATAGGTTATATTGTTCTAAGAAGCCTTAAACAATTAGCCAGACTAAGCAATTCTTGTAAATATACAATGCTTCTTTTTTCTTTTGATTTTTATTAATCAAAATTTTCAATTATTAAAAAGTTTTCCAATATATTTTGTTTGAATATCGGATTATGGATACCTATAAAATTTATAAGTTTAATTAATTTTTTTCTTTTGTGTATAGATACATGTTCATGTGTCCATATTTTATAATAAGTTAACCAAATTTCCGGGGTTGAAATTAATTTGTGCTCCATTATCAAAGTTTACAAGCGTGAATAACTTGAGAGCCTGAATATTATCTTATCTCAACAGATTAACCTAATTTGATACGAGAAAATTTCCTTAAGAAATTAGTTTGAAATCATTAAGTAATTTACAAGTTTGATATTACAAAAGGAAAAAAATGTTTTCCGGTTTTTCATAGACTAATGGATACTTTTTAATGCAACTTCTTGATGTAATTAAAGTTAAAAAATATAGCGTAGGACGTATTGTAAAAGTACGTGTAGATAAAAACATTATTAAAAATTTAAAGAGCAGCACTTAAAAGCTTTTCTTCGAGCAGTATAAACTTAAGAATGTATCTAATAAAATTTAAATATTCATCGTACAGTCAAGGACAAGCGACCGATCAGACCGACAAATGGGAGTAATTTTTCCTGTTTCTAAATTCATTTTCCGATACTTACTTGCAAGACACGTAACCGAAGCACCAACGGAAACGGATAACCTGGTTTTCCATATTCTGCAATATTCGGATCGAGAATAATTCGAGATGATTCGGGACATTCTTGACTACCCGTTCCTGAACTACTATCCTTGTCGCTATTGAAACTGTTGCGTTCAACTCGACTCCGTTCCATTGTTCTCCCGAGCGATTATTGGCCGACCAAATCTAAAAGAACGTAAATTAAAAAAGCAAATAAGTGCAAGCACACGCAAGGAAAAAAGCTTCTTTGAAAAAATAATAACTGGGAAACAAAAACCCTGTCATTTTCGTTCGTTGCGACAAAGTCACTCATGTGAGAAATTGTAAGGTTTCGTTATCTCCTCATTTTCTGCGGTTCGTGTATTGTCACACACTTTTGTTGCAATAGATTGCATTAATCCTTTGACATAACAAGAACAAAGTTGAATCCCAGGATTTGTAAATACAGGTCAAAGGATGGAAAGTTAGAGCGTAAAATGAAGAGAAATGCATTTATAAGCTTTTATCTAATTATTAAATGGATAGTTCACTAGACGAAACGATTAACTCCTTGAAATCAGCATTTGCTGCACTGAAAACAGTTTAAATTTATGAGTAATAATCTATTCAAAAAAACTTTTAAGTAAAATTTATTATTTTTGACATACCTACAGTTTGAAAATATGTTCAATGATTAAATATCGTCTATGTTAGAATTTAAACTTAGGAGAATTTTACTTTAGAATATTTCAGAGTATTAATAGCATTAGGTTTAGATACTCATAGTCATGAAGTTGGACATTCTTTGAAAAGAACTAAGCTTTCTATTTTGACCTGAAAATTAGTATTATTATGTAGTATAATGTATACAAATTCTCGACTCGAGTTTGATTTGATTTTAAGTCTATATTATAGTTAATCTCTAATAGGCCAGTCAAAATCGACATAAAAAATAGCTAAATTTGCAACATGATGATCATACATGATGTATTTCTGATTTTTAATATGTTATGTGGATCCATTAGGGCTGTTTATTCTCAAGTTTGCAACTCTCAAAAAGTTGTGGAAAAATTTTTTTAGAGAAACAACCGTGAAAATTTTGAACTTGTTTCAGATTCTGCTTGGTATCTCCTAATCCATGCATGTTTCTGCCAAACCTATTCTGCACGTTTTTTAAGAGCATCAAATTTGTTACAAGTTAAGCCCAACCAGAGCTCTGCACGTTAATAGGTCACTGAGTTACGGCACTTTAAAAAATAGGCCAGTTTTTTTAAAAATTAAAAATTTTAGTTTTAGACCTTCTTTGGATCGAAGTTGCGTGGAAACCATTGATCCTACGAGCAGAACATATTGAAGATAATTTTTAGGCAATTTAATTGGCTCTCAATTAGGTGCAAAGCAAGGCCTGTAAGCCTCGTAGTTCTCTCAAAATCTTTTTAAAAACACCATTAAAGGTAAAATTTCATTTTTCCAGAAATGTACCTAGACACTTTCTTGTTGCATAAAGTGATTTTTAAGCATGTATGACCCCGACTGGACTCATACGGCAAGATCCTGCCCCCGCAGAGCAACAAAAACACCTCTCGTGTAAATGCAAGAAGGGGTGCTGAGTGGTAGCTGCACTTGTCTGAAAGTAGGACTTAGATGTTCTGCGATGTGTGCTATCTGCTCTTTGTAAATGTGCATAACTGCATTGAAGAGGACGACGGTGACTAGCCTCAAATAAACCCTGATGTTCCACAAATACTTAAGTACCCACCAAAATGCGATTTTACTTTATATGGGTTCTCTAAGATTTTGAGAGAACTACGAGGCTTACAGGCCTTGCTTTGCACCTAATTGAAAGCCAATTAAATTGCCTAAAAATTATCTTCAATATGTTCTGCTCGTAGGATCAATGGTTTCCACGCAACTTCGATCCAAAGAAGGTCTAAAACTAAAATTTTCAATTTTTGAAAAAACTGGCCTATTTTTTAAAGTGCCGTAACTCAGTGACCTATTAACGTGCAGAGCTCCGGTTGGGCTTAATTTGTAACAAATTTGATGCTCTTAAAAAACGTGCAGAATAGCTTTGGCAGAAAAACGCATGGATTAGGAAATACCAAGCAGAATCTGAAACAAGTTCAAAATTTTCACGGTTTTTTCTCTAAAAAATTTTTGAGAGTTCCAAACTTGAGAATACACAGCCCTAATGGGTCCACACAACATATTAAAAATTAGAAATACATAATTTTTTGTTAATTTATTGTTGATTTTGACTGACTTATAAATAGGTTTATTGACATTTTATAAATTACTTAAATCTGGGGATCATAGTTATTAAATAATTAAAAGCTCCAATAATTTTTTTAATAAAAATTATTTTCTTTTCTATTCATAAAATCAAAGGTAAAGAAATAATTTAAATATAAAACCTAACAAATATCAAACTACTACAGAAAATAACACTTGAGTTAGCTGTATAATACATAATACATACTAAATACTAACATTGTTATTTATAAGAAAGTGTATGTCAGTCAATATGTAGGTATGAACAATTAGACAATCATACCTTTGTATACGTAGGTAATTGGGTTCGTGGTTATTCACTTACGTGTAGTCATGCATATTTAGTATGCTAATTTCGATAGCTATATGACCTTAAACAATTATTTGTTCCATCCTTTAACGTGTAAAATTTATAAAGCAAAGACCTTCATGGGGTATTCGAAATCTAATCCTAACTTTTCTTTTAGTAATTAGTTTTAAAATTTAAGTTATTAATTGCATGTATGTCCTTAAAATAATCAGGAAAATAAACTTTAATTTTTTTGTAGGGAAAAATTATTTCAGTAAGAAGAAAATCAACGAAGAACTATTTTCTGTAATAACTAATTATAATGAATATGTTGACTAACAAGATAATTATTTTTATGTGTTTGAATAAAAGTTAAAGGAACATCGCATTGTTTCATATGAAAAGTAGTTAAATTGAAAATAGAATATCTATTTCAGGAGTAGTTATTTTCAGCAAAACTATAGGCTATAAAATTATTGACATAATTTTATTATATCCATTAAATTTATTGTTTCACCGTTTCTTAATACAATAAAATATACTTGGGGTTGTTGTCAAATGAGTGTTGGATTATATTTAGAAAAGTAATTGAAGGAATCAGTGAGCAACTCTTTTCACACATGTTAATTGCTTGTAATGATGGTTGATTCCCTTGATATTTTTTAATTGGAGAATGTTAATAGGAAGTAAGTTAATTACTGTAAATCCCGTTAAATGGAAAAATCAAATTAATATATTTTAAATCTTTAACTTTTACGTCATTTTTAAAGTGCTCTAACTAAGTAAGAAAATGTATAGTTTATAGCCACTCTTTGTTAATTTATAAAGAAAAAATATAACTTTAAATATAGCTCTTACATTGTTTTATTCTAAAGCAAAAATATTTTAAAAATTCAATAATTTAAAGTAATTTAGTTAATTTGTAATTATGAACCTATTTATTCTAAATTCTCCGTTTTGGTTGTTTAAATTCCAAAACTTTTAAAACGTATGTTGTGCAATATGTTTGTAAATCTTAAGTTATTTAAATAAATAGATAGGTACTAAATTCAATTTGTACTAGATTCAGATTTGCATTGTAAAACGAAGCATTCAGAATTTATTATAAATTTATAGTGATCTTGAAAACGCTGCTATTTATATAATAAATAAGCTCAAGGCCATTTGAAGTCATTAATTTTATTAATTACCAAACATTTGAACTCATTGAAAAAACTACAAAATGCTTGCTCATAATTCTTTTTAATAAAAAAAAAATTTAAGTACACATTTCTTTAAAATTTTTCTAATAAAAATTTCTTATGGTACCAGACAAATATTTCAATTGAATCATTTAAGAATTAGATTAAATTTTGAGTTAAATTACTAAAGCATTCATTTTCTATCTACTTTCTGTAATAAAATTTTTCAAAGGGAAATGTAAGTAAAATGTAATGTTAAGTGTTTTTAGACTCTTATCGACTTTATTGAACATTGCTGTTATATTTTCATTTTATATTTTTCATATTAACTGTGACGAAAGAGTAAATAAAAAAAGGATTATGTCTATCCCAGTCTTTTCTCCTGAGAATAAATATTCTAGTCAAAATCAATTTCGATTTTCGAATCTTTTGGGGACACTTGACAAGATTACACACAACGAGAGAAAAAAAAAAGAAATTTCAGCCTTAAATCAGACCACAATCGAAGTCAATAGCACGAAATTTATAACCGTAATTTGTTGTTCCAATCTTTTGTTGTACAAAATTAAAAACACCCACATTTTATTGCCAACATCTAACAAAAAAGTCGCTTAAATTTATAACAGCTAAATAAAATATCAAACTATCACAAAAATATTGCTCATAAATTTTTATTGATTTTATTTACGGGCAATGAAAATCAGAGTTGTAACGCTTGAAAATTTTAACTGCATGAATATGCTTTTCATTGCTGGAAAATTTTATTTTCAATAATGTTTTGCGTTTTCACGTTTCAATGCCTTGTTCTTTTTCCCATTGTTTTTTTAAAGTTTTTCATGTAGGAAAACATTGATTAATATGCTTTGTTAACAGAAATTATTGATATAAAGATAAAATTGAAACAACAATAACGTGTCAGGAAGTAAGCGTTAGCTTATAATTTTCAAATGCTTTTATGGACGTTGTAAAACTCAATTGCAAACCCCTTCCACGATTTTTCTCTAGGTTACAAGAACATGATTCACTGAGCATTGAGAGGTTTAGTAAATGGAAAATTAACTCTTGACAATACTAATTTTCTCAATTACAATTTATAACACAATTCAATTGCATTGTTAAAAATATCTCGATTCATTTTAAAAAAATCTTTCGATGCTAAAATTATGCTTGCAATGTTTTATAAAGCTTCTTACGTTTGTTGTCTATATACATAATCCTTTTATTTGTAAGTATAGAGGCATATAAATTATTTATTTTTTTCTTTACTAAGCTCTAATAATACACAGCATTGTGAAAAGAGGCTCAAAAGACGAAGCAAAAAATCTAAATCCTCGACGTAGCATTTTACAAAAAAACCTCTATTCACATATTTTCATTTATATGGCTAATATGATTTATAATTTAAAATCGTCACAAATAAACATAAATAGGATTTATTTAAGGTCGTTACAATTCTACGCGAAACACAAAGAGCTTGCAGATCTTTCAAATAAAGTATAAGAAATTGCGTTTGAACTCAATCTTTGTGTTATTAAGATACAGTATGATGCGATTTTCTTCAAATCTTGACAAGTTATATTTTACCGTATATTTTTTTAAATAAAAAAAAAATTTTATTTGATCAACGTTATATTCCTTAAATTTAACCAAATTATTTTTTATGGTTACGAAAATTAATTTATCTTTTTCCTTTGGAAATTTATCATAGCGATATTTATTTTATTGTTTTGGTACTCAGAATAAGCGTATCAAAGTTTGATTTTGCTGTATCGAGCTACATGATTACTATAAATGTGCGTTGTATGCGTTAACTTTACGATTACGACAAAACGTGCTGTGCTCAAAATGAAATATAATAAGCCTGATGGTCTCATAAAATATAATGGACGTTTTTTCTGTGTTTTTTGATCTCCTAAGGCTTAATAAGTTCATTATCGATAAGCTAATAGTTATACCAAAGGGTCAACGTCGATTTCAGTTTAATCAAAAACAAAAAAATTACAACAGTTCATTACAATTATATGATATAAATAGAGTTTGTATATTTGGAGCTCTCTTCGAAACAATTTTCCTGATTTTAGAATTTTTTCATCCTTTGAAAGATACCTACGTTATTTTTGATGTACTGAGGCTATATTTTTTTCTGGTAACACACATTATTCCTTTTTTGAACTGTGAAATGAATTTAAATGAGGTTTCCTATAAAGGGTTGTTTACATAAAAAAACAAAATAGGGTAATTTTTATATTCAATAAAATACTATTTAATTAAATTATTTATTGCTTATCACACCAGCATGTATCTATTCTGAAACGAGGTAAGTTTTAGAATAAAATAAATGTATAGATGAAAGATTGTAAATGTTGATTTTTACTTCGGAATAATGTATGGTTCCTACAATATAACAATGAATGGAAATATCTGTTTATTGATTTTCTATCAAGAACAAAATAATAAGTCAAATTGATTTTTTGTACATACAGAAGAATTCGTTCAAAGTGACTCCGGGTATAGTGACCATCCAAAGGTATGATGTCATTACAGTCTGAAGTTTGGGTTGCTTTCCATTTACACCAAAAACGGACACTGTGTAACGCAGTGTTCGACTATGTGCTTTCTATTAACGAAAACGTCGAACACGGCTGTACACTGTGCGACACTCAAAAAAGCCGTGTTTGACAATGTTTCACCGTGTTTTACCAAGGATTACCAACACAAAAGAGAAGAATTCTTTTCTCTGCCTATGATGGCCTATGATTATTAATTATTCAGGTTCTTCAGGTTGGTATTAAAAAAACCAAAATTAACTCACGTAGATAACTTCTGTTCCATTTAACACTCTTACACAATGTTTAGCAGTGTTTCGCAATGTAACGCAGAGACGCTCTGTGTTAATAAATGGAAAGCAACCTTGGTTTTTAGCAAAAATGCATTGTAATAAGGATCATATACAATGACTTCACGTATTATGAGTCATTTATTTTTTAAAAAACTGCTCGGTTCTTATGATATGGTCTTAATAATTATAAGCGTCTGTTCATGGTTTTGTTCAACCTGAACAAAATTTTTGTATGAATATGTCCGAGATCAGAGAAAGTTATGACAAACGATTTATTACAATTTTCCTTAGTTAATCCTGAAGCAACATTAAATTGTTAAGATTTACGGTTTTTAAAATTATATTTGAAATAGGTACCTACCTACATATAACGATTTTGAAAAATTTGAATAACATTCACTAAACTATTGTTAAAAAAAAATCAAAAACTTGATAAGTATTGTTGTTTTAAACATAGTGTTAATTGAGGCATATTCATTATCAACAGTAAGTTGACTTTTTTCGTTCCATGCCTTTTTTATTTTTAAATCAAGATTAATGAATTTCGTGCTTTTCTTTTAATACTTTTGATAACATATTTTTGATGCTATGGTGGCAGGAGTTTGGCATTATGGAAACCGATCCCAAAGGAGAAATTTTTTTTTCGATTGTCTTTTACTTAGAGGTCTTAAAAGTGGCACCATTATTAGGTTTGAGTGATAGCAAAAATTTTCATAGTGGTTGGTTGTGCGGGTAGTAATGGTATCAGCCACTAATGGGATGTGCAGGTTCTTTTGGAGAGTCTCGTTGGTAGTATATCATGTGGCATTTACCAACTGTCTGATTATTTTAGATTGTGGAGCTTCGAATAATTTTATGTTTGACTTTCTGGCAGATCCCCACAGTTCGATACCTTACGTCCAGATTGGTACAATAACATCTTTGTAAATAAGTAATTTATCTTCCAGGGGGAGTTAAGAGCCACTTTGCAGCAGCCAGTGAAGTTGTTTAAACCTGCTGTTGACGAACTTTCTTTGTTTTATATTTTGTGTAATATATATCTATCCATATTCTATCCTCAAGAATCAGAGGGGTGGGCCTATGTTTGTGTGAGCGTGAAGGATGGGTAAAGGCGGACCGTAGTCGACTGAACAATAGGCATCTGAAACATTCTCAAAAATATTAATCTTTGAGACCACCTGCCGTGAGAGTTTGACCAATAAAGGATTACTTGGTGGATGAGAAAGAAGGCAATCTTTCTGGAATTTCTACGTGTAATTCTTTATGGATGGGAAAGGAAAGATCGTAAGACAATAGAATCGAAAGTTCTAGCAACTGAATAAGTGGGGAAGGAATGTTCTGAAGAAATGATCGAGTTCCTATATAAGCGAGGACAAGCATAGACAGTTCAGTAATACATAAATCCTCAACAGAGTTATAAATAAATAGTGAAAACGCAGTGATAAATAAAGTCGATACAGTGCTAAATAAATTGTGAATCGTGAGTGTTACAGAAACAGTGAATCGCGTGTGTTAAATAAATAGTGAACAGTGCAGTGCTAAGTAAATAATGTATAAAGTGAAATAAAAACAGTGAGTGACAATTAGTGACTCTGACTAGTGTAACAGTGAACTTAATCATTGTTAACGAGTGCAGATAGTGTAAATAAATAAAAATTTGTTAAAATGAATTGTACTAATTTAAACATAAATCCGAGAAGTAGTAAAAACGTAACAATATTATCAATGTGATATCAATTAGATTTTCTCATAAATTAAGGAGTGAACGCAAACTAACGGAAACTCAAATTCAAATTGAATCTGATCAAAAATATGAAATTACAAAACTCAAAGTAAATATTCACTTTTACCTCTTCTCTAAATAGTTTTTGGTGTTATATTTTTCATGCGAAAGCAAATTGAAAAAAAAAACACTTTATCACAAACATCAATTTGACAAGAACTTGATGTTAAAGCTTTCAAACTGAAAACTCCGAGCATTAAAGTATTCGATTTTCTGATTTAAATTTCTTCAATATTATCGAGATATATTTTTATAGATAAATATCACGCAAATCATTTAATATCTATTGGCCAATAAATAAAACAACTAAATAATATCCCGTATATTTACGTACACATAGGTAATTGATCAAGGAGCAAACAAAAAATAATATAATTTAAAAAAATAAATTTTTTGATACTTATTTTACAGACTTTTTATACGATTTATTTCAATGTGAAAAATAAATAAGAGCAAAAAGAATAAATGGCTTGAATATAATCTTTTTCTTCCATCGTCAGACACTTTTTCTTATTTTATTTTTCGGCTTCCTATTTAGAAGCCATTATTATATTTCACGTTACAAGCAATAGACAAATGGCTTATAAATATTTGTTCAATCTTGGTACAAAAGAGTGATTGATTTTTCTTTGGAATAAAAATCATGATTTTATTGTTCCAAAACTTTAGTAATAAAATGTTTATCCTCAGGTTCAAGATTTTAGTTTCTAGGAAGACCATCAAAATTTATAATAAAAATGCTAAAAAATAGCTTTTTCAAAAGTTTATTGCTTTATCCATAGTTTTTAATATATTAAATTTTTAGCTTTAAGTAAATGAAGAAATTTTGGTACTGATAATCTAATTAAAAATTTCAAAAGAATTTTTTCAATCAACTTTAAAAGCTTGAAGTAAGTTATAAATAAAATGTTTTGTTATGACATTCTTTGAGTATTTACTAGAAATCTTCAACGGTCACAATTTTTATTTAATTAAATTACAGTTCGGGACTTCAATAGCACAAGAAGCCTTTAACCTATTCCCTTTTTAGCTTAGTGATTCCCCTAAAAAGGAAGCAAAATACGCATTAACCCCGGCCTAATTTCCTTTTCTTCATTATGAACTACCATTTTCTTGTGCAATTCAGTTTAATAATGAATTCAAATTGCTAATAGCTTTATTTAAGACCCTAATTGTAACCCTTAAGTGAAAAATAATTTATCTTGAATCGTAATTTATTGTTTCAATTTTAAAAACGTTCAATTTTATATCACACAAATAACGACTTTATGATCCGTATATAACTTTATTTAATATCATAATTATATTGTTAAGATGTCAGCATTAAGCTTTTTATGTTCTGGTCGGTTTTTTTTTATATCGTTAGTTGGAGTTTAAGGGTTGTTAAATCATAAAGAGTAACAGCTTTTATCCGGGTGTATTTTTTCGTGTTGCAGGATGAGTTGGTAAGCAAGAAAAATTTATTCTAGTCAGGAAAGACATTTGCGCTATCAGTCTATGGTTGAGAAGAGACGTAAAATTCGAACGAAAACTTGGAGAGAAAATCTTTCGGGATGATTGGGGGCTGTCTATGTAAATCAACACAGGAATGATGCTGCTGTTTTATATGCATTAGATAACGAATATCTTCTTTTTTTACCTTAGTATATGATTTCTATGTCTCTTTCTATTTGGTCGACGTTGTCAACTTTTATCGCCCGTTTGGAGGTAAATAAAATTTCATATAAAGCTATGTTAGTTACACGGGATGAGTGCATTTTTCCATTTTCTCTGACGCGTCTTCATAAAACGTTTATGTATTTTTGTTTGCTTATAGGTAAAAGTAAGTACTCAAACTGCACATTTTGGCTACAAAGTATAGATAAAAGTTACTACAACATTTACTTAAATTACTTTACATAATTCTAACTCTAATGTATTATTTTTAAACATCTTTTTGTAACTTTTTTTTTTTACGAATTTTTCTAAATGTATGTAATAAAAGGCTAAGTTTAATCAACTTTGTATATAGTATAGCTCGAGGTTTATCAAATCAAATAACTGGACATTTTGTGCAATGAATTAAGCTTAAAATTTTAACTTTGAAATTTTCAAATTCAATGCTTAACTTGACTTGCCATTAAAAAAAGGTTAGCATTCAACTATAATTTAATCTGATTTAATTTCTGGGAACATTTAACATTGTATTGTATTTTTGCACCATCAGAAAGTAGAATTTCAACGAACAAAAAGCCCACCGACTTTTTTTAAAAAAGTGGATATTTTGACGTAAGAACTTTCGTTTGAAAATTAGGGTGCTTTTTCAATATTAAGTCATTCTAAGGTGAAAAAATAAATATTTTAAATCATAAAAATTATACTGTGTTTGGGACATAAACAGGTAAATTTTCACCAAATTTTGTGAAAATTTTTTTTTTGTAAAAAGTAAAAATTAAAAACCAAAAACTTGGTAATTTGAATTTTTCACATAAATTTTGAGGTTATGTGAAAAACGTGTTAGCTCAAAAGTTATAGATCTTCTTATTACCTACAACTTTGCCTTTTAACTTTTTTTCATAAGATTTGTCGTTTTGTCGGAAATCGAGATAAACCGTTTCTACCCTTAAAAACTGTCCCTTTTTCCACTTCCTGCCCTCAGATCGACCGTAATTTATTTTTCCTTTCATTTTTGTTATATTATCTTCTTTTCTAATGGGCTTCATCCTACTATAATTTTTTTTTCACTTTTTACCAACAGTTTTAGCTCTGGTCTAATATAGATTTTTGTTTTTGCAAAACAAAATTTCATATTACGGGTACATAATAATTAAAAGATATTGTCAGGGACCTAAAACTCCGAACGCCCACCAAAAACTTATTTGACAAGAAGAGCATTAAGAGCCACCAACAAAAAGCAACCAAAAGATTTATAGCTTCTTTCATTATTTTAGTACCATTGGCGTCAGGAAACGCCAATCAGAAGTTTAATACCAAAAGTTTTTCTTTTGTCCTCTTATTTGTGTTGAGGAGAAATTCAAACTCCTAACATTATAGAATACTAGCTGATACCCGCTCGCTTCGCTGAGTGTATCTAAATTTAACTGATTGATTAAAAGATTCCCTACGTTCATAGCGAAATATAAAAATAAATCTATTTTGACAGAAAAAAATTATAGATACTTTCAGACTTTAGATCCAAAGAAAGTTCATCAAAATTTGTAAAACTACTTTTCAAGAAAGAGATGTTAGCTGTTTCACATCAGCTTCTAAACGATTTTTAGTAAAAAAGTAATTGTATTCCTTTCTTTAGTACTTGAAAATCCTTCATACCAAATGTCATCTAAAACCGTATACTAGCTATTTTAGGAGGCATCCATTAATTGCGCGAGGCGTTTTTTGCGATTTTTGAAATCCCATCCCCTCCCCTCTGGTGAGATGTCATGAGATTTGGTATATATCATTCCCCCAACTCGCAATCTAATGTGATATTTTTCAAAACAAAAAAATACGTGATATTTGCGAGACCTTCCTTTTCCCCAAAGTAAGATTAGATGATATTTGGCTCAACCCCATCGGCCCCTGAAAGCCTCACGTAATTAATGGATGTTCTCTTAAAAGAATAGATTAGTAGCTATCCTACAGGATCTTTAGCAAAACGTCATTAAAATGCGTTCCGTTAAGTAATTGTTAAATTTTAAAATTTTTAGTTTATTATTTTAAAACGTTTATTTCTAATTAATATCTTCGACAATGAACAATGAAAAAAATTCAAATATTTTAAACAATTTCATTATTAATTTTATCGTGTGTTAAATTGAAATTCATATTTATTTTCAACTAAAAATTGTTAATTTTTTAATTTCAACTTTGTAAAGATTTCTTTCGTTATTGTGTTAAATTGGAAGAAAATACACGAACTTTACCGAAACTTTTTAAATGTACGATTCCTGTAGGATATAATTGTTTTGCCATCCTATGGGAACCATGCATTATTCTAGCCTTAAAAGTAAGCTATATCATTCTCTCCCAAACTACCACATTGCAAAAATCATATCAAGCTTTAACTCTGTGATAAACAAAAAACATATCTATCCTACGGGAATAGCACATCTCTCCTGAGTAAAAAGTAGATCAAATTTTCTTAAGGAAAATGAGTTAAGACTCTTTTTCGTGGATTTTAATGAAACTGCATCTAAATACACGGTTCTTATAGAATACATACTTATTTTGCTATCCCATGGGAACCGTTTATTATTCCGGCATGAGAAGTAATCTATATCATTTTCTGGCCCCTAAACTACCACATTACAAATAAGGAAGTATATCTTTTGATCTGTAAAAAAACAAAAAATAGATATCCCACGGGAACCGTATATTTTTTCTGGATATAAAGTATACTATATGTTAAACTGGATTTTAATCTATATCTATGCCAAATTTCATCCAAATCCATTCAGTACTTTTGGAGTGAATGAGCAACAACATCCATACAAACTTTCACGTTTATAATATTAGTAAAATGATGAAAACTCTAATGGTCTATCTCATCATTGGTCCTCACAAAAAAATCACAAGAAATGCATAAAATCCGACCGTCAACCAGAGAACCCCCTTAAGTTTGTAGACAAGGTAATATGCGACCGGAGCTATCCACTGATTATTAGTTTATTACGTTTACGTGCTGAATTGAAATATATATAGGTTTTCAATAGAATATATTTTCGTATTCAATACTTTTTAGAGGGCAATTTTTATCGGAGTTCGATTCTGGTTGTTTAAATTTTATTTTTTATGCGAACAAGAATTTAATTTTTCTAGAGGAATTCTTATCTACTTTCATGTAACATCACATAGCCTATAGCCAGAGGACAGTTAAGACACTTCTAATGATACCTCATTTGACAAATTACGATTAATATAAGTAGTTTAAAAGATATTTGTGAACAGATAAACACACTCATATACAAACATGCTAAAATTATAAATCTTCCATTAGCTTGGCTTCAGCGTAGTCAGATAAACAAGGCATCACAAAGAACCAATAAATTTCCTAGTCAAAATTATTTAGTTAACAATATTTTGAATCGTCACAAACTTAATTAGAGCGTTAATTTCATCTATCATTTAATTTATAATCAAAAATAATCTAAAAATGTACAGACCTAAAAATACTCAAAGAAAATGTCCTATATGTGAGTAATATTATTCTATTTTTTTCTTATTTTTAGATAAGTTAGTTCAGTCCGTATTTTCGTATTCAGTACCATACCTATACGACTAAGGTCATTAAAATGCAATGAATACGTGCGAAACAGGAAAATATAAAAGGAAGAAACGGAATATATATAGAGATTATCACTACAGCACGAATGAGTAATCCAGAAGTTTTATTATCTCATTTTGACAAACTAAATTTCAAAATACTCGTTATATAGATATATAGATACTTAAAATAGATTAATCTCTAAAAATATTTTTCAAGAACTTATAATTACAAACTTTAAATTACTTATTAAAAGTTATATATTTAAAATAAAATACTTCAAAACTATTTCACTTATTTCATAGAATTTACAATTTTAATGTTGATTTTATCTTTACATCAAAGGTTAACTGAACGTGTAGTTACTTTAAATACTGTCGCTACTCTTGAAGAAATTTCATTAATAATATTAACTATGTAAGTTCTAATACATACGTAATATGTAGGTACGTAGATACGACTTTGAGAAAGTCATTAAACAATTTGGAAGGCTTCTCAAGTTGCGATGAAATCTTAAAAATGATTTCAATTAAAAGCCATTAAACTACACATATTCACATTCACCATTTACCATTTGTGGGGAGCTTCTTTGATTTTCATTCAAATTCAATTCAATAAAAATTAAACTAGACATCGTATAGAAAATGTGACGTCATTAAATGACTTAAATTATAAATAGATAGACACTGCTCGTGAAAATGAGGGTGTAAAAAAGTCACTTATTAATATCTTTAGTTGCTTTATGCAAATTTTCACAATATCGAATATATCAACTTAAGACATTTTTCATTTACGGCAGCTCTAGACTTATTCTCTTTTCTGCTTTTTGTGCTGAAAATTGGTTTTCAATTTTCTTTATATTCACGTATAGAAGTTGCAAATGATCAATAAATTGTATATATTCACATTGACTGGGCGATAATTACATTTTTTTTCGATACTTTTTTTATATTATAAGCATAATAAAAAGGTATTCCTCAAATATTTTGATTAAAAAATGAAATTTCATTCAATTATACACATAAATTTAACGATATTGAAATAATTCAAATTTTAAGTTAAATTTTTTCATCTAATTTCATATCTGCATTGGTATAATTATTTTAAACATGTCGGTTTTAAATTAACATAATAAATTCTGAAAATTACAGAACAGATTTCGTAAAAAAGTTCGGTTTATGCTGCACGGGTTGGGCATGTTTAATTAATAGTTTTAATAAATAGAGTAAAAAATATTGCGGCTAAAATTATACAAAAATGTGCTAACGGTTTAATGTCACATGCCTATTCAGTTTTCGATGTCAAACTAACTTATTTTGCGTTGAAAACTTTATCTTTAGTAAATGTAAAACATTAAAATTATACGTAATTCAATGAAAAATGAAGCTCTATAATTTTTTTAATTAAAATTTTGAATTTTATTTGAATTTTCGGCACAAATGGCGACTTTAAAAAATTAGCGCACAAAATTTTTTAGTTTATTTAAATACTTTTAAGTAGCAAAATATACGAACATTTTTCTTCATTTCCTAAAATGAAGTCATATATACCTATGTATGATAGAAAAGCATTTAAAAACTAGAATTTTTAAATAGATTTCAAAAGGTAAAAATTATGATGACTTCAAATTTAAAATCAAACAAATGTAAAAGGTTTATTTAAGTTTTATTCGGTAAAATTTTTTTTTAAAAACAATAATTTTTAAAAGCTTTTTCTTACCTATATGCTCACAATCCAAGTTATTACCAACTCGTTTTGTTTGTTCACTTACATCTATATCTATATTTACCTATATCTATTTCCACATCTACATCTATATCTACTTCTATTTTACATATCTTCTATATACATATACAATTAAGTTCGCTGACGTGTATGTACTCAGTAATCTGGAAAACTAATGCATGGATTTCAATGAAGTTTCCTCTATTTTTTAAAGCATCGCTCAAGAGAAATTGTGGTACTTATATACATTGATATTTATCATAGAAAGCCGAATTAATAACCAAAACAACTTAAAAGGATATGTTCAATGATGAGACACGTATTCAAGCAGTACCCTTCCCTTACTATCACTGGTTTAATTTACACCCATTTAGTTAATCCAATATAAAAGAGAATGTGGTTTAGTTGGTTTTCTAATGTCTAGTAAATTGATACATTTTAGTATGCAAGGTAATTTTGATATTTCGATATATTTTAAGCAATTAACAGGTCAAAAGACCAATTTTTTTTATTTTAACAATTTACTTTCTTTTTACACTACGTTTCGTCGGTGTTATTCCGACTTCATCAGGTATCTGACAAAACAGAAAATTTATAAAAATTAAATTAAAAAGTTTTTTAATAATAATAAATATAACTAAACATTATAAAAATGTACGACCTTGAAAATTGTTATACCAAATATAATAAAAATATAATTTGAATATAAATTTAACAATACAAAATTTCAGATGTCAAATATTAGATAAAAATGTTTAAATTTTTGTTAAAAATTTAAACGCATTAAAATTAAAAAGCATTTTTTAAGAATGTTGCCCAATAGATGTTTTTTTAAGTGATTGCTCAATTATTGCTCAACAATTGCTCAAACAAGTATCTCATAGACACCGATGTTTGGACCAAACTTTATTAGAGTAAATTTTAAAGGTGAACTAACTATCTATAAAAAAGTAGAATACGATGTTCTAAATAAAAAGATAAAACTTTTATATTTAGAGCTAGTCAAAGAAAATATTAAACCATCTAACAGCAGCTCTCTATCCTCATCAATCAATTCAATATGGTAAATATCCCACATCATCATACAAATATTCAACCATAAATGATAGGTAGACTGTAGACTTCTACTTTAAATTGAATTAAGTAGAAAACATTTTTTCATGTGCAGCTATATGTGGTACTGGTTCGAGTAGCATACAAGGAAAAGCTGTATTTATCGAGTAATAATTTAAAAAATAACGAATGTTGTTAATCATACATAAGATGGGATAGGTCCCCTTTTTTTGATTTTGAGAGGAGGAAAATCTTTAAAAGAAGTCGTTTATAGTGTGAGGTTTTACTCACTAAACAATCTCCTCTCTGTAAAATCTGGTGCCACGGAACAGCGTTAGCATTAATTCATAGCTAACCGCGTGAACCGAGGGGGTGGGCCCCTAGTACTACAATATATAGAGGAAATGTTTGTTTATATGTAGGTATTAAATTCTGAAACCAATAAAATAAATTGAAAAACAATGTTATCAAACAAAAATTATAAAAATCGCTTAATTAAATTATAAAATATTCTAAGTTAAAATTTATCCTGAAAAAGTTATGGTTCCCATAGGACAGCTATGAATAGAAAAGACATTCTTTGATTACAGGAACAAAGGAACGAATCGACTAGATTTTTGTGTAAGGCTAGTTAAAGGTCAAGAATCACATGTGTCGTTACTTAGATCAGAAAAACATAAGGCTCCTGCAGGATAGCAATTATTATAAAAATTTCTTGGTTCTCACATACAGAACCAAAACAATAAATAAATGTGGTTTATTATAGACGTTGAAATTCTGGAGTAGATATCGCACATATTTCTATTTTTAACCGACTTCAAAAAAAGGAGGAGGTTCTCAATTCGACTGTATTTTTTTTTTTTTTTTTTTTTATGTTTGTTACCTCAGCATTTCCGACTGGGTGAAGCGATTTTGATGATTCTTTTTTTATTTGAAAGCTGATGCTTCCCGAATGGTCCCATTTTAGTTTGAAGGAAATCGTTCACTTCTAAGGGGTTGAAAACTAAGGGATGAAATACTGACTTCTTATTGGATGGCTCGATTTTGAAAATTATTTTTTTATTTGAAAGCCAGTGCTTTTCGTGTGGCTCAATTTTAATTTGAAGAAAATCGTTTACTTCTAAGGGGTTGAAAACGAAGGGATGAAATACTAACTTCTTATTGGATAGCTCGATTTCGATAATTCTTTTTTTATTTGAAAGCTAGTGCTTCTCGTGTGTTCCCATTTTAATTTGAGGGAAATCTTCAACTTCTAAGGGGTTGAAAACTAAGGGATGAAATATTAACTTCTTACTGGATAGCTCGATTTTGATAATTCTTTTTATATTTGTAGAACACAACCTTAAATTAATCTCCTATCCATTAAAAAAAAACTCCACTCATAAGGGGTTAAAAATTAGAGATGAAATAATATTATAATTTTTTTCTGGCTAACCCGATTTTGATAATTTTGTTTTATTACGTACAACGTACCTTTAAACATTGTTCACATTTCAATTTGAAGAAAAAAATCTACCCCTTAAGGATGAAAATAGGGGATGAAATAGTGACATTTAACCGAATTCTGATAATTTTTTTCTGTTGGAAAGAATAATCTACTTAGTTTTGTTATTACATTTAAAAGCAAAAAATTTCAACCCTTAAGAACAAAAAGGGATGATGTAGTAACTTTTAATATTAAACGGCGCTGCCTCATATGAGCAGCGCGTTTGGAAGGTTAACCATTTAAAAAAATGAGAACCTTAAGAAAATAAAATCAGTTATCGAACTTCAGATCACTAAAACGCGAGAAATAAATAAATATTATAAAAAAATGAAAAACCGACTTCAAAATATATAAAAATTCTTAAACAAAAAATGCTCTAAAAAGTAAAAAAATAATGGCGTATCCTTGCAGTATCTACAACTTACAAATTATTAGGATGATACAATGTACAACTATTGTTATTTTTGGAGTTGGTGTCAGTCAATAAAATAAATATTAATAGTAATTTGTAAAAATTGTAAAAAGGTTTAGTTGGTAATTGGTATTTTGTAGTTTAAAGGTCGCTAGATTTTGTTACAGTTCGAGTATATTGTTTAAAAGTTCATTTGAAAACTAATTTTCATAAGGTATTTTCGTTTTTTGCTAAGTACCAATATAGTCGTATTTCCTTGGCTGACACCAACTCCAAAAATAACAATAGTTGTACATTGTATCATCCTAATAATTTGTAAGTTGTAGATACTGCAAGGATACGCCATTATTTTTTTACTTTTTAGAGCATTTTTTTTCGGAAAAAAATTTTCGTTCTGTATAATATCTACAATCATGGCCGTAACTAGCATGGACAATAGGAGCACTTGGTCATGGCTCAAATCGAAAAGGGTTTAAAATAACTTTCCCAAAAAGCTGATTTATTTTTCTTTGCTTCTTTTTATACATATCTAGATTGTGTTTATGTATTAAACTGTTTATATTTTACAAAACTATCATTTAATTCATAAGTTTACACACAAATGGTTCTTAATTTTTGCTAATATAAATATATCGGGTCAAAGGACGTCTCACTTGTCAAGTGAGACAATTATTGTCATTTCACATTAAATCTCGTAATCTCGAGAGAAAGAACATAAAGAGAGCCCGTTTCCATACATTTCCGTATACGAACGACAGGTATGACGTTCCATTAAACCGAGGACGTAGTTTGAGTGAGTTTGTAACTCAAGCGAACGTGTCACTTCAACATACGAGGTACGTATCTAAATGCGTGCTAACCGATTCTTACTTTTAGAAAGGTATTGTTTAAGGACGCCCAACAATTGACCTGAGGGTCAACACGGCACAAAGTAGATATAAAAACAAGCTCGTTCAATTTTATGTCAATTGGAACAAACCTGTAATGTTCAGTATGCCAAATAGAAACGAGCTTTATTGCATATATGACATTTGTGATGAAGCAGCAGCATACAGAATATACGAGTTGGAACTGTCGTCTCACTTGAAAAGTGGTACGTCTTACGGAACAGGAGACTGTTCCGTAAGACGTATTGGTTTCACTTCAGATAACCTAGGGGCCAGTTTGAAAGTCTTGTTCAGGGTTCATAACAAGTTAATTACCCTAATATTGGCCCTGATTATATCTATAGAACTTACGAAACTACGTGTTTTTGTAGTTTGAAATTATGGGCCAAAGAGTGCAGAGAATACCTACTATCCCGGAAAATCTTCACACTAAAACTTATATTTAGATATAATATAAACCATACTATAAAATATTTTAACTTTTAATGGTTACTGAATCTGAATAAAATAAGATAAAAAGCAAACGAAACAAAACCAACAAACATTAAACAAAAATACTTTCTCAATATCCAGTTTTTCCAATCGTTTTAAAGTTTGTGTTCTTTTGATTATTGATAAACGGATTTACCTACTTCTATTATACGACTAACACAATATTAATGCTATTGTTTAAACTTATATTGATATTATTTGACTATTGATTCATAAGTTTATATTATATGAGATCGTCAGTAAATATCTTTTAACTGTATTGTACTTCATTTAAAAAGAACAGTTTTGTTATGGAATCCTCAAAACTACGTCACATTAGTTTTAAATCCTATACTTTATATCAAAGAAATTAAACTCGTAATAAGAAATACATTGTTAATGAAGATAAATTATACATTGTATTAAAATTAACAAGCAGCTTCTATCATCTTCTTCATGGACTTATACATTACTTATAATATTTATAAATTTCAAATAGCTAATTGTTTTATTTCATGTCTGTGAAGATTATTTTCTTAGGCAAGTAAATGGTTCATAATGACGAAGAACAGTACTTACATATAATTATAATAAAAAGGTTTCATTCTTTAAATACTTACAACTACATTATTTAAAAATTATATAAAAGCAGTAGAGAAAATTAAAATTCAAGAGTTTGTTATTATATTTTCTTTTCTACTTCTTTCTAAAACTGTTGTGATGTAACTTTTTTTACAATTCTTTTCCTAACAAATGTGTATTGGTATAAATATAAATATTAAAGTGAATTTATAGTTTGTCAAAAGTTAAACTTGTAATTGATTAAATCGATTTTAAAGAGAATAACTTCGTTTTTTTTAATATCAAGTCTCAATGACAATACCCTATTGTCTCTTTTCCAATATGTTATATTCAAAGCATAAATAACATAGATATATTGTGATAAATCTCAATTAATGTGAAAATATCAGAGCAATTCTGTTTTCATTTCCATTAAAATTAAATTTAAAACTGACAACATACATTTAATATTTATAGCCGACGTATTCAGTTCGATTCCAACTTTCATGAAAGCCTTCTCTTGCATGATTTTTTTGATGTGATGACACATTGATAGCTGTCATAAATTCTTTTTTTATTGAAACAAATATTTTATTTTTTCGTTTAAAAAATCACAGTTAAAAACAATCGTGGAAAAATATTTGTTCATAAATAAATATGAAGTAACTTGGTTAAATAGCTTATTATATTTATAAATTATATTTTACTTTTGCTTTCAGTAAATAAAATTATTTTTTTATGTATTTTTCAATTTATATAACTTCATTAAGCACAAGAAGAAAATTAATTTGTTTTTATATTACCAAAGCTTTGTGTAACAAATAAGAGAAATAAAAATATAGAAAAAAGGAAATAAAAATGTGATTTTAATGTTAATTGGTCTCATTAGAAACGGTTTATTTGTTACTTGTTTCCCATCATGTTTTTATTTAATGGAAAAAAAACCTCGGTTCTATGTACTATTGAAAAAAATGTAATTCTCATTTGGATTCATTGGTGCTTTATCGTAAGATCATTTTTCCGATCGAAATGTTTCAACGTTTATCGCGACAGACTTTATTTGCTAACGCCATATATATATCCATTGTGGTTTTTCCTCGTCAAAATAAAGTACACTTTTCTTTTAGATTTTCTTTCTTTGATTTGATCAAGTGAAGCAGACCAATGACAATGCGTGGTTGATTCACATTTAGCACGATAGTAAAAAAAAATCATCCCTTCTGTCCGTTCTATAAATGGATAAATGAAATGGATTTCTCGTTTGCCTTTGGGGCGATAATGACAATACAAAAGCTCACAAGACACTTGTGTACTATTATTCTTTTGTTTCTTTTAAAAAAGCGTACATTTTATTTAACATTCGACACCATACTGAGATAACCGGGAGACGAATTTTCATTTACATTTTGAATGAAAGGATCAGATCGTGAAATTGGCAATACGATATGGTGTAAAGCAGTCAGATAAATTCTGTGAATATAATAGAACAAAATGTTTCAAACAATATAAATATAAAAACGTTTCAACGAAATTATGATAAATGATTTTTTTCGCAAATCATTGAATCATTTATCATTTCTTATAGCTCTTGTCACTGGCTTCGAAGCTTTTCACATTTTTACAATTTATTTAATACACTCGGGCGGAAAGATAATAAAAAGAACACACAAAGAAAAATTAAAATTATCTTATGACTGTGAAGGAAAGTGTAAGCTTTAAAGTGACAAATTTTCTTCATCTGCCTCACGTTTTATTCCATTTACAATATTTTGTGTAAATACAAAACTATATTTATTTTGTAGGGTTGAACATTTTTAACTAAAATTAGATTTATAAATCATAGAAACCAACTACAAATACATAGATATAAGTATAAAAAGCACAAAAAAAAAATGGTTAGGGTCGTTACAAGGTATCATATTTCATACTCGTAAGTCAAATTTTGAAAAAATTTCGTTTTACGAATACCTATACTGTAAAGAGAATTTAAATTATTTTTGGAACGAAACTTCTTTAGGAGGGAAAAAATTTAGTCGAATGTAAAGTTTGAAAACATTTAGTTATGCGTTAGTAGTTAAGCTCATTGCAGTTCACAACAATGTACGGAATATGCATTTATTGAAACAGAGCACATGACAACAAAAACCGCTTAGGGATTTTTTGTTTGAGGGGGTGAGTTAACTACCGCTCTTTACATTAATAGTCCTAGATTTTCCCGGTAGCCTAAAGTGTTGCCTTGGGTTTTCGGATTCAACCATCACTTATCATTATCTTCTAGACATTATATAAAAACGAATGTATGTATATCTGTCTGTCCTTTATGCATTCCTAAACTGTTCGACCGATTTCAATGAAACTTAAAGTGGTTGTTGTCCGAACCTAAGGGAAGGTTTTCCACTTTTTATATTTTCAGCGCAACACCCACAAGAGTTTGGGAAATTGGGAGGGAAAGTCATTTTATTATACGCATTTGTTTGCCTCACATTACTCTTAATTCCTAGTTGTAACCTTGACAAGACGTTTAAGCTCAATAGCTTTTTTACTCATCGAGTGCCCCAAAAAGATTGCAAAATGAAGGTGCCCCAAAAGGAATGAAAAAAGTGAGTGTCTGAAAAGGTATGAAAAATGAAAGGGTTTTAAAAGGACTGAAAGAAAGGGTGTCTCAAATGGAGTGAAAAGAACGGGTGTTTCAAAAAGAGTGAAAAAATGAGAGTCCCAAAAGGGGAGACAAATTGGAAGGTGTCTCAAAAGGAATAAAAAATGGGGGTGTCCCAAAAAGTATTGAAAAATGTTGAATACTTAAAAATGTAAACCTCTGTCATTGATTTGGCACTTGTCTCACTTAAGGAAAGAGATATGAATAAACATAATTTTTCATGTAATGATAGTTTAACACACGCAATGGACAATGGATACCAAAGAATACTACATCTTGAAATAGTGGACGGCTGTGGGGTAAATTTTTTGTAGCATAAGCTACGGTACAAATTCCAAATAAATATTATTAAAGATATTTTAGATTTTAAGATAACACATTGCCTGTTAATTGTCCTAAAGAAAGGTATGATTCCTGTTGGATAACTATTAAATGATAACTTATGCTAATTGAATACTCTTTACTGCTAAAATATCTAAGCGCTTTCTAGTGATATATTTGGTATAAAAGACTCTCAAGTCTTGAAGGAAAGCAAGTGTTTTTTATTCGTTACAGTGTATAGAACCTATGGGATAGCTAATATCTCTAACTGCAGAAATAGTTTAACAGATATTAAGGTCATAAAGTATTTTTTTATCTTTTTCTACCAAAGTTTTATATTTGGGGTGAAAGTTTCTATTAATCAATTTTTAGATTTATTTAGAAACGCTCAGCAAAGTGAGCGGGTATCAGCTAGTAACTTCAATAAGTAAAATGACCAAAAGTTGCATAGGTACGTACATCTTGAAGGTCAGAATTAAAATTAAAAACAAATTGAGATCTAAAACGAAAATTTGAGAATGTTTGGGAGGTAAATCAAAATAATGATAAACTAAAATTCATTAGAATGTTTCTTAGTTAATCTCAAATCTATTGTTCAAATTTTAAAATGATTTATGAAATCGTTCAAAAATTATAAAACTAAAAAATTGGTATTTTGATATCTGTTGAAGTGTTAATTATTATTTATGTTAAAATAAAGGATAAATGTTGTAACATTCTAAGATATTAAAGATGGAGGAGTGTCGTTATTTTGAGAGTGCGGGAGTATCACCTACTCAATCAACCAGCCAATGAGGGAGCGACGTGATTGTTGGATGGGAATGACCGGGTGGAACATTCTCGGACATCTTTTCTCAAGAAAACAAATCTTTGAGACCACCTACCGCGAGGGTTTGTCCAAAAGAATAACTGGGTGAATTAAAGGAGAGCTTCTAGCACATTCTATGTTTCCAAGAAAAATAGAAAGTCCTGGCCAAGGAAAAATAGAATTGAATATTCTAGAAGAATTTCGAGTTCCTATATAAGGAACTTACAGACGTCAGAGAGAACAACGAAAACGGCCAAAACCAACTAATCTCCAACCTCTATTGGACGGCGCGGCACCGAATGACAGAAATGTCAAGCGTGGGCGTTGGATAAGAAGAAGAAGAAGTTCCTATATAAGGGAAAGACAAGCACAAGCAGTTCAGTCTTAAATAAATCGTGAACGTGAACAGTCTGAAAAAAAACATCAACGACAGTGAAACATAAATCGGGAGTGATAAATCGTAAACAGGGAATCGCGAGTATAAATAAATTGTGAACATTGTTAAATAAAATGTAACAGTGCAATAGTGAGTGACAATTATTGAATAAGTGACTGTGAAAACTAACTAGTTAAATAGTGTACTAAATCATTCTTAACGTGTAGACTTTAATAAGTGTAAATAGTGCAAGATAAATAAATAAACATTTGTTAAAAATAAATTTGTCGTCATTAAACACAAACCCAAGAACCCGCAAAACGTTATAATATTAGAATTAAAAATTTACCTGAAAAAATTTAAGACAAAGTTAATTTTATGAGCTCCAATTAGCTTTTCAAAGTTTACAAGTTCACAAATCAAATGCCATCAACTTTGAAGCAGAGAATGACCTATTTTATTTTAGTTTCAAAGGTTATATGCTAGGAAAACGTTTGAGAGTTCGGTTGCAAATAAAATTAAATACCAAGTTTAAACCATCTATCTTAAGCACAAAAATCTGAAAAGATAAAACCTTTAAATGTATAAAGTTAATTTTTGTTTCTGAAAACCAACATTGAGAAAAATGCTTTAAATGTATACTGCGTCATGCACGTCTAGAACGATAGATAGATATCGTACATTTTCCCGTTCGTGTTTTCCCATTTCTTTTTTCTTTATTCCAACAGTTTCGTGTAGGCAACATGACACTATTCCACAAAAGCGGAATTATCGCAAGACAAATTGAGAAACCGAACATCTCGAGAGAGATTTTATTTTATGTTTTTTATGAAATAAAAATGAAATTGAATTCACTGTCGCATAATTAAGTTATCGAAGGAAATGTAACATTTAAGTTAAAAATAAGTTTAAAAACGGATTAACTATATGATGAAAATGTATACACTGCTTTATATATCTATATATTCTTAGCATAATGCAGTAAATTCAATAAAAATCTCATAAAAAATGAGAAAAGTTAATTTAAAACGTATCATCAACAGTCAATCAATCAAGTCAATTTAAATTGATTATTGACGGCGAGAATTAACATGAAATGGGCTGCGCTACGTATTCAAATCTCCAATATAATTGAAACTAATTCCAATGTAATTCAATTTGTTCGTAACATATTTCTGTGTTTGCCAAATGTAATTTTCTTTTAAGCTTTACTTTAAATTTAATTTTCAGTTATAAAACGCAACTTTATGTTCATAAATTGTTGTTGCCTCGTCATCAAGAAAATTTAATAAATGTGGAAGAATTTTTCAATTTTTTTTTTTTTCATTTATAAATTCTTCGTTTATAGTTTTAATAATAAAATAAAAGTAATAACTGTATTGTGCGAGTATTTTTTATAACTTATTTATGATGAGAGTAAATATTTTTTTTTGCTTTCTTAATATGATGAAGTTGATTTTGCAAATATAAAATGGTTTTATCTTTGTACTAAAATATTAAAATGTTTACTCTTTTGCCCATTAAAATTTGTATTTCAAACGATTTAAAAGGAAAGGTTTCAAGTGTGTTTGTTTCTACTTTTTATACTTTCACTCTCATGTACCTACTTGTAAGCACATATCCACTGTTAGTCTAATATTTACGTTTAAAAAAGTAAAAATGGTTATTTGACTTTTAAGGAAATAACCTCTTTATGTTTTGTAAAAGTATAAAGTATTTTGGTCGAAAAAAAGATTGATTTAGAAAGGGATTCCATTTGATTATACATACAAATTTTTTTTTAAGATTTGTACAAAACTTGAGTTAAGAAAAACTACGAAAAGTTATACAATATTCATAGCATAATTAACTCTAGTTTATTTAAACCCTTGATCACACAAACCTTTTGAACATTCAAAGTATATACGAGTACTTAGCCCCTAGAAAACTCTTAATATTTCGAAATAAAACCATGTACCATTTTGGTACACTCAATAATTTGATGAAAATGATGTGGTTGGCAAGACTAAAACACTTGATAATACGAAGTTATCAAGTGTTTTATTTCGTAATGTATAAACCTCGGAATTTCGAACACTTAGTAACTACCCCAGACCCCAGTGTCCTGTTCAAACATGATGAAGCTTGTATGAGTTAGTACTACACATCTACATTAGGATTTTTAAAAATAAAAGAAAAATTGATAATATATATTAAAACAAAAATGTTGGCGCTTAAACGAGCTTTTAATATCAATGATAAGATTTGCCTCAGTCAATTTTTTTTATTTTTAATTTTAATAATATAAGATTTTTTTTTTTTTTTTCATAATTTTAAAACAGATCATCGTAACATCAGTCTGAAAGAAGGCGTTTAAAGAAAATTTTTCGCTCTACAAAAACGTTCCTCCAAATAAATATTCTCAGATAAATCGTTTCAAAGATATCAGAGTTCAAAAATAGCACTAATTTAATTTTTATAAATATTTTCCAACTTTGTTGTAAGCACCTTTTTTGTAGAGCGTGAAATTTCCTTTAAATCTCTTCTTTCAGATGAACTGTTCCAAAGTTATGAAAATACAAAAATAAAAATAAAATTCAGTGTTATTTAAATGGAAAATGCAAAAATGGATTGTAGAAAGCCTTAATAACGATATTGTCAAAGTCTTTGGAGCAAGGAAAAGATCTTACGGATAGGGAGTGTCACCGTTTTGTGAGTTTGGGGGTGGCGCCTGCTCTTTAAACTGTCTCAGCCGTGGGTGGGCCAAGCCAATCAACTAGCCAATGGGGAGCGACGTGGTTGTAGAATGGAAAAAAGTATCTAGAAAGTTCTCAAAACATCGGATCCCTGTGGCGCAAAGGGTTTGACCAAAAGGATAACTCGGTGTATGAGAGAGAGGACAATCTTTTTGGAAGTTTCTACCCGTACTTCCTTATGGACAGGACAAGGACAAAAGAATAGAAATTTCTAGTAAACGAATAATAGAGGAGAATGTTCTCGAAAATGGCCAAAACGATATAAAAAGAGGTTTGTTTGAACGAAGAGTCAGTTATATATAAATCGTCAACCGAGTTATACATAAATCGTTGAATGTTATATAAATCATCAACGTGAGTGGTACATAAATCGTGCATTGTAAGTGTTAAATAAATAGTGAATCGCGAGTGTTAAATAAATTGTGAACATCGTGTTAAATAAACTGTGAACAGTGCTGTGTATCTAGTGAAATATAACAGTGAGTGACAATTAGTGACTGTGACTATTGTTATAGTGAACTTAATCATTGTTTTCAAGTGTACATAGTGTAAATAAATAAACATTTGTTAAAAATAAATTTGTCGTCTTTCAAACACAATTCCAAGAGCCCGTAAAAACGTTACAATATTAAGATCTCGATTTGGCGCCAACATTTTTGTTTTAATATAAAATATCAATTTTTAGATATAAAAAAAAAATTGTTTTTGAAATAGACTAATGTACATATTACAGAGTTTTTTTCATTTCTCTTGATAATAAAAAGTTTTTCGTTGGTCCCATCAATATATTGGTCCTATATCAATTGTAAATCAACATCTATAACTTTTTCTTTTTATATCTGATAGACATAGAACTACCACTCTGACATCTTAAGCATCTTATATAATTTTTAAAGTAGATTCACCTTAAAAAAGGCCCATTCCAAATAGATTTGCAAAAGGACAAAAATTATAAAATTGTTTTAAGGGATAACTTTGAAGGTGTGTTTCAACCCTTTAAAGATATTTTCTAGGTACCGATAACAATTTGAGTCGTTTGAAAATGAACGAAATAGGAGGTGGACATCTGGGATATATTGTTTGAAAGTTGCTTTTGGTTAGCTGTGTTAGCTATTTTATTAGCCGGTTAAAACAAACAGGCGTTTCCAACTATGAACGTGAGATAGGTACGTAATATTATACAATGTGTTACAATGTAAACACGTTCTAATTAACCAATTGTCAAATTCTAATTAATGCTTTGAAGATGGACTTTTGAGGTAGGAGTTGGATAACGTAAATGATTGGCTATTCTATTTGTATGCAATTATTTCTAATCTTTGAAAAAGAATGCTACACTTTTAATTTGCTCTCGTACTGAAAAAGTAATAAAAAATCATTGTTTGATTGCAATGAATAATACCTAACATGTACCAATCAAAACAAAAAAAAATAGGAGGAAGATCCTTGAAATATCATCCTGCTTGGAAAAAGGATCTATTATGTAGGTTTTTATAATTTTTTGAGATAGCCATTTTATGAACAAACATATCAAAATGGAAAAAAGCTCTCAATTAAATTTGTCTTGTAAAGCCTCCAACTCCAAATGTAGTTAACTATTTGCAGCTCACATAAAAATGCAAAGCTGAAATCTTTTTCAAGTCGAAAATGAAACAAAATTTTAGTTTTAGACGTTCTTCATTTTTTATGAATTGGACAGAGAATGAGACCTCAGGAAAATATTTTTCAATTAGGTACACATTTTGGAAAATATGATTAACTTAAGGATGTAAAGGAGATACAATCGGGATCAAAAAGGCTGGGTACTAATAATTAATAAATATCTACTGTTTGTAGCTTGATGTTAATAAGAAAAAAATTCATAAACCGAAAAAGTATATTTACTTTAAAGGTGAATACACCTCATATTTACTAGGTATTAACCAGTAAAATCAGGTTTTTGATTGTCTTTAAATGTTTTTTATCAACAACCATTTAGTCATTAGTGAATGATTATCAAAACTTATAAAATTAATTTATGTTATTCAACTGGTATATAACTTTAAAATTTTGAAACATTTCCATTATATTTACTTTAATTAAAATAAATTTAGAAAAGTGTCCTTAATCGTTTTAAAATTTTCATAGTAGATTAAAATTAACTCAGGAACAATCTAGTGATTTTTCGTTTGTCGTCATCTTGATTTACTTCCCCAGTTGTTTTGTTTTAAAAACAGAAAACCACTTAAACCCTTTTTATAGACTATATAGACTAAGTTTTAGTGACCTACAGAAATTTTGAATTAGATTTTTTACTTTAAACTACGTACTTAAAACGTGACTAGTGATGACTATCTCAAGGGAGTAGAAGCTTTGAAGAGTAGACACGCATAGTGCAAATTTAATTTAAAACGTAAATATATTTTCTATATCCCCCGAAAATAAAAGACAACAATTCGCGTGAGTTTTTGAAAATAATTGGAAAAAAAAGTATATCCATTATAAATAAATATCCTGAAGGATTCACACAACGTTTAAATTTTCAAAAAATCTTATAAAACAAAAACGAGTTTTGGTAAAAAATGTAATTTCTTCGATTTTAGTGGCATTTACAAAATAAAAATTTAGTAAATTACAAATACTTAAGAAAAAAATATTTGGGATACATTTCAATTTTCTTGAGAAATTGGGACGATCCTGAAAATTTTGAGGCCCTTTAAAGTTAGGGGATCAGACAACCTTTAGTGCTTCTAAAACGTAACTCTAGCGAGATTATATTATAGAGGGTCAGAAACGTGTTTGTAACTTCTAAGAGAGTTTCTAGAAACTTGAAATAATTTTAAGAATTAAATCAACAAGAAATATAATTAACAAGGAATTTTAATTCAGAGCTTTTATCATCAACAGATTTAAGGGTTAGTTTCCCTAGAAAAAGTAGAAAGGGTGTCTGCATATATTCACACCCTAATTAACGAAGGTATTGTGTTCTCGGATTGTAGGTATATCTCAATACCAAATCAATAGTCGATTGAAAAAACTAAACTTTCTTAAAAGTTTTTTTCTTGTAAAACTCGAAGAAATAATAATTACAAGATTGCAATTTTCACAGTTTTTTTTTTAATGAAAATATTTTAATATTACAAATAATTATAGAGAAACTTTGTTTAACTTTGTGTACTTTTTTCTTTCAACAAAAAAAAAAATGATTGTAAGAAAATACTTATAAACAACCAAACAACATTACAGACAAACTTTCAAAAGAAAAAAGAACAAAGCAAAACTGTATGAGTTTATATAGCTTTCTTTGATTAAATATTAATACCATTTATGACGATTTACGATTTTACGAGAGTTTTATGAGTTCTTTTATAGTTATTTTTGAAATAAATATTTAGTTTTTTTTTTCTAGAGTACATAGTAAAAAATGTTAGTGCTTGTTCTTTTTAACAATAAAAATAACTATGCACTAAAATATTAAAAATACATTAACTTGAAGTTTTAAAAATACAGTTTGTGAATCTTTGAAAAAATCATGGAACAATTTAATAAGCTAATGGAAAAATTGAAATATGTCTTTCCATATTTTTTTTTAGTTATTGAATTTCTTTTATTCAATTCAAAGAAAGGAAATGCAGTCAAATGGAAAACTGTAAAAGTGATAGGTAAACCTTTTCGGGAAGTAACCTAAATATTTTTTTTTTCATAAAATCAATTACCCAAACCTTTATAACAGAGATTTGAAAAAACAAGACTTTTAATTTATTTGTTATATTTTTCATTCTAGAGACTGGAGTTGTAATGTAATTCAATATCGATATCTTATCTCAATAACTACACCATTTTATTGACTGCCTATGTTCTATTTTCAACCTTTTTCAAAGTCAATTTTAATATTGTGTCAAGAAAAACAAGAACAAACCTCGCCCATTTCTTTATCAGTATCATTTTCTGACGCTATGCCATTGAACTGAATAGAAAATAGAATTGGGTCACAAATTTTATGAAAATATTTCCGATTCACATTTATCAAAGTCTTCTTTTAAATATAAAGCTTGAACAGCGAAAAAAAATTAAAATATTAAAATTGTTATACAGTAAAAAAGCTCGTCCATTTCCCAATAAAACAAATATAATCGTTTGACTAAGTGGAAAACAAAACTTTCTACGACATTTCATTTCCATTACTGAGAATTATTTCTGGTTGAATGGGAGAAAGGAGATATTAAAGTTCAACGTGACAATTCTCGATTATGTTGTACTTTATGATACCCAAATGTCCAACCTTTGAGTAGCTTGTGCATTACTACATATAAGAGGAAAATGACCAAAAATGAAATAGAACCCTTAATTTGGAATATCATAATTTCTCGAAAACAAAAAGTTTTACCTCATTTGAGAGTAGTCTTCTGTCTTGTTTACTTATTTCGGTAATGTATTTAATCAAAGTTTTAATAGAATGAGGCCTATATTTAAGCTACTTGACTTAAAGGCTTACAATAATATCAAATACACGTCAAATTTTAATATTTAAATATCAAGTTAAGCATTAAACTTGCAAGGTTTTTCACTTCAAAGTGAAAAATATTGAACATTTATTACACAAACTAACTAATTACATGACTTGATGAATCCCTACCTGTATTTGTATAACGAGAGAGTTTCGTTTTTCCAATGTTTAAAAAGTTTGGAAGGTATGACATACTAACAGGGTTTCATTATTTTATTTAAAACACTTAATGTGTTTTTTATGTTTATAATAGTATTATACTACTAGCTGATAATGCCAAAAAAATTCTCCTTCAGAATCCGCTATTGCTCCAAGTGTATAGTTATTAGTTAATCAATAATTATTTTTCAAAAATTTGTAAATTGAAAAATAAAAATGTTATACCTTATAGGTATAATCCAAAATAATCACTGTCTTTATTTTTTTTTTTTTAAAAAATTGTTCCATAAATGCTCATTCCGGCTCCGCAATTGCTCCAGGTGTATAGTTAATTAGTAATTTCATTTTTAAACTATGCATGCAATAAGATCCAACGGCAGTTGATGACGTCATAGTATAACAATACATGTATAAACAGTTAAAAATAATTAATTATTAAAATATTGCAATAATTTGATCACTTATTTGCGTAATAAAAAGAGCAGAGAAAATTATTTTGGGTTTTATAGCGATTCTCATTCTTGAGTTTGAAATTTTATTAAAAATTTAATTATTAGTCAATTAATAACTATACACTTAGGGAAATTGCGGAATCTAAACAGATACTAAAAGAGTATTTAAAACAAAAGCTACAAAAAAACTATTAAACAAATAGAAAATAGAGTTCAAAAAATCTTTATTAATCTAATATCTCGCTGAGCTGCATTAAGTATACACTCAAATATGAAATAATCAGCCCATGTGCATTAGATCGTGTGTCCTACTCTATCAAAGCGACAAAAATTTCCTCGCTTCACGCGTTTTGTTTGTAAAAATCTAATTTTTAAAACTTTAATTACTTTGTTTTTAATTAAGATATCGTGATAATTCTTTTTTAAGGTAAGGGCTAAGTATATAAGAAGTAAAACAAAAAAAAAATGATCGAAATCTACCCAGTAATTTTTGAGTTTAAGTGAACATTGGAAAACAGCTATCATTTTATTTATATAAATTTGTTGTTAATTTTTATGTAGGTATTCGAGTTTTATTGCGTTTTCTTTGAAAATTTAAATCGAACTTTGAAATAATTTGAAGTGTTAAATATGGGCGTCTATGGGTCTAACTAAGACTAGGTATTACTAAAGATACGACCTGATTTTGATAACGCCTTTTGGTACTGTGTTGATTTCTTAGAATAACATACAAGAATAGCGATTGTTAACTTGAACTTGATTTTTAAGCTATTATATTTAACTTAATTGAAATCATAAAACTTAGGTAAATCAAATTTCGATATCAAGGCAAGTCAAGCATTAATTTCGCAAATAATTCAATTTTAAATTTATAATATCAAAGTAAAATAATTTCAATATTGTCAGTTAATTAACTTAATGAATCACTACCAAGGAAGCCCCACCAAATGTGAAAATACAGACAATATGATGAAAGCTTAAGTTCTTTTTGTGTTGAACTATTCAGATTTGTTCAGATTTCTATTATTTCAGGTTCTCCGAAAACTTCTAATGACCGATCACGCTGAGACACCCTGTATAACAGATAACAATTATTACCAGTTAACGCCTTGGATTTTGACTTAATTTATTTTTAAGTGTAAAATAAAAATAGCATTATTCCAAATTTGGTCACTTTCCTCTACGTTAAGTTTATTTAGCACATAGTAAGTTTACGTAATTCAAAATTCAATACAGACTACAGAGACAAATAACATGTATAGTATGTAACGTAATTATTGTAAGACCCCCTAAGCTTTCATATCACATTACACACTCGTGAGCTTCATTAAAACACATGTATGGTCCACTGTGTTATTTGACCGTTGCCATGGATACAAGATAGAACTAAGAAACGCCTGTGACAATTGAGATTGGAAAAATAAAAATTATCACACAAACTTTACATTTATTCTGCATCGTTGCATAAATTAATTTCCGAGAACTTTGTCTGTAATAGAATAACTTATGACAAACTCACTAGAACTTATGTAGGAAATTAAATGACTTGAAGCTGTTCGGTAGATATTTAATTAAATTTGATCTGTGATTGGTTTTTCCGAAGCTAAGGCTAAGTACAGAAAATAGCCTTAAGCGTCTTGAGCTTAATGAACTCATAGGTAAGTTTCATCTTTTTGTGAGATGTCACTGTAAACATTGCAAATGCCTAAATATTTTATGTTTGCGTATACTACCAAAGAAAATACAGAAGAGAAAAATAACGACGTTCTTTTGCAAAAAAAATGATAATGACTTAAAGAAAGGAAAAATGACACTGTTACGCTTGAAGTACTTAATATTCAATATGAACTTTAGCAACCAGGTCATGGGTATTTCCTACCTTAAATAACATCAAAACCTTTTTGTTTGTTACGACGAAAATTTTTATACATAAAATTGTCACTTACTTCTAACATGTTCCAGATTGTACCTACTCCCATTTATAAGTAGGTAACACTTGAGAGAAGTAAGAATGTTCAAGTAAAATTTGCACCAGCATTTTATTCTACTGTCAGATAATCGGATACCCGAGATATATAGCATATAAATTTTATTTAAATTATTTTATAAGTTTGCTAAAGAATGAATTCTTCATTTTTTATCAGTAAGATAAAAATTTCAAAATGCACGTTAAAATGAAAATGTGCTATTTAAAACTCATTAAAAAAGTGTAGGGAAAACTGACTTCATAATCAAATAGTTGCATTTTAGAAAATTTAATGCATTTGAGTCGTATTCATCAAAAAAGTTTTTTACTCTAAACGTACGCTAATCTCAAATATATAAACTAGTAATTTTAGGAAAATAGTTTTTTTCTTTTTATAAAACCTGTTGATCCTATCTCGGTTTTAGGCTATTTTTCACTAAAAATTTTTTCTTAAATTCGACAAATAATATTTAATTCTGTTACTACAGCGGGCGGGTATCAATTATTAATTACAAATAGTTTTTTTTTAATTAGCATTTTGTACAATCTATTCTTAGAGCATTTAGTAAAAGTGATGGATTGATTGGGATAGGGTTATGAGTTGGAGAAATGGAGAAGAGAGTTGGGATTAGATAGGGGGTAGAGTTAGTGAGGAGTTGGAGTTAGTAGAATAAGGTAAGGATAAGATAGGATAAGTCATCAGTCAATCACTGAGGATCATCAGTTATGGAAGGCTGTCCCATTCAACTTCAATATAGGTCGGGCCATGTTAGTTTCAGTCTTCTGTTGGTAAGAGGATCGGATAGTAGATTCGTTATCAAGGCATTTGGATGGTTGTCACAACGGTCTTTGTAACTTCGGGACCTCTCCGCAATTACTTCCTGCAGGAATGGCACTTGTAGGTCTATATATGGTTTGGTTTTGCACGTACCACGGAACAATGGTGCTTCTACCAGCATCCTGAGTGTTTTGGAGGGGATTGTCTGAATCTTCTTAATGTTGGATGCTTTAGCACACCCCCACAATTCTATTCCATACAGCATTGGTTTTATTATGTGCGTATAGATCTTCAGTTTTGACTCCAATGACAATCCAAATCCTTTACTCAGGAGCCACCACACTTTTACTTATAGGTGAACATATTTTTCAATTTCACATTTAAAAGCTTACGAAAACATTTAATAAGTAGATAAATAATTTCTTATAAATATCGATTTTTTTAATTTTGTTAAGATTCTCGACCTTACGAGAAAATTTTGAAAATATCATTAGATAGTACTAAAAGCACAATACGAGAGTTTCGTACTTCTACGTTTTCACATCTGTCCGCAGTCCTCAAAATTCTGCCCACATCGTTTCTTTTTCTATATAGAAATTTTAGTTTGAAAATTATCTACATTTGTCGTCCAACTCACTATTAATCTGATTAAAATGAAAATCTTCATCGAAGAAAAAAGAAATATTTTATTCCAAACACTCGATTTTGAATAATAGGTATTATTTGGATCATTCCATTTTATAAAATGGTCTTTTCAGGAGGATTCTCGCAGATTTTTTCCTAAATCTTATCAAATCCGTATCAGCATTAAAATGATGAGTTTACTTTTGATTTATTTTTTTTTATTGTTTAATAACTAGCGATGAAACCTTGTAGCCAGAATTTTATCTTGTGATTACTGATTGCATTTCTTAGTGGTAGGTACTAACTAAACAAAGCAATTAATTACCTAAAAATATTTTTTTAACTATCCGGTAGGCGCTAGATATCCGGTATCCGGTCGGATAGTGTTTATGCCGCCGGGTAGGCTGGAAACCGGATAGTAGCCGGATATCCGTTTCATCTCTAATAATAACATTTTTCATTTGAACGAAAATTATTAGAAAATGTAGCCTTTTGTGAATTGGAGAAGAATATTTGAAGTTAAAAAATGAAATTCTCCAAGTTCTCTTCAGGAAATCTCTTTGTTTAAAGTTTGATATAAAGATTACTTATATACAAATATTGATGTTGATGTTCTCTTGATTGTTTATAATAAACTGTTATGAACCCTTTAAAATGTTGGATTTCAGTTTGATTAATGGTTGAACCCTGCTTTTTAAGGGTTACCTGATTAATGTTTAATGCAATGATTATAAATTGTACTTAGGTAAAATTAGGATTGTTGTTAAGTTGATAGATTAAATGAAGTCATAATATTACATGTTAGAATAAGAAATTATATTAACAAAACATTTTTAAGTCTTTATATTAATTTTGTTGGTCCTTTCTACAATTTTAATAACTTTCAATATTTAGAAATGAAAGTTTAAATAGGAAAAATTTCTGCAAATTTCGTCAATTTCATTTTTAATTCGCTTAAAATGAACTTGCTTATCGACTTTGACCAAATTTTCATCGAAGAAATTAAATTAAATATTTAAGAATGTGCTAGGTTTTAAAATAGGATACGTTAAACTTTATATTTAGGAACACTATTTATTTATCCGGTTATCCTTAACCCATAGGTAGTTTGTATTTTTAACAAACTAGGAACGAGCCCTTTGTTAACATTTTTATAGCTTATCACTGTACATAGTCATTCAACGAAAAGTTCACACTAGTAAATCAATGCTAGTACTATTAAGTAAATTTTTTGTTTATAAAACAATCTCATATACATTAAATATTCGCCTTAACTTATCAAGCAATCATACACCAGCGTTATTAATTACACACAGGCAAAACCACGGAGTAATGTTAGTTTAAAATCCACCCAATCTTCCATCAAGAAATTATAAAGCTTTATATAAATACTTCCGTGGAATAAAGCAACTAAAATTAATGATCAATAAAAGCCTTCACGTAATAAGGCCTAAGGACAACGCACGTGGCTGCAACGAGTCTTCTGGGAAACAAGAAAAACAAATAACACATTTTCAAATCACAACAAGCATTTTAAACATCGATTTCATACGTTTTAAAATATAATCTCGTATGCGATTTCAACTATAGTACTTTGGACTTTAGAATTCATGTCAGTTTGATTAAAGTAAAGGTAAAGTAGTTTGAACGACAGAAACGACTTTGTAGATGACAAATGGTAGCAAGAAATCAATGAAATGGGATGTATGCAACTAAGAAAAACTTCTCAACATCATCGTGATTTATAAATTCTTGGAAGTAATTACATTTTTGAATCTTTATTATAAATTTTTGATAAGATTCAACTATAAACTTCATTACTTTTCAATTTGATATGAAGTGAAAAATCTAATGGAAATTAGAAGAATTAGAATCTTCTAAGAACTCAAAATGTAACGAAATTTATAATAATGGTAAAAAAATATAATAATAAATCAGTGGCGGATTCAGGGGAGGGATTACGGGGGTTATGACCCCCCCAAGCTTTTCTTATATTCAAAAAATAATACATTACGTTTATTATTTAATTGTCTAGACTCTAGTAAATACTAAACCAAATAGAAATTTTATTGTTTGGCTCGCTATCCTTTCCTTCCCTTAGCGTGAATACCGACGGTACCGACCATAGTATCAATTGTTTTATACATTTAAATGTCAGTTTTCTCTTCTCTATAATACCAATTTTTTATTTTAAAATGTATGTAGGCCTACGACTTTGCATGTCAGGCGCATAGCAAATAATTATCAATGTAAGATGTAATAATTTTTAAAATATATAAGCCTAAGTCAATTTTCATTGTGTTAAATTCCAGGCCATAGGTCCTAAGGTAAAATTTCTTTTTATTTCTAGGTCCATGGGCCATGGTTCATTTATTGATTATATTGTATTAACTATTAAGTTATCAGTTGTATCTATATTAATATTTTCTGTACGAGTTTTTCATACAGACCTAAACCAAATAAACTTTATTTGGTATTTCTTATCTTGAGTTATTAAGTTAACGTTTTCATTCTTTCTTAACTTAGGTACTCCTTGTTTTAAGCAAAGTAACAAAATGAATTACAGGCCAATTCGTAATAACTTATTTGTTTAATGGGGTATATTATATAAAGTGATCTTACCTTTCTTGAATTGACAATATTAACCATCTTTGAAATTCTTACATTTATAACATTGTTATAGGTTGCCTGCTAAGTAAATAGTACAAAATACAAATCTATTAGTTATTGTTTTTAACCAAGAAAAGCATAAAACACGTTTTTGAGAGATAGATTTTCAAAAAATTTCCGAAGGAGTACCCCCGGACCCCCGCGTCAGGGTGATCCCCACACCCACGGTAGTGACTACCCACCAAGCTACATACCAAATCCACCCCTGTAATGAATACAATACTGCTAATGTAAATATACAAAGCCGACAATGCCAATTCAAACTTGTGTGCTTCTATCCTCATCATTTATAAGTAACCCTGTTGAAATACAAATAATATTTTAAAGTCGTTTTGTGGCATCTATTAGTGACTTCTATTCTTCTGCCCATGCAAAGCACACCCCTCGCCTCGTTTCTTCAGGGCAAAAAAACATATATCGCTCAACGCGTAGTGCTTGTAAAAATCGTAATTTCTTAAAACTTCAATAACTTTGTATTAAATGAAGTTGCCGTGATTATTCTTTTTTAGATAAGGGTCAAGTACTTAAGATAGTAAAATAAAATTTGATCAAAATCTTTCCAGTAGTTTTTGCGTTATTTACGCACCACGACAGACCTCTATAATTTTATTTATAAAGAATAAACTTTAAAATTTAATAATTACTCATGAACCAAATTTAAATGAAGATATAACGATAACTTCGCATATTTAAATAGTTTTAAATAAGTTTTTGAATTCTAGAGCAAACGTTATTGCAGTTCTTTCATTTTATTGAATACTTTTTCCAGTCACGTGCATCTGAAGGTTTGTATAGCAGCGACGTATTATTTAATTTGGGTAAACTGTGGGCTTAATTTTTTCATCCAAGAATCTTAAGCTTGCTTTGAATGTAAAGGTGGCATTTTCCATGTTAATAATTTCTTGCAATACGTGTGAAAACAATGCAGTATAAAAAGCACACAAATACTCCCATTCACTATTCTTACAACTTTATTTCTTTGCTTTTGTTGTCATTGAATATCCATTAAAATATTTTCCGCCAGCTTTAGTCGCATTTAATCACGGACCAGAATGCAAACACTCCCCTAGTTCCATTAAGTATATTCGTATACGTTCTCTTCTTCAATATAGGCACGAGTTGTAAAATAAAATTGCATTTTTTTGATGAAAATAAAAATAAATTGAATTGTGAACTATGACAGATAAATTGAACAGAAATATTGTATTCACCAGTTAATTCAATTGTAATAAAGATAATACTAAAGTGATCTTAATTTACTCGGCATGTGGCACGAATATTTCTATTTGCGAACGTGTCTATCTATCTGTGTAATTTTTACTTTGTTGATCTTTCCAATATTGACCGAACTTCGACAAACACAAAAGGACAAAATAGTAAGTTTAGCGGTCCATATCAACAAGTTTACATTTCCCAATATAAAATTTTAATAAATATTTCTTTCATGTTAATTCATTTAGATAAATCTTAAAAATTTCCACGTTGATTTGTTCGAATAAACGTCACTAATCCTTTGAATTCAATGCTAAATAGAATTTTCTCATCGTTTACGTTTAACAAAAACTTAACCGAGAAGAACTAAAATGTTCTAGTTTTAATAATCTGAACAAACATTTATACAGAACACTATTTGAATTGTGATGTGCATTCAGCGGTTTTAATTAAAACATGAAATAGTTTTGTTTCTTTTATTTCTATATGTTTTGTGAAGCAAAATTCTTGTAAAGCTTATAATTAAGCAATTAAAAATAACTTTAGGCAATAAATAACAATTAAAAAAAATTAAAGAATTCAAGGACTTACGGTTTGGTGATTTTCACTGGCGATTTAATGTTAATTACAAATGAAAAGTGGTAATTTAACGTAAAAATGATTTATCAGCAAACTTTTCAGATTGTGAAAAGATTTCGAGTAAACGACGATACTTGCGCTATAAAGCTCACAAGCCACAGTGTTTGTTGTAAGCGTGTCGAACGCTCACTGATCTTTCGTAAAGCTTTCATTTCATATTTGATGCTAGTGAATATCCCACCATTACATCTATGCACTTCACCTTTCTACACTTGCATGCGTCGTATTTATCTGTTTCCTTTCTTTTAAAGCTTTTTCTTCATAACTTATTTTTCCAATTTCTTTTTAAATGATGTTTACTGCAAATAATTTTACTCGGAAAAAGTTGAACTATCGGAATAAAGAGTATACAAGCAAAAAGATTCAAAATTAGAACCGTACGTAAAGATTGTTTTCAAGAACTTAATTGAAAGATTTTTATTAAAGTAAAAATTTTTACATTTATTATGATGACTAAAATTTAAACATTTTTACTTGTAAAAATAATTATTTGTCTCTAAAATTGATCTAATGCAACACCACTAAAGCTAAATATAGTCGGAAGCACCTTTAAAAGGTTAACCTGTAGGCTCGAAAATAGTTCATTCATATAACGAATTATTACTTTTGATGTTCTCATCCATAATTAAAGTATTTAAATATTATAAAATCTTGGGTGTTTGAACAATAAAAATTAAAGACGTTATATTTTAAAAAATTGCAACGTTTCGTCGAATTTAGGGGAAAGGTGTAAAAGATGATCCCTCTAAGCAAGAATTGAAATAATTGTCTTCATTATATAACTTTTCTTAAAAGTGTAATCGCTTTTTGGCGGGTGTTGTGCTACACATTTCACAAATAAATGGATCTGTATCATCGCTATCAAAATTCCGGCACGAGCTTCATGCCGCCATTTTCCACAAGCACAACACTTTATCCACCCTCCACCCTTGATATCGCCGGAAAAATTTTCCGTGCAATAAAGGCCTTTTGTGTCATCTTCCTCAGATGACTCAGATGAAAAATATAATGTTTTCTTAAACTTAATGTATGTAAGTACATAAAAATCCTGAGGATCATCTTGTATACAAGGAAGGGAATCATCTTGCCTCAAGTGCAAGTTTTTTATTCAACATTAAATAAAATAACCCATAGTCACGCCGCTATTTCCAAGTAACCCAAAAATAAAAATTCGGTGTATTAGAATGTCACAAACACAAGAATCATTGCGATTACTAGTATTTAATAGAAGTAATGTAAAATTGAATTCAATCTTTCCTTATATTAACTGAGCACACTTTATATTTTTTTCTGTAAAATCCAACACGCTAGTTATGCTGTCTTTGCAAATGAATAGTGTAAGGGAGGTATTCGAGGCTATGTTTTGTCAAAAATTCAACTAGATGGACGCAATCGAAAAGGATCATCTTACCCAATGAGATCATCTTGTACACCTTTCCCTTATTTCATTTAAAAAATGAGATGTTAATCTTAGAAGTACCTAATTATTGCTAATTAATTTTTTATAGATCAAAAATAATGTTTATATATTAATTAATTGTTAATTGTAGTTTGCCTGACGAAGTCGAGATAAAGTCGACGAAACGTTGCAATTTGTCTCAAGCACTCTTCAGTTTTCAGAAAATTACTGAAAGACTTTTATAAAATTTAAGACAACGCCACATCGCTTGTAATTCATAAGCAATATATTTGTTTTCGGGGTATGTTTGAACACTGAGCACAAATCAGTAATCAATTTTTTACTCCAGTATCCTAAAGGTTTCCAAAAAAAAATCTTAAAATCAAATACTTTTTTGTGTAGCAGTGAAATTTTCTAAATTGAAGGACGCTGGAGAACAACTGACGTTGGAATAGCGCACAAAGTGAAAAAATATACCGAAAACCACATTATATCGCATCTTTGGATAAGATTAATTTTTGTTGTGACAGTGTTAATACTAAAAAATATACTTAAAAGGTTTTGTTAAGATTTGAAAACGATCGAGTTAGCCATTTCAAAAAAATCTTGCTAGAAAACACAATTTGGGAACACCGTGTTAAAAGTTTTGAAAGCACTTTACAATAAGTAAGGATTTGTATTCATACAGATCTCGAAGAAGCTAAGAAGTGAATAACCATATGGAATTGAAGGTTTAATACTGATGCTTACATGCAAGTCACATATCAGTTACATATCACTTGAAATGTTCATTTTTTTAAAAATAAGTATTAAATGGGACATGAATTCGTATCTTCAATTGTATGCATATAATATGTGAGTTAAGATTTAGGTCTAAATAAATTGACTTGGATGCAGAATGTTAATGGGAATAAGCATTAGAAAATGTAATTGACTACTTATCTATGAACATATATAAGGCTCTTTGAATCTATGCTTGTATCGAGATGTTCATCTGTTTCTCCACATAAATTCAAATCCTTAGTCGAATTCTGATTCGTCTTAAGCTAGCCAACCAAATTCAAACTGAGGTTTGAAATTCAAAATTTTTCACAACCAGAACAAATGAATAAACCTATAGGATGGTAGGTTTAATATTCCTTACATACGAGTGGATCACTTGAAATGTTCATTGAATTTTTTATAAGTATTTAAATGAGGCTTGAAATCGTCTTCTTTATTGCCTAAAATAAAAGGATTACGTAACTATAGTTCTATAGAGTGTACCATAGGATGCTTGAAAAATCTTATACTGTCCAAAAATTGATAGTATATTATATATTTAAAAAAAAAAATGTTGGCGCTAAAACGAACTCTTTAATATCATTAAAAAGGTTCAACTCAATTAATTTCTTTCATTTTTCACATTTTACACTTAAATTTAACACGAGAAATTATTTTTTTGTTAGAATTTTCATTACTTTGGAACAGTTCATCATAACAACAATCTAAAAGTAGAGATTTAGGGGAAATTTAACGTTCTATAAAATAGGTCCTTAGAACAAAGCTAGTAAATATTTTTAAAAAAATTATTAGTGTTATTTTTGAACTCGGATATCTTTGAAATATCTGCGAAACGATGAAACTGAGAAACTTTTCTCAAATGACCTTTTTTATAAAGTGTAAAATTTACTTTAAATTCCTTCTTTTTAGTATGACCTGGTTGTTGTTTTGATGAACTGTTCTAAAGTTATGAAAACTAAAAAAAAAGAATTCATATTATGTTTAAATAGATAATGAAAATATCTGCTGCGAGACATCACAGTACTTTCTTTTACTTTCATTCATGAAACCCGCTGTTGGTTAAAAAAATAAAAGCACTTTATAACTTTACATATAAACAGAACGAGATGCATATAAATACGAATTCCCAACCTTCACCCCAGAACCGTCCTTATTCGAATTTTCCCAGGAAATATTTTCAAATAAAAGTTGTAGGCATCAATGTGTCTAATTGATAAAGCTCAAAAACTCCTAGAATAAAGTGGAGCTTTCGGTTAACCGATTACAACCAAAAGCTTCGCGGCACAACTAGACATAATATGAAGGCAAATTTCCAAGTTTGACGAAATTCGGATAAAGCTTTCGATCGCTGCCACACACAGACATGTTTCTAAAAACCACTTTTTTAGGGTCAGAGGACCTCAAACATGTTTTTCCGGTGAAAGCTCGAATTCGAAAATTCAACCCGATTACAATACCTCCTTTACTATATAGTAGTAAAAGAAAGTAAAAAATGGATTGAGGCAAACCTTAACATTAATAAAGAGCTAGTTTTGACATCAATATTTTTATTTCAATACGTACTATCAAATTTTTTTTACAAATTTAGAAAAACAAAACGGCTTTGTTTTTGTTTCAAACATCTTATACGCTTTCTTGTACGACTTAGGTACGACTCATTGTATTGTTCTTAATTACAAATTCTGTAAAATTTTTATTTGTTTAAGTAATTTTATTTTTGCCTTAAATAAGTGATTTCTAATTGTTTTAAATTTTGCTTATATTTGATACTCCTATGATTTGGGCTATGAATTCTGACAGGATATTTTCTAAGAGGTATACATTTCCAAACTATTTTTTAAAGGATAACTGTTGAACTTCAAATGATAAAAAATTTAACACACCATGGACACCTTACCTTAACACCGTAATTCAAACGTTGGCTCAAATAAATTTTAATAAAAAAATATTTTCTATACAAATTCTTCAATGCTATGAGAAGGTAAGTGGATCGACAATGTGCTAGAGGAATTGAATAAAAAACTTTTGACGAAAATAAAAACTATACATTTATTAACGAAGCGATAACATGGAATTAAATCAAAATATATACAAAAAAGTAAATGTTAGTTTATCTCATTCATACGATGTAACGGTAGATAAGTAATATACCCTGATTCTTCTTTAGTATTAATATACTCTCGAAAATCAGCATGATTATGTTCAGAACATCGTTCTATAATTTCACTAAAAACCAAATCTTAAAGGAAAAGTTTATTTTACATATATTTTTTAACATTCTTACCCATTTAATCCCGTTTGGCATCGAGCACGACATCCAAGCTTTCGATTTTGAGTGCATTCCCAATAACACGGTCGTTTTATACGCAACTTTCCACACGGTCGAAAAATATAGTCCCCATGCACTAAATGATGCATTCCTTTTCGACTTAATATAAACTTATACAAACCTAAAAAATAAATGAATGGAATACTTATTATAACACAAACAATTTCATTGGAGAAAGATAAAAAAATAATTATGGCAAATGTTTTTTTATTATTCCTTTTTTACAACAACTTTAGGTTAATTTGTATAAAATTACATACACTCATTCTCAACAGATATAAAATATAATTGAATAAATTAAAAACAATATATGCACATGCTAATTTCTATCTTTTCCTTGTTCTTGAAGTTATGTACAATATTAAAAATAAAACTTGCTTTTCCATAAATAATAATCATAACGATGAGTTTAAATAATTTAAAGGTGCATCAGAAAAAAAATATTTATCTATGTATATATCTAAATATTCAAATTTCTTTTAACCAAATCGCATTTTTGGTAATTGAATACCTGCAAAAATCTAACGTTGACTTTTTTATTCTAAGTTCTTAGATGGTAATAAAATAAATATAATAAAGAAATGTATCTACATTATCATTACTTTACATATTGTACTTTTGATAAAAGTAGACAAAACGCTAATTAAATTTTTTTGATTCATACAGCAAGTTTAGGAGGGGTCGGGTACATGAATGCCGAAAACTATTTCAAAGGATTTTTTTCAGAATGTCTTCAATATATAGTAAAAACGAATAGAAATGTTGTTTCCAATAAGGCATCCTTGTCTGATACGGTTATACGTAACTTTAGGCATTGAAAACCTTTTAAGTATTAAATATAGAAGGAAATTCTCAAATAGTAAATTTTCCCAAGTCAACATTATTTTTTTTTGGTTTTAATATCTACTACCTATTAAAAAAAATCATTTTTAAAAAATGTTGCTTTTGTAGTAACCAGTGGTGTATTTGGGGGGGGGGCGTGGCGGAACGACGTTCTGGCACTTTTTTTTCAGAAATGGATTGCGTTCCGGTACTTTTTTTAGTAACTAGTAATTTTTTTAAATTTCATATGAAAATTATGATTTAAATTGGCGAATTTACAAAAAAAAAATCAAAAAATATGTAATTACTTATAGAGAATTGATCTTATTCTTATATATAATATATTGGCGCTTTGGGGGGTGCCATGGCAATGTTACAGAGGCACTGCCACAATTTATAACAATACCAGCAAAATAGACTTAAAATTTAAATCGCTTTTATTTAAAATAAAAGAGTTGAAAAATAAAATTTCCCGTATCAACCTCTAAATGTAACGTCCTAATGATATCCAAAAGCTAACTTTCAGTCCCTCAAGTTGTCTTACCGATCCAATTTCAAGTGTTTGTGGGTTACATTGGGGTTGCTGTTATTTACAAAATAAATCTTCATAATATAAATTATAGGTCTTATAGGCACATAATGTACAAAAAAGAGATATTGTTGTAGCACTGCTTTGGAGAATAAATGGAAATACAAATGGTATAAATATAAACGATTCCCCTAAGAGCGATCAACGTTTTGACTTGGGGCGCCGCAGAAAACTTCAAACATATTAAGGGCACCGAAAATTTAACAAATTTGGAAACCACTGATTTAGTAGATATTTTAAAATTAATAATTTTTAATCGAAGGAGAACATACTACACGTAACCATCCATTAATGAAAAATACAAAGCAATATAATGCAAGATATGGTTGCTTGCATTACATCATGGGAACATGTAATAAACTATTTAAGCTATTAACAAATATCTGCTGCGAGGCGTCACAGTACTCTCTTTTACTTTCATTTATGAAACTCGCTGTTAGTTAAAAAAAATATAAGCACTTTATATATATATACATACAAACAGAACTATAATATGCATAAAACATATAAATACAAAGTTCCAAGTGTCACCCCAGAACCGCCCTTATTCGAATTTTCCCAGGAAAAAGTTTCAAATAAAAATTGTAGCCACTAATGAGTCTAAGAACTATAGTAAGTTTAAAGAAAATCGTTGGAGCCGTTTTCGAAAAAAATTGAAAAAGCTCCAAAACTCCAAGAAGAAAGTAGAGCTTTCGGTTAACCGATTTTAACCAAAAGCTTCGCGGCACAACTAGATGGAGGCCAAATTCCAAGTTTGGTGAAATTCGGATAAAGCTTTCGATACGATATGGCTGTCACACACAGACATGTTTCTAAAAACCACTTTTTTGAACTCAGGGGACCTCAAGCATGTATTTTCGATGAAAGCTCAAATTCGAAAATTCGACCCGATTACAATACTTCCTTTACTATATAATAGTGAAAAGAAAGTAAAATTACTTCTAAATAATAAATATATTTATCAATTGACTATTTACCAACTCAAACGTAGCGCCAGGTAGACAACCAGTTAAACAAGAATGCATAAATTGGTAAATAAGGTTTCAAATATCGCAAGACGTCATGTTTATTTTACAATTAGATTCTGTGAGCTGTATCTTACCAAGATTGTTTATTTTTGTATGTTGTAAGTATTGATTAGATAATTTGTATCGAAAATCAGCCCTAGCAGGTATTTGGAACCAAAAAAGAAAATACGAGACGACCTATTTTCAAAGAAACGTGCTAATTTATTTATTTGAATTTTGATGGAATTTATAAGAACTTGATACGTGAAACTTAAAAAAATTCATAATTTTTAAAATTTTAGTTTTACCAACCTTTTATATTTGTAATAAAGTAAAAAAATTGGTTCGGTCTGAAAATAAGATTATTCCGAGATTGTATAAGCAATTTTGTTTTAAAAAATTCGATAAGAAACAATATTTCTATACCGTTTATCACATATCAGAGACATTCTGAAAAAAAATCCATTGAATTAGTTTTCGGCGCCTATACATCGATCCCTTCTAAACTAAAACGACTAAAATAGTTTTCTTATATTTCTTATATAGTTGAAAAATACACATTATCGGCTAAAATTGAATAGATACTACTAAAGCTATGATTTTGGTGTAACACTAATACAATCTTTAGCTTGAATCCGTTCGATTATATCATTTAAATGTGAATGATTATGTCCACAATAGGATAAAATTTTCGGAGCGGCCAACGGAGCCGTGCAATCTTTTTCACTTGGTTCTTTTTTTAGTTTGCTTTTACTGCTGAACGACGAAGTGCTTCCTGGCGACGATGGTGCTGATGTACTGATTTGCGGTGGTGGCGACGTTGTTGTTACACAGCCCTGACAATTAAGACGTCGTCGTTTTACACAAACCCATGTCGTCTTGTGGGACCGTTGTTCTTCCAACGTGTACATATGACCAGCATAAACTAGCACAGGCAGACCGCGTCCACTTGTCATAAATCGCAATGGTTGTCCAGAAAGGCCTGATATACCTGCAACCAAACGCACCCTCAGTTAGCCCAACTACAACTGAAACTATTCAAATGACAACAACAAATAAAAACAACACATTTATGAATAATGATCGTAAGGAGAGCAGATGTAGGGGCGCTAAGGGGCATTTGTTGCACCAGATCAGGAGTCTGACACTCAATTTATCCGATCCTCTTATTTGTCATGAGGAGAAAATCAAACTATCAACATCATAATAATATCTTACTATCGTGACAACTAGTATCAAGATAATTTTAATGACTAACTCGTACTTTGAACTTTTAAAATCAAGTAGATGGTATGCGTTTCCAAACGTTTTGTTGCCAAAAAAATGGAAGAAATTGAATCGTATTAATAAAAAAGGGTATTAGACCAGTGCTTTTAGCCTTTGACAATGGTAAAAAGTGAACAAAATTATAGTAGGATGAAACCCATTGGAAAAGGAAGAGAATATAACAAAAAAATGAAAGGAAAAATAAATTGTACATTATACAATTGTGCATAACAATTTTTAACAATTTATTAAAATTTACACTTCAATTATTGTATTTTCCGAGATCATCAAACATTGTAACGTATATATTTTTGCACCATCAGAAATTAGAGGTTTCAACGAACAAAAAACTCAGCGACCTTTTAAAAAAATCAGATGTTTTGACGTGAACATTTTCGATTGAAAAATAGGGTGCTTTTTCGATATTAAGTCATTCTAAGGTGAAAAAATTAATATTTAAAAAAAAATAATGTGTGTTTGGGACATTAAAATGTAAGTTTTCACCAAATTTCGTGTTAAAAAATTTTTTTTTTGTAAAAGATAAAAATAAAAAAACTAAAAACTTAGTTATTGGAATTTTTCATATAAATTTTGAGGGCATGTGATAAAAGTGTTAGCACAAGAGTTGTAGATCTATTTATTATCAACAGCTTTGCTATTTAACTTTTTTCCATAGGACTTGTAGTTTTGTCGGAAATCGAGATAAACCGTTTCTACCCTTAAGAACATCCCCTTTTCCACTCCCCCCTCCAATCGATCTTAATTTATTTTTCTTTTCATTTTTGTTATATTCTCTTCCTTTTCTAATGGGTTTCATCCTACTATAATTTTTTTTTGTTTAAATTTATCTACCCTGGTCAATATGCTTGTACTTGCAAATTATAATGAAATTGTTTCAATTTGTATTAATCATAGAGTAAATCATTCAACTTTAAAATAAAGGCCTACTATCGAAAAGCGGTATGTGAGGTCAATCTATTTCAGAGTTTAATTTTTTTTAAATATAAGTCTTGCTTGATCGTTTGGTGCAACCCCCAATAGGGATTCAGTAGTTGAAGATTTTAAATGAATTACGCTTTAACTTATTTTTATTTAACTTGTTTATGAAATAATTAGTGAAATCAATGCTTGATTTGGCATTTAAATATCAATATTTGACTTCAGTTTGATTCGATTTCAAGTCAAATTTAAGGCAAGTAGCTTGAAAAACAAGTCAAGTATGGATCTTAAGAATTTTTATATCTATCTTAATACCTTAAGAAAGATTTGCGTGAACGTTAGCGAAAATAATGATATCGTTGTTGACGTTTTACTCACCACAATGACGGTGGTTGTTATAAATTAACAGCTGTAAGAACGTTTATAAACTGTTTTTAATGGTGTAACCACTTACTGGAACGTTTTTTTTTGTTTTTGGTAGCTTTTAATACTCCTCATGTCAAATAAGCTTAGGATGAATACCGAGCTCAGAGTATCAAACTCCTGGCACCAGACTTCAAGGCCCCAAACTTTGAAATACATTCAACGACAGTGTACTTAAAAAAATATTTTTTTATTTATCATTAATATTACAATCAATTCATAAATTACAAAAAAGGAACATAAATACGTGAAAGTTAAATATATTTTACTAACCTAAACAAGTTTTTCAACTAAAACATATTCGATGAAAAGATTATGAATATCTTGTCATATTAATTTAAGCCGAACGAAAAAGTAGTTCAAGAAATTGACAGTTTCGTTCTAAAAACTTCTTGATCTACTACTCAAAACAATACCATACAAATTAGATAGCATTGCCTCTTCCGCCGAATTAGTTCAAGTCGAGACTTTTAAATATCAATTTTAAATTTATGAACCCTAAACATGTTCAATACATTTATTTAAAAAAATATATAAAATCTAAAAGTTATAAATTTGGAAGTAAGACGAAAAAATTAAGACTAAAACTTAATTAAAGCAGAGAGAAAGTTGAAAGAGCCAGATCAAATGACAACACGTGCTGCCCCCTACTCCGATTACGAAATTTGGAACTATTCCTTAGTCACTTTTTTTTTCTGTCCACTATTGTACACTCGGAACGCCTAAAGCAGTTAAGTCTCGACCGTTTCTCTATGGTTTCAGTAATTCCGAGTGTAAAACAGTGGAGAGAGAGGAACAAATGAGTGACTAAGGAATAGTTCCAAATTTCGTATTCGGAGTAGAGGGCAGCACGTGTATTCGTTCGATCTGGCTCTCTCAACTTTCTCTCTGATTAAAGTAATGATAATAATTAGGGCATATCTTGGTAATCTTTCACTTAAGGTGTCCATATTATACCATGAAAAATAGAAATCAGGATTCCAAACGGCTTTGAAAGTACCATGAAATGTGTAGATTCATAAAGTATGTGTTTATGTAGATTCAAAATTGCAAAATTAGTAATAGAGAAAGTTGATAGTTTGGAAACAAAACTTAAAAAAAGCAAAACTTTCAATCCCTCTTTGAGCCTTTTAAGAGTGGAAATTCAAACGCTTTCAAAAACTGTGGGAGGGGGAGGTAATAGTGATCTAATAAATACGCTTGGTTTTTTAATCCAAACCAAATAAATTTTTGGATTACTAAAAAAAAGGTTTCCAATAGGTGTTTAATGTACAAGTCTCAAAATGTCGACATCACTGAAAATGTGCATTGTATAATAGCGACACCTAACATAAAGTGGAACATTTTAAATAATAATAGTTAAAAATATATTAAAACAAATGATAAATGTAGAGACTCAATTCTTATCGGTCAATTTTGGAATATCGGGGGGATGATTATGTCGTCCTTTCACCCATGCAATTGCAGCCGATCTTGTGGCAGCTGATGCTCGGCATCGAGATGTCCTCTTGTTACGGCACTGCCATAGTGCCGAGTCAAACGAACCACCGGAATATTTAATATGACAATTGAATACGTATTTACCAATAACAAGCTGCGGATTTCCTCTCTTGCTTTTAATAAATGTTAATGGAGTCCACTTGTACGAATCCGCACCACCTGAACACCCGAAACTTATTTTTAAATGCTAACTTTTCGAACGTTTTACGTGCACACTAAATAAATCACAAACCGACATACACAAATTTTTTAAACTACTTAATATAAAATACTTGGTAAACTATGTTCATATAAAACTACTTTATTTCGGAAAATCATAACACTTTTAAAGTTTATCACATGTCACAAATTATTTTAAAAATCAACACTACTTACTACTTCAATAACCACGTAATAAAATACTTACGTTTCAAACAAATCCACAATTTGCGATTTTTTTTTGCATGTAACAAAGTCACAATTAACTACTTATAATTATTTTTTAGTCAACACTAATAGAGAACACATTGAAAATAATCATCGGTACGAAATTAAGAATGAAACAATTTTTATTTGTTTCGCGAAAGATAAAAGAGCCCCAAAACAGTTGTCAACATCACCTTCAGAAGACTGATTACTAGATGTTTGTTCCGGATGAAAATAAAACTGTACATTGTACAGTACAAGCCATAACGTAATATAAGAGTCATGCACAAAAAAGTACCATAATTTTTATATTGCGCATGGCTATCATCAATGTACGATTTATATTTTCATCTGGAACAGATTTTAGATATTTTGAAAAATATCTACTTTACTCATGCAAATTAAGGAACGTTTTATAAAGTTAGTGGTAAGAAACAATTATCTTACCTTGCGATGAAGTATCGTTACCCATGGTAAAATGCTTTGGCTTAAGGCTTTGTGACGTGGTTGTAGTTGACGATGAACTACTTTGTTCCAAATTAAAATCAGTTCCAACACTAACTTTTGTTTCCAATAAAGCGGAAGCATCTAAACTATCATCGAAATTTGTATCGTTGCTAAAAGAAGTATCATTATAATCGTCTATGTCGTCAATTGGTTCTTGTTTCGGTACGATCGGCTCAGTAAATTTAACTTTTTCAGTTAAACCTGAAAATTAATAACCAATCAAATTAATTTTCTTCAATTTTATCAGTGGTCATCAGCAAACGACGGGTCGGATTTATGTAAATTAGCAGACCTGGCCACGCGATGCTGTGGCTAAGTTAATGTTAAATTATATTGTAGTAAACTATTCAATACAGAGAAATTATTTATTTTTTTGGTGTTTTAAGTCGCTTTAACTGCTAAGGTCATATCACGACTGTTTAAACACAGAAACTTTCTGTTGGTCAATTATATCTTAGGTCTAGAATCTTAAGTCTAGGATTCAATGGGGATCGAACCCAGAACCACTTGACGCATGAAGTGGAGAGAACTAAACGTTATACGTAGCCGGTGTAAAAATGATTGTGATTTGAACTTAAGGTCAAAATTTGAAAAAGATTGATAAAGTTGATACCCGCTTGCTTTGCTGAGAGTATCTAAATTTAATTGTTTGATTAATATATTCCCTACCTTCCTAGAGAAAAATAAAAATTAATCTAAAATATGTTGACAGAAAAAGATGATAGATACTTCCAGACTTCAGATCATAAGTAAGTTAATCAAAATTCTTAAAACTACTTTTCTAGGAAGAGATATTAACTATCTTACAGGTTCTATAAGATTTTGTCAAATGTCATTTAAAACAGTTCAGCTATTTTAGTAGAAGAGATTAGGAGCTATCATACAGGAACCGTCTTTTGTTAGAATAAATGATATTCAATAATATGTTAAGATCTGAGGTATTTTTAGCAAAACTTCATAAAAATTCGTTCCGTTCAGTAATTGTTAATTATTTAAAAATTAAGTATATTATTTGAATACGTTTTCCTATTCCTAATTAATTTCTTTGACAATGAACAATACAGAAATTGAAATATTTTTTTAAAAATCATTATTAATTTTATCGGGTGTTAAATTGAAATTCTTATTTATTTATCAGTAAAATTTTGTCAATTGTTGAACTTTATAGAGAATTTCTTTCGCTAGTGTGTAAAATTCGTCAGGCCTTCTTGAGGAAAATGCGTTAAAATGCTATTTCGCGAACTTTAACAATTTTTAAATACACGGTTCCTGTAGGATACAATTGTTATGTTATCCTATGGGATTCACGTGTTTTTCACTATATATTACTGACGCGAAATATAGATAAAAACCATTCTGAAGTCTGATTGTATATTGTATCAAAATTTTAGCTCAATTTGTACAGAATAAGGACCAATATAACACTTTTATATAAAATAGAAAAAGATACCAATAAAACAGGCAATACGTACGTCGTACAATAGCCAGCCGCTATGACAACATAATTTTTTTGTCCTTTGTAAAAGATAAAAATGGTTCCTGTGGGTTATCCTTAGTTATCAAGTAGGTTTTGCGTTAAATATGCACAACAGAGAAATGGACAGAAATCTTTTACAGTTTTATTATATATATATAATATATATAGACTAGCTGATACCCGCTCGCTTCGCTGAGTGTACATCTAAATTTAACTTCTGGATTAATAGATTCTCTGCATTAATAGTGAAATATAAAAATTCATCTAATTTGTTAGAAAAAGATTTTTAGGATTTTGAATAAAATTAGATATTTATCCTGTTATAAGAAGTAACCTATATCATTCTCTGAATCCTAAACTACCACATTACAAAAAAGGAAGTTAATCTTTTGCTCTGTAAAAAACAAAACAAAATATCTATCCCACGGAAAGCGTACATTTTTTCTGGATATAAAGTATACTAAATGTTATACCGGATTATAATCTATATCTGTGCCAAATTTCATCCAGATCCATTCAGTACTTTTCGCGTGAAAGAGCAACAAACATCCATACACCCTTCGCGTTTATATTAGTTAGTAAGATATAGATAGATTATCTATATTAATACTACAACTAATAGTGGGTAATAAGGACTAATTTGTCATGCGAAATATTCTTTATTTTTCTCGCCAACGTTTCGTCAGAGAAAAATAGAGAAATATAAATAATATTTCGCATGACAAATTAGTCCTTATTACCCACTATAAGTTGTAGTATTGATAAGACAAGGACAAAAACAATGGATTATCTATATTGCTGCTTAACAAATTCTACCAGTCCCGGGATTGTTCCTAAACCTCAAAATTCCGGAATTGAAATAATTACCCGGGATTTTATACTCTATTAAACCCTCAAGTTTTTAAACTAATAAATCCGGCCCTTTATCGATAAAAATTTGGTGACCACTGTTTTAAACATAATACATACATGAATCATCTTTATCAGATGATGCTAGACTAGAGGCACAGCTGCGTTTCGCTGACGGAGGATTGTCAATATCGTCAATACTTTCAACGTTAAGGCGAGCATCTTTAATTGAATGACTTGTACTGGGATTATTTGGTATAAACGACTTATTTTGAAGGTTGGCATCTACACTTAATTTATTCGACGTTAATGTATTATTATTTGTTGACTTATGTCGTCTTTTTATTGGCATATATTGACTTTCTTTTGATAACCGTTTCAATGCATCCAAGTAAGCATTTTCCCCATTGATTTGTGACTGATTAATCTAAAAAACAAAAATTATATCATATCCATTATATTGATCACAACAAATGAAGTTATACGGGTTGTGATGGTGTTGTGCTGTAGGATTCTTCAATATTTGAACTAAGTCCTTTGATTTGAAGAGCTTCTGCTGTCTTGATGAATGCACTAAGTTCATCTTGTCTTACACTAACTTCTCCCCTATACATAAATGTTAGTAGTTGATCTAAGGCTGCAGCACTAACATCTTTAAGAAAGACTATGGGATGTTTACAAGGATTGCCCTGAAAATATTAAATTGCTCGTTTTTAAGACAGTAAGTAAATATATAAACAATAATCAAACCTGAAATAATTTGTTGAAGTATGGACTGCAGACGGATAACACCATTTTGTGAGCCTTTAACATTTTCCCCTCGGCTGCTAAAGTCACATCGACGAAATGCTCGCCTTGGAACAGGGAATGAAAGCCAGTGCTTAAATTCGAATGGAAATTGTTCCAACATAACGAAAAATGTTCAGTTCCCATTTTTTCTCGACTGCAAACACAAAAATGAAAATAAATGCTGTCTGCTAGCTCAAAAACTAGGCCATCGATTCTTATTACTTAATATAAATGTAATGAAAGCTAAAATTATGTTACGCAATTATATACAGTGTATTACATAAGTTTGTTCATGGATATAAGTGATTACGAAATTCAAACATCGAGTCATTTATTGTACACGTTTAAAACTGTTCTATTTTTAAAATTCCAATCAAATCTATTTAATGCCCCTTTCTTCATCTATTTTAAGGTGGTTTTAACGTGAAATTTAATAAAAATAATAATAAAAAATTACCTTATACACTTTTTATATAAATAAATCCTTGTAACTTGCAGTAAATCACACTTTCATTTTATAAACCAGTGAAAATATATAAAATTATAAAACCAAGTATCAAAACTTTGATGTTTTAAAATCAAAATAAAACGTTTAAAATATTAATTCAACACAAAACCAAATTAAAATTACTTTGACGCCATTTATTTACGTTAGTTTGGAATGAAATAGTTATCATATTTTGGTATTAGACCATGTATTTGGTGGCAACAAAGATGGGGCATGTGAATACGGTTGATACAATGCATACGAGTGTGATAAATATAGAAGAGAATGAACGATCTGTTCTTGTTTCCAAAAGCGTATTTTGAATAATACATTCAACCCATTATACATTGCATATTTCTACATACATATACATTATACAATATGCATGTTGCACATATTATTTTTGACCTAGTAAATGCCCATGTAAAAAGTAATGAATGAAGATGTATCAATTATGTGCTGATTGAAAATGTGTGCAGCATAGAATAAATTAATTTTATAGTAAAAATTTAGTCAAAATTTCTGAAACGTTTTAGTTTTGGCTTTCAAAAACCGGAAATGCAGAGTAGATTTGTCTATCTTATTTTGGCTTTGTGTATGTGACCATACACAATGAGACGCATAAGATTCTGCTAATCGTGAGTCATTCCAGCATAAAGGATGTTTATGTTCCAGTGTTTGTCAACTTTTAATATTATAAACAAGTTTTATAAGGTGTTTCAGAAATTAAAAGTATGAGATTGTATAATCCAATATTCTAATAGGGATTTAAGAAGTGTTCCTTTTTGAAATAAAAGATAGAAGTACATGTAATTCAAGGCATTCAAGGGGTGTTCACTTTGAATTTGACGTCACTGGGACGATCGGGTTTTTGATCGGGTATGATCGAGCATGATCTTTCTTGTTGTTCTTATCGTTCTTATTGCGCCTCATAGTTTGAAATTTATTTATGAACATTATAAATAATAATAATAAATTTGATTTTTCTTTGTTATTTTACTTTAATTGAATAATGAAGATTTCTTCTAGAATCTATACCTTACTTAGTTATATATTTTGAATTCCCGCGTTTGCCGATCATCCCAGTGACGTCATTTTCAGAGATCAAAGAAACGCCGCCTGGTCAAGTGAGCATACCTTATGTATCTAATAACCTTGTATTTAATTAGCAATCAAATTTTAAAAAAATTATAATCTACTTGCTCTCTTACTGTGAGTCTATTTTTCATATACAAGACTTTCTAGAATTGTCGAGCGGTTGGTGCAAACGGTACCCCGGTGCCAGGTTCCGAATAATATGATAGTAATTATAAAAATGCCGAACGATAAAAGCGGTGAACAATAGAGATGCAGTTTTAACTTTACAACTTTATTAATGCAAAAGCGTGTTTATTTGGTATAGTTTTTTTATTTTTTTTAATATTATATTCCAAATATGAAATACAGTGGTACCTTGAGGTACGAATGTCCTAACATACGAATATTTTGAGATACAACATGAAATATTCTAAAATTTATACCTCGACATGCAACGAAAAATTTGATAAACGAATTTGTGATGTGCGATTTTATTGAGTGGATGAACATAGTTTTTGGACCTTCAGTGAAAAAATCCTTAATTGATAATGATCTACCGCTTAAATGTGTTTTTCTGTTGGAAAATACTCCCGCTCACCTCGGCCTTGAGGATGACATTTTAGGTGAATATAAATTTATTAAAATTATCTATCTGCCACCCAATACAACATCTACCCTTCAGTCCATGGATCATCAAGTTATCAACAAGTTTAAGTAACTTTTTACGAAGCATATTTTCAAGCGTTGCTTCGAAGTTACCGAAAATACGAAATAAATAAATTAGTAAACATTATGTGTGTTATTACTCGTTTATTTGTATACAAATTGTGTATATTATATGTAATTTAACTGTGTTTTGGGTTAGTTTCATATCGCTAGAACGCATTGATATAAATTAAATTATTTTAAATGGGAAAAATTGCTTTGAGATACGATTTTTTGCCATACGACGATAATCACAGAACGAATTAAATTCGTATCTCAAAGTACCACTGTATTTGATATATAAATATTTAAATATTTGTATTTAAGAATGAAACAAAGAAACAAACACTATCAATACTGTGTCTAAAATAATGAGATTTACTTTTATGTTTTACCAACTTAAATTAATATTTAGAATCAGGTTTTCAATTTTATTTCTCTATTAAAATATTTAAAAATGGCACTTATGATTTAAATTATATTTTAATCGAAATTAGGGCATGTATTCTTTTTTTTTTGAGGGGCATATCAAGAAATTCCCACAGGGGGCAAATTTTTAAATCCAGCCTGCATAATATTCACATCGCTTTTTGGCAAAAAAAATGTTTAAAATGATGTGAATTGTCTACATACTATGCGAACAACCCAAAGTCCGTAAAGGCTTTATTAACTGTTTAGTAACTTAAATTTATAAATTGATAACTTTGTATAACTTATAAATTAAGAATTAATATTTCCCAACTATTTAAAACTATTAGCAGACTCTGAAAGTACTTTTAATAAATTTTATTATTCTTTTTCAGTTTGGTCATAAGGTGTTTACACCATATTTATTCTTTATTTGGTAACTTTCGAAGAATTATGTCTTTAACAAAAATTTAAACATTTTCATGGTGTGAAGATTTTTCCCTTCAGAATATGTCATCTCAAAAAGTTTAAAATTTAAATAAATCCTTTTTAAATACAACTCTTTGAATTTTAATTTAATACCTGTAGTATATGAACGATTTCAACTTTGATAAGCATGGTGGTTATGGTGGCATGGTACACGGGTTGAGAATCACTGTGTTCTCCACACTCCATAATATATTAAAAACATAGCTTCAATGATCGTCTCATAGTTTCATACGCAATTCCATATCGCAGTTGTTTCAGTTGACAGTTAAACTCAGTTCGATTAGTGTCAGAATAATAATTGTTAAAACAGAAATACCGGTAAGTAATTATTGTTAAAAATTCCTATAAATTACCACAAGCATACTTTTATTATTGATATTGCTATTTTAATTTTTAATATACATTCGTTTGAGTTTTTTCATCGTTGAAAAGTATTTTTGGATCATGCTGGAACATTCTTTTTCAACCCACATAGATTCTTTTTTTGGAATTCTTACTTTAAACAGCAACGGGAAATTAAGTTTTCTGTTTTTATGCAATGTGGCATCATGTGGTTTATTTTAGACAATATTTCGGGATAAATTTAACTTATCTTATCACCCTCATGGTTATAGGCTTATGTGTTTTATGTAATTCTAATTAAAAAAAAAAAAAAAAAAAAAAAACAACAGATAACTAATACCTAATTATTTAAGTTACAAGATAAATTACCATATCTAAAAAAAATTTCATGTGTATTATGTTAAGTATTTGAAAAATATTATTCTTGTATAATTTTTATTATATTCAACCTCGTTTTAATTAATTTCGTCTTTAATTTTTAAAATAAGTTAGCAACATTAACTTGAGAAAACTGAGAGAAATCTATTTTTTTAGAAATAATGCAATTTGATTTTTAAAATGTAGTTTTTGCCATTATTTTATTGTACCTATATACTTATAGTACAAGATCTGAACCGACATCGACCTTCACCGAGTTGATAATAGAATGAAACATATATTATCATGAATTTAGTAAATTAGAAAATATATTAAAAATGGATTTCCAAAAAAAAATCCTGGACAGACTATTTTTAATTATTAAAAATAAATGATTTTTAATAAAATATTGCAACAAATAGAAAAAATTTTACATATCACAGGCGACTGCGATGTTGGGTCCTTTATTATTACACCGAATACTTACCTCGGATCTCTCTGTCACACATTTACACGCGTTTTAAATCTTTAAAATTTGCTAACCCCTGATAGGACCGAACTTTTTGTAGACAAACCTATATCAACGCGTTCGCAATAAAACAGCGCTTATGATGGTATAATTTTTTTTTCTATTATCTTGATGTTTCAATATTTTATTAAAAATAATTTTTTTTAAGTAATTAAAAATAGTCTGTCCAGGATTTTTTTAGCGAACCCATTTTTAATATATTTTCTAATATACTAAATTCATGATAACATATGTTTCACTCTATTATCAACTCGGTGAAGGTCGATGTAGGTTCGGATCTAAGACTATTATATATTTTTTGAAATATTAAAGACATCATGGAATTTGCTAAATGATTTTTAGGTCAGTGTTAAACTGTAAAGATAATTTATTATTTATTGCAGATTAATTAACCATTTGAAAAGCAAAGTTTTGACATAACTAATAATTTTTATAAAATATGAAGACTGGACATTAATAACTGGCTAAGTACCAAAAACAAAAAATTAAGTTAAGTGCCGAAAAAGCAAACTTAGTGCCATTGCCAACAACCTAATACATACATTAACCTAATATGTTAATAGTTACTTTTAAAGATCATGGCATTTAGCCCACTTTTACGTTACATTAGCTTGCTTTTTCGGGTCTAACTTAATTTTTTGTTTTTAGCACTTAGCCCTTTATTGATGCCCAGTCTTCAAATGTATAAAAAAAAACCTAGCTCAGCAATAAATCTTTGAATTAAATTTAGATATGTATCAATCTGTTTTATGATCTCAATTTCATTTTTAATTACTTTTTTAGCTATTGGTTTAATGTCTTAGAACACAAAAAGTCATTTTATATACATTAAAACAAGTATTATTGATTATTTGTAGAGATTCACTACTTGACTTGATTTACAAGTTACTTGACTTAAATTTGATTTGAAATCAAATCAAACCTAAGCATTGTTTTAGAAATTTATTTCATTTTCAATTTAACAAATTCTAACAAACTTAGGTGTAAGGTGTAACAGCTGCTTTGCCTCTAGGTCCCCTTAAACAGTAGTCACTAACCTTTTTACCATGACGGGGCTTCAAAAACTCCTAATAAGTCATGCGGACCTCTTAGGATAAAACTTCAAAAGAAAAATGTTTGTACGGATTATTATATAGATGTATAATACAATTAATATACAAATAACAATCAGAAACGTTGAGACCTTACACTTTGAACTCTTCCCATAGCCTTATTTGACTTGAGGAGATTTTCTAGCTGCCAACAAAAAGAAACTAAAAGAGGCATAATTTAAATAATCTAGTTAGAGGCATAAGTTAAAAGAATCTCGAAACTTAGGAGAAAAAAGTTGACTAACTCGAAATAGTCAATGGCCTCCTAAGGAGTCGCAAACCATTCCTAAAAAAAAGTTGTCTGGGGTGTTATTTTTGTGGTCAATTTTGGGGTAAATAAAGGCTGATATATAGAAAGGGTATGTTGACTAGATTGAGCCAGACAGTCTACAGGGGATGATATGTGATAAAAACCAAACAAAGAGAATGAATATGCAAAATTTATGCAATTTGTAATACAAATGCAGGCATGGTGCATTTTATTTCTTATGTTTGATAAAAAGACAAAAAGAATTATGTAGCTAATGCATATTAATTTATAAATTTAAGTATATTTATACTGATTAAACCCAAAAAAGCTCGAAAGAATATCATCGAATTCCACACAAATGGAATCTCTGTGTTAATGATGTGATTTCCTAGGGTCCTTGAATAGTTATAAGTTATGTGTCTCAACTTTCAGCCTAAATAATACTGCATTTATTAAGTCGGATTCGATTGGCAGGGAACAACAAAATCACTGATTTATTTCTCGAATCAAATTTTTGAAAGAACCCGTTTTTGACCATCATTACCAAATTTTATTCATTTATAACGCTTTTTTTTCTTTTCAACAGTATGCAAAAATCTTGGTTACGGTATATACATAATATGCAGTTTTATAAAGTATAGTATTATAATTTATTTTTAAATAATAGTTCAAAAAGTTTATCTTGTCTACTCATGTATGTCTACTTAATTATAAAAATGCAGCCTTGAATCATAATTATCAACTTTTTCTGTTTGATAGTTCACCAACGGAGCTGTTAGTTCACATTTTTGAATGAAATCATTAAGGTGATAAGTAAAATGACGCGAAATGTTTGCACTTTGTTACTTTATCATTTTCACTTGGTAGAAAAATAAATAATAACTTTTGCACCTAGGAAGTGGAATATTGTCTACATTAAATATTTACTTTAATTATTTTATTACATGATGCACAGAGTTAAAACTGCGTTGTATTCTCCTGTGTTCTCGAATGGAACTACATATCATATTTTCTTTTTAAATAGGCAACTCGCATGAAATGATAATTTTCCATACACTTTTATTATTAATAAGTTAATGGAGGTAATGCACTTTATTCTCTTTTTCATACTTATATTTCATAAAGAAAAAATTATAATTAAATTGGGCCTTGAAAGGAGATCGGGTAATGTTTAAATTTTTTTCAGTCTTACAAATCATGGCATAAAAAAAAACTATAATATTTCGAATATTAAAGTTTAACTTTTTGGTCATAGCTTTACATAGACTTGAGAATGCAAACTCTTTCCAAATGACGCTACCATAATAGGAACGATGAATTTATTCTCAAATGTCAAGAGTATAAAATAAAAAATACGAAAAAAGACTTGCACGTCTTAAGAAATAATATACATATTTTAAAACATGAGTTCATTTTAAGATTTATACGTAGGTCTGGAGAAAGAAAATATTGAATAGGCGTTTTATAGTTTTAGAATAGACCAGTAATAATTTGAACACGATTTTAAAGTTTTTTATTTCACATTTTCTTAAATGTGATTGCGTCAATTCAGTTTTTCTATTTCATCACAAACACAGCTTTAATATATGCTTGTGTTAATCTTAGCAGCATATATTGTTTAGGCATTATTCACATTACTATTAGGCATATGTACTATGACTATTGTAGTATATAAGATAGGGAAACGTTTTGATGCTCTAAATAATTCTATATGAAGTCTTGTTTAAGTAATGTTTGCAAAATAAAAATTTGAATTAAAATATTTCAAGTTTCACTTATCAGTTTTTGCGGTCTTGAATCTGTATGAAAAGGGCACGTCTAACCCATCCCTTTTAAGTATTGGCACATTTTTGATTTTTTAAAGAAACCTGGAAAGAAATTTTTTTTAAAGTTTTCAATTTTGTTAGTTTGAAGAAAAATTGATAACTAAACTTTTTTATTCCTGTAATGGAGAGAATCTATTAAATTACGTGTAGTCATTAAAATCTAAAATTACAAATCCTTTAAGTAGTGTCTCCTATCAACTATAGCATGTAAACTGCGTTTACACATGGATACCTACATCACCTATATGTTAAACCTAGGTATTTGAACATGACCTCAAAGATCTGTGTTCATTTCCCTATCATTACAAGTCAATGTAAGGCATCTATTGAAAAAAAAATCATTTTTTTTTTTCAAAAATTTCAACTTTTTTATCCGGGTACATTTAGGGGCTACTATCCATAACCTACAAAACGCATTTTAATGAGGAGAGGGGTATGCTTTTACGTTAGGTACTATTACAAGGGGGGGGGATACAACTTTAAGTGACGTAAAGCAAAAGTAATATTTTTGTTTTTATAATTATTGTACTAACTGTAGCGCATCGGATAATGTCTACCGCTAGCTACTTATCCTAGTAGATCTTATTTTTAAATATTTTTTTGGTTTAAAAACTATGTTGCATAAAAATATATACATGGTGGGGACTAAATATATATTAACAATATACATGGTAAAAAACATAATAAGAGGGAGAATTTAAAAAATATATAAAAAAAACTCTACGCGGGTTATGAAGAACCCCTTATATGCATGTACATCTTTTTCAGAGCAAAATGGTCTCAATGGAATAAAAATAGTTGTTTTCATCTTGTTCTATGTCATCGTTTGCCTGAGTTATTAACTGGTAGACCAGTTTAACTTGTAGGATATAGAACGTAGATTACCTATGTACGTAGATTAACATTTCAAATGTTGTTGCTATTAATTATTAATATTCAATTTATTTTTTCTGCTCAATTAAACCATTGTTTTGTTAGTTTTCCTTGACCGTGCATATAATTTTAGGGATTAGAGGCTTGTTTCACATTATCTTAAATTATAATCCGTAAAGGGCATTAGTACTTAAAAATTAGAAAGTGTGAATATTTTATTATATCACACTTTTTGACGGATATGTGATTATTTATCTACGACTTGGGGTATATAGTCCATAATCTACAGTATCCAACACCTGTATACGTGGAAATATCAAAAATATCATAAACGTTATGATTTTGGTTTATTTTTCTGGGCAACTATATTTAAAGTCTACAAGTTAAAATTAAACTTATAAAAGCAATGGCAAACACTGACTGCAGCATCTCGGAATGACGGACATGACGCCTAGCGAAAAAGCAATGGCAGCCCCTAGGTAGGGTTGCATCACAATAGACCTCCTTGGTCGCGGTTTTAAAAGGAAGGAATATCCTGGGACCCGTAAAACAAAACAAAAAATGGGACACTTTCTTTCTTCGTTTAAAATGAGACAGATTTATTACTTCTATACCTACACATTTTAAAGTACCTTTTTAAGCTCTTCCACATACCAAACCGATTTCGTTAAATAAGGTGCCAATTTGAAATGATAAATAATTACTGCTTCCAATTAAATGTCTTTCGATCATCAAACGATTATCAAAAGTATTGAGAATTTATGATTTTACTATAGCGGGTGGCGTTTGGCGTATAATTACGTACCATGGGCCAATAATGTTATGTCAATTTACCTCAAATTTCTACATATTGCGTATTCATATTCCCTATCTACCCAGAGTAGTTAGGATAAACCTTTTTAATGGACATCGGATATCGACGTAAACTATTTTCGTTTACACATTTGTTTGAAGAGCTTTTCATTATTTTGTTGTCTTTTTTCTACTGTTTGTAATACAGCTAAAGCTTATTGGTGGCATCCCGTGACTTCGTTCACGAAAAATTATAGAAAATAAGTAGACACAGTTCAAGCTTAAGAAAATAAACCCCTATGGAGAGAGAAACTACAAAATTACTTTCCTGCAAGCAATAGGACAATTTCCTTCATATCAAAATACATATTTAAAATTCCTCCTATAGGTATATTTTAACAGAAAACCGTTGTAGTTATCCATTAAGAACTAAGCATTTTCCAATATAATAATCAATATTTTGGTGTATTTTCCATAACTTATATACATACAAAAAGTTAGATTTCATAGTTGATCAAAATTTGTAAAACACCTTTACATCATTTAATAAAAGCTTTTATAGAATACTAACTTTCAGGTCTTAATAGTTTAATATTTTAATCAATTATCAGGTAAAAGACCAGTTTTTTATTTTAACAATTTATTTTCTTTTTACACTACGTTTCGTCAGTGTTATTCCGACTTCATCAGGTATATTATTATAGAATATTTTATAAATATAAATATAGAAAATTTTTAAATGTTATGAAATTTTTTACTGTGATTTTATATTTGTCAAAAGGTAAAAATGATAGATGCATTCGGTTTTCAATAATGTTTAATCCGATTAAAAGATCAACTTATTTTTCAACCTTGAAATTTTGGATTTTGCAATTCATTGATATTTTTCTCATCAAATACAGAATGTATAATAGATTATCATGGTAAAATTGCCTTACACAGTTAATATTAAATTTTCTGATCTTTACGAGTTGCAATCGAGTTTCCCAAAAAACGAAACGAGCGTTTTTTAATATTCAATGTGTTATCTTAATATCTAAGTTATTTTTTACAAACTTGCTTCAGAATGCATTCAGTTGGTATGCTAGAAAAAGTTATTTATCCCACAGAACCGTGCAACATTCTATATCCTTTTGCATCCATTGTTATATAAACCAAATATATAATATATGAAAAATTTTATGTATTTATCGCTCTGTTCCTGCGTGAGAAAATCATCCTATAGATATCATACTTATACTTTATTGTAATTTGTTCAGCCAATTTAATTGGATAGGTTAGGGGATATCCTATAAAAACCGAAAATCTTTTCGGCCTTAACGGTATTTTAGCACAAATAAAAAAAAAAACAAATTATTTGGATTAAGTGTCTGACTCATAGGTTCATAAGCGTGCATCAACAGATCATCATCACTGGTCTAAAGCATTCTCACAAAGGGTCTTAATTTGTTCTTAATATTATACCTATCACTTAAATGATATTCAATTTTAAATCTAAGCGCATAGGCTAAAATTTCATCAATTGTATGCAATATTAATATTAAAAATGTCACATGTTATATTAATCATTTTTATTTAAAGAGCAATTCATTTTTGTTGCAGTTAAAATGGGTGACCGTATCGATGCAGTCGTTTTTGGTGCGACCGGCTTTACTGGAAAATATACAGTTGCTACTTTAGATCGTCTAGCCTCCAAGCATCCCGAATTGACTTGGGGAATTGCTGGACGATCTGAGGAAAAACTTAAGAAAGTATTGAGTGATCTTTCTGAAAAAACAGGTAATAAAATATTAGCATATTAAATAAACACGACCGTTTTATTTATTAGCTTCATTCTTAACGCATACATTCATCATCCGGAAGCATTGAATATTATAAATTATTTATAGAATTTTAACTACGATGATTTAATACATTTTACACTTAAATAAATAAAATTCTACTTTTAATAGGTATATCGATAGCTCAACTTTAAAGTATTTAAAAAAGAAAATAACACAGACCTACTTTTTCGAATTAATTATTAATTTTATCAATATTATCATTAATTTTTTTCCTATGAGAAACCTAGACATGACCATAACTTCAATATCACTTTCTTTTAACATTTTGTTTGTGTGTCAAGTTGTGATACTTTTAGGTACAATTAGAAATTAAGATATCTTAAAGATGTTGCTGTTAATATATAAGGACAAATAAGATAAAAGCAAAATTTCAGTTATGTTGCAGAGATATTTTCTTGCATAGATGCAAATAATTTATCGAAGATCAATGTCAATAAAATTAACTTTGAGGCCGTTAGAGCATTGACCGAGAGTTCGTTAAACTTATTTTTTTTTTTAGAAACTTTTACAATGAAGCAAATGTAATTTTTGATTTATTGTGCAGATGAATAAACTCGAGAATTTTTTGTAAAATGCATTTTTCTACAAAACAAAAAGTATTTTGGAGAAAGAATCTTTTGGTTGCTAGTTGAGTGAACGCACTAAAAAGTAGGACAAAATTTGAGGTAATCATTCAGCTTTGTTGGATGTTTTTGATTTTATTCACTTGGCCTATATTCGTCTGAGAAAAACCAGATGTGAAAACTTGTTCCGTTAAAAAGCATTATATAATCTCAATTATTTATGTTAGAAAGATTTATAATAATATCCGCAAAGAATATTGTGCATGCTTTTTTAGGAAATGGAACAAGTTTTCAATGAACAAAAAATATATTTGCATCGTTTTGTATGAATTAATCAGTCTAACTTTAGATTTATGTATATTATTTTATGTAATGTTGTTTATTATGTATTTAATAAGTGATGACAACTAGTTGTTAGAACTGAGTCAGGAGTTTATCATTCAAGATCAAGATTAGAATATTACATCATATGTAAGAAATGGAGACATTATATAGCATTAATAAGTAATTCGATTTTTCTAGTTGATTATTTCCATTAGAAAAAAAAATTTATAAATTAATTTTTATGATTTTTTTTCGTATAACTATATTATACTATATTTCTTGATATAACTTCTAGATGTTAGATCCATAGTAAAGATTAGATTATAGTTAGATCATCAAAATCCGTTTAACTACATTTTAAATAAGTAAAAATTATATTAAAATAAAGAAAAAATTTGAGACCTATTCAAATGTCCATTACGAATATTTAACCATTCAATAAAAGATTTTATAGTATAATAATCAAAAATTGTACAATATAATTTTATGAAATTATTTTACTGTAGTTTTATAATTTTATCAAAAGTCAAAATAATCGATGCATTAGTTCGGTTTTCAATGTCGTTTTTAATCCGATTAAGGTATTAACTTATTTTTCAACCTTGAAAATTTGGATTTTGCAATTCATCAATATTTTTCTCATTAAATGCAGAACGTAACATAAAAATCACGGTTAAATTATGGACAAATAATAAAAAATTTTCAACCAAGTTTCCCAAAAAACGAAACGAGCATTTTTTAATATGCTATGTATTATCATAAAGACTGCGTTATTTTAACAAAATTTCTTTGAAATTCATTCAGTTGTTTACACTAGAAGCAGGAACCGCGGAAGTACTTTGTGACCGGGGGGGGGGGCTCGTTCTATGAAAAAGTAAACGCCACAGCGGTTAACGGTGTTGTTTATATGGAAAAAAAACCTTTTTTTTAGGCAATTATTATAAATATAAATAGTGAATTAGTATTAACGTTCTCATCCATGAATGAAATATTTACTTTATGAAATCTTGGGTTTTTGGACAAAAAGAAAAGAAAGAGTTAAAGATGATTTATTTTAAAAAATGTGACGTTTCGCCAAATTTATTTTGGCTTCATCAGGCAGTTTTAAGATTAACATCTATGTCTCGTTTTGATGGAGTCAATAAATGGTGAAAAACAAGACTGCATGTTCAATATATAAGTTTTTTTTAACTATGAAGATTAAAAATTGTTAGGACTTCTCAAAAATCACTCATAAAATTATAAATAAATATTTTTAAAAAATTAAATAATTTTTTTTTTTTTGAAAGGACATAAATGTTAATCTTAAAACTGACTGATGAACCCGAAATAAATTTGGCGAAACGTCGCATTTTTTAAAATAAATCATCTTTAACTCTTTCTGTTCTTTTTGTCCAAAAACCCAAGATTTCATAAAGTAAATAAATAGTGAATATTTTCATGATTGTCCGTACGATTTTCTTGGTGCTAAGCCCTCATGTTTATAGCTATATATTATACCTTTATAGTTTATATTCCTAGCTGTTTATTCCACAGAACCTTACACCATTCCATGAAATAGTATTCACTTGAGTCCATTGTCCTGTAAAGTATTTTTATATGAACAATCACGTTAATTTATCGCTCTGTTCCTGCGTAAAAGAAAAGCAAATGAACGAACAAAAGTTTACATTGAAAAATACCCCACAAGAATCCTGCATGCACTTTTTCAGGATAAGAAGTTTACCGAACAAGAAGTTAATCCTACTTAATTTTATTTTGTTCAGTAATTTTATCCTGATGAATCTTGATTTTTTCGGGGTAAACTCTATTTCAATGCATAAAAAACGCACACACAAACAAAAATTGATTTCTTTAAAATTAGATGTTAAAACTTAAAAGTATTTACATTTAATGAGAATATAATGACAATTTTACATAATTGCACGGTGTGAATAACAGATATGGTTTTAAACATTTAAAAGTAATTTATGGTCAGTAATTCGAAGTAGAACCTTAGACTGATTTTAGTGCCCCAGGTAGAATGACACGATGGGGCAAAATTTTTCAAAATTAAACATCAGGCATCTCTACTGTTCACCGCTTTTATCGTGCGGCATCCTTTTCATTCGGCACCGCTAGAACCACCCACGACTTCGATCCAAAATTAGGACTTTCGAAGTTTTTGAATTTTAAACTGTTTTTTTAGAGTTTTCTCATATTTTTTTTTTTCATTTCTTATTTTCAAGCTTTTAAGAGACTAACGCATAGGAATTGATTTACAATATTATATTGTACACAGATATTTATTTATTTTAACCCGGAAACATTTGCTTAATTCCAACAATGTATTATCAACAATTAAAATAGTTATATTTTCGAAAAAATTAGTAATTTAAAAATATTTTTAAAGCAATAAGTACTTAGGTTTTTTCAGTTTAATTTTAACCGTTGATCATTGTTTTTTTTTTCATTTTAAGTGAAAAATTTTAATAGAACATTACATCTAAAAGCCAGGGTCGGCTTTATCTCAAGTGCCGGGGGCAGAGGGACAATTTAAAAAACCGTTTTATGTCTTACACTTTTCATATACATTTTTGTAACATCAAGAGAATTTTTCATTTCGTGTTTTAAATTTTACGGCCTCAAAAATTCAACCATTCTGTACTCTGAGTACTCATAGTGTAAACCCAGCAAGGTTTTTACAATGAAAGTTAGGTTTTAGAACAAACTGAGATAATTTTTAAAAGCTAATTCACAATATCTCTATCCTTGAAAAATTTGCTCACTTCCAACAATGTATTGTTTTAAATAAAAAAAGGTTGTATTTTCAAATAAATTTAATATGGTAAAACATTTTGCAGGAAAGGACTACAGTAAAATTCCTCTTATCATCGCTGATGTATCAAATGAAGAGTCTCTAAACGAAATGGCAAGTCGTGCTAAATTGATTATTAATTGTTGTGGTCCATATCGATTTTATGGTGAACAAGTTGTTAAGGCTTGTGTTGAGGCTGGAACTCACCATGTCGATGTTAGTGGAGAACCTCAATACATGGAACGCATGCAATTGGTCTACAATGAAAAAGCGAAGGAAAAGGGCGTCTATATTATCAGTGCTTGTGGATTTGATAGTATTCCAGCAGACTTAGGGACAGTTTTTGTTACCAATAAATTTGAAGGTTGTATTCGTAATTGGGTAATTTTAAAATTCATTTTAACACAAATGTTTCATTATAGGTACTGTGAACTCTATTGAAACTTATTTGGAAACTGCAGCAAAGAATGAGACACAACCGAAAAAGGGACCATCAGCTAATTTTGGAACTTGGGAATCAGCAGTATATGGTTTGGCACATGCTGGTGAATTAAGGGAATTGCGACAAAAACTATTTCCAGAACGATTACCAAAATTAAAACCTCAATTGTCTAGAAGGTATATTAATATTTTATTGATTGTTAATTTCTTCTTTCATTTGTTATTGTTAATATTTAGATCAATGATACATAAAACTGAAGTAATGCCTGGTAAATGGTGTGTCCCATTTCCTGGTTCCGATCGTTCAGTTGTAATGCGATCACAACATCATTTCTTTACAAATGACAAACGTAGACCAGTACAGATGCAAGCTTATTTTACACTCGATTCAATCTTTGCTGTAATGGCACTAGCTATAATAGGCACTGTATTTTCTATTTTGACGAAATTTAAATTCGGCCGTTCATTGTTATTGAAATATCCGTCGTTCTTTTCTGGTGGACTATTTGGAAAAGATGAACCTGCCGCAGAAGACGCTGATAATACAATTTTTAAAATGACATTTGTCGTCGAAGGATGGTCAGGAGAGAAAAAGTTAGCGGAACCAACCGATGAATTTGCAGAACCAACGAATAAAGTGTTGGTTGCGCAAATGTCTGCTGATAATCCTGGATATGGATTCACATCGCTTTGTCTTGTCTTGTCTGGCTTGACTATTCTTTTTGAAAAAGATAAAATGCCTTTTAAGTATGTATTACAATGAGCTCCGTACTTTTTTAAATCTTAGGAATTTTAAACAGGACATTGACAGTAATAATAAAATAAAAGTATAGATACTTTCATTAAACATATTTACGCTGATGAAATCGCGATTGACAAATTAAAATTGGTTAATATTACTTACAATATTCTCTAATAAACCATACTCTCCCCTATTCTCTCATATATCCCCACTGTCCCCTATTCTCCCATATGTCGTGAGTCTTAAAATTAATATTAAAAAAAATTCAAATTAAAACGAATCAAGTTTAATGTTTTAATGCAAATTGCATTAAGCATGGTTTTTAAATCCGCAATGAATGAATAATTCTTACTATGAATTTATATGGCATATATAAATTTAAATCTATAAGAAAACGGTAATTAAAAATAACTTTGAGTCACTCAATCATCAATTATGCAATGAAAGCATAACTGTCATAGTCCTTTTTTCAAATTCCCTCGATAAGCATTTCTAACAGAATATGATAAATGCGAATGGTTATAATGATGTTTAAATTATTTTAGTGGAGGAGTCCTTCCACCAGGAGCCGCATTTGCGAAGACATCTTTAATGGAAAGAATTTTGGAAAATGACGTTACTTTTGAAATTCTAGATACCAAAACTAAACCATAAGTGCATTTACATAGTAATATGTATTTAAAATAAAAATTAAATAGCTTTCTTACTTAAGAATATATTTTTCACTTGATAAATATAAGGCTTCGGGCTATATTAAAATATGTTTCAAAATATTATTTTATATATTTAATATTGAGTCTTGATTTTTTTTTATATTTCTTACATATTTATACATGTTTAATATTTGATTGTATGCATTGTAATATTTTATCTGGAATCTTATCACGGTTGTTGACTGTGATCTGAAAAAAAGAAATGTTGAAAGAAACTATTTATTGGTTTGAATTTTAATGTCCATTACCGTAATCACGTCGAAACATGGATGCTTTTTACATGTTTCTACAAGATCAATTGGGGCTCCCTTGGAATTTGCGGTTGCTAAAATGGCTATGTTTTTATAATCGAGCAGTCTTGCAATTTGATCAAAAAGTTTTTTTGAATTACTTTCCATTTTTCCTATTTCATCCAAGATAACTACTACATGTTCATCCTGCCATTGAAATTTATAAAAATTAAATATTCTTAAAGTTGAGTTTAATTCTAATCTTTTTACCTTGATAGCAACCAGTGGCATTGTAAAAGTTTCTAATATTTTATCATAAACAATATAACGCCCCAAATTTTTTTTTGAATTAGTTAAAGAATGGTATTTATCTGGGACTTGTTTCATATTTGAATCTCTTAATTCAACTGTCCAAAATTTGGAGCGAGCTAAAGGTGCAATTTGTCCCTCGGGAACTGATACCAAATCAAAACCAACTCTTTCGTTTTTCTCATCGCGGACTTCTTTTGTGTAAAATCCTTTAACAGGGATGTTATCCTTTCGTAGTTCTTCCAAAACTTTACACACAGCGGTAGATTTCCCAACTCCTGTGTCGATAAATTAATTATTATTATAGTGACATTTTTAAGAAACTTAGTTTTATCGCATATTATGCTTCATAGAATATAGCCACAGTGAAAAACGGTTAACACTTTTGAAGTGATCTGACCTTACTAAATCGTATTTTCATTATAGTACGAAATCATCACAAACCAAATATAGATTTTATCTACTATAATTTATAAACGAAAACGTGAAAGAATTTGCGTTCTATATTTTAACAAGAAGTGTTTAAGTTTAATTTTCTTACAAACAACATTATTCTTATTTCAGAAAAAATGAGCGTTGATCGAATCTAGTAAGTCCTGATCCAGTGAACACAACGTCCTACTACATAGCGGTTTTGTAACAGTTACATAACATTCTTTTACAGCTTTTATGCAAATGTTACAGAATTATTAGGTAGTTAGACATTTTGTGCTACTTGAGTTAAGAATCACTCCTTTGGTTACCTAACTTTTTCGTGATAGATTACTGCTACTACATTCTAAGTCCATTACAAAGTAACATAATTCATCTGTTATAGACATGCAAACCCATTTTTCAACAAATGTAAATTCAAGCATTTAAATTTCTTAATTGTAAATTTAATAAAACTAAGTTTAACCGTTTTAAGGGGATGAATTATTTATTATTCTAGAGAATTCGTATGTCTCAACATAGTATTTTAAGATCTCCGACATTTTCATACAAAACGGGAAAATCCGTTTAGCTGTTTTAGCTGAAAGAAGTTGCTTATTCTACAGGACCAGTACACTTTTTTGGGATAAAATATTCTATCGCTACCATTAAACTATAATAATAAAAAATGTACTTCAATCATAACCCCGACAAGAGCCTGGCTTGCTCCTCTCTGCTTGCTACCTCTTTATTTTATTTACGCTTTAAATATCAAAACCTAATAGGCTATTTTGAGTCAGAACAATTAAGTAGTAAGTAATGAAATTATATCGCAAAACTATTGTTTGAATCTCAAATTAAATTTTATGATTTTTACGGCTGTGTTTTCAGAAGATTATGTTTCTTTAATAATATTTCTCTATATTAAGCCTCATAAAAACAAAACGTAATCAATTACAACCCTCGAAATTTCTGATGAGGACAATTAACTATTTATATAATTAAATTAACATATAGACATACCAGCTTTACAGCAAGTAAATTCACCAAATCCCCGATAAAATCAACATTTTCCAGCACTTCAGCATTTTTTAAAGAACGCTATCATTTTTTTATAACTTCGCTATTTAAATGTAAAAATATCACAGATGTATTTTATTCAAAACCATTAACCCGATTTTAATTCCATGGTAAAACACATTTTTTCACTCAAAACGTCTTAAATCCAGGGAAATTCGGGCACGAGTAAGATTAGCGTAGTGCTTTGATTATTTGAAATCGCCCATTTTATGCTTTTGTGTAACCATAAAGTAAGGCCAGTAGAAGCTAAAAAGCGTGTCAACTATCCCAAAATCGAAAATTCAAGAGAAATCGATAAATTTTGACGTCAGCATGAGGCCTAAGCAGGCCAATTGCAAAATTCAAAGTATGAGTAACTATGAGAACTTACATGGTCCAATTTGAACACTCAATATTTTTTATTTGCCAACATGTTTTCAATATCAAATTTCCAGTGAGTGTAATAATAATGTAATAATTTCCATTTATTTTGCAATTCAAAGGATACATACTTTATAAACATCACAAATAATACAAAATTTTAAGAATAAAACACAAAACACCATAAAATTAATGAAATTCTTAGATACTATTGCGATTCGAACTTGAACTCAAGTAATATAGGAAATATAATTGGCAAAATAAACAATCCTTAGATACCACTGCTTTTAAAGATGACTAGATTTTCAAAATATTATCTAAATTTATATACTGAAAACTTATAGATTTCATAGAAATAACTACAAATCGTATCTGCAGCATAATTTTTATGTTAAAACATGTAATTTTGTGTATAAAACTTCGTGGTGTCAGGAAGAACACATTCAGTCAAATAATGAAAATCGGGTAAACGAACAGTGACTACAATTTTTTTTGCTGGGGGCTCCGCCCCGAAAACCCCGCCAGGGGGGCCCCTCGACACCTTTAGCATTTGTAGTAGGAAATTGTTGTTAACTTAAAATACATGACAGTGCCCATGGTTACGTCTTAATTGAAAGATTTATCAAAATCATTTCCCATAAGAAAATGCGTCTTGAAATCCGGTTTTTATCGAAAACGAAGCGAAAACTCGCAAATTGCCACTCTTCATTTTCGTTTTCTTTTGACTTGTTTTATCAGGAACCGTCGTCAATTCTTGGCACCACGCTAACCATAACTCTCCCCAACATTTCTTTGATAACAACATATTATGTTTTTAAGTAAATGACATTTTCTGCAATTTTAATTATTACACATTTCTTCCGTAATCTAATGTTTCACGAGATATTACCTAATAATTTTACCAAACTTTGGTTTTCATATTTTTAATGATTAATAATTCAAAAACTAGTCATGATAAATTAATTTTAATTATTTTTGGTAATACGTATATAATATGTAGTATATACTATTTTTCTTTCTAAAATGTACGATTGTTGAATAATAAATTATATTAATTTTTTTTATTTTAAAAATTTTACCCATTTTGAATATGATTTAAAATATTCGTTATTGATTTTATATTTTAAGTATTTATCATGACTATATGCGATTTGGCCTATGTAGAATTGACTAAAAACTTCTTCAACATCAATTATGAAAGACCATTCAAAGTACTATTTAAATTCTGAAATACTGTTCCAAATTAAAGAAATATTGGAAGACAATTGCGAAACTTTTTAAATTAATGTTGCATTATATTTTATCAGTATTTTTTGATTTCTTTTTTAAGACCTAAAACTCATATTTAAATTTCGAGCCAGCCGGAGATTGCGCAATCATCAACGGCGGCAACAACAGTCGCTTGCTTAAAAACAGTTGAATCTCAGTATGTTTAATTATTTTTGGCATTTGTACGGTTGTCCTGGTTTATCCCGAATTTCCCTGAACTTAAGTTATTTTGAGTGGACAAAAGTGTTTTACCGTGTAATTAAAATCGGGTTAATGGTTTTCAATAAAATACATCTGTGATATTTTGACATTTAAATAGTGAAGTTATGATAAAAAGATAGCGTTCTTTAGAAAATGTTTAAGTTCTGGAAAATGTTGATGTTATCGTGGATTTAGTTGCTGTAAAGCTGGTATGTAAATTGTAATATGCTTTCCCAAAATTTTATTATGGGGTTCGCATTCGCAGTGAATATTTTCTAATATTTTTACTTTCTTTTACTACTATATAGATAGTAAAGGAAGTATTGTAATCGAGTCGAATTTTCGAATTCGAGCTTTCACCGGAAATACATGTTTTGAGGTCCCCTGAGTCCAAAAAAGTGGGTTTTAAAAAAATGTCTGTGTGTGTGTGTGTCTGTGTGTGACAGCCATATCGTATCAAAAGCTTTATCCGAATTTCACCAAACTTGGAATCTGGCCTCCATATTATATCTAGTTGTGCCGCGAAGCTTTTGGTTGAAATCGGTTAACCGAAAGCTCTACTTTACTCTTGGCGTTTTTGAGCTTTTCCATTTCTTTTCGGAAACGGCTCCAACGATTTTCTTTAAACTTACTATAGTTCTAAGACTCATTAGTGGCTACAACTTTTATGTGAAACTTTTTCCTGGGAAAATTCGAATAAGGGCGGTTCTGGGATGAAGGTTGGGAATTCGTGTATATACATATAGCCCTATAGGTTGTATGCATATAGTTCTGCTTATATGTATTGTTACAAAGTGCTTATATTTCTTTTAACTAACAGCGAGTATTTTCATAAATGAAAGTAAAAGAAAGTAGTGTGACGCCTCGCACCAGATATTTTTTTAATATTAAGTACCTACCATTGAAATATTATTTGGCATAGTAGCACACTAGCTGATTTAGTTGCCACAATCTCAAAAAGACAGAATAATATTTTTAATGAATTAAATTAAATAAATAAAATAAATAAATTATTGTTATTGATGTAAATAAATTAAATTTATTTACATCTGCACACAGAATCATAATCTTGAAATAAGCATTTGCGAATAGTGATAACTTAGTCGTAGGACTCAAGAATTATAAAACTTGTGACCTTGTTTTTTAGCCTCTTAGGGTGGAAAATTTTGAAAAAGTCTTCCTTTTTGTGGAAGTCACAGTCTTTTCCGGAATTACATTTTCAAATTTCATCTTTCATGATATAGTCAACAGCGTAACCAGTCAGCGTGTCTGTCAGGCAATCACGATTCTATTTTATACTATATAGAATAATATAGAAACATTGAATAAATCTATATTTGGTCCAAAAAAAAAGAAAGATCAAAGTAGAAACCTTACGACCATTGTATTTTAATTGCATATAATAATAATAGTCCAGGGAATAAAGACATTGCACTTCGGAAAAATTAAGGGAAAGCTGAATTTTTGCATGAAGCTTCCTTTTGTGGTACTAAACAACATATCAAAAGTCCCCGACGATACATGTGCCGCCAAAACTTTTACGCGGGGTCAAAGGTTACGATAAACGAGTTTTCGCAAAAATCTCGCTAATGGTAACTTTTATCGAACAAATACTAGTTATCAAATTTGAAGTTTAGGAAACAATCTATAAAAAACACAATGTTACTTTTTTTTCGTAAGACTAACGGTTTTTGAGAAAATTCGATTAAAAAAGTTGTAACGTTCAGTATGCATTCATTCATTAATGGTACTTATCTATGAGTCGAATATTATAATTGTAATTAAACGTTAAATATGACTTTAAATATTGGAAAATTTATTTTCGTGAAAGTTTCAAAGCTGATAATAATGCAAACTAACGCATATGTACTGCACAATAGTGTCAACTTAGCTCTAAAATGGGTGTGAAATATGTATACTTAACATAGATATTAAATTTCTAGAATCTAGATGATTTTAACGTTGTAGGGAAATTCATGCTAGAGGAAATACAAAGTAGAAGATAGAAACAGTTGCCAATTAATTGAAAAATGGATTGTTTATACCTACATATTAATAATTTTCAACGCTAAACGCCAAGATCACCATAGAATATTAATTATAAATTTTGTTTAACTGTGAAAATAGATAAGGGTTTGCAAATTCAATAATATACCCAGCTGAAGTAAATCCACGAAACGCTACTGTTTGATGAGAGTGATGATATAGTACCTATTGGTACCTATCATCCAAATTTTATATTCGGCATATTCGTGTTAAATATTTTTCACCATAGGTATACCGGTATACCTAATAAGTTGGATTCATATGGATTTAAATATTTATTGTATTAAAATATAATAAGAATTACAGAGGCTTTATTGTCCTCGTCCCTTTCAGAAGGTTTAAAGTATAAGTTGGAGAAAAAATGATTAAAACCAATTAAAACATGTTAAGTAAGACGAATGCATTTGCAGGTTAATTATAATCTCTCGTTAAACTGACATTACCTGGAATTCCATTAAGTAAAATATGCCGAGGCATTATCAATTTATTTTAATAATAAAAAATTTGTTCAAAAACTTATTTTTATTTCATAAAATATTTATTTTTTCTTAAGTAAAAATGTACAAATGATAACGAACTAATACTTATTTATTTTTAGCACATGTTAAAATACATAATAATTGTCATATTACGTTACATGTTCTATATAATACTATTGTTCTATAAATACTTTGTTTAAGCAACATCATATGTAAGCATCGTTGGTTCAGTGGTAGAATGCTCGCCTGCCACGCGGGCGGCCCGGGTTCGATTCCCGGACGATGCAATTTCTTTTTTTTTTTTTTTTTTGGTTATAGAAACATTCATAATTATTATATTTAAACAATAAACACATGTTTCCATTGCTAATAATCCTTTGTACAACCGTTTTAATGTAATAATTGCAACTTTCTCTATCGATAGGAGTAATATATTTTCTATGCGGTTTAAAAATGATGAACTATCTTAGCGATAAAAATGTAGATAACAATTAGCAGAATGTTTGTAATATCTTCTCTCCAAGATATATCAGTCTATACTTCGTAACTGACTTGAATACGAATCTGCCATGATTGTATTTGTTAAATTAATATTTGTACTTTCTTTTGTAATTGTTACATTTTGGAAATTTTCATTTTTGTTCTTACAATCCATTCTTTTGAAGATACGACGAAAATTAACTTGTTTCTTCCAAACAAAACTCCAACCTTGCACGGTGATCGCTAATAGAACAACAGCGACTATTACAAACATACCCACAATACAAACTAGGACAATTATTGAAACAGGTGATTTTTGTTGTGGCGGGTCCTGCCACGGTGACCAAACACCTCCCCAATATTTAGGATTAGCATTTGAGTCTATGGGTACATTTGATTCCTTTACATAGTTTAAACGATAACGTGCCAATGATTCCTCTAAATTTTGCAACATTAAAGGACGTTCGGAGGCTAGATTTACAATTTCACAGGGATCTTCTTTAATGTTGAACAAACACGGCGATTTTATTGGATCACAAATTGTTCGTGGATCACTTTCTTCGGGATTAGGTGTAGGACAGTTAAGAGTCGCTTGGGTTCGTAGTGACTTAATCATTTCTTCTGTTAAAATTTTATTTTCAAATTCCGAGAAATCTAAAAATAAAAAGATATTTGTTAATTTAATGTAATACTTTTATGAAATTCTAGCTATACCAGAGTTTTGTTGTTCCAAAATTTGTTGCATTGTTGTAAATCCAGTTAAAGCGACTCCTACTTCTGATTCAAGCACATTTTTAATTGAATAATTGGTAGGCAAATCTCTTCCAGTTTCTCCCACCCAATGATCAAAACCATCAAACTGTGGTGACCCTATTATGTATTTCCAATCTCCTCGTCGTATACTTGCATAATGGTAAATATCATCTATATTAACTAAAAACTCCGTTCGAGGGCTAGGTTTATCAAGTGACAAAGCAGACCACATATCAAGGCCATCAATATTATTGATTTTTGATGAATTAACACCAGCCAATTTTGCTAATGTTGGGAACCAATCTACAATATGCATCAACTGTTGCGAAACACGTTGTCGTTCTTTTAACAGTGGACTCCAAATTATCGAAGGAGTTTTGATTCCACCTTCAAAGGCTGAATTCTTAATCTATAAATAACAATGTAATAATAAAAATATTTTTTTTTTCAATTTGTTAACATACGCCACGAAGTGGATAATTTGAACCACTGTTTGCGTGAATGTCAATCGTTGGAGCTCCATTATCTGACACAAAAACAATTACGGAATTATCTAACATTTTTTCTTTGCGTAAAGCAGTAATAACTTTTCCCACAAATTTATCCAATGATGAAACCATTGCTGTAAAATACGAAAAATTAATGCATTTGATTATAATGTCGGTTATTGCTTAAATATACCGGCATAGACTCGACGTTTTGGATCTTTGATGTGAGCAAACTTGGCGATTTCTTCATCAGGCGCTTGTAAAGGATCATTTTGATTTCCCGTGTGAGGTGCAGACGTAGCTAAATATAAAAACATAGGCTGGTTTTTGTTGTGTTGCTTGATTACTTTTACAGCTTCATCTCCGTAAAGATCAGTCGCATAAATTCCGTTTGTGTCGTATGCAGGAGTTGTATTTCGATGAATGTCTAAGCCATGAAACTGGGGATTATTCTGTAACAAGAATGTAAATGCTAGCGATTTCTTGCCTACAAAATCATGCGCTTGTTGCTCTTTATAATCGTTTTAATGCCATTATAAACATCATTGAAATATTTTCGCATGACTTACTCAGGTCAGGGTCGAAACAATTAATTTTTCTGCAGGGGTTTATTATGATTGTTGATATTTTTAAATGTAATGAAAGTAATTGTAATAATTCATCTTACCGTTGCTGCAACAGTGTGATCGAAATAATCTTGCAACCCATGCCAATAACCGAAATGAGAGTCAAATCCTCGATTTGTCGGCAGATATTCGCTACGATAAAAACCCAAATGCCACTTTCCGATTAAATAATTTTTATATCCAACCTCACGTAGATATTCTGGAAGCAATTTTTCAGATAAGGGTAACCCGCGAGGTTCTGGTTCCAATAGTACCAAATGTTGCATTCCTTTACCCAAAAAAAAAAAAAAAAAAATGTACAGGTTTTTAATTAGAAAATTAAATGTGATCTTGTTGAGAAAATTAATGTAACTGATATGTTGCTGATAGCAAGGGTTTCATAATTACGAATATCAGAATATGGTTAGTGAATGTCTACCACAATTGAATTGCGACCTACCACCAAATTCAATTATCACACAATAAACCACCTCCTTTCAACCCTAATTATACAAGCAAACTGGCAAATGAAATTTGTTAAATGAAAAGTGAATTGATGAAATATTCTCAATGAAATTTATTTGATAATTTCAATTGGATTTAAATATACTGATATATATATTTAATTGATTGACCTTTTTTCTTGTATTTTACCTGTATGAATTGGATATTTTCCAGTTAACAAAGCAGATCTTGATGGGGTGCATAAAGCTTCTACATAATGATTGTTCAAAATAATTCCATTATAACCAAGAGCATCAATATTTGGTGTAGGAATTTGATCGCTTCCATGAAAACTAACATCGTTCCAACCCTAAAAATAGATACATAGGTATATTTCATCTGACAAGAAATTAGAAAATTATTGAAGCTTGAAACATGATCAGTTGACTTGGGCGTTGAAACACTGATATTTTGTATTCAGTTTGTCTTTAGAATTGATTTCGAAAACCTACTAATTTATAACTTATTGTTAAACTGAAAATATTAGAAATTAGAAAGTCGTAATTAAATTTCTGTAATTAAACTTTGGTACATCATTTGTAGTTATATAACTTATTGTTATATAATAATACTTCAAAAAACTTGATTAGTTACATTTTTTTATCTATCAATGTTATTTGATTTCTGGTAAAGTGGATATCCATGATCTTATTTAAAGATGGTAATTATATTTTTACACGATTCAACTAAAATTATTTGAAAAAAATATTCTAATTATGAAATATTGAAATTAGATAGATTGATATAATTAAATAAAATAATAATAGCCTTGAAAGGATTATGAATCCACAACCGTTTGTTTTCAAAATTAAAAAAAAAAAAAACTTAGAATATCACTGAAGTGGAAAAAATTAAAAATTAGTACTTCCTTATGTACTCTAGCTCGATAATTGATTTAAAAAAAGTTAATTTGTTCAAATTTCATCTTGTTAATAAAATAAAAAAATTAAAAAATTGGGGCTAATAAAAGTGTTTCAAACACACTTCTGCTGAAGTATCGTACTGATAAATATTATCTTTTTTTTTAAAGTAATTATTTGCATGAAAAAAATTATTTACCATGTCATCGGCTAAAATGAATATAATGTGTGGTTGCTTCGTTCTGGCCAACACTAACAATCCAAAACTTAACAATAAAACCAAGACAATAATCTGCATTGTTGTGGATTTGAATCACTAATATATATATAACATCACAATCCCAAACAAATCAGATATTGATTTTTATTGCACAAAAAAAATCGATGAAAAATAGCAATGGCTTTAGCGCTAAATGTGCTACTATTTAAAAAAAATTAGCACTTCATAACGCAAACGTTTATTAACGACTGATATGGTTCACGTTGATAACGTGCGCTATTATTTATAAAGAAAAAGGAAATATCTACAATGCATATTACAAATTGTTGGCATATATAATGGAAATGGAAACGACTATTTTGAGCTACAGTTTGGGCCAATGAAGGAGGCCCCATAGACCATACAATCATACATAGTGGGGCTGGAAAGGATTCATATGACGTCATTATATAGCTTTTAATTGTACATAACTGAAAAAAATTGAACTTGTGACGTCATAAAAAAACGTCTTCGTCATGAACTTGACCAGGTAAATACATTTACGTGTGGACTGGTTTTGAATATACCAGACGAAAGAGAGAAGCAATTATTTATCTTGTCGACATATCAATCTTAAAAAAATGTTATAGACACACAAATATAAGGTTTTTACTCTCGCCAATTTTTTCATAGAAAACCCAAACATCAGCATGAAATCCAACTAACCACAAATTTCCTTATTTTATTTTGGAAACTTTATACGAGAACGACTAAAAGATTCATTGTCATATTCACAATTCTATTCAATGACATATTCAAGAAAATGTGACTTAATCTTATTGTTAAACATTTTGTTAAGTAATAGGATATTTAACAGATTAATACTGTACAGTAAAATATTAATATTAAATTTTTAAATCTTCAAACTCAATTAATGATTTGCACCAAGTCAAATTTCTCTTCTGAGACGTCTTATATCTTCTAAACAGATATTAATTTATGATTTGAGATTAAAAAAAAAAATTTGAAAGCAAAAATTAGCTTTCACCTGAAGAAAAAAACCGTTTTGCAAATTCATAATGCCAGCATTTTATAACTTAATATTCTGTCAAAATCAAAATCTTAATACGCTTATTGGACTATATTGAATTACGTTAAACATTGACAAATCTGAATATTTCGAAAGGCCATTTGTAAACATATACTAAATTAATCTCTGTATCAATTTGGTTCTGACTGGCTGTTTGTTGCCTGTTAATAAATTTTATTGATTAATAAATCGTTTTTTTTCATGGACAATGAGTTTGATAATATTTTCTTCAAATTTCAAAAAGACAACATTGCAAAAGGTTCACACAGGCTTGGAGCAGAGGTACAGTCAAGTGCCCTATCCAAGATAGGGCCTATCTTGGAACGCTGCTCTAATTTGGGACATTTAAGCATTTGGTGATTAGTGATGTTGGTAGCCCTGTTGCTCAGTGCTGTTATTTCTTAGTCATGGGGGTCATCCATAAACCACATAACGCATTTTTCGTACTTTATGAACCCCTCCCCCTACTATGTAACGCCATATAGACTGCCTAATAGTATATCCTTTAACCGTACATAACATGAGAGCATACCCCTCCCCCCTGGTAGAGTGTGTTACAGAGTGTGTTAGAGAGGTTTATGGATGGCCCTATGCTAACATATCAGTTTAGATTGGTGATTTCAATTAAAGTTGATTTCAAAGTGAATGAATGTGTTTGGAGCTGTAGAAGAGGTTTTGTAAAAGTCCAGAAAAATTGGTCATTTCAATATATTGGTCATTTGGTGAATTTTTCTGTGATCTTTTTTCACTACTTTATGCTTGTGATTGAATAACATTGTTTTATAGTCATCCAGTTGTGAAACGGTTAAAAACTAAAACAAAAATATTTTAAGATTTTTTTGGTTGGGAATTCATTCTAAACTTTTATTAAAGCCTATTTTTTAAAAGCCATTCCACTGTCCCAAGTAGGAAACAGGAGCTCTAAATATGAAAATATGAGAAAAAATAAGGCTGTCCCAAGTTAGGTTCTATGGTCTTAACTTGGGACAAACATTGTCTTATTTTTTTCAAATAGTAAATGGCCATATAGATTGTTCAAATTATGGGAATGTAGACCCTAAGTGCCCTTCAAAATGTGGGTATTTTTAATTTTTTAAAAATTTATATAAGGGTAGTTATTTTAGGTTGATGTGCAAATCTGTCCCAAGTTAGAGCACTTGGCTATATGTATTCTGAACTTCTTTATTAAAGACTCCCTTTGACTTACATTTAAAATGTGTACGAGTAAAAATAGTAATTGATAAGAATGATGTAGATTGTAGATTTTCATTATTGTCATCCTGTGTTTTATTCTTTATAGGTAGGTAGTTGAGACTTGAGGCAAAAGTGGTTTTCTCTCCCGCACCCCCCGTTATATAACCAAGAAGTCATTAAATGCGTTCTTTGCGTAAGTTCTTAATAACATTTAGACAAAATACATTATGTGTTGGTACTTCGAAGTTATTTAATAAGTTAAATTAATTTTTTTATATTTTTTTATGATTTTGGCCGCTAAACGAACATCAAAAGCTTAAAAAGAAATATCTAAATTTTCTTTTTCTTATGCTGGATGATTTCTTATGAGATCTTAATACTTTTTCCAGATTACCTCGGTCAATTTTGGTCAAAAGTTTGTTTGATTATCAAATTTTATAAAAAAAACTAGTGGCTTCCCGTGACTATTTTCACGTAATATTTAAATAAAAAAAATAAATATAGTTCAGATTTCAAAATATACCTTGGTTTATGAAGAGAGGAACTACGAAAACACCTTTAGAACCTTCATCTTTTGAGAATTTCAAAATATAAACATAAAATACATTAAATGTAAAAATTATCTCAACTAAAGTTAGTATGGACTTTGAAAAAAAGTTTCAACCTTTAAATGAACGAATTACTTGGAACAAGAAAAACAAAGATTCATAATTACAAAATTTGAATATGGGAAAGTTGATAATTTTGGAGTAAGTATAGGACTCATAAAATGCAAAGTGTATAATTCCCTCTTTGAACTACTAAGGGATGGAAATTTGAAAACTCCTTCTGCAGTGTAGGCCATAGTCTACTCAGGGATAATATTATCGAATTTTAAGTTTTTTTTTTTGATAGCTTAACCTTCAGCTTGTCTGTAAATCAACCAAGGTATTGTTTTATATATTGAGATAGCTAAAAAGCTCTGCGTTATCCGAATTAAAAGACAACTATCTATATTCTATCTATATCTTTTATTAAAATACTGTCCGACTTTTAGACTTTTTTTAACCAGAGTCAAAGCTTCGTATTAGCTTTTATTAAATACTTAGCAAAACCAAAAAAACGTCTTTCAATCAACACTTTAAGGGTTCAAACCTTATTTGATTAATGCTACCTTCACTTTTAAAGCATATCATTTATATTATTAATAACTGAAAAAATGGTTAGAAATATTGGATATTAAAGTTATAAACAATCAAAAAGAAATAAATATCTTATCATATTAGAAAATAGAAATGTCAATCTAAATAATATTAGAATGAATGGAGGTTATTGATGTAATAACTAACATTCTTTAAAAAACATTAGTAGAATCTTTCTTTCTGCTCGATTCTCACTCTTTTTATATCTTTATTATTGTTAATCAACTGGTGAATTTTTGATGTTATTACCTGATGGTAATAATGGAAAGTTTCTCTAAATGAACCCCACTATTCCCTTAGTTTAGATTTTAGAACCTCGATCTGGTATAATATATAGTTATATATGTAGTATGGGAAGAATTTAATGTACACCGTATTGCATATAAAACGTTTACAAATATATTTTTTGGTTACAAAATCAATAAAAAATTGAAATTTGTTGTACATAAATGAACTTTAAAAATCCAAAGAAATATTTTAATAAAAGTTTAATAAAACCGACCAAACAAAAAAAGAGTTTCAACTTCACAAAAATTGATATTATTAACTAATAAGAACTAAATAAAAAACCAAATGTAAACAGCATAGTTAAATGTAGATCTACACAAATATTTTTGATGTTCTCAATTAGGTTTACACACTGTATACATTTAAAAAATGAGGAATTTTGACTCGCATTAGGAAGTAATATTCCGGATATTTGAGTGACTGAAATTTTTCATTGATTCCAATATAAGTCTAAAACCAAAATTGCTTCTAGAATATTTTAAAGAAATGATATTAAGATATCTAATTTCTTACAAATGTCTTTCTTTTGATTAAAAGAGATGAGTGAAAATACCTATAGACGTTAAGCAGCTACCTTAATAATAATCATTAGATAGATATAGTCAATGCTCAAAAGTTCTGAACATTTTCGAGATTCGTATTATTTAATAGAACTATACACTATTTAAAACTTTAATTTAACTTTTGAATTCTAATTATAAAATGAATGTTTCTTTGAATTTATTTCTCGGGAGTAATAATTATGTTTGAATAACAAAATTTTTTATTCGAATATTAACAGATGAATAAAAAATGATTTTAATAAAGCGAATATAATGATCACGCGATTATTTTTAGATTTCTTTTTTTTTGGCTCTTATAAAAATGACAGGCAACTAGTTTTTTATCCGTTTGAATCTTTTGATTTAAGCATAACATTTTTTGCTATTTCGGTTATGTAAGAAAAAACGAGGTAACACTTAAGAACCCTTTGGCTGTATTTTTTTATTTAACAGTGAGGAACTAAAAAATGATTAATAGTCTTAGACTTCAAGTGTAGATTTCGTACTTTACACATATTATGTAGACACTGCATAATAAGCTTACATAACTAAGCTTCGTATTTGCTTGGAAATGATCCAATAATAATTAAAGAATTAATTTTTGTTCTTATCTTATTTTCACAATGAAAGAAGTAATTTAAAACTTTTCCACTTCCGCTTTGTGCTAAAATTCGTCATAGTATCCAAATTGTAGGTTTCTATTATATATTTATAGAACCACAAACAAGAGAACTTGTGGTGAACAATTCGAGGCGGTTTCAATTAGGTAATTAATGTTAGTCTAAAAAATAAAATTGAATAAGACCTCATTCGTTTTCAAATTGATACGTAAAATTGTAAGAAATTTGTTGAAAAATAAATCTACGTATTTCCCGATATGCACGATGAAATCATTTAACATCAATTTTTAGATTCAAACATTTTTAAGCAGGGGAATTTTTTATTTTACCTCGTATTTCCTATGCCGACATTGGAAAAAAACGTATTTTAATTTTTTTCAAACCATAAAATCAGAGGTCAATGCTCATAGTATTTTACTTTAAATATAATTAGATCTTAGAATTATCCTCACGTAGAGGTAGCCGTATGCAAGTATTCAAAAGTCTTATATTTTAGCTCATATTCGTTGCTTAAAGGAGTGATATTACGATGATATTCTTATAAGAAAACATTAAGGTGCCATGTTTAGTTCTTAAAAAAGCTTTAAATTTTTTGGCAAAAATTATTACAAAGTTAAGGTTTGTTTCGTGATTAGGAATCTTATTATATTATTATATAGGGTGGTTTCAGTATTGGTATATGGTTTCATATTCAGTGGTTTCTTTTTAAAAACGCAATAAATTAACACAATTACAATTTTTTCATATAATACAGCTTTATAAGAAATAGAAAAGTCTCCGATTATTTATGAAATACAATTTCGCTCATGTGGATGCCTCGACTGGCTTTGCAGTAGCGCATTCTGTCAGTACAATTTTTTAAGTACTTTTTTGATGGTTTCGGGATTTATGTTACGAATGGATCGGCCAATATTCAATTGAAGGGCTTGAATCGTTTGTGGATTGTCTACATAACATCAATTTTACCCCACTAAAACAAGTCCAACGGAGTCAAATCGCAGATCCGAGCCGGTCAATTAACATAACCTAAACGGCTTTTCAAAACACGCATTGTTTTGGCTACACTCACTTTGAAAGTTAGTTTTCAATATTTCATAACGTTGATCAAGCGTAAACCGATGCATTTTGTTAAAAAAAAAACAACTAATGGCCCACCTTATATATAATATATAAAAGGTTCAAAAGTTCCTCGTTGGATAATTCAGAAAGATTGGTAATAGAATTCACTGAAAATTTAATTAGTCAACCAAGAGTAATTCTGCCCAACGGTTTTCCCTGAAATATACTTGGACAAATTCAAAATAAAGTATAGGCACCCGGTTCAATTATAATTTTGAAAAAAAATCATATTTGCTGAATCAATAAAGATAAATTTGTAAATAAATCAAAATTCTCCTAAATATGTTTTGGCTGGGTATTAAGAATAAAGTACGAATTTTAGACGAAACGTTAAATATTTGTTTAAAACTTTATTTGTATGAAAAAATTGCGTAATATCTAATGCAAATGCATTTAGCTTAAAATTGATCAAATACAATATTAATTACGTAGGTTTTAAGTAATTCATAAGCAAATTTTAAAAGAAATATTCTGAACGTCTTTCGTGGATTTTCTTAATTCCAAATGCGACAAATTGTACCCATTAATAAAATCTATAATAATGCCTATAAGCCGTTGAAGATAACCTTTTCAAAAAATTGGGAAGTAACAACTCGATATGATAAAATTACTTGTTACGTTAATTATAAGACACATAATATCAATATGTTGAAAATACAAAACTATTTTAATTTCACCGTAAGTTAAAAAAGAAGCTATAAAACGATTCAACGTCTTTCATTAGACATGAGGAAAATTTGGTTTATTATTTTGTTGTTTGATTTGATGGGGTTTTAAAAAAATTTCTCTTTAGATTTGCTAACCATTGAAAGTATGCTTCATAATATTTGTTTTTTTATATTAAAATTGAAGACACATTCAAACCAAATTTTAGTTACACTCATTCAACCGACTTAGTATGAAAACGTATCAGCTATATCAACGGTCGGGGAACCGGGGTAAATTACCCCAAATGGGGTTAAAATAAAATTTTTGGAGGTAATAATCAATTTTTTGCCATGACAATTTTATAAACGTGTTAGTGTAGCTGAAGACTGTATTTAAATTGTGCTCACATCAAAAATCCCCAATTTTGAAGTTATTGTATCAAACATGAAGCAAGACCATTTCTCCAAAATCTGAACGGGGAACGTTTTCAATTAGTTTTTGTGCGTATGAGAATTTTTTTTGTTACTACTTTTATGCAACTTGTTTTTCCCGTGCAAATGAATTCAATATAATACAATGTATAATTTAAATTTACATTGATTGTCCCTTTTTCAAAATGAAGGGGTAGTATCGACTTACACAAAAATATTTTGGGGTAATAGTAAAAAAACTTCCCCGACCGCTGAGCTATATAGTATAGGATTTTTTTATAAATAAAAAGTACTTTTTGCCCTCCTAAGCCCATAAATTGAAACTGTACAAAAAAACCTCGATAAACTGTATAACGTGCGAGTTCTAATACTCATATATTTTGTTTATTAATATTCTAAAGGAACTATAACTTCTATAGATAATCCGTATTTTTGAGATAGTATAACATATCCATTTTTAGATCAAGAAACTTTTTTAACAAAAATTCTTGCTGATGTCTTACTTTATTTCTGTGTAAGAAATAATTTCTAATTTTATAACAAAGACTACTACTACTACAAAATTTTTTAATTTTTTTTTTTTTTTGGTGTTTTAAGTCGTTTTAACATCTAAGGTCATATCACGACTGTCTAGACACAGAGAATTTCTGTTGGTCAATTATATCTTAAATCTATGATCTTAAGTTTAGGATTCAACGGGGATCGAACCCAGAACCACTTGACGCATGAAGCGGAGAGAGCAAGTGCTCTAACCACAGCGCCAATAGGTGGTTCATTTTTTAATTTATCTAGGGTAAAAAGTAGTAATTCCTTTTTTGTTTCAGAAGCTATTCCTATAAAGACACATTAATTAATTATTGTTTGGTTCCTTATAGCGATATTTGTGTTGGAAGCTATCTCGCAGGAATCTTTTTTTTTTTGGGATAAATACCATCAAAATATGCAAACTTTAACTTATCATTAAACCCATCAACAACGTTTTGAAATAGAACACCAAAAATATTCAAAGAATCATTGATAGAATTTATAGAGACCCGGGGGACTTACGGATTATCAGAACTGCAAAACAGATAAAGTTACAATATTAGTTATTGAATACCTACCGGATAGTGTGAAAAAGTTATCATATGTAGACTTAGTTTTCTTATTACCCAACCCCAAGTGGGCAATAAGGAAGGTTGTAAAAACTAAGCTATAGATATGTTTAGATTTTTTACTTGATTTTAATACTAGTTAATTTTCAAATTACTTGGCCTAACGTTGGCTTGATATCAAGTTAAACTTGAATCCAAAATTAATTTTTAAGTACCACACACCTTTAGCATTGCTCCGCTACATATTTTAATGCTTGCCATACTTTATTATTAAAATAAGTTAAATTTGTTAAATCCTTAATTTTAGAGTTAAATATTTTTTCAAAAGCCATAATTTTTTTTTAGTAGGTACATATTTTGACTGTTTCCGTTTTTAAAGTTGTTTTTTAGATAACTGATTTTTGGATTTTCTTTAACTTGGTTTAGTTCTTTGGTTTGCTTTTTCAAATACATAAACACTGTAAAATGAATAAAAATTGTAGAGAGATGTTGATATGAGTTCTTTTTTAACCAAATGTACCCGCGACTTCGTTTGCGTGAACTTCAGAACATTGCTCATAAAACTTTTCAATAAATATTGTTTGAAGACCATGATATGAACAAAAAGGTTACAATGAAGTCTATAGGCTAATTTTTATTCCGTAAACATAATATTTAATGTATTTAACAAAACAAACATATTCAAAATTGTATCCTAGATCTCCTAGATATTGACCGAATAGTAAGCTATCACCAAATGTCATCAAAATCACTTTTCAACTAAAAGTGTATAAGAAGTTTCAGCGTGATTTTTTGTTCGAAACAGTTTTTCTTTTTTCCAGGGAAATGAGATATTTTTCGTTATAAAAAGTATCCTTAATATTGACTCGGATTGTCAGCTATCGTTATACCAACTTTCGACATACAGACAGACAGATAAAACTTTGTGTAGTGATGGATTTGGCATCTTAATCAATATTTACGACTATTTGAATAAAATTTTTAAAAAAATAATCCTCGTAAAATTATGGCTTGATTTCAGTTTCTTTTGAAACTGAAAGAAGTTTGAAGAACTTTGAAAGATTACTAAATAGTTTTTCAAACTCCCTTTTATTTTTAAGAATTCTGATGTAGTTTCGCTTTGGTAAATTACTTTATTTTTTATATACTTAATTTTAGAGAAGATATGACTGGGTGTAATCTTAAGGAGGAATATGTAAAGCGTTAAGATCTGTTTCCTCGGAAACCGCCAAACCAAGTTTGATGACTTTTGAATCCTAATTAAGTAACATAATTGGATCATGTACAAGATTAAGGCAGATTTTTTTCTGTAATGAAAAATTATGTTTTTAAAGCAATGGAAATCTAGAAAAAAAATTTCCATTTTTTAAAACTATTTGCTATCATATAATCTTTAATTTATACTCTATCGCAAAAAAAACATTGGAACTTCGCATGGATAATTTTGGAGATAATGAGACTTTCACCTGAAAAGTATGATTTTTCAGGAGTCAAAAAAATTAGATAGTCGTCCTTTTTGACATTCACATTCAATCAACAAAATTATTCAAGTTTGAATTTTATACTGTTTTCTAGCATTGAAATAAAAACTGACCATAGTAATGGATTTAAGAATTGTTAAGAAAATGTTTTATACTAAAACAATTTTTTTTAGTAGCGTTAGGTCACTTAGTGGCGTAGTTGACTAGATAGTTGTCCTATACGCCAGTGGTCCTGGGTTCGAATCCCAATGAAAGCTCAAGATTCTCTTCTGGGTTTTCGGATTCGACGGTCGCTAATTACCATAGTAGTTTATACGACCTTAAATAAATACAAAAAAAAAGTTAGTAGCGTGGTTGACTAGATAGTTGCCCTATACGCCAGTGGTCCTGGGTTCGAATCTCAATGAAAGCCCAAGATTTTTTTCATGGGTTTTCGCTAATGATCATAGTAGTTTATGCGACCTTAAAATAAACCAAAAAAATATTTACTCATGTTTTCCTTCAAGTCTAAATATTTTTTAAATATCATTGTTGTATGGTTTTTCTTTAAATGATTACTCTTTCAATAATTTTATATAGATATATAGGTCATTGATTATAGGTATTATATCGAAGGTGATGATACGCAGCACTAATATTGGTATAAATATAGAAGAATAAAAAATATCGAGTAAAAAAATACATTCACAAAAAATTATTTTTATTTATCTTTCATTTTTATTACCATTCATTTAATAATTACAATGTTTCCAATATTTAGGTACAATAATAAACTGAGATATTTACATTATATTTATGATTGATTTGAGTTGTAAAAGGTATAGTTATTTTAACACATTTTCTGTAGGTAATTAACCTTCCAGTAAATAATCGATAAATAGTTTTATTAAAAATAATCTCCAAGTTTATTTAACCATCATAAATTATTTTTAACCTTGTTTTAAATTTGAAAAATTGAATCAGTTGGTAATTTTATCAACGTATTGTAGGATAGCATAATATATTTTATAAGATCTAGTATTATGTTATATATACACGTTGAGGCTTATATCGTAAATGTATGTTAAAGTAAGTTTATCTTTAATTATTTTTTTACTCAATGATTTTTTTATGCATTCTTGAGTTGCACTTATAAAAGTGGATGGCCTTAGAAAATAAACCCTGTCATAAGATATATTGTTATATTTTTCAAAAACCATACTTTTAACCACTATTCGTTCTCGACTATAACTGAAGAAAGACGTATAGTAGATAGATATAATATGTATAATAAGCGATCGTGTACCTATACAGAAAAATTAAACTATTTACATTTATGAGCTCGCGATTGAAAAACGTGCATTGGCCAGTGCTGAGATTTAACTTTATTTCATTATTACAGTATTTTACCTTTCTTAATGACTGAATAAATTTACTTAGAAAAAAATTACTTTATAGAGAGGTAGATAATAATTTTCCCCTATTGACTACACCAGAACATTTCTGTCAAATGACTTTTACTTTCAAGTACCTTCGATCTTGACCTTGCTGTCCCGGGAACGGATGTAGCTGGCATATTCCGGCATTCTATTATAAACTTATATTATTATCTGATTATGAATATTGCTAATATATGTTTTGATTAATGAATTGTAACAAAAATTATTGATCAGCTTTCGTCGATAAGATATCAATCAATTAGTGACGTGTTATAGGTCATAAAAACTGCCATGAAAAGACTTACCAAGATTTATTATTGCAAAAAGTTTAAAGCTATCAGCCACAAGTCACCCTGAAAAGTTAACATAATATTTTACGAAAATAGAAGGAAAACTGTCTAGGTAAATACATGTACGGGAAATTTGGTTGTATTGCACTCAAAATAAATAGCTCATGCAATTTCCATATCTTCAAGGTGAGAACTTTAAACATATGCAAGCTTTGAAAGTAAATATCCTTTTAAAACGTAATTATTAATAACTAATTATAATTATTGTATAAGTTATATTTTTTATTTTTGAAAAAGAAAAAATGAAATTGTTATAGATATATGTAGGTAGTTGTATTTATTTAGATATTATTTGAATAAATATAATCAACAAAATATTTTTAGAAAACAAAAAGGTAAAAATAAATAGTAAAATGTAACCTTTCTTTTCCAAACTATTTGGTGAAATGAAAGTAAGTATATATGGATGTGCTAGGTTTTCAAATAGGACACGATAAACTTTATATCCTGTTAAAATACTTTTAAATATAAACTTTTGTTAATTGGTAGTAAGTGTCTGTGATTTTTCATGTAAAGATAGTTTATAAGACAATGAGCTCAAAAAAATACTGTACCTATCTTAGAATGTTTTTACAGTTTTGTGGGATAAATTATTCTTAAAAAAATTGGTTGTCGGTAAAGTCGGTTTACGGACGATAGTTTTACGTGATAACGTCATATAAAGAAACATTGATGAAAAATTACATACTTTTATAAATTGAATTGAATTATTATCACTGAATTATCATTATGTATGTAAGGTGTCATCCCTCATTTTTTATATTGCTATGGTTACTTGTTTATTAATATTCATTATGATTCTACACTTTAATTTTGGGAACTAACATTTATAATTATTAACATTAAATGTCGTTTCTTTATTCATAGGTAAGATTTTATAAATAATATGTAAATAGTTTTAAGAAATTATAAATAAAAACTTTATTCATAGAGAAACACAGTGGTGTCAATAATTTATTTGTCAGACTTCGTATACAAGACAATATTATAAAACGACATTTTGTTAAACATGTCAAAAATAAAAAAATTAAGATTCGGCTTTACAATTAGAAGAACTACAGACGGAAAAACAGATATTATGTGCATAACGTCTGTAGGAACACCCGACAATCGCACCTTCCACATACCAGATGAATATCAGCCAGCAACGTTGCACACTGTGCTCACAGAAACTAAAGCGTATTCCAAAATAAAAAACTCAATAGAAAAAATAAATCAAACCAGAAAAATTTGGATAAGTTTAATAAATCAAACCAGAAAAATTTGGATAAGTTTAACGGAAGAATTAGCTAAAGTTTACTTAGATGAGGACGAAAACGTGCAGTTCGAGGACTTTTTCCTGGAAGAAATCACTTCAAATACTGAAAATAGCTTCGAAGGAACGCTGATAAAAATACTGAAAAAATTAACGGAAAATTCAACAAAAGCTAATAACGAAATAACCGAACCAGAAAAACGTAAAAAGAAAAAATCTAAGAAAGAAAAATCCTATGAGGAAGCAGAAAGTGTTGAACCCGAAGTCTTTAATACAGGAGAACATTCACAATTAGACGACAACGAATATGTTTTAAAGAAAAATAAGGAAAAATTGATTGAATTCAATTCTGAACCCGAAATTATTCCTAATTTTGAAGAGGATTCACAAAATTTAAATGAAGAAAAAAAAAGTAAAAAGAAAAGAAAACATGAAGAAAATATAGAAGATCATAATGAAAATTTAACAGTTGTTGCTACAGAAGAAAAGCTAGAAGACAACAATGAAATTGTTGGCATTAAGAAGAGTGAGAAAAAGAAAAAAAATAAAGAAAAACTTATTGAAAATGAATTATCTTTTGACGATAGTAACGTGATCTCCAAGGAGAAAAAAGGAAAAACGAAGAAAATGAAAGATATTTCTGAAATAAATGAAGAAATGGTAAAATCTGATAGCGGAGAAAATATTCCAAATGAAATAGAGCCTGTACAGAGGTCGAAAAGGAAAAAACTAGATGAACTGAAAATTGGACCCTATAAAATTTACGAAGAGTTATTAAAATTAATTTACAGAGTTGACACGGGCCACAACAAGACGGGATCAAAACTTTTCCACATCTCTAAACTACTTCCAGCCCTAACAACTGCGCAAAAAAAAAAAAAAAAAAAAAAAAAAAAAAAAAAAAATTATCTTGTGAAAATATTTTACAAATATTTTTTTCCTAGGAGGGGTGATGTAAGGTGTCATCCCTCATTTTTTATATTGCTATGGTTACTTGTTTATTAATATTCATTATGATTCTACACTTTAATTTTTTCTTAATTCTATTTATAATTAAAATTAAAATAAAAGGTTATTCACGAACTGCTTCACAGTCACATGATCATAAGAAGCAGTAAGATTAAAATTACTGACACTTGCATTCGTAAATTTCTGATTAGCTACATATCGCACCCTCGATGCAGCACTGCAACTTTTACAAAAATTTGTTTTTTCAGGAAAAGCATTTAAAGATTTAGTATTGTGTAAAATCGGCCCGAAGGAAAATTTCATCAAGTTCTCTTTTCCTCTTCTGGTTTTTTAAGTTATGATGTCTTACCTTCCAAATGAAATTTTAATTTAATGAGATATGGAAAATGCATTTTAAAAATTCAGCCCGCGTCTCTAAAAGGGGATGAGTAGTGACTTTTAATTCTAGATATAATATTTCAAAAGTAGGTACATAATAATAAAATAAATGTATCGATTGTTTTATTGTTAGTATTGAATTATTATTATTATTATCATCAATATCCGTGGTAATCTTTATCCTTTGCTGCGTCTTAATTATAGGTATGCCATAAGTAAGTTATTAAGACTTACAAAACAATATTTTACTCTTGTAAATTGCTATAATCATCATTAAAATTTAACTATAAGTACAAATGAGTAAAGAGTTAAAATTTTTTTTAATTCTTATTTTTCTGATGCTCGTCAAAAATTTATTCCAAACTAATATTTCTAGTTACACTAAAGGAGGTAGCATCAATATCCCTCCCGGGCGCTACCTAAACTACACTACGCCACTGAATGAGTTTTTGCTTTCATAGTACTTAATTGTTAAGTAGGTAGTAATTCTTATTTCAACTAAATAAACCGAGGTTATCTCTCTATGGTCATTGTATAAAAAATCAGCTATTTGGAATAAAAAATAAAAAAATTAAAACATCTCATTTTACATCCGTTTCATACTACTTATTACAATCAAAAATTGTTACATAAAACTATCTACCTGTTCTTTTTCATTATAATACATTTTTAAAGTTTTTTATTTGTAACAAAAAAGCTAGTCGTTATATTTCTTAACTAAATAAAAATTAGTTGGCATTTTGTTACATAATACTTAAATATATAAATAAAAAAGTGTTTTTAAGCCATATTAACCAGATTATTTGGTATGTTAAAAAATAGTGATGCTCTTAGTACGAAATACAGACAAACCTTGCTTTTTCGTTTTTAAAATCGATTAAAATTGTTTACTTTTAACGACGTTTATTAAAATTTTGATCTCAATAATTTATGAGTGAATTAGTTAACAATAATTTGTACATAAGTTCTATATTTAGAACTCAATGTTATTATTTACAAACCAATTGCTTTTATTTGAGAATAAAATATCCATGAGAAAATAAATTTTTAAAAGTAAATGCATATTATGCAAAAAAGTTTTTGGTTATCTTAAAAATGTATAATGTTAGTATAGTTGTATTGGTGGATGCCTGTGCCTTCGTTGACGTAAAGTCTTACAAACCAAGTAAATACAGTTCTGGCTTAAGGATGTAAAGGAAATTCCATCGGGAGCACAAGTACTGATCAATAATAATTCTTAAATATTTACTGCTTGTACCCTGTGTAGTTTGTCAAGTGGTAATAAATACTTTCCATACCAAAAGACATACGTACATACGTACGTTTTCATTAATATTAATGACTTAATTTCAAAGATACTTGATTTAGTTTTCAAGCTACTTCACCTAAACTTGACTTGAAAAATGAAGTCAAATTCAAGTGAAATGACTATCAATTGAAGTCAAACGTTGAATTCAAAAGTTATTAGGAGCCACGGCCAGTCAAATCAGCTGCTCGATATGTTTTTAGTTTTTTTCTCAACAAACGTTTAGTGAATGCTAATCAAGTTTTGCAAAATTATTTTTTATTGTTCAAATGATACAACTTTTTACAATTTTAAATATTTACGATTTTTACATGAGCTTTACTGAGTGAAGAAATCTTCATAAGAAGACATGCTAAATAAACCAGGGTAGATAATTTTTGAACAGAAAAAAAATTATAGTAGGATGAAACCCATTGGAAAAGGAAGAGAATATATCAAAAATGAAAGAAAAAATAAATAACGGTCGATCTGTGGTGGTGAAGTGGAAAAGGGGGGTGAAGGGTAAAAACGGTTTATCCCAAATTCCGAAAAAACTAAAAACCCTAAGTAAAAAAATTAAATAGCAAAGTTGTAGGTAAGAAGACGATCTACAATTTTTGTGCGAACACTTTTTTCACATAACCTTAAAATTTATGTGAAAAATTCGAATAACCAAGTTTTTAGTTGTTCATTTTTATCTCTTACAAAAATTTAAAAATAAAAATAAAAAACTAAAACTAAAAATTTTTTTAAAAAAATTTTGAGGTTATGTGAAAAAAGTGTTAGCACAAAAACTGTAGATCTTCTTATTAACTACAACTTTGCTTTTTTACTTTTTTCCATAGGACTTGTAGTTTTGTCGAAAATCGAGATAAACCGTTTCTACCCTTAACCCTCCCCCCTTTTTTCCACTTCCCCAACACAGATCAACCGTAATTTATTTTTCCTTTCTTTTTTGTAATATTCTCTTCCTTTTCCAATGGGTTTCATCCTACTATATTTTTTTTCACTTTTTACCATTTTCAAAGGCTAAAAGCACTGGTCTAAAATTGCAGATTTGGTGAAATTGTTCTTACTCTTAAATGGTTTTGTCAATCAATTTAATATTTTAAAAGTAGATTCTTAATTAACTACGGAACATTAAGAATAATTTGTATTTGTTTGTTATCATTTTGATTTACCTCCCAAACATTCTTAAGAAAATTAACCTATGAAGAGAGAAACTAAAGAAATACCTAACTACAAGCATCAATACATGACAACTTCCGGTACTTAAAATATAAAAGATTAAAATTTCAAAATAAAACTAACTTAATTAAAGACAATGGACTTAATAAATTTTCCAACTCTTATACTTATAGATATACAAAATAAGAAACTATAAAATTAAAGGTTCTTTACAATTTCAACTGGATTTATAATTGTAAAATTAGAATTTTAAAACATTGATAGTTAAGGCGTAAGGACGAGAATAAGCACAAATTTCAAACCCCTTGAGCGAATTTAGGGTTGAATTTGGAAGAAAAAAGAATTATTTTTAAACACTTTAAAAATCAATGTGTTTGTCTTCAGTGGTTTATCCACTACCGTGTCTATCAGTCAATCATGGTTCTATTTCAAATATACAGAATATATAATATTTATTCAAATATATCTACCAGTACCAAGTATAACTAGTTATGTATAAGCAAAATTGTTTACCTTTAATAAACTATTTTTATTCTCTTAGTCATTTATGATAGTTTCATTCGATTTTTCATTCAAAGTGTCAATTAAACTAATTGCTTATTGGCTTGCTACTACGTAGAATAAAAATATTGTTACTAATTATTTAGTGTAATCTCAGGATTGTTAGTGATTATATTTACGTAGGTATACGAGTATATAAAAAATGTATGCTAGCAAAAAACGAGGAAATTATTTTAAGAATCCCTCAAGCATATTATAGGAGCGATCAGGTGAATCTAAATACACTACAGATTCGAGTATTTACCTTGAGACTTGAAATATATACATTTCGATGGTAAAAAATCGTATTTGAAGCTTGCAAAATTTCGTCTCCATTATTTAATTTAATGCAAATTCAGTTAAAATAAGTGAAAGAAAAAAATGCATATAATTGTTATGACATTTTTTTCTTTTTTCCTTTTTCACAATATATTTTCAAGACAATGATGGTCTTTATTATAACAATGTTTTATTTTATTTTGAGTCGATTCGAATAAAGTCTAAGTTTATTTACTTTAAATCAATTAAGGATTTTTCTCTTCACGTGAAATTTTATATTAAAAGTAATTATGACATTATAAATTCTGCGCATTAATTCATTTTGGGTTTTCTCCATAAGGTTAAATTGCAAATGCGTTGGATGATAAACAGATCGATCTAGAATATTTTTTTAAACTGCAATTACAAAATAAATCTTGTCCTTAGAAAAGTAACTACAAGTACTTTTATTAAAATAGGCAAAATATTAATCCCTATAAGTCAACAATTTCACTTCAGGCTTATGAGTATAAGGGAATGGGGTATTGTAAGTCTGTGTTATTAGGAAAACCAAGATAATTAATTTTCAAAACAAACGAGTGGTACTAATACGATATGATACTGAATACTAGGAATCCTAAATGTCAATTTCATTTTATGACAGATTACTAAATTAATATATGATATACGGTATATAATATATAGTAATTAGTAATATACAATAGAAATCTCTTTTTTGAATTTTAGTGGAGAGGTACCTATACATTTTAATTGAATTTAAAGGAAGGACATCTTGTTTGCACTATTAAGAATGTAATGGAAAAGGATAATGAAAAAAACAACTAAAAACTGAAGGGACCGAAGTATATTTTTGGGGTCGTTCATAAACTACGTCACGCTAAATTTTTCAATATTTACCCCTCCCTCCTCTTCGCAGCTCCACACTATTTTCGATCCTCTTTTAAATATTAGATCACGAAAGCTAGACCTCCCCTCCCTGTAAATAGTTAATTTCAATTAATAATAAGTATAGTAAAATTGATACTCTTAAAATTGACTACTTTAATAATAAATGTCATAACAGCCAAAAATATTTAAAGGAACAAGTAAATAAATAATTTTTATAATTAATAACAGTAGCCTCCGGATTCTTCAGAATTGTTTGATGAATTGCGAACGTTACGTTCTCTTAGACCCCCCGTTCCCCTTTTTTACACTAAGGGCTCGTTCACACGATTCAACTAAACACGCCCGATAATTTTCAATCTTTTAGACAGTAGCGGGGTAAGCGACGCGAAAAGTGAAGTACAAGCGAGTTGAAAGGGAAGCAACAAGTTTGACTGAGTCAAACTTTTGTTGATCAGTTTTCTTTCAATTTGCTTCCCTTTCAACTCGCTTGTACTTCACTTCTCGCGTCGCTTACCCCGCTACTGTCAAAAAGATTGAAAATTATCGGGCGAGTTTAGTTGAAGCGTGTGAACGAGCCCTAAGCGATATTACTCACCCTGGTATAGGAACGTATTTTATGAATGAACGGCACCTTTCGCCTTGAACAAAGTAAATAAATTTTCATAGATGCCAAATAGATTTTAATTTTAAGTATCATTTTTCACGGATTTTTAAATATATGCTAGTGGTCTTAGTTTAATAGCCAGGGACTGTAGTTAAGTGATCAAAGGTGAGTGTAGGTAGTAGTAGTAGTAGTAGGTAGGTAATTATTGTTTTCCACGGGAGGTTATGAGCGAGTTTTGTTTAATTTTAAACGAAAAAAAAATGTATGAAACCATAACAATATTTAGTTTCGATTATAGTGTCATTTCGTATTAACTGAATTTTATTTTTAGAATTTTCTTTATAAACGTGTCTCACCGATTTTAATAAGTTTTTGTAAAGTATTGGCAACACAGGAGAACCTTTCTATTACCTAATAAATTAATGCTAATAGGTATAAAAATTAATGAATTTAGGTCATTGTAAAAGTAACGATATTATGTTGGTTATAGGACATGCAGGTACAATATTATTTAAGAAAATAAATTGTAAAAAAACGAACTTTAAACGAATAATTAGAAACTTTTGAAAAACATTGTACCATTATACACAATATGCATAATATCTTATAATTTATTTTTAAATGTATTCCACTGAGCGAGCATTGAAGTCTTAAATTTGCCTATACTTAAGTATAAATATACTCCATGGTGCAAATATATCTACATTCTACATATGTATTATTATGGAACAAAGCTTTTTAAAGATTCGATATTAACTTGTTACCCCCAAGTCAAAATCGAGAAGAATGACTTTATTTGATTTATTTGTTCTTCAAAAGTGCTGCAAATTTTGTATGGATCAAGTTTTTTTTAAATACCTACAACAGAACTAAGGATTCATCAAATTGAACATTTTCTGAACATTTCGACTTTTAAGTGAAACAACTTTCCAAATCAATGCTTGACTTAATATGTTTTATGACCATTTTTAGAGATGTTTAAGTAAACTTAGCAATGGTGTAAAGCAAAAATACAATAATATCCTTGAGATTCCTTGAGTTTTGATATTGTATCTTATAATGGTGGAAATATTTGGAATTACAAACAATAAATTATTAAGTATTTATTATTTTGAATAAAGTTTTATTATAAAAAGTAGGTACTTACCTACAAAATTATTTTTATTTTTCTCGATTTATTTCATACTAATTCAGTAAATTTCTTAGAAATTCTTAGAATTTCTAATTTAGAAAAATTTGAACTTTATTGTTAAAGAAAGTTGATAAGTTATAAAATCTTATTTTCAAGAAAAAAAAAACTTTTATCTAGATTTTTAGAGATCTTTCATAAATTATAATACTTCCTCGATGCGATTATAAAAATCCCATTATAAATAAAAATTGGTTCGATAATATGAATCTAATTTTATAAATTCATATACCTAATTTAAAATTAAGGAACAATGCTTGTGATTAAAAAGGTAAAAATATTAAAAAAATTATTCTTACCACATAAAATTTATATTTAGACCAGAACTAACGTCTTTGAAAATGCTTAAAATTGAAAAAAAAATTATAGTAGGATGAAATCCATTAGAAAAGTAAGAGAATATAATAAAAATGAAAGGAAAAATACATTACAATTGTGCAATTGTGTTACTTATGTTCAATTTTGAGCAATTTATTAAAATATATACTTAAATTATTGCATTTTCTGGGAACATTACACATTATAATGCATATATTTTTTTTTGCACCATCAGAAAGTAGAGATTTCAATGAACAAAAAGCTTACCAAATTTTTTAAAAAAGCAGACATTTTGACGTGAGAATTTTCGATTGAAAATTAGGGTGCTTTTTCAATATTAAGTCAAAATAAGGTAAAAAAATAATTATTTTAAATCAAAAAAATTATACTGTATTTGGGACATAAAAAGGTAAATTTTCACCAAATTTCGTGAAAAAAATATTTTTTTTTGTAAAAAATAAAAATAGAAAACCAAAAATTTAGTAATTTGAATTTTTCACATAATTTTGAGGTTCTGTGAAAAAAGTGTTGCACAAAAGTTGTAGATCGTCTTATTACCTACAACTTTGCTATTTATTTTTTTTACATAGGACTTATAGTTTTGTAGGAAATCGGGATAAACCGTTTCTACCCTTACCCCCCTTTTTCTTCCCACTTCCCGACCTCAGATCGACCGTTCTTTATTTTTCCTTTTTTTTGTTATATTTTCTTCCTTTTCTAATGGGTTTCATCCTACTATAATTTTTTTGTGTTCAAAAATTATCGACCCTGGTCTAATTGTTATTAAAATGTATTAGTTTGACAGAATCATTGTTCCGAACATTTTCAAGCTATTGGCAATTTAGATTCTTTTCTCACTTTTTTCTTTCCAAAGCTACGTGTCTTATAATTTTTACTATTAATTAATAACAATGAAATACTTGCTTATTACTTTTCAATAATAAAGAACCCAACAGTGATAACTGTTGTTTTGGTTGTCGATATGTAAAGGCGCACGAGTTTTTCAGATCGATATGTCGATAAACAAATACAGATTTATAATTTTGCATATACCTACATGTATACCTATGTATGTAGTGGTGATATATTAAGTATATTTAACATAGGGATCGCTTACAAATAATTTTTTAATAAGTTGATACTTAAGTTGTACCTATATCTATTCTTTAAATTTAGCTCTAATGTTTTAGCTTGTGGTAAAAATAGGATATAAAACTATTAAAATTTTAATTGTGTAAAAATGAAACACAAAAGGAAACGTATTTTAGGAGTTTGAATTTTCATAGCTGAATCTCGTTTGCATGTATAAAAGCAATAATCAAAAACGTTATTTGTTATAAATAGAGTTTGACTCTACTTTTTTTACAATGATAGTTAAATGAATAATAAAAGTTTTAGAACGAAAATTGAACAATATATTTCAATAATTAAAGGATGGCTATACGAGAGAAACATTAGTATATCGTTATTCTGACTTAAACTTCCTAAGTGTACTTCTTTTTAGCTACCTATTTAATCTTTCTCATGTTTTCTTAACGTCAAAAATAGCGACAAATTTTTGGTAACGTATCAAAATTATAGACAAAAAAATTGCTTTTATAACGAATTTAAAGTTTAGTAAAGACTATTACAAGCTTTCGATTTCTGAAACGATAATAGCATGTAATTGAATAGACTTCCTTACAACTATTCGTGGTAACAATATACAAACAGGCTGCATAATAACTTGTAAGATATTTAGGACACTTTTTCACTTGGACTAAAGTAAAAATACATAATATTAGTTCTGATTAAGAAACGTTTTTACCAAAATATGTAATGGAATAGTTAGTAGGTAGTAGGGGTTCTAAATTAATACTTAAACAACTCTTTTTTTGAAATGAAAGTGATTCAAATTTAAAATTTATTTTACTTAAATTTGCAAATATGAGGAGGAGATGGCGACAACTTATTAATATTTTAAATTCGTTGTAGTATTTACAGAAGCATTTTTTTGTTTAAATAAACCGTTTTTTAATTTTATTTGGTAATAGGTAAGACATCAAAATCAAACATCGAAAACCTAAACTCAAAATTGATTTTGACCTGTAAAACACCTAACATATTAACAAACTTTAATAATACTCAACAACGAAGAATAATAAATTACATTTGATTTGCTAATTTTTAGAAAATATTATTTAATTAAAATATTGATATTGAAAAATGTATAATTATTGGTCAAAACAGCAATATTTGAACACTCATATAAGCTATTATAAAATAAAATAAAGTTATTTCTTTATTTTTGAGTTGTTTAACTGTGTTAAAGCCTTTGATATTAACCATAAATGGTTTTTCGTGCAAAATATAATATGCTGAAACTTTCAATAACCGTTACCATAATGAGCTTAAGGCTTTTGTACGGTTTAAAATTTCTTTTTAGGTGTTACTGAAAATAAAATGACAATTTTCAAATTAAATATTATGTATACTATACTATTCATTTCTATATAGCTGAATTAAATTACAGAATATTATCTTAGCTCTTTTATATTTACTTATTGATTACAAAACACATTTATTAATCAGATAATTTTTTATTAACTATTGGAAAAATATTAATCTAACATTTATGCAGATAATAATTTACATGGAAAAAGAAAAGAAATATGTAACATTAACATGCAAAGGAGGGAATTCCCAATCGCCGTCATTTCCTTAACGTCTTACTTCACTGAAAAGTACGAGTATTGTAAAAGACAAATCTTGTTTTTTCGCCTTTGAACTGATTCATAATCAGATTTTAAAATCCGGGTCTTTGTTACGGATTATTGCCACATTGTAACTTTTTCTTCTTCTAAACTTGTCTAAATATAAATTATTTTTATACAAACTATAAATTATTTTAGTAACTAACTACGGTTAGATTAATAACTACACATTAATAACGAGTTAATTAGCAGAATTATTATGTGAAGCAATCAGAATTAACATAAGTTTCCTTTGTGTTTCGTTTAATATAATAAATAATTTTTTGCTTCTAATGCATTCTAGAAAAGTACCTACATATCCACACTCGATCATTGGTTTCGTTTAAGAAAATTAAGTTTTTAAGAAATATTTCTAGTTATCCTCTCTCTACATACAATGATGACATTGAAAATAAATAAAAGTTGAAAAAAAAGGAACAATAAGTAGAAAAGTAAGTAATCTTGTGAAATGTTAGGTACATAAAATTGTTTTATAATTGATTTAATTTGAAGATATTCACACAGAGATGTACTTATTTGAATGCTGCCCATGCTAGTTATTACCGAGGTATTCACATTTATAATTCAAGGCTGTATGTGATAGCCACTTTATCTTGATAATTAAATTAAATAATAAAAGAAAATATATTTTAAGATAAAGCGGACAAATAAAAGGATCTTTAATGTCCATTGTTCTAAACTAAAATCTATCTCTTCAAATCTGTTTATTTTGTAATTTAATAAACCATTAGCCAACAATGACCTGTGGAATGTGGCTAATTCTATGCAGATTCAGTGAAAGATTTCTGTCGCTTAGAAATCTCTATATGGGTATTGTAGAGTCATATTCATAATGTCGTCGCAATTCAAAATACGAAAAAGAAGAAAAAAATATTTATTTAAAAGGAGTAATATTTATTTATTAAAAATCGTAGGGAAGTGGACGAAAGATGTAAATCAATATACCAATTGTTAATTGAGCAACGTTTCGGCCATTTATTTGACCATTTTCAGGCTTCTTAACTTCTAGTTTACTTATGACATCTCTTTTTTCAAAAATTGGTCAAATTTATTTTATACACTGTCACACCAATTTTGAATCAAAATTTATTAATTCTACGTGACAATGTATAAATGAAATTTGACAAATTTTTGAAAAGGAGATGTTAGTTGTAAACTGGAAGTTAAGAAGCCTGAAGAAGGTAAAATAGTACATCTTTCGTCTACTTCCCTCCGATTTTTAATTAATTTTAGAACTGTTGGACAAAAAATAATTTATAGTACCTACCTAATTTTTATTTAAAATATTTTTTTCTTTTCCCTGATATTTTGTTTGTTAATGGTTATACTGTATATATGGTAAATGGTTATGTTCTGGCTTAGATCCTCATCGTCCGCATGTATCACTCGGGTGTGGCCGAGTTGTCCCTCCTAAAAAGCTCGTTTAACGAGCCCGACAGGCTGGCATATTTATTATTTGTTATAAACAGGTTTAAAATGTTTAATCTTCTATTTATATATAAAAGAGTATACTGATTGTGTGACAGACAAGTTAGAGGCTAAACTATTGGAGATAGAAACATGAGTTTTCAAAGTATTAACCATGAGTGGAATGTTATCCCCACTAAGGTGGATATTTTAGAATTTCACCCCTAAGTAGTTCATAAAATAGTTGAAAGTTTTGTATTTTTAAAATTTTTCATCTTAAAATATCAATTTTTCAAATTTTAATCTTGCCACTATCAACCTGCATCTTAATGTAAAGAACATCTACTTTTGTAGTTTATTTTTTTGTTCATTTACAGATTCGAAACAATGTTTCATAATTTCAAGAAAATCGCCAAAGAAACGACCTCTGATTCATTTATTATTTTTTTTTTAGGATTGCCTTTTAATTTTACTTAGACGTATTTTTCATAACATTTTTTTAAAAATTGTTAATTTAAGAGGAAGAAAAACTTAAAATTTTGATTTATAACGTCATTACGGCGCAAATTAAAATTTTTATTTTGGATACAAAGCAGAACTGGATACTTTGTGGAACAGTCACGGGAGCAGCTAGTTTGTTATCAATAGGTTTAGAAAAGTATACAAATAGTACATCATTTTTAAAAATTATTTTCTATATAAAAAGTACACAAAAACTAATATTTTCAGAAATAAATAAATTATAAACACTTATAGGCGCAGTGGTTAGAGCAATTGTTCTCTTCGCTTCATGCGTCAAGTGGTACTGGGTTCGATACCCGTTGAATCCTAGACTCAAGATCCTAGACCTAAAATGCAATTGACCAACAGAATTTTTTTGTGTTGAGACAGTCGTGAGATAACCTTAGATATTAAAGTGTTTTTAAAAAAAATATAAAACCGGTTAAGGTAAAGTACCCAGTAGTTGAACGGGTTTCAAATTAAAACCTATTTAACCCTAATTTAAACAAACAAAATATGAATAAATTGATCAAAGAAAGGTTGTTTATGAAAATATAGATAGTTTTTAAGATAAAACCAAACAGAAAGTAATTAATTATGAAATTATCATATTTTGACAAGGTTTTGAAAATATACATCAAATGCACCAGTATTTGAAAAATCTATTTTGACTTGCCGCAGTAGTTGAACGTCCCGGGAGTAGTACTTGAACAAGTATGAAATACATTCGAAAAATTAGTTTTTTATTGTTGTAAACGATTATTATCAACAAATTGATTAATATTACCTATAAAAAATAAAAAAATAACTGTTATATGGGTTACGTATCGTAAATACTTTTATTTATATATTGTAAATATAATTTTATTATCACAAGCACTAGACAAATAAGATCATAGGTGGTGCCGTTTCACCGGAAGCAGAGGCTGCTATTAACGTAGTTATACATGCTTTGTCACTAGCACTAACTATTTGATATACAGATTTTGCCCCTTTTTGAGTAATAACAGTGTTATCTCTAGACACCATCATGAATGCACTTTCATCAAGATTGAATAATTGATTGGCACCAATAAACAGGTTTCTTCTTCAAATTTCCGCGAAGTGTAGAAAAAGACCCACGAAGATCAGTTTCGGTGACAGTAGCTCTAGTAGTAGTTAAATTTTGGGAACCTCAATCCGCTAATAATGGATTTCGTCACATAATTGTACCAATGCGACCTGGTAAGCATTGTACCAATGCTTACCAGGTCGATTATTCTTAAAAAAATTATATTTCTTGTTTCTTATTAAACAATTTTGAACACAATCAAATAAATGCGTTTTCGTCATCGGCAAACCTCTGTCAGCACAGTTAATTGCGCAATTTACAATTTCATTTTCCTCATCGCTGCTGAAGATAGTTGACGGGCCTTTTTTACAATCAATAGAAGTAAAACACTTCAACTTAAGCCATAGAGTACTTTACTTACCTCAGAAAGGATCATGAAGCTATCTGCTGTTTCCATAGCCTGGGACATCATTTGCGAGTTCCATAAATTTTCGGATTTCTTTGATTTTGCTTTTTTGCTCTTTTCACTGTGTGTAGAGACTGTTTCTTGCAAACAGTATTTTTTAAATTACGCTTTTTAACTGCTTTTTTGTCTGACTCTTATAGGCATCATGATGTGATATCATGTCACTGTGATATTAAACCAAGATTATCCTAAAAAACAAAAAAAAAACATTGTTTAAGAAAATTGTATTTATAATTTTATTAATTTCATTGGATTATATTGTTGATTAACAAGTAAATATTATTCACAATGCTTATCTTACCTTTGGTATAAACTTTTGTTGGTTTGAATTCGATAATATTTTATTTTGGTCCAATAAAACAGTTTACACTGAAAATTTTTTGGAATTATTGGACTTTTTAATAATATAATCACTATAAATGTATATTTTTATACTTTTTATAAAAAGAAAACAATTAAATGGAATTTTTTATTACTGCATTAGAATATCTGTCACGCTGTTCATCTACTGCTTGCATTAGAAATACATATACCTAATACGTGAATATCTTGTTCAAGTTTTGGGTACCGCTTTAAACATTGGGAGGTATAGTTAGACGAAAAAAATTAAATATAAAAATACTATTTTTTAGTTTTGCAAAAATTCAAGGATGTTTAGAAAGGACTATTTCATTTGGTGGCACTAATTTTTTTACTTACAATAATAATAAACAGTTTTTTTTTACTGATTGATCAGTTTACGGTTGAGTACCTTTTTCATGCACAAAGGAGCGACTATCGGCTATTCTCGATCTGTCAACTTTCAATGTGACAAAAATATTATTATTTCAATTTATAATGAAAAAATATCACTAAAATCAATAACTGAACTAATAAATAATCATTACATACACATATTACTTATAATGAATATTCGGATTTTGTTTTAGAACAAGTTTAAAAATCTGTTCAAGTATTGGGTACTTTAACTTATTACATTTTATTGATTAAACTTACATGTACGTATGATTACAAAAACATTGTTTTTTCTTATTATTTCTGGAAAATAATTTCGTAAAGAATTGGTATAGATAAGAATATTAGAATATAGAATGTTTTTCATATTAGAATAATTATATTTGATGACATACTTATGAATTATTATCCATTTATATAAAGTACTTATGTAAATATTAATGAAAAAAATACATAAAAAATATAATAAAATAATCTTTATTGCTCTTATTTTTGCTAGTAAATGACTATTGTACAATGATGCTTCTGGTCTGATCAACTCGTGGTTTCCCATAATCAATAGGAATTACTTTCATTATAAAGTTAATACAATTTATTTTTAAGATTTGGGAAAAAAAATAACAAAATGCATTAAAACCCAAACTTAATTATGAAAATAAAATTTAAAAACATAAATATAAGTATATCCTAATACATAAAATAAAGTTAAAAAAATAAATAAAATTGAATTCTAATTCTAATTAATTATCTGCATAGATAAATATATTATTTCCTGTATACAAAATAATAAAAACTACAAAAATTAAATATAGAAACTGGTAATATACCTATATGTAGGCACTAAATTTTAGAGCAGTTTGCTTAGTTCGTTTGTATTGATATGTTTTGTATTTTTGTTGTAAATCAGTAAGAGAATACATTCCAACTGTTTTTATGAGTTTAGATTCACTGACACTACACTGATCATAGAACTTTTCACTTAATTTTATCACATCATTATATAATAGCAAAACGTCTTTCTACTAAATACTGGCAACAGCACAAATTATAACTTTCAATGCCTTAGTTTTCAAATAGTTTACATGTCTTGTGAAAGCCAAACCCGGGTCAACAGGACACCAAGATATAACGCCCAGCGTGACCATTTTATATTTCCATTATCTACAGACATATTGGGTTGGTCTTACGCGAGCCTTCTTTTTGTAAATATAATGGCTTCAGTTTTTGGCTAAAATATTTCTCTACCATTGTATGTACGATTCAAATAAACTAAATTACCCCACAAAGAATTGATCCAGAGATGTGAACATATTTCCACGCTGAGCACGAATACGTGCTCAGATTGTTTCCCGCGTTGAGCGCTCTTCAGTTTTCAGAAAATAGCTGAAAAACTTTTAGAAACTTGAAGAAAATATCACATTGCTTGTACCTGATTCACAAGGATATACTGTTTTCGGTGGATTTTTGGACGGTAAGCACAACTCAGAGATCAGTTTTTCTACAGCATCCTTTAAATTTCAGAAAATTTATGGATCAAGTACCTTTTTTGTGTGGCCATTTTTCAGCAAATTTTTGAAATATTAATGATGTTGGAGAAAAACTAACCATGGATTTGTGTTCAGCGTAAAAAATACACTGGAAACCGTATGTCGTATTTTTGGGTCAGACATTTTTTTTGTTTGGCAGTGTTATTAATTGATTCAAAAGTAGGTATAAACACAATATGGTACATATGAACGCTAGTAGATTCAAAGGAAGTTGTAGTAACCAGGAATTTCTTTTTTTAACATGAATTAAAAACAACTATCACCGTTGGTTACCATCATTTATCATATAAAGTATATCCGTTATAGTGATGACTACAAAATGGATTTTGAATATGAACAACAAAATGCAACGATATTTTTGTATTATAGGTTCTTATAAAACTTTACGGTACCTATCCTTGAGTTGTTTAATGTGACTGACCTTTTATTTATATTTTTTTGTAAGAAAAAAAATGTTTGAAAATAATAAGAAACCAACGAGTAAGGTATTATTATTTAAATTAATATACAAATCACACGGTTTTCATATAGCTACCTCCTTCCAAAGAAGAAATCTACACGAAATCTTGTAATTGGCATTTATTTACATTTTAATTACCCATAAGAAAAGGCAAATAAAATTTGGTTACATTCACGTATCACGTTCTATTCTCTTGTATGAGCAAAACAAAAATCATTTATTTTCTTTCATTTGATAGAAAGTTTAGATGTTTGATATATTTAAAATAATCAAAAGAAAAGAAGAATCCAAGGTTAAACCAATTTATAAAGATATCTTGTAACCAAATGTCTTTGACAAAGCTTTAATTTAAATTTCTGTAATGATTTTTTTGATTTTTAGGGAAGTATTTTTTAGATTAATACATTTTTATTTTCTATTTGAGTATAATATGACAAGTTATAATAACATTAGTTGTATTTTTTTATTTAAATTGCTAATTATGATTTTCTCAATGAAGTATAATAAAAAGTAAATTATCTAGTAAGGCTTGTATTTGTGCAATTGTTGTACAAATAACTAAAAACCTAGAAAAATTATAGGTCTTTGTCGAGATCGTAAAGCGAGAGGAATATTTGATGAGAACTATATAATTAATGCAATGATATTTCATCATAAACCTTACCTAGACTTACATAGTTGAATCACCTTCATAAATACAATTAATTGTTTTAATTTTTTTTTTTTTTTTTTTTTGAAAGACGCTAATGAAAGTGTGTATTTTCAAATGGCGTTGTGAAAATGCATTAAAGAAATTAAGTCATTAATACAGTAAGAAAAGACCTTTTAAATTCCTTAGGTTCGTATAGACAAAAAACCTTTTCTTACACTTCCTATTAACGCAATAACATGAAAAAAACTAATATAGATACAATTGCATTGCATGTTTTGAGCGAAAAAGATTGAATAATAGAAAATTAGCGAACCTTGTGTTTAGAAGGAAAAATTGATATTCGTGGTAATATTTGTTTAATTTTTTTTGTTTAAATAATATTTCCCTTAGTTTTTTATTCGAAAAAATAACTTGCGATTGCAGTTCTTAATGTAAAAAAGATAAGAAAATCCAATGTTGATGTATAAAATAAACAAATATCATACGCAAATATAATGATTGAAATTAACGAACGTGTTAAAGAGATATTAATTTTAATATTTTTGTAAATTTAAATTAATAAAAAAAAAAAGAATTAATTTTCCATTTATGTGAAATTTATACAGAAATTACAATTGAGACCATTTGATGACAATAAAAAGATAAAGTATACATTAAAATCATTGTATCTTTAGTTGAATCTACATGTACACTGATAGTAGATTAAATTTTATTTTTGAAAAAGCGCAAGGCTTTTGTTCGAAGACCTGATTTCCTGCTCTCGAGTGATGTGTCTATCCACTTAAGCACAATGTATTCACAGTTTTTATATTGTTATTATAAGTGTTTTAGACTACTTTTTGAGTTGGGTGTGGATAAAAACCCATGTCATCCAATTCGAAGTAATCATTCTTGATTTTTAGTGACACAACATTTTTATCTGTTTGAAATTGTAAACGCATTGTGATTTTTTTCGTTAAGCTCTCTAAAAATAATTTTAAAAATCTTGTTGGTAAAAAAATATTTTGGTAAGAAGAGAAAATAAAAAAAATAAATAAATTAAATCGACCTCAAATATTTATTTGAACGAAAAGCTTGGAAATTGCTTTTTATTACATAATAAGAAGAACAGAAAGTTAAAATTACTTCTTCTGGTGATAGTTCTATAAAAGTGAATAACACCTGTTAAAAGAACCAGTTTTCTCTTAGGAAAGCAGCCATTGATTGTCATCCTTAATATGGTTGATTGGTCGTTAGTCTTACTTTTAAGGCCTTTTAAGTTTAACTTTTGATTAATAGCTTTGTTCGCGGGTCTCATGCTGAACCCATTACGAATCAGTTCAAGCGAATTGAGGATAATCGCCAAGCGCATGCACGCTTATGAACCGATTAAGAATGTTTTTTCCGTAAACTACTTTAGAATTGCTCCGAACTAGACGAGGATTAACGAGAACCCACAAAAATTGTTAATTGAATTGAACGTTGACAGTGGTTGACAGAAAAACTGAACTTTGAACTAGCCACGATTTATCTAACTGCGCATGAGTAAGAGATTCGAATTTTCGTCCTAACAAAAATCCGAGAATCGCTAGAACTAATCCTAAATCTGTCTTGAACTGATTCGTAATCGGTTCAGAAGCGACCCACGAACAAAGCTAGTAATAAATATAGTTCAAAAAAATATGTGCTGTGAGGCTTCACAGTACTTTCTTTTATAAAACTCGCTATTGGTTAAAAGAACTTAAAAAAAAACCACGATTGGTTAAACAATTATAAATTGAATTATATTTATAAATATATATATATAAACAGAACTACATATAAGCAAATAGGCTCTAAGTATATACGTACTTCCACCCTTACCCCCAAACTGTCATTATTTAAATTTCCCCAAGAAAAAGTTTCAAATAAAAGTTTTAGACATAAATGAGTCTAAGAACTAGAGCAAGTTTGAGGAAAATTGATGGAACCGTTTTTGAAAAAAAAAGATAAAGCTCACTACAGAAGTACAGAATATTTTCACTTGCTTAAGTAGACATTCACTATAAGCAAGTAGAAAACCTATTTAATTTGGTATAATTTTCTCAAGGTGTTCCCTAAAAATGTTAATAAAACCTTTTCTTGAAAAAAATTTTTATTAAACGTTTTGTACAGTTTTTTAAATTATAAAAAGGAAACTTTTATTTATATCTACTTTTTACCAAATAAACAAGAGTAGTAACCGTTAATTACTTATGATACGATGTTAAAGCAATAATCACAAAAAATGATTATTTATAAACCTTCGCACATGCATTTTATCAATAAAAAAAAAATAGTTGGGCGTAGAAAAATTTTCAGTTTCAGGTTATAATATTATTTTTGAAATATAATAACCCCTTCCAAAAAGATACATAAATTGTATGTTAAATGTTATGATAAAATTTGTTTTTAGCGAAACAAAACATATCGGATTATCTATGTACGTTTGTACATCGTGACTTTTACTTAATTAACGTTAATTATTTCTTAAACAAACCCACTAATTAAATGAAATACAACAAAAATTGTTTAACAAAATAATACTTGATGAAAATAACACTTGATATGTCCAAATAATTCGCTAATTAATTTGGTTACGCAACATTTTATTCATCTATTCACTCAATGCGATGTTAATTTTCAAAAGTTGGTAATCATAAAAAATGTATCCTTTGGTCAAATAATGGTTGGACATTTAATTTTTTTTGGAACTATAAATTTTAGTTTACTGAAGATTTATTTAGAAAGAAATTGTAAGCAATTTGGACTATAAATCAGTTAACACAAGTCTTGCGAACTAATATTCTTAAGTACTTAGTTGATATAGTTGATTCAAAAATTTAAGGTCAAAATTCAAAACGTTTCGCCTAAGAATACACTGTATTATTGATTCACCGTATTCTTTTTTATGTACTTTCTTCATTTCATGATTAAATACAAAATCACAATTCTCAATTTTAACTTGGTATAAAATTAGTGCTGTTACCTTTATATTAATTACCATATAGTAAAGATAAAAAACTTATGTTTTACCCCTTATTTGTTTGAGGAAATGAACTTGAGGTTAAAACGTTTTTTACTGAAATCATAAAAAAAATATCTGCTGCGAGGCGTCACAGTACTTTATTTACTTTTTTTTTTATGAAACTCGCTGTTGGAGCCGTTTTCGAAAAAAATTGGAAAAGTTCAAAAGCTCCTAGATTAAAGTGGAGCTACCGGTCAACCGATTTCAACCAAAAGTTTCGCGACACAACTAAATGTAATATCTTGGTTAACTTCCAAATTTGGTGAAATACGGATAAAGGTTTCGATACGATATCGCTGTCACACACAGACATGTTTTTAAAAACTACTTTTTTAGATTCAGGGGACCTCAAAACATGTATTTTCGGTGAAAACTCGAATTCGAAAATTCGATATAATTACAATAATACTTCCTTTAATATTATAGTAGTAAAAGAAAGTAAAAATTGGAATAAGAAAACGTCGATTCAATGTTCCGTTTCATATTCGAAAGCCAATAAAAATTTGTTTTGTTTATTGCTATACCGCAGGAACTATACATTTCTTAGGATCACAGCATAAACAATTCCCGACCAATTAGATTTTTTTTTTATTAAAAAGCCACGTTGATTTCTTAGGTACTTTGTTTCTAAATGAGAAACAATAAACACCTTTTTCTATTTCTAGCTATCCTGAAGGAAACACGATGAATATATTATGTAAAATATTTGACCTGGAGAAATATCCAAGATATTTATTCTTTTTGAAAAAAACACTGTTCTTATAGGAAAGTCGAAAATTAAAAAGTGTGCTTGCATTTCTATAACGGAGGAATGACGTTTAATGACTAAAAGAAATTAAAAAATCTGAAAACTTTTATACTTACCTACATATAATTCAAGTAATTTTTCTAAATATTAATTTTCAAATTCGTTTTACTTCTCGAATCTCGATCCCATGCGGAAAGTTGAAAGTCTTCTTAAGATGGTGGTAAAAGGTGACAACACGAGAATTTCATAAAATTTCAGGTAGTTTTCAATGAATGCCTACATTGTCTTCTTTGTAATTGGAGAGATTGAAAAATATTAACATTTGTCTCCAAACTCGTTTTTAATCGAATTAAAATGATTTTTTTTCGACCTTGGCCAAATCTTCATCGTTTGCATAACTTTTTTCCAATATCTTCATCATTATCATTATCAGTATTAAAGTAATGACTTTGAAGTTTGTTATTTTTAAGTAGAATTATTATAAAAGTGAAGTCAAGAAAATTTAAATCCAAAAAAAATCTCCAAATTAAAGTATTATTTAAGGTTCAATTGAAAGAGTATACTTTAACAAAAGGTTAAGTCCTTTCTATAGTTTATTATAAGCATAGATAAAACCTTTAATTATTATCAGTGTTGGAGCCTGAATTTTTAAGGATCGAAACCTGATTTTTAAGAGGTACCCTGATTATATACCCTGATACAATAATTTTAAGCAAAATTTGAATAAAATTGAGATTTTTGTTGCACTGTAAAATAAATGAAGTTAATAAAAATAATGTTAATAAAAATGTTATAATAAGAAGTAGTCCAAAGACATTTTTAAGGTTTTTACATTAATTTTCTTGGCTTTATTTACAATTTTAAATACCTTTGAATATTTTTTTTGTTATGAAAATTTTAAAGTATGACAAATATCTGCATTTGACGTCAATCTCATTTTTAATCCGATTAAAATAAACTTGTTTTGCGACCTTGACCAAATCTTCATCGAAGTTTTGTTCCATATTTAAATACAATTTTGAAAAAAAGATTTTGTTGGAACTGTTCTTTCTAACAAAAAAAGATCTTATAAGTTCCACAGATTTTTTTCCAAATTTTATCAAATCTATTTTGTATTTATATAGCACTAATCTACTAGGACTAGTGCTTACATGTGATTGTCTATGGATTGAATGCACTTATTGCAACCCTATGCTGATTGTGCAATTTATTTGAAAATAAAAAAAAAATTATCAAATCATTGTTAAGTATTACAAAAATGAATCGAATTATATTTATTTTTTACAAGTAAAAATATTTTTCTTTACAAAGAAAATTAGTAGGAAATTTTATTATTTGTTTCTTAGTTTTTTTTTTTAATTTTTGTTATGTAAAATCTCACGGTTGCTCTAGGTTATTTCCTGACCCATCTAATTTAAATGATGGGCAAAAGAAAAATTAAGAATAAGGATGTGCTAGTTTTAAAATAAAGGAGGACAAGATAAACTTTATAACCCGGAAAAATGAACGGTTATTGTGGGATACTTTTAAATGTAAAATTTTGTACACTGGTAAGTGCTTCTCTTCCGCAGGAAGCGATAAATAGATGCGATTTTTCATTTCATAATATAAAGATAGCTTATAAGACAATGAACTCAAAAGATTATTGCAACTTATAGAACGGTGTACGGTTCTGTGAGGTAAAAAACTTCTTTTAGAATAAGCAAGAGGACAAATTTTAATGAAATTTGTCATAATAGGTAAGCGTACGTGAAATAAAGATGAAAACCATCGCTAAATCTGTCTGGCCTTAACATTTTAGAGGAAGAAGATTATCGGTGAAAAACTCAAGGTCCTAACGTTTGTTACAAATTGGCCGAATTTTTTTAAAATAATTGTAAATTTGTAGTTGAAATATTTTCAATAAAAGTTTTACTAAAATCCCCCAAATAATTTTTGTAATAGAATACAACCAAAAAACATACGAACAAAATTGTATTTCTAATAAAGATCAAGCAGTAAATTTCTATTTAATCTATATATCAAACATATAAAACCACTAATTATCAAGGACGTCTAAGTTTAATTGTCTCATTCTCAATCTCTCTAACAGTAAAAGTTAATGTCAAGTAATATGGTTTTTGCATAGAAGTAACATTTGCTTTGTTTAACAACAACGCTATAGATTTAGGAATTTTTAATTTTGGAATTCACCTTCTACTCTAGAAACTATGAAATGTAATATGTATATTGATAAACGTATGTAGATTTATATATATATGAAATGTAATTATTAAAATTTTTTATCCTTATTTATACAACGTCAGAATCAAGGTTCAAAAGAAATTACTATGTGTAATCGAATCAGAGTCGGAAAAATCTAATGATTTCAACTTTTATGACATAATTAAATAAAATAAGTAATTTTATGTAGAGTAAAGCATTAATGTAAATAAAAAGTGGATATACAACAGAGTAGAATAAACAAATCTAGTAAATTGAATATAGAATTTGATTTAATGAAATGTTTTAAAATATAAATGGTAGATACCTACTACTCGTATAATATATTTCAATGTAAACTCAATTTTAATTTAAAAATTTGGTAAAGCTAGTAAGTAGTTGGTTTATTGAATTTTTATCTAATTATCAAGAAATATATTTTATACAATACTATATATAAATTATATATATAAGACATAGGTATATATCATATATTAGGCATAAAATCAAAGATATTGTTGTGATTTATTTCACACATAAATTGAATATGAATATATTACACCTTTACAATTGCGTATAGTTTTCATCCGATTGAGTTCAAACTTTGTACAGTTGTTGGCACAACTATGTTTCTAACATAGTGGATACTATACTAATTGAGTGTCATAACAAATTAAATATTATTTTCGTAGTGCCAAAATTTAACGATGAATCCATAGAGGTCCAAAAAGGTAATATAAAAAATCTCAACACTTCAAAGATAACATTCTTATGATCTAATGTCCAAAAACTGATACCCTAAAGATAACATCAAGGAATCAGAATGAGCTTTTTTGATGTATCGTTTGAACCTTATCTTAAAGAAGTTGGAGAGATTTTCTTAACTGCTAGGATATAACTTGTATGATAAAAATGTTAGGTTAACTACAGGTAATTAAAATTCTGTGCTAGATAATACAATTAAAGCTACATCCAACGGGTTGCCACTCAACGCTAAAGGATAGGAAGCTTATTTGACCTATCACTTTTGAAACAATACCAACTCAATTCACTTTAGCCGTAAAATCTTCAAATTTCTTGTGATTTTTTTAGTTTCCTCCCACATTTGGTGGGAACCTTATTGTTATGCAGCGCACTTTATTGACAAGTAAACTATTTAATTTTAAATTTTACCTGACTTAACCAATAATAAACCAATTTGCTTTAAGATTTTGATGTTGCTGTTGTGGTATTGACACTGAACTGATGATTAAATAAGAAAGTGCAGAAGAAAAAAAGTGGCAACCCGCTGGCGATATTTCCTTTGTAAAGTAACATTATTCTTAAAATTGTCGTTAAGGATAGGTACTAAAGAAGGGTGGGCTATTTAAAATTAGCAAAACTAATCAATATTTTTCAAAATTAAAATTATTGCAAAGATGGAATCTTAAATTGTAAGAATCACAACCATTCGATGCGCCTTCGGATCGCTCAATGGGCTTATGATCGCCTGGTTGAAAATGAGCGTTTTTATCGAAAAATTATCTTGACAGATGAAGCTGATTTCAGGGCTATTTAAGGCTATTGAGACTATTTGAATAAGCAAAAATCTCGTATTTGGGGATCAGAAAATCGACACGTCACATTGGAAAAGCCAATGCACCCACGAGTGACTATTTGGTGCGTTTTTTGATACGGTGGCATCGTTGGAACATTTTTTTTTTCGAAAATGACCAAGGAGGTACCGTTACGGTCAATGGTGCGCTACCGTGCCATGCTCAACAAGTTTTTGTTTCCAAAAATTTAAGAGAATGACATGCACGACATTTGGTTTCAAAAGGACGGAGTCACACAGCCAACATAACAAATAACAATCGATCTTTTGTGCACCGTTTTTGAAAAGCAAATAATCAGTCGAAAGGGTGATGCAAAAAGGCCGTTGGACTATTTTTTATGGAGAGCGGTCAAGGATACGTTTTACACTAACCATCCAGATACGATTGAGGCTGTAGCCTGTAAAACATAAAATTGAAGCTGCCATTGATGGAATAGAAGCACAAACGATTGAAAATGTACATAGGTACTCAAACATTGGGTTGATCGGATTAGTAACTGTAAGACGAATCAGTTAAATATTCTCTTGTTTCATTCTTATTTTTTAGATTCAATCATTCCTATAAAAAAATTAATTTTTAAAAAATATTGATAAGTTTATTTTTTATAGAACATTCAAATTCCAAATTTTAAATGACCCACCCTTTATATATAGATTTTTTCTTTTCAAAATTCAATTACGAGAATTAATTTTTCCTTTTCAGAGAGAAGTAATGATTGAAAATATTGATAATCTTATTGTTTAAGAGCAGTGGTTCTCAAACTATTTTAAGGTGTGGAATCCTTTTACAGTTGTTTAAAATTTTTTGGAATGCTTAAGAAATATTAAAACAAATTACTACTTATGTGAATATTAGAATACTATACAAGGTATTGTAGCTTTGTTAGCTTATTTTCTTTACTCGTTCATTATTATAAAAGTAGAAAAAAAATGCAAATGTTAAAAGAAAATTTCTATAAAAATTCTATAAAATAAAATCAGATTGCATTCCAATAGCAATAGCTGTTATAGTTATTGATTACGTAGAGGATAACTTATTAAAAATACTTGGTGGTATCGCCCACGAGGCCCTTTTTTAATACCACTGTCTTAGAGCAATACTTCTTAAATGGAGTGTTAAAAATTAAATCAATTAAGTTTTTGATAACTCGTAGAGATATATTTAAGAAATGCTGAGCTATAGTCATCCCACTATTTTACAACATTGCTCTTGTTAAGTGATAAATTTACGATTTTTACTACATTAAACGATAGATTTATTACTTCCAAAATTTCTCTAGAAAAAAAATCTTCTCAAGCCGTGACTGCACGAGGATGTTGTAGTCACCTTTTTATTGTAATTTAAATTTTAATTAATAATGAACAATGACCATCAACTGTGAGTTTGCGAATGTTGGCTTTAATAAATCTTTCCTTCAAGCCAAATCCTCTCCGCGACCTTTTTTTCTACAAGAAATCTTCCATCCCACCTACTTAACGCCCCCCTTTCTCATTTTAAACGCTTGTTTTTCATATATTATCAACAATTAAACACGAATGACTATCAGTAACCGAACAATTACTGTGAATTAAGAGAAGAGTATTTAAGTTTATACAAACAATTCTTTGAGTGATAGACATTTAAAATTTTGTTTAGTTAAGTGATTTGAGGCAACAGACTTTTTAAATTAACTTTATTTGTGTGATTTGTGTTGTATGATTTTGAATAGTTTTATCTACCATGGAATTCAATTGGTTTAGTTTGCAGTGTATATTTTTAGTTAGTGTATATATTTCAGTCACAAATGGAGCTGTACAACCTAATATCGTTTTAATTATTGCTGACGATATGGTAAATTACAATGAAATAAATAACAAATTTTAAATTTAATTCAATTTTTAAAGTTCAAGTACCCTTTTTGAATTAAAAAAATAATTACAGATACCATGAGAATGGTTAAATAATCAGCTAATAAAATGCAACTAGGTTCTTAATTAAGTAAAGGTTATTTCTTAACATAAAAACTTTTCATTCACCTCTAAAACACAAATGAGTTTAGATAAATGGTTTGTTAATTTTTGATATTTAAAAAATTGCTTTAAGCTTAAATTTAAATGTCGGAAGCTTTTAGTAATAGGTAGTTTATTTTAAATTGTCATTTTGGTGTAAGAAAATATTTACAAAAGGTTTAAACATGCTCAAAAAAGGTTGTTAGGTTTTATTTGATATAATAACACGACCAATAAAAATCTCTTTGAATAATTTAATTAAAAAAAGTTGATAAAGCTGTCGTTTTTAAGACATTAAACAAAATATGGTTATTTCATAATGAATACTTCAAGTAAATTTCTTTTGGTTTCAGTAAGAACATAAAAAAATTTAACTGTTGCCAATAAAAAAAAAAAAAACTTTTCTTATAAATGATCATAATAAAACCATTCATTATCGTTTTAAAATTATATTTTTATTTACGTTTATTTCAAATTGTCTAAAAGCTCTCTCTCGAAAAAAAAAACGAAAATAAAACGAAGAAATTAAATTTAAATATTGATGTAAAAAAAAGTTGAGGTGTTTTTTTACAACTTTTCTTTTAGGGCTGGAATGATGTTGGTTTTCATGGCAGTAATCAAATACCTACGCCAAATATTGACGCTTTGGCTTACAATGGTGTTATCCTTAATAGCCATTATGTCCTCCCTGTCTGCACTCCATCTCGAGCCGCTTTAATGACAGGAAAATATCCGATTCACATGGGTATTTAATATTTTGTTTTCAAATGAATTTTTCTTTATTTATTCGATGACGGAAATGTTTAGGAATGCAAGGACATCCCATTTCGGCGATGGAACCTCGATCTTTGCCGCCTGGAAAAATCTTACCTCAATATTTGAAAGTATGTTTAATACTTTTCTTGTTTAATTTTTAATTCACGATCAATTGTAGGATATTGGATATCGCACACATTTGATTGGAAAGTGGCATTTAGGCCGTTTTCGACAAACGGATACCCCAACGTTCCGTGGGTTTGATCATCATGTCGGCTATCATAACGGCTATATTAGTTATTATGATTTTATCAGTGAATCTTTGGTAAATGAAACATCATACAGTGGTTATGATATGTGGCGTAATACGAATGTAGCATGGGAAGACGCTGGTCAATACGCGACTGACTTTTTCACAAAAGAGGCTGTGAATGTGATAAATAATCATGATGCGGCAAATCCATTATTTTTAATGGTCAGCCATTTGGCGGGCCATGCGGGAAATACTGGAAAAAATGTCGAGGCGCCACAAGAACGAGTTAATGAATTCAAATATATAATTAACTCACAGCGACGAACATACGCAGGTTCGATTTCGTAAGACAATTATATAAATTTAATTATAACCGTATGGGTTTTTATAGCGATGATTTCTAAAATGGACGATAGCGTAGGCGAGGTTGTCGCCGCGTTACAAGCTAGAAACATGTTACATAATTCGATTATATTATTTATGTCGGATAACGGCGCCCCGACGATTGGAGATCACGCTAATTGGGGTTCAAATTATCCGCTGCGCGGCATTAAAGAAACCCTTTGGGAAGGCGCCATCCGAAGTCCCACGTTTATTTGGAGTCCGCTCCTGCATGATACTCCTCGTGTTTCATACGATTTGTTCCATATGTCCGATTGGCTTCCGACTTTATATACGGCGGCTGGAGGCGACTTGAACTCTCTAGATCCTGAAATCGATGGAATCGATCAGTGGTCCTCGTTAGCATACAATTTTCCTTCCCCTCGAAGTGAGGTACTTTTGAATTTCGAGGAAAAATACCGCAATGCTGCATTAAGATTTAATAATTGGAAACTTGTTATCGGTAAGAAATTTTAAGATAGTTTAAAATTGTCGTAATAAATCATAAGGTCATGAAAGTTTAGTAAAACTAAGATTCAAAATATTTATCATTAAAACCAACACATAAATTAGACCAAGTCATTTAAACAGAAATGTTGTTTTATTGAATGTTGGAATGTTGGGTCCTGTATATCTATGTTTATCGGGAGGTCTTTTGGGCACCTGCTTAAGTTTAGCAGATGATCTAAAAAATTTATATCAATTGTGATAAAATCACAGTTTTTGCTCACTCATTTCGAGGCTTGTTTAGTATGGGGGTTTTGTATCATTAATACGACTCTTAAGGCGGTAGCTAACCCTCTGATTGATTCAAACATTTTTAAAATAAGTAAAATTTTAGACCAATATAAACTAGATTTATTAATAACTATAGATTAGTTTGGTGATTTCTAATTCCAGAGATTGATATTTGATTTGAAGTGGACTTTAACTGAATTTAGGTTTTTGAAATTGTAAATTTCAATAAAATTTAAATAAAAATTTGACAAAAATACAAATTATAGCTGGAAGCTAAGTGTGTTTTTGGAGGAGTTGTTTTGATTTACACTGATAGAATTTCTGTAAGTCTTACAATACCCAGAGTTTTGATATAGCCTAAGATCCGAACCTACATCACCCTTCACCGAGTTGATAATAGAATGAAACATATTTTATCATTATTTTAGTATACCTATAAGAAAATATATTAAAATGGGTTGGATAAAAAAATCCTGGACACACTATTTTTAATTATTAAAAAAAAAATGATTTTTAATAAAATATTGCAACATCAAGATAATAGAAAAAAAAATTATATCATCATAAGCGGTGTTTTATTGCGAACACGTTGATATAGGTTTGTGTGCAAAAAAGTCGGTCCTATTAGAGGTTTTGCGAATTTTAAAGATTTAAATTTTAATGCGCGTGGAAAAGTGTGACAGAGAGATCCGAGGTAAGTATACTGTGTAATAATAAAGGACCCAACATCGCAGTCGCTTCTGATGTGTAAAATTTTTTCTATTTGTTGCAATATTTTTTTTAAAAATCGTTATTTTTAAATAATTAAAAATAGTCTGTCCAGGATTTTTTTTGGAAATCCATTTTTAATATATTTTATAATTTACTAAATTCATGATAAAATATGTTTCATTCTATTATGAACTTGGTGAAGGTCGATATAGGTTCGGATCTTCTACTAATAGAAATAGTCCAACTTCCAACCAAGCAACTAGTATTCAAAAATTCGAATTTTTGAAGGATGTTTTGAATATGAAATATTTAAGGAATTTAAGAACTTAACCTAGTTGTTCAATCCAAAAAATTATATAAAAGATATGCTTGCTTACATATTGTAAAAAGTAATTTCTGGAATTAATATATCTATTTAAAAAATTAAAATTAATTAAAACGTACTAAAAAAATTACCAAACAAAGGCTGTGTAATCACTTCATAAAATAGGCTATAATTTACCTTATAAGATACCTGTGATATAAAAAAATCCGCGCAATAGTTCAATGAATTCACAATACAATTATTGTACAAAATAAAAGATATAGAGAAGATATTTTTATAACAGGATAGTTATAAAGTATTAATTTCTAGTCCAAAGAAAGCGTTATTTATTCGATTCCAGATAAATTAATGGTTCCTGTAGGATATAGGCATTTAATAAAAAGTGAGTTTACTGATTCTCAACTTTCAATCAATAAGCAATGTACGTTATTTTTGACTTTAGTTTAGTTTATGGATCGGATGATGTAGAAACTACTTTTTATACTAAAAAGAATATTTCTGTAAGATAGTTAAATATTTAAAATATATTGATTGAACCTTACATTTGCAAATTCAACCCAAAAGTACTTATCTTTAACGTCTATATCATCGTCTATTATCTTGACATTTATTCCAACGCATGCCATTTGAAGGACTTACTTGCAAACTTAATAAAATTAATCAAAGTTTCTTTATGATAAATGCTGATATGGATTCGTAAATAAACTTAGAAAGGTGTTTAAGTAACAACAAAATTCTTTTACAATTGATGTAATTGAAACCAAAAGTCATTTTTGAAGCCTTTTAAACTGTTAAGAATTTTTTTGTTGCGCAACAACTTGATCACTAGTTGTAATTTACTGCATACTAATGTAACTATAGGAATTCATCAAGTCAAGTAGCTGAACATTTTTTAAAAACGCATTGTGCCATTTTAACTTTGAATTAAAATAACCAATGCTTGACTTAACTTGATAATTAAATATTAACAGTTGCCTTGAATTTAACCTGATTTAAAGTTTAATTTAAGTCAAGTAGCTTGGCAATCAAGCCAACTAGTGAACCCATAAGTCTAACTAAGGGATTCCTGTGGTTCACAAAACAATTGCATAGTCAGACAACTGTAATTAGTTTGCGAAAAATTTTACACTAGAAAAGAAAAAGCGGATAAAACTATACAACTTTTAAATTGTAAGTTGGTGGACTCTCATTGAATTGTTCAGTTTTCATTTATGCAACGTAATTATAGCGCAACCAAAAATTATAAAAAACTTATAAAAAAATTGTATTGCGATACCACCTATTGGCGTAATGGTTAAATAAATTTCTCTCTCCGCTTCATGGGTCAAGTGGTACGGGTTCGATCCTCCTTGAATCCTAGACTTAAGATTCAAGACCTAAGATTAAAATTGATCAACAGACATTTTCGTGTTTAGACCAGCGGTCAGGGAACTTTTTTTTACCATAATTCCAAAATAATTTTGCATAAGTCGATATTACTCCCTTATTTGAAAACGAGACGATCAATGTAAATATTTTTTTGATTTTTACAAATTTCGCTTTTTCTTAAAAGTGTTAGGGATCTGAAACTTTCAGGATCTTATTATTTCATTAATACCTACAAACCCTCCAAGTATAATTTAAATATTTTCCGGGGGCACACAAAATAAAATTCTCATAACAACAAAAATGGAACAAACAAAAATTAAGTAGGTAAGTAATTGAAAACTTTCCCTCTTTAGATTTTGGAGAATTAAAAAATTGGGGCTTTTTGATGTAAAAACAATTTGAATAAAGTCTTCGGCCATACTAACACGCTTATAAAATAGCCATAGCAAGACATTTCTTTCCTTTTTACACTCAAAAATTTCATTTTTACCCCATTTGGGGTAATTTACCCTTGTTCCTCGACCGCTGGTTTAGACAGTCGTGATATTACCTTAGATGTTAAAGCGACTAAAACACCAAAAAAAAAGTAAAATTTACTGCATTTACAAAAACTTCAACTTCTCTCCAAAAAAAAAATTGCAGCCTGTATAATTTACGATTTATTCTTCATACAATTTAATATTATTCATTAAATCTTGGATGTTATTGTTACAACTTAATGCTTTCCATGAGTTTTTAATGTAAATTGGTAGTTAATTTTATCACTAGTACTTTATCACGAGTATTCGCTTGTGTATTTTCATATATGAGTCTTTAAACATTTATAAGTGAACTTGTATTAAAATGGTTTTCGATTTTATTAGGATACATACCCGAGCATCCCGAGTTCAATTCTTATTACGGCGAATCGGGCTCAGTCAATATTTACAACGTGCCATACAACACGACAAAAATCGCAAGTAGTTTAGCCGCAAGAGCTTTACAACGCATTCAAACGTTGCAAACGAGCGAGCTTGAATATGAGCGTCTACGCGATCAAGCCACCATCAAATGCCAATCGGATCGAAATCCTGAGAATCCCGGCAATTGTTATCCCGAAAAAAATGGTAAAATATCATAACATATATTATTAGGTATTTTGATGCATAACTATCCGTAATTTTTCCGTCTTATACAACAATCATAATTATACAAATACATTTTTAATAGATATTTGTTATTGTTGTTGACGAGTTTATGAAAATTTTATACACTTACATAATGTCAACAGTTTTCCTAGCTTTTTCTGTATCACGTATGTAATTTAAAATATATTTTACACATATATTTTTTTTTAATAAATAAAAATAGTTTCGAAATAAACTCGCTAAACAAATGTCTAAGCAACTTTCGAGTTGTGAAGTTTCGTCCTCTTCTACGATTCTCAAAACTTCAACTAATCATTCGCTAATTGTTCCCTCACTAAACTGCTCATTGAAATGGTGAAAAAGCTACTTTATCGTAGTAATTATGAAGAATATTTTACTAAAAATAAAAGTAAATGAAACGTCAAGTTTTACTAATAAAACAGCGGATAGTTTGCAACAACGTATTTTTTTTTCTGTACTCAACCTCAACTAAAAATTATTTAATCACAGGTGAAGTTTGTTTATATGACATCACAAGTGACCCTTGTGAAGAGCACAATTTGGCGAATTTGTTTCCATACGTAGTGCGGAGGATGAAGCGAGCTCTTGTTCAGTACAGGGCCGGACTAGTGCCGCAAATTAACCAACCCGACGACATCTCTGCAGCACCTGTGCATTTCAAATACACGTGGGCGCCATGGGGCTTCGACGGTTTCGAACCACCAAAAGATTCATGTACCGCCGACAATTGCACGACGTGATCACACTTCAATCTTTCATCTCACTTCTATTGTGTCCTATTTATAAAAATTTGAAACTACTTGATTTATTCCATAGACAAAAAAATAATAGAGGAAAGTGACCACGTATGGAAGATGGTTTGGTTTTTTATCACTTACATTAAAAGAAATAATTACAATCAAAGGCGTTTAACGGTTATTATTATCAGTTATATTTTAGAGTAAATATTTAAAAAAAAAAAAACAAAAATTAAGGTAAATATCCAATTAAAGAACCGTTCATTATTCTACTACGATTAAGACAGTGTTTCTATACAAATGTCTATTTGTGTTTATATTTTACTGTATTTAAAATAAAATAAGCAAGTTTAAAGTACGCATGGCACAAAAAATAGAAGGAAAATATTTATACAAATAAAATTGTAGCTGTTTTCCAATGTTCGCTTTTAGTTCAAAAACTTTTGGATAGATTTCGATCAATTTTTTTTTTGTTTTACTTATTACTCGTATATACTTGGTCCTTATCTAAAAAAAGAATTATCACGATATCTTCATTATAGTAATTAATATTTTAAAAATTGTGATTTTTACACGCAGACCGCGTATGCTTTCGTTGTTCTTTCGTTGCTTTGATAGAGTGGGGCGAACGGTGTTATGCGTAGTGACTAGAGAGGGAATGTATCTCCTTCCACTGCCTAATGGTTATTTCATATTTGAGCATACGCGGTACGACTTCATGCAGCTAAGCGAGATATTATAATAAATAAAATATTCTTTTAGTTCAATTTTTTTCTGTTTTAAAATATTTTTTGAAGCTTTTTTTCAATTTTCTTTTAGCATTGTTTATATTTTATTATAAATACAAATTCAAAATACATTTTTAAGTTACAACCGTTACAAATAATCAAATTACATTCAACACTTCCTTTTATTATTGCATATAATTTTAAACCAGAAAGAGTTAAGTTAGAGAGAAACACTTTATTTACATTAAACTATATGCCAAAAAATTGCTCCCTCAGAATCCGCAATTTCTCCAAGCGTATAGTTATTAATTGATTAATAATTAATTTTTTTTAAATTTCCAAACTAAAAATTACAATTGCTTAAAATACAAAATAGTGACTTTTTAAATTTTTTCTTTTTAAATTGGTCCTTAAATGCTCTTTCCGGATTCGCAATTGCTCCAGGTGTATCAGTTAATAGTTAGTTAATAATTAAATTTTTTTTAAAAATTTCCAACTCAAGAATTCAAATTGCTATAAAATAATTTCTATAAAATAATCGCTAAATAATTTTTTAATTGAAGTTTTTTTAAAGCTCTATCTGGTCTTTTCATTACGCAAATAATTGATCAAATTTATGCAATATGTTTAATAATTAATTATTCTTACTAATTATTTATGTATTATTGTACTATGACGTCATCAACTGCTGTTGGATCTTATAAACATGAATAGTTTAAAAATTGAATAACTAATTAACTGTACACCTGGAGTAATTGTGAATCCGGAAAGAGCATTAAGGAAAATTTTTGCAAAAAAACATTAAAAACAGTGATTATTTTGGATTATATAGCATTTTTAGTTTCGAATTTACAATTTTTGAAAAACTAATTATTAATTAACTAACAACTATACACTTGGAGCAATAGCGAATTCTGCAGGTGCAATTTTTTGGCATATAGTTAAAATGTTCTACGCTAAGTTCTTTCCGGTTATGTTTAATATATTTTTGTTTTCAATTTTTTAAATTTTTTTCCTCTGTTAATATAATACTAATATAATAAAACCTACGCAGACGACGTCGCGGGTATCAGCTAGTTGAGAATAAACTTGAAACTTTATAATAGATCAATAATCACAAAACCCTCCAAAGCATAGCTATAGCCGTAGTCAAATAGAAAAAAGAACTTGAGCTTCCATCACATTTTAATTATTTAAATATTTTCACTTTTCGTGAGGCTTCCTTAAATTTTTTGATTGGATATAGCACCTTAATAAGTAAATAAGATAGAAAACAACCATCAAATAATTCAAGAACTAATTGTTTCCGAAAAATGATTCGACAGTAGGAGTGATATTTCATATTTGGTCACTTTCCTTTAAAAAAAATTAAATTAATTATTTATTAGTTTTATAAAAATGTAAATAATAAGACAAATTGAATTTTTTCAATGATATTATTTTTTTCAATCTTAATTCCCAACTTTTTAATCTCGTTTCGTTTCGAATAACCGATAAACACTCGATTCAAATGCTGATAAATCTCTTGAAAAAATAAAGTAACCTATTATGAATATAAAATCATAAATTTTTCTTTCAGATTTGAAAAAGGGAGCGACGAGAGATTTTATTAGGGGATCAGCATATTGGTCACCCCGTTAAATGATAAATACGTACACAGCGGTTGTCATTGTAATCGTCAAAGTTACAACCGGCTGAAAGGCGGCTTTCCAAGAGGACAAAATGGGAATGGAGTTTAGTGAAACGTGCTCCTCAAGGAGCTCTGAGGCGCACTGCCAAGAGTCCTTAAAACACCTCTTGAAACATCGGCATCATCAGCATTATTTAAATTCTGACCGACGTATGAATTCATATAACACACACTAATGGGCGTCCTTTCATTTCATTTACCCGTAACAATGGCCCTTAAATTCATCACAAGCATTTTCAATCTGTTTAAAAAGCGTGTTTAATATCCCTGCGCTTAATTCACTTTTTTTTAATTATAAATTAATACTTGTATTAATTTTATTGAATCATTCGACTGAGACTTGGTTTGGTACACGGTATGTGCTCGTACAATACTGTTTTATTATATTATAAACTTATCTCCCTTAGTACGACTTACTCAAATGATTGGCGCATTTATTTTGTGTAAATCTCATTTTCCACTTGTACGCATTTTCCGTTTTTGGCTAAGTTAAAAATATTATTATTTCCATGTTTGGCCAAGCAGAAAAATGCAATACAAGCCATTTTTGTGCTGATATTTTCTCGAACAACAAAAATTTGTTTGTTCCCACTTCATATTTCATATTTATTAAGCACACGGGAAAAATGCAAAATAAATGAGATAAATAACTGGAAAAAAAAAATCGTAACAAAATTCATTCAAAACTCAAAAATGTTTCATTGTGGCAACATTTTTTTTAATATTATTCACATTGAAAATTTGAGCTTATTGTGTGGAGCTTTAAAAAAGCTTCTTATAAAAGTAATAACCATGATAAAATCAAGGGTTACAAGAAAGATGTTTTTCTAAAAACTTCTGGTAAGCTTTAGACACTTCAGTCTGAATAAGTTTTTCAATTTAGAACATATTTTGTCAAGTATTTGTGAAAACGTTTTTTTAAACATATCCTTTAGTACTTCCAATTTAAGAAAAAAAAAACGTACTTTTAATTATTTCCTTTGCTCCTCTATTTCCGTTTTTTCAAAGCAACTAATTAAATTCTTTCTTTTATAAGGAAATACGTTTTCACATTTTATATAACTAATAATACATTTTTCCAGTTTTATGAATCAATTTTTTATAGTGACAATTTTTTTTTCTTTTTTTGAAAGTTATAATATTCTCATAATATCGCAGGCAATTAATATCACAGCTGCTTCCGAGAAGATGAAGAAAAAGATCAAAGCTCAATCGAATTGCAACGATGCATGCTGGTTATTGCAACGGACATAAGCGAACACCTTAAAGTAAATAAGTAAACAAAGAAAATGAGAAAACAGTTTTCCTCGCTCTACTAACATTAGTCGTTTATTTATATGAAAATTACGTTTTATTGCAATCTTCAAAGATAAAATTTTCAAGCGTAAAACGATGGATAGTTTTTTATTTTTTTCCAAAAAAAAATACGATGCTAAAGGCTTCAAAAATTGTTCGTCTTTTTCGTAGTTAACAATAGGAAATGGTCTGGCTAGGACAAGCCAGGGATGTAAATGACAATCATATAAGATACGAGAGATGAATACGAGAAGCGAAGAAATTTCATCCGACATTTTGGAAAGCGTCTGGAACAAGACACAGTCCATTCTTGTTCAGTCTTTTGTATAATAAGTAGATATATTTATTATAAGCGAACATTGAAGTACCTTTTTTGCCAGCTTTTAGAAAAGAAAATGAAAGGAAACGGAAACTGGAACAAAAGAAAGGACATATTGTATCTTGTTGCATATTCACAGGTCGTATGGATGGTTGAACGGACAAAATGAATGAAGACACTGAAACGACGATGGGAAACATATTTTCATAACAAAGCATCGATTTAAGAGAAATATTAATATATTTTTTTTCTTAAATATTTAACCTGAAAATTGGTAGAAAACGATTCTTATAAAACTTAATTGTTGTCAATTTATTTCAAATATACCTTCTTTACTACAATAAAGTAAACACTAAAGAAAATGATAACTGTTCCTTCAACTATGAAATTCCTAAATTTTTTGGGTCAATAAAACAAAAGGTTTACCTGGAATAAACTAACAAGTAAATTTTAACAGGAGGTTCGCTGAGTGTTCTGTACAAAGTAAAGAAAAGTCAAGTAAGCTCCTCTCACCTCACTAAATTTTAATTAATATTATCAAGTCAAAAGGAAAATAAGAAAGAAAGTCAGTTATATAAATATCCGCTGCGACGCGTCACAGAAATTTTTTTTACATAAACTTTGCTATTGTTTAAAAGAATAGAAACAAAACTCACGAATGGGTCAGAGAAAAAATTAAGTAAAATGTTCCATAAATGTCATCAATAATAGGCTTTAGTAAACATAAAAAGAGTTAAGATTTTATTTTAAACTAACTCCCACTTTCTTTCTCAGACGCCCCTTTATTTGAACTTCCAGAAAAGTTTCAAAATTCAAATAATAGTTGCAAACTTTGATGAATCTAATAACCGTAGCAAGTTTAAAGAAAAACGTATGAGCCGTTTTTAAAAAATATTGAAAAATTCCAAAAATACATAGAATATGAAAGCAAAATTCCAAGTATTACGAATTTAGGATAAAGCTTGTTAGTACAGAAGTGGTTCTGGCGACTAAATATAGGCGGTGTAACCTTAAGTAAATAAATACACGCAATAAAAATTGATGAAGAACATGTCCTCAATCTAACAACAACAGAAGATCTCACATAAGACTATGGAAAATCACTGCATCAAGCTGAAAACTTTCTCATATCAGTAACACAATACTTAAACTGAGAGTAAAAGTACTGTAATAGGGCTTGTAAAGGTTCTTAGTTATTAAAACAACGATAGTTTTCATACTCTCCAAATAAGAGATTTTTTAATACTAAACATTAATTGTTTCTTTTTGTACTTACACTTTACAGCTTAACTATCCAATATTTCTAATCGAAAAAAAATTATCCAGTATAAATAATTGACTAATAAAGGGGCCATAAGGAGTTGGATTATAGAAATCGTTAAAGTAATGGATTTTTAACGAAATATACTTTTAAAATATACAAATAGGTAGGTATATTTTTAAATTAAAAAAATATTATTTTAAAATTATTTATTTATAGTCACTCCAGCTGCTTGGCTGCTTTGCAACTGTTTGATAAGGATTAGAATAGATCGCTTTCGCTAACAGTTCTCTAAATGTTAGGGCATTTTGGATGATTGGGATCCAATACATCCTCTGACCGGCCGTTAAGTTCTTTACTTTCTTTACTTTACTTCCATTTGGCTTGAAAAAGTGAAAATAACTTTGATTCTGACGTTGAGCATTAATTACCTACACGTTTCTTTGACTCTCCAGTTGTTAATGGGAACTGAGAAATATATATTTGAGAATTAAATAAAATATCTCAGAATAATTGTTATCACGTAAATATATAGTATGGACACAAGGGAGTTCACCGTTAACGGTTAATTGTACCCAAGTAAATCCAGTAGGCAGTCTGAGCTACTGAGCTTAGGCGCAATTTGACTTAGCTCCAGAACACATGACGGAATAGATAACGGAAGCAAAGTTTTTACTTTCTATAACTACTATTGTGTTACTACAACTACGTGTCACAGCGTGACCGGCCATCAGAAGTTCCCGGAGAATCTTAAATATGTAATAGAAATCTGGAAATTAGACGATGATTTAAAACAATGATAGATATGTTTTGATAAAGTAAAATCGTGCAGATCAAGAGACGATTTCCTCAAATCGATTCATAATCCATCGTTGTTTAACATATTGTAACGTTTTTACGGGTTTGTTGGTTTGTGTATAATGACTACGAATTTATTTCTTAACAATTGTTTATTTATTTATCTATCACTTATGGACTACACGTTAACAATTAGTCAGTTTTTAAAGTCGCTTATTCACTATTACAATGTCACTGGCACAATAGTCACAGCACTGTTTATATTTCACTATATATATGTACACAATGCACACTTTATTTAACAATTCACTGATCACTTTATGCACTTTAACAATATTCACTTGATTTATTTTAACACTGTCGATGAATTTATTTGAATACTCGTCGAATATTTATTTGAACACTAAACTGTTGGCCCATCTTTTGGGTTATTTATAGTAACCGATCAGCAGCCTAGAACTTTCCAAGCCATAAATCATCCGTTACTAGAAGATTCTATTTGTAATCTTAGAGCCTGTCTTTCTCTCATTCATTGGTAAATCAATGGAGAAAATACTAGAACAATGCGCTCCTTCTCTCCTCTTTTGTAATATTAATCCGCGGTCATAAAACGGCTCCAGGCTTTCCATCCTTTTGTGCAATTCTTATGGCTGGTGATTGGTTAATCCTCCCATCGGGCGTCTAGACACAAAATGGTGTCTTAGATTTGTGACAATATATTAGTATAAACAAGCTATTAATTTATATTCAATAAATTTTTATTTGGAAAATATTTCAGTAAGTAGGTGCTATAATTTTATAATCAAGTAACATTAATATTATCATTTAATAATTCTATAATAATAACATTTATTGTTTAGGAAAGTTAATTGGAAATATAAGTTATATGTAGGTACATTGTAGGAAGTAAAAATTATATTTTTAAATAGCATTAATAGGTATTTCCGTTTTGATTGTAACAATTTGGATAATTTTTGATTAAATAATTTTCGTCAATGATTTGTTTACAACATGTTCAATTTTAATTAACTTCATAGATAATTAAATTGCATTTAACACCTGCATTTCCCTTTGCGTTTCGTGCGATGAATCTATGCTTTTGTATGTATAACATTCAATTTTCATAATTATAACTTTTTACTTATAATAGAATCAGCAAACTTTTTGATTGCAGCTAATGAAATTCAAACACTTTAAAAAAAATAGCTTGTTAATAACAAAAATATAACTTTCTGTTTATTTTGTTTTTTCAAAATAAATATTTAAAAATATGCATTTTTTATTATTTTTCATGTAAACAGCAATGCTATATGTATATAGGATTGTATGCAATATGTTTTATAGTAAGAACTCTTTCATAATTAATGCAGTTATAAAATTTTATTTATAAACCTTTATAAAATACATGTAAAACATTCGTGACTATAACTGTGATAACGTTAACATAAACACGAGCTATGGATCAAATAATAACGACCTCAATTTCCTAATAGAACCCTCAAATTCCTGTACTTCCTTTGTAGAATTGAATCCTTGAATTTGGCTTACAACAATAGCTTTATTACCCATTACAAACCAATTCCGCAAAACATGTAATTCCTTTTGAAGGCCAGATGTTTTAATGCCTAAATTGGCTATGCATTCCTTCCAAAAAATTCTTAATGGCTTTCATCCCCGAATCGCCATTCCTGTAACGCTTAAATTCCCACTACTAACTTCCTTCCTAAAAACTTAGTAAAGCTAGAGTTAAGAAAGTGTACACCAGTTATTATCGTAACTTTGTAAGGATGAGATTTACGTTTATAAAAATCAGCTAAAAGCACTGTTTGTTTTATTTTAAAACACTAAATTATTAAATACTTAATCTCAAGCATTCAAACATTTAACTCACATTGAACCACAAAACTTGCTTTTTGTAAGTTGCAGAATGATTTTAAAGAATTTAATTACAAAAATTAAACATAATAAAAATATCGTTTCGAAATACCTATAGTCATGAACAACCGCCAAATATCATAACAACTGAAGAAAAAGGTGCTGCTGGGATTTACATCTAGACGCTAAGCCATCTGAGGAAATAAATGGTAACCAACTAGCTGATGATGAAGCAAAAAATAAATATAAACACAAATGAGCGGTCTTCGAACTCAGACCAACGAAGGAAGACATAAAAATAGTGACTAATAATGCCAGCATTAATCTCTTTCGAACACAACATCGAAAAGTCATAGGTAAACAATAAAAGAATGTCTCCACACCAACAAGGGTATTCTAAAAACTCTAACAATAAGATTCCTAAAAAATTTGCACGACCAAATATAACCCAAAATTCAGACCAATTAACAGTACATTATAAGAGTCATTATACAGTAAAAAAAGCGGTGTAAAAATGGACTCGTTTTAACACGGCTGTGTAACACCGGTGTTACAATGCTCTTTTGCGATGTTAAAACTTTGGAGTTGAACCGGTGTTACAGCGGAGTAAAGTTACTCCACATCGGTGTATGTTAAAAAATTATTAAAAATATTAACACCGCTTACACCGGTTTCGGTGTTGAATTTAACACCGGGAATTTACACCGCATGGACTTAAACCGGCTTTTTTTTACAGTGTAGTGACCATAGACGTTAAAAACAACTATTTAACAAATACGTTTGGCATATGGTATGTTAAAATTCAATTAGAGATAACTCGAATAATTATTTCAACTCTTAAATTAGCGAAGTAAGAAACCATAAAATTAAAAACAATTTTTACACCTAATTCTCTTCTTATATTACATAAATTCGATTTAACGAATTTTTTAAAAAGTTTCGTTTTTATCTTTTACCGACTTATAACATCATTAAAAATTATGCTTTCTTATATAACATTAAAATATATAATTCAGGTGAATTTAATAAATAATTTCTTCCGGAAAAATTCTAAGGTGTTATTAGTTGGAAAAATCAATTTGAATCCTTTGAGATTTTCAAAGAGATTCTCATTGATTCGCATACATGCCGGATAGATTTATTGATCGTGTGGGCTCTTTATCGTTATTCACTTGTATTTGGTTTGTGAACTTGTGAACCTGTGACTTCGTTCACGTAAAATTTAACAACAATACTACACATAGACCAAGGTTAAGAAAATGAATCTCTCTTTATGAAGAAAAAAACTATAAAATAAACTTATGACAAGCATTAGTACCTACATCGAAAACTTGTTTGCATCATAATTCAATAATTTTATACAGTAGAGCATATTTTGAAGTTTTCAGAATCTATAAAATATTAACTTTTATTACCCGAATAATTAATTACTAAAGTCATGACTACGTTTTTTGCTAAGATCAACTAAAGCTTCGCGACAAAGAAAATCTTAAGACTCAAAACTTAAAGGTAAAACATTTAAAGAAACCAAGTCAAGGATGATCACCTTTTATCGATCTGATTTTTCATTACCACCTATGGGTTAATGAATATATGATATATCGTATGCTGTTTGAATTTAAAAAAATAAATAACGTACGAGTTCAAAAATATACGTTAAATGAAACCATTAAATTTACAATATAGGTACCTATTATAAAAAAAATATTTTCCATATAAATTAATTTGAAAAATATTGTCATAACGATTCCTTTTGTTAAGAGGATTTTTATTTTTAAGAATGAAATACTTATTGACCTTATATTCTTGATACCTTATATTCTATGAAACATAATAAGAATAGAACACATTTTTTTTTAGAAAGGAAAATTATGAAAAAAAAATGAACTGTACGGAAGAAGAAACGTCTTCATAAGTTTTAATAATAAGAAAATGATTGAGAGATCATTTTTCTTTCAATCAAGAAACAACCGTGAAAAATAACCATGGTAATAAGCGTACAAAAATCAATAGTGAATTTTATTTCATATACGTATGTCTTGATTAAGTAAGAAAATCTTTATAGAACTATTTTCTTATTATTAAATTTGTTTTTATGAATCTTTCTCATTTTATAAAAAAAAATTAATTTAGAGTTAATTAGGTTTTTGATTTAAAAATATACAATAAACACATCTCAGAGACTAAGACGTATTTTCAATGACAACATATAATTGAAAGTAATTAATATTTTCATCGTCGGTAATTAAAATCATATTTTGCCATCTAATGAAAATTTATATTTTTCGTCTTTTAATTTAAAATAATTTTTGAAAGCAAAAGACCTGAAAATTAAAAATTTATAAACATCAACTGTTTGTAGCTTGTCACGGAGTAAATAAAAAGTTTTATTACTAAAATAAATACAAAATATTCAATAATCTTTTTGATTTAAAATTATTACTTTCTTTTATGTAAGTAAGTAAAAATAAAATTGGACAACGGATCCTTATAGATCTCACCAAAATAAAACTAAAATGAAAGTTCAATTTTCTGAGTTTTTGCTTAGTTTTCGAGAAAAATTGGATTTAAGTAGCTCGACTCCAATGGTATTTCTTATGTGAGTTAAATTTTGTGAATGCGGCCATTTTTGGAACTAGAACTACGAAGTTTTGACAGCTACTCTCAACTATTTTAGAAATAGAGCTCGGGGGTGCAGCTCCCCGGTCAATTAGCAAGTTAGGTGTGACCATCGCGTTGTTTTTCAACCAAATTTGACGTAGTCGAAGCGACTTCTAAAAGTCGATATCGCGAAAACTAAGTGAAATCTTGAAAAATTGTAATTTTCATTTTCGATTTATTTTAGCAAGATCTATATGAATCCATCGTCAATTCTTGGCCCCCGAGAAATAACAATCTTGCCTGGCTGTTGGTTAAAAGAACGATAAGCACTTTATAACTATATAAACAGAACTTTATGCATACTTCCATATGCGAACTCCTACCCTTAACCCAGAACTGTCCTTATTTGAATTATCCCAAGAAAAAGTGTAAAATAAAAGTTGTAAACATTAATGCGTCTAAGAACGGTAGCAAGTTTTAAAAAAATCGTTGGAGCCGTTTTCGAAAGAAATTTAAGAAGCTCAAAAACTCCTAAAATAAAGTGGAGCTTCCGGTTAACCGAAGATAAAAACAAGTTAAAAGAAAATAATAATCATAAAAAGAAAAAAGTGAGCTTACTTTTGACTGTGATAATATACGTCAATTTACACTATGTATTAACCAGTAAAATCAGAAAATTAGGGTTTCAATTTGTTTTTAATTGTTTTTCTCGACAAGCGTTTGTTAATCGATTATTGCAAAATTGTGTTCTATTTTCCAAATGATATAACCGACTTGAAAATTTTAAATATTTGCTATCATTCTTGCATTGGTTTTAACACATTCAATCTATTGAGTGAATAAATCTTCTTAAGTACACATTTTAATATACAGGTTCTTTAAAATTGAATTTATAGTAGATTTAGAATTAACTATGTAGTTCATATAAATATTCATTAGTTTGTTATCATTTTTTGTATAAAACCCTCTTACTGGCGATCGCTGATTCACCATGGTAGCGACGTAACCAATGAAATTGCATAAAGACTTCAACGAATGCCCCTTTAAAGACATAGTGAGAGAAAAAAGCACAGCACAATATAAGAGACTAATGGAACACAAAAATCTGCTACTAAGTCTACTTTTACACATTCCTGTATCAATAAAAGACTAAAAACAAAAACAAAAAAAATCCTCAAATGAGTTGAAAGCACATTAAGAGCACATCAGAAGATGTTCTAATGGGAACTTCTTCATTCAACAGTATCATGATTGGCTGACAGATAAACTGAAGCCTTAACCACTAAAAAAACCAAGAAAGTTTAAAGTGCCATTCCTTAGAAAACTCCACTACGTAGTCTTTTGAAATTCCATCCTTAAGGGGCTCAAATAGGAAGTGAAAAGTATTTTATGAGTCCTACTCCTAAATCCTTCTCAACTTTCTTAAATATAAATATTATAATTATGAACCTACAAAATATAAAGAACCCCTGATTTTGTTGTTTTTAATATGACTGCCCTGGCGAGCCTCAGGTTGTTCTTGGAGAGCACAAAAATGATAATTCAAGTATAAGAATAAACATAAATATACAAAAAGAAAAAGAAAAACCAACACCAACTCCACTGACAGCCCATATAACCATTGTACAAAACACAACAACTAAAACAACTCCAACATAACTAACACTAAGAGTCATGACAGGACCACAGCTTTTAAAAGCGACAAAAATTATAATAAAAAAAATATATGGTCATTTAAGGGCCGAAATAATTGTTTGGAATAAGTATTTTCATTGATCTTTTCTCAAAATTTTTAGTTCATATTTATACCTAACGTATTTTATGTGTTTGATATTTGAAAATGAATTTTCTAAACTTACCTTGCTGTGTACAGTATAAAAATTTAGTAATTTATAGACAGAGTGTTTAATTTATTTAAAATTTGTAAAAAAAACAGAGTTAAGATTTAAACTTAAACCAATTTTTTTTTAGAAAAAAAAAAGTTAAAAATAATGTAATGTAATGAATTAATGTAAAATGAAATATAAAGGGGTTCAAAAATTGATTTTGGAACTTTTTTGAAGTAAGTATCAAGCTTCTTGTATCTTCTTGTAATCTCTAATGGTAAGTGTAATGGTAATGTCCTAATGGTATCGTAGTTCCAATTTAATTGCACGTGAACAAAAAGTTGTTCTTATTTTACTGAATAGGCAACAACCAACAACATTGTTTTAGTTTATACCAATATTAGATTAGTTTAACAGAAAAGAGATTATATGCACCATAAAGGACAGTATGGAGCCTATTGACATGTTGGTGGTCAAGAGTTTCATTTTATTTCAATGAAGTATTATGTGACATTATATTAGAAGCTTGTAATAGGCTTTACCAAATCATTTTGTTATCAAAACAGATCTTGTATCTTATTTTAAAATTTTTGTAAAATTAATACCAATATGAAGCATTTTTCTTTTTACAACCTCTTATCGCCAGTTTTAACCATAAAGGGACATTAAAATTGTTCATTAAACTGTTAAATTGTTTAAACTGTTAAATTGTTACTTAACTGTCAATTAAATGTTCAAACATTTTATATTTGGTTCGTTCATTCTAAAACTTCAAGCTTTTATTTATCATTGTCAATAGGCAAAAGCAAACTTTATCAGTTACAAATAATAATTTTAAATGTTGTTTTGTACAGAGAAACTTGCAATCTAGAAAATGACTACTCAATAAAATTTTATTTTTGTTGATCCTTGTATATTTTTTTCATATAGACAAATTACCCTATGAAAATTTGTTCGTTGACTAAAATGATATACAAAAATGTTCTCTTTTAAATTTCAGGGGAATTAACCAATTATTTTTTATTATTGCTGGTGTGATATTTTCAATTGGGATAAAAATTTGGAGGAGTGATTGGGTCGCGCAGTTGATGGACCTGTCAGTGTCAGCGCGCATTGGCCATAAATCTGAGTCGAGCGTCGCTCGCGTCAGTTTATTTCGGCGTCCGTTTAAGGCGTCTCACGCCAACTCCACATTTCCAACACGCGCTTTTCCGCTCGCGACGACGATACGACAAGAAAATATTGCCACGCTCGTGAGTCATTTATCTTTAAGTTCGTACATTATTTAATTTTTAATAATCTACTACTACATTAATAAACTACCAATAAAATCCAACATTCGGTTAAATAAAAAAAAAATAGTTTCGTAAAATATAGTTACAAACTTGGAACTCATTAATCTTTAGTTCATATTTCATGGTCTGATTTTTAACAATCTTAACTACGAATAAAACCCAACAATCAATTGATTAATAATTTCGGACAAAATCGTTTTAAGCTCACCAGCTATTCTAACTAAATCTTTAGTTGCCATTAAACTGTTCAATTTTTAACAATCAAAACTATCAACTAAACTCGACAATTGATACAATTATAAAAAAATAGTTTTACATTTTTAACTCATTAGTTCGTACTTCATTATCTCGTTTTTAACTATCTAAACTACCAATTAAACCACACAACCGATAAGAAAAAAAGTTTCGGAAACATACTTCTTGGTGTATTCTCTTAAGAACTTGAATCAAACATATGTTTAAGTTTTAAAACTTTATCATGGGGTAAGTGAAAAATATTTTATCTACTTTTTTTACACCTACCATAAATTGAATAATCTTGTTTTTATTTTTCTCATATTTGCTCCACTTGAGACTCGTTTATTGATAAATATTATAATAATTTAATTGAATATGTCAATCAATCAAGTTTTTTGATAAAGAGGTTCTTCAACGGTAGAGAAAAAAAAATTGAGTGGGAATTTCATAAGAAATCAAACTACTTTAAATTTTTTCCCGAAAAAAAAGTAGTGAAAATCCCATGGAATTTAATTATTTCAAAATATTCTGTACTAACAATGCTTTTTCATGTTATCAGTTCAATTAAAAATTAATAGAACCCGATGCAAGTAAAATGCATTTACAAAGAAAAGCATTTTTCCATTGTCTCTGGTCTCATCTCGGGTCTGTAATGGTTATTATTGAATAAAAGTAGATGATATTGTTGTGGTTAACGGTGAAAATCTCCTTGTTCGCCGAATGAAAAGCACTAGCAGAGTTTGAGGCTATTTGAAAATTTCATACAAACGGGAGGCTTACATAAGTTATTTTCACCCCTCGAAGCACACACCTGCTTGTGGTTTTGTATTTCGAAACAAATTTGAAAGCCTTTTTTCGGGAATGTTAACTTTCCGTAAAAATAAGTTGAGATGAAACCAAATCTACCTTGCATCATTTCAATTTAAAAAGTGCCAGAAAAAGTTGTAGAAAATGTTTTTTACTTTTTAGTTGAAATTAAAACGAGAAACAAAACTAGGAAATATCAATTACTTAATGTACTGTTACAGAACATAAACTCTCATTGTTTCAAAAGGTGGCAAACTAAAATTTTATTAAAATCCCAATTAAAATTTGTAATTGACCTAGCAGCTTACAAAATTTTAGAATTAAAATTACGTTTAATTAAAAAAATTCTACTTTTAAAAAGAATAAAAAAAGGGAAGGAAGTGAATAAAAGTTATATGTACATAAAAAACCTATTTGCTTTCAATTCGATTTTTTTCAGAGAATTTTTTTTCAATTCCGTTAGTTGTAAATATATTTGAAACTGTAGTTTGCTAAAGGCATTTTGAGGAACACATAACATGCATTATAAGCGTCTGATTGAATACTTTAATCGAAAAATTTACGTTAAATGTTAACGCCGAGTGCAGACTATACTATAAAAAGTTTTTTATTTTAATTTTATTTTAACGAAATAAATATTTGACTCGTTTATTTTAAAGCTTCACCTTTCTTTGTTTACTTTGAAAATTGAATTGAAATGAATCTCTTTGAAATTAGAGGAAGTTGTATGTTGAATATAACATATTATTATTATTTTGTGTGATTAAATTTTAGTTATGCAACACCATTTATATCATATTGAATTATATCATTTAATTTTGATATTCTAACTTATTGTTTCATTTTAGATTTACTGATCTATTAGGAATTAGGTACATTACTTTTTTTTAAATTAATTACATTACTAATAAAATATTTATTTCAATAACTGTTTGCGGTAAATTATTATAAAATATTTGTAAAAAAAAAGTTTTTATGATTTATTCAATAAAAAAAAAAAATTGTAGGAGAAACACAAAAATTAATAACACAAAAAGATAAAAATATTAAAGATAGTAAGTACAAATAACTATATGAATAACTTCTAAATAGTATATAAAACATTAAGATATAAAAAACTGCTATATAATATGAAGCTTTTTTTGTATATTAACACGAGGTTACATAGTGTGATTTGTCGTCTTATAATTTCTTCAAGATACTCCGACTTATTTTTTCAGAAATATATGAATAGAAAAAATTATATTTATAGCGACGTTAATGTTTTTCTTTTGACAAAATATTAACTTGTTGAAAGAAAAACTCAGTTTTATCTCTTTATTAATAAGCTCATATTAATGTTTTGTTGTAGAACCAACAAAGCTGCAAAAATAAATCATACAGTTGCAGCTTTTTGAAGCAAACATTTCAATATTTGTTGATTTGGTTAAAAGAACATAAATAAAGCCTAAGATTGGATAAAAAAATTATAAATTGAATGATATATAAATATCTATATAGACAGAACTATATATATACAGCCTCTATGTATATACGAACTTCCACTCTTAACCCCAGAACCATCTTGGTTAAAATTTTTCTAGGAAAAATTTTTAAATAAAAGTTGTAGGCATTAATGTAGTAATGTTGCTTCTGGAGTTCGTAGACGAATAGAAGGATGTCTAGACATGAAAAAATAGTAGCAGTCTTCGCCTTCTACTTGAGATTTTTGGTTGAATTTATGTTTCAATTTGTAAGCCTCAGTAAATATAAAAGCAATCTGTCGTAGGGACTTTAGTGTTTTACCGTTAAAAGATTCACGACGATTTCTAATTGTTTCTCATAATTTTGATTTACGACAGGGTCCCGACGTTTTCCTGATTTTTAAAATTTTCCTTAATTGACTTGTCTAAATAACGTTGTTTTTGACACTGATTATTTGAAAGCTGCCTTGCCCAAAGGAAGTCGGTTACTTCTTACATCTTGTTTCGGTGTAGTTTTCTTATGTAATTTATAGCCATCTAAAACATTTTTTATCATTAGGACTTAAAGTCCAGGACTTAGTAACAATAAAAAAATATCTGGTGCGAGGCGTCACACTACTTTCTTTTACATTTATGAAAATACTCGCTGTTAGTTAAAACAAATATAAGCACTTTGTAACAATACATATAAACAGTACTATATGCATACAACCTATAGGGCTACATGTATATACACGAATTCCTAAACTTCATCCCAGAACCGCCCTTATTCGAATTTTCCCAGGAAAAAGTTTCAAATAAAAGTTGTAGCCACTAATGAGTCTAAGAATTACAGAAAGTTTAGAGAAAATCGTTGGAGCCGTTTTCGAAAAAAATTGAGAAAGCTCAAAAACGCCAAGAGTAAAGTAGAGCTTTCGGTTAACCGATTTCAACCAAAAGCTTCGCAGCACAACTAGGTATAATATGGAGGCTAGATTCCAAGTTTGGTGAAATTCTGATAAAGCTTTCGATACGATATGGCTGTCACACACAGACACACAGGCACACACACAGACACACACACACAGACATGCTTCTAAAAACCACTTTTTTGGACTCAGGGGACCTCAAAACATGTATTTTCGGTGAAAGCTCGAATTCGAAAATTCGACTCGATTACAATACTTCCTTTACTATCTATATAGTAGTAAAAGAAAGTAAAAATAATATCTCAATACAAAATTAATCAATTTAAACAAAAAAGCTATCAGAACAAGAGAAAAAGTTGGAAGCCGAACGAAACGTTGTGCCATAATTTAAAATAAAAATATCTGCTGCGAGGCGTCGCAGTACTTTCTTTAACTTTATTTTATGAAACTCGCTGTTGGTTAAAAGAACATAACAGAATTAAATAAAACCCACGATTGGTTAAAAAATTATAAATTGATTAATATTTAAATAATATACCATAAACAGAACTTTATGCATATAAGAACGCCCACCTTTAACCCCAGAACCAGCTTTATTTTAGAATTTTTCCAGAAAAAAATTTATGTTTCCTTAAAATTTCGATCAACATGTAAGTAAGTAGGAACTTCAACGGATTTCAACGAAACTTAAAGAAAGATTTTATAGCGTATCTTTTTATTTTATATAACATATGTACTGAAATCGTAAGTCCTTAAATTAGTAAGTTTTGAAAAGGAATTTTTACAAATTAATTCCTTACAAAACTTGGTTCCTTGGTTCCTCATTGGTTCTCTGACATCTGGAGTCATAAGACAATTCAGGTCATTAATATTTAAGACTATTAGCAACTGGAGTTTTTTTGTAATAGAGAACACAAATTGTGTTTTATGCAAAAGGTTGTTACTTGACTTGATGAATCTCTAATACCTGTTATAAAAGCAAACAAACTTCAAAAATGACCAGTGAGAGTTCCAATTATCAATCGTCGTAGTTATTAATGACCCCAATTGTCTCGTTACAAGTTGGCATACGTATGCCCTACTGTGCATATTTTTACTATCATTTTCATGACGTATTCTCTTTTTAGTAAAGCTTAAAAATTTGTTTAAAAAAGATCATGAAAATGTTCAGATTTGTATTCGTGGTTATCTCAGAAACACCTTCCACATTAACTACTAGCAATGATTATGAAGAGTTAATAGCGTTCAGTGGTTTTGATGTTACTAGACAATATTATAGAAAAAGAAAACAACAAACGGGGAACCTATTTTACCAGTTTTTGTAGACATAAAAACCATTCATTTGAATGGTGACCAGAGTATAGAATAAGGGGGTCCTCCATCGGGAGCTATATCCACCATGCCAAGCCATCATATTAGATTATAGGACTGAGATCCTAATGGCCAATATAAAAGGAAAAAAATTAATAGAATTTAAAAGAAAAAATAAATAAACAGAATATTTAAAGTGTAAATTTGTGTTGCATCAATTTTATTTTTATTATATACAATAATACGTTTTATTGTGTTCCTTGCGAATCAAAAAAAATCAAAGTGTGCTTAACAGCCTTTAGTGACGTTAGTAACGAAGCCATGAAACTACTGAAATTAATTTTAAGCCTATAAGTTAATTAATGGAAACATGAAAGCGAACACTGACATATCTGAAACTTTTAAGCCATTAAGTAGTTTATGGTAAAAAGTAGATACACCTACAAACGAGCTTATTGTTTAGATCTAAAACTTTACTTCGGCTTTAAAAGTCTGATTTTACTCAGTGAAAAAAATCACACCTTCTTTTATTGAGACCTTATATAAAGAAGAATATCTATTTTCCAATAAAGTTCATGTACGAACGAAATTTAAGATCGCAAGCGACTGTAGATGCATTATACTCACTCAACTTTTTTTTAAAAATAATTCACGAAGTAGAACATGAAACTAAAATTTGATTCAAATGGCGGATGCTTCTTTTCAAATATTACAAAATTTATTTAATAAATTTTCTTTTAGAATCTTTAACTATAAGGAAATACGATTTGTTGAATGAGGTTTCTTATTCATGAGGCACATTGCACAAATGGTAAATATCACGCAAATGTTTGACATTTAAATAAAAACGTTTTTGCAGCCAAAGAAAATTACATTTTTAGAAAGTAACTAGTCAAGTAAACGTTTTTCTATTACTTACCAAAAGTTTCTTTTACTTATTTTAATGTAAAGAAAAAAAATATTTTTAAATCTTTACCTATTTAAAAAATGTATCTTTATTGACTATTTCTCACGATGTATCCTACTTAAATACAGTACAGGTGCATAATTTAATTATAGAAATAAACGTTAAAAAAGAAAATAGCAGTTCAACAAACCGTTTAAAGTGATGAATTTTCTCTTTTAGTTTTTTAGAATTTCTAACGTTTTATGAACTTTATTGATAATCTATACGTAGTTCTTAAAGTACGAGTATATTTTCTCATTCTCATCAAATCTTACATCCATGAATTATTTCTTGTAAATGTTTTTTTGAACTGTTAGCAGACTCTTTTTGCTTTGGTTGACAAAATATATAACATGCGTTAAACATCGTTTTTGTCAAAGTCACTAACCGTTAAAAGTACCTACACTTTATAGTTACATCAAAATAAAAACCACATTACAAAAGTTCAATAACATGCATTCAGCCTTTTTAACGTGACGAAGTTATAGCTCTCCCATAGACAGCTACTTTAGATTTAAAAGTGTAATTTCTACACTCCTAATTTAATCATAAAGTTTTCAAACTAAGACTATACATTTAAAAAAATTGATTCGTTGATCCATTGTGTCTAGGAAGTTCAATGAGCTTATAATTGTTTATTACTACTGGGCAAAAACCACAATTTTTTTGGTGATAATTAGTAAAAATTTTCGGGAAATAGAGAAATAATTTATTTAATATCATTGATTTGGATTTTTCTGACAAACTTTAAATACGTGGTTCTAATTATGTCTTACAGCGATCTTGCAGCTATATGCATTTCTTCAGGATAAAAAGAGTGTAATTGCTCACCTAGAAAAAATATTTTTCTCTTTGTGAAAATAAGCAAATAAAGTCTATTTATAGTTATTCTGCAGGAACCATACAATTTTCTAGAACAAAGAGTGATATATACATTAGGGTGCTTCAAAAAAAAAATTTGTATGGTGTCCAAAAATGGCGCCAAACCGAGCTCTTAATATCAATATAAAGGTTTGTCTCAATCCATTTTGTCACTTTTTATTACATAACACGGGAGCATTTTTTAAAATTTTTGAATTTTCCTAACTTTGGAACAGTTAAATTTAATAACAATCTTAAGATGATGGGACTTAAAGGAAATTGTACGCTCTACAAAAATGGTCCTTAGAACATGGTTGAAAAATATATTAACAATTTTAGATAAGTTTTATTTTTGAACTTTGATAACTTTCAAATGATTGATCCTAAGAATATGGTTTGAGAACCTTTTTTGTAGAGCCTGAAATTGTCTTCAAATTACTTTTTTTTATTGTTGTCACGATGAATTGGGTCAAAGTTATGAAAATTAAACAATTATTTTTTTCCTTTGCAATTTAAATTGAAAATGAAACAATGGATTGAGGCACACCTTTAATATGCTTAACTTGATTTGATATTTAACAATTAATATTTAGCTTGAGATAAGCTCGATTTTAAACTAAATCTAACAGTAAGTGAAATAACTTAAAAATAAGTCCAAGAACCTAAAAATGAGGTCAAGTAGAGAACTCTTACTTTCTCTTTAAAAAATAGAATAGAAGTAGGCATAGATATAGGTGAGTACTTATACTTTAATGAATATTTTCTCTCAAACCACCTTATAAAGACGAAAAATCCGAGTAATTATAACAGTTTTAGGTTTTTTGAAACTCAGTTTAAATTAAGATATAGGTATAATTTCGAAAAAAGTGCTTACAATAATTCAGTTAACATTGACTAAAATTTTTTCGAAAAAAAAATTCCACATAGATTTTTATCTTATTAAAATTGATAAAAACAAATTTCAGTCAAGTTAAAGCTAAATTGACACGACATATACGAACAATTTATAACACATTCAAAGATAGCATTTGCTTGATATATTGAAACTGTGGTTTCATTTATTGGCGACTAAAATCACGTGACCTACCAAGAAGATTATCCATCAAAGTCGACATGTTAGATCGTAATCAACAAGCTTTAAGCTCAATCAATGAAAGTAGCGGTTAGAATGCATCTGATTGCTTCTCTGCAAATAAATCAATATTTAATCAATAAACACAAATATTGAGGGATAATATTCGGTAATTTAAAATTGTGTTTTTTAATATTTATACTTTCTATCAATAAAAATTCAAGAAAACTTTAATATTTCGTTGCAAAACATTATTTGAAATGATTTAAATTGAAAACATAGAAGAAATGAAATAGTTACATTTATTATTTATAGGTATAAGTATTATAATAATTTTGAATATTTGTGGTAAAAATTCCAAATCTGCTTACAATACATATAGAAACATAGTTTGAGCTTTTATTAATATTAAATTATTAAGATATTTCAACTTAGAAAATATTAACGTCAAGTCAGACAGTGATATAGGTAAATAATTCTAAGAAAACATTGCGAGACAATCTCTTACAAAAAGGGAAAAACCACATTGTTTCAATAATTAAATGTTATTACTTACCTACTGACGACAAATAATTCGACGTTTCAACGTTAGTCGCTTTTGATCCAATCAATTTACAATATAAAAGTTTTGAGTTTGAACATTATCAAGTTCTAGCAAAGAGGTAAAGAGCAAGCACCGTATGGTTCATGAGCTGATACTGAAGGGCAAAGGAGACTTTGAGTTCGGGGGATTGAGAAGCGTCGTTGAAAATAAGGAATATCGGGAACGCGACCTAGAAAGTTTATGCAAAGTCTTTGAGTCAGATCAGCATAATAAGATGACAAAGTCACTCAATGTTTGGCATGACTCTTTATTCTTTACTTTATGTTTAGGATAGAGTCAACTATCGTTACAATTAATTAGCTTATCTATTTGAAAGTGAATAAGGTAACACTTTAACATAATTTTAAAAAAATCCCTGTATTTTACTATCGTTTTTACGTAGATTTATTTTTATTTATTTCACACAAATTATATTGTTTATAACGTTAACTCGTTTTTTACACCATTATAGAAGTTGTCAACCTGTTTTGACTAGAGTATATATGTACATACTTATAAATAATAATAAATAAGTTTTAATAAATAGCAAGGATAAATATTTAACAACGAATAAATAATTTAATAAACTTTAAAAAATCTAAAAACAATATATAAATAGTTTAATAATTCGAGAAAGGATTTTACATTTCTAGTCGCGATGGTGGGGCTGAACTTTTTTTTGGGCGTACAAAATTAACACAAATCCAAAACACAAAAATATCACCAAACCAATCAGGTCAATTGTGGTACAAAATTATATTTTCTACGCCACAAGTGATTTTAATAGCGTTCTTCCATGTTTAATTGCTAAATTATAGAAACAGTTATCAAATAACTCTATTTTTTTTTTGATGTTTTAAGTCGCTTTAACATCCAAGGTCATATCACGCCTGTCTAAACACAGAGAATTTCTGTTGGGCAATTATATCTTAGGTTTAGAATCTTAAGTCTAGGATTCAATGGGGATCGAACCCAGAACCACTTGACGCATGAAGCGGAGAGAGTAATTGCTCTAACCACAGCGCCAAGAGGTGGTTCACTCTATTATTATAAACAAAGTTATTATATTTTATAATTTAAAAGAAGAGACGTTTTTTTTGGCCGTTTGTTGTTTCTTTAATGTCGCGTCAACATTTCTGTCCTTAGTGACAATTATTGTGTTGACTGGGTTAGCTTATGTATCCTCCAGGACATCCAGGAGCCTCAATGAATTCCTAAGGTCCTCGAGATCCATTGTCTTTTTGTTCAGGGTTTTTTTAGTTCACTGGGGTTGATTGGTGGATTTAAAACGGGGCACAAGGGGAAAGTTTTGTTACATGTAGGTACTTTGAATTGCAAATAATAATATTTTTTCGTTTTTCTTTTCAAGCCTTTTTTGGTCAATAAAAATGCATTTTGTATCGTACAAACATACAGTGAAAAACAGTTAAATAAAACTGAAGTTAATGAAGTATTTTTCTTGTAAAACGAAGTTCATGTTTTAAAAGAAACAATAATTTTAAAGAAATCTCAGTGTGTTTTAAGTCATAGATAATGTTTACATGTTTACAGCTTCTGTATTCTGCTGTGTTATTAACTGACCATAATTAAACTATAAGATTATAATTAACTACAATTAACTATCTGAAAAAACTGTTTTAGCTATCTAACTATTTTGTTGTTGTAAATACTAATGTTTTTTTTTTGTTAAATATTTACTTAAATAATTAAAAAATCTTCTCCAACGTATTAAAACCCTTTATTAAATGAACGACAGACTTCATCTAAAAGGGAATAATGAAGTTCTTAATATTTCAATCTATTTTGAATGCAGCTTATTTATCATATTTACGGTATGGTTATCGTTGAAAAACGTTCAGAGTACAAAATATTGAATTGTCGTTTCTACTAAATATACACGAATATTAAAGAAGACGAAAAAATAAAAATATTAAAATATTATATTAAATGGATTATTCTTATATTGCGATTGTTATAACAATACGTGGAAAATGTCACAAAACAACGTGAAGATTTATTTAAGCCACATATGTTGTCACTTGACGTTATCTTAAACTCTATTCCTGAGTTTTATATTACCTTAACTGTAAACAGATAATGCATATAACAGTTTTTGATAACATGTATGTACATATATTTGAAAAAATTCTAAGTATTTTATAGTTGATTTTTTTAGAACATGAATAATCTTAAAAATTATTTTTATTTTGGAATTAAAAATTTTGTTATAGATCAGTAAAAATAATTCATGCGGTGTAGAACAACGTCTTCGTTTTATCGTTATTTCAATATAGTTTGGGGTGAACAATCGATTTTAAAACACTTTCAGTTGGTGCTGAAATTTGACATTTATTTTAGTTTTTAACTTAAATTAATAACTTCAATAATTAAGCACATATAATTCTAAAGAGATGATGAAAGTTTTGGGATTTATTAAATATTATATTGTATTGATATGTATAGTTAGAGGGGCAATGGATTGGGATTTACAATGAATGCAACATGAATATTAGGTCGCGACGATTCGCTATATTAATATCAAGGTTAATATATTTTAGCTTCCTCAGGCTCTCTGATGCATGCTCAACATTCTTGTCTTTTTGTAGCCTTGCGTATACAAATTAAATAGTACTACTGAAATAGTATTACCTAAATAGCATATACAATTAAATAATATGAAAATTGCTATTGTTTAATAAAATGTTGATAGCAATGTTCATAAACATAAATCATGAGTGTCAAACTCATTTTTAAAATAAAAAAAAAATGTATAGGCAATTTGTATATGCAAGGCTACAAAAGAACAAGAATAACGAGCATACATGAGAATTGCCTGAGAAAGCTATAATAGGTTCATTCCAATCGTCCAGCTATGGCGATGCATAGACACGAAAACAGACAAAGAGCAAGACAATATTCACCAAGAGAAAAGAGTGAGTGAAGAACTGTTTCAGCAGGTTCGTTACGAGGACCATCCAGCCCCATCCAGCAGTCAGTACAGCCATTTTCGTGCAAATACGTGATGAGCACTTATATCGACACTGTTTCGGCATGTTTATGCACTGCTTTGTCGACCCTCGACCTAAACTGAAATAGTTCTTCACTCACTCTTATCTTTCGGTCAATGTTTGAACATCACCAGAAGGATGGTTAGAACAAACCTAATATATGGCGAAACGTCGTGACCTGATATTCTTGTTGCATTCATTGTAAATCCCGATCCTTTTTTTTTGACACAAGTAAGATGGGGGAAATCTTTCAAAGACACCCAGGAAAATGGGTAGTGTCGGATTCGCGTATAGCGCCTACCGACTAAAACCTCCACCTTTTAGGTTATAAACCAAGTGATGAGAGAGGTCCAGTAGAGGATGTAGGGCACGGACGCTAGTGACGAAGCTAGAGATTTGAGGTATTTCAGGAGACCAGAAGGCTAGGCCTTCTAAAACGGTCGGTTTTCTTGCATTTGAAAAATGCAAGAGAATGCAAGAGATGGTAAGATTTTGGTGGCCAGATATGGACTACCGCAGAAAATCCCGATCCACTGCCCTTCGAACTATATATATCAATACAAAATAACAAGGATCTGAAGAAATATTAAATTTTATATTTGAAATAATAATATTTTCTAATATGTATAAGCACAAAGGTGATTTTGTGAACAGTAAGTTAGAAAAAAGAACAAACAATTTTTTTGGATATTCAAGACCCTTCGAAATAAAATGCTCTTTTTCAGAATTTGGACATTCGAAATTTTGGATTTGGAAATTCGTAATTTTAGGCCACACCAATCGTGTTTAAATAAGTCTAAAATAATTTCTAATATTCCCGATATTCTAAACCAAAAATCAATACACCATAAAACACTAAAATTAATATATAATTCTTAGTTAATAAACTTGAGTATTTATTTAGGTAGGTATAAATCAAAAGTCTAGGGTAGGTGCAACTTTTTTAGTATCTATCAATATTAACATTGAATAAATATTAAAAAGATAACCGATTAATGTTTGTGCTAGTATATCAGAATCACGTTCAAATCGCATTTCAATAGTTTCCATATCTACTATAAAATGACACTTTTTGAAACTTTTTAGTTAAATATATTCGTAACTTTCGGCATATTAAAATTTTTATCGTTCAATTTACGGGACAAATTTTTACTACTGCAAAACATTTTTGAACAATAACTTCTTGAACAACATGCATGCATGATTTACACATTATCACTCATAAATATTTTATTTTTTCAGCAATAAAATGTGTTAAAACTAGCGTTTCGTTGAAATATTCCGAATGTTCAAAATCCGGCGATGTAGCGTTATAGTGTGAAAACATTTACATGTTTTGCCAATTAAGCTCTATTTACAAACAGTTACAATTTCGTTATTAAATTCATCTCATAAATTGAAATAAAGATCACTAGTTAATCAAACAGAGACTTCAACAGAGGCGCTTTATTTAAGATTTGATTCAATCATTTAAAAATGAGTCCTTTGAAAAATGAGTTGAGCTTAATACAATAATCCGTCGAAACACACGTTAAACATTAATGTGATCAATGGATTTTATCCTTCTCACATGTGACAATCGATTATTATGAACGTAGCAAATGAAGAATGAACAATCTAAAAACCATAATTGAAGGATTCGCAAGGATTTTCGAACAAAATGCTCGGTTTGATAGAAATATTACTTGTTTTATTTTCAAGTAAAGCGCGTTCTTTTTTTCTCTCTATACTTTAACATGTGGCATTTTTTTTTTAATTTTGAAAGAGTAAAAGCGTAAATAAAAAATGTGCAATGTGCATTGTGCTGTGAAAATAATTCAAGTTTTGACAATGGAAATTAAAATATTTTTTTGGAGTGTTAATATTCGTGTTGTTCAAATTCTATAGAACTTCCGATTTGGAAAGTTTTTTTTTTTCATTGACAACAGTATGAAAATAATAATTAATAATATTTGAAGAGCTTCGCTTTATCCTTGTCAGAAAAAATCGTTCTATGCATGATGTGAGTTAAATGAAGACACCGTTTATAAGTTTTCCTAAGATTTCCCCATAGAGTTGGAAATCTCCTATCATTTCGCTTATAGAGTCAAGCTTTGTGAAACGAAAATAACAAAAACATATCTATTAATAAATACAGATATAATAGTTTGTTCGAGCACATAGGGAATTACATAAGGAAGTTTAACACAAAAGAATTTTGATATTTTTAATTGGAAATAATCTAAGGTTTCTTGTAGCTAGAGTTTTCAATCAAATTAAATATGTGACGGTTGCGATGATTGCGAGATGCATTTGTAAGATTTTTTTTCTTGACATTTGCAGTTATTATTTTGCTTGAATATACATTTTCTAACTTAGAAAGTATAGATTTCTGTGTGTAAACAATTTTTATTGTGTTAACTTCTTTTTTAATTTCAAAAGAAATAAAATATAATAACCATAATATATATTTTTTTTTTCATATTTACATTCAAGTTGCAGAAGGTAATAAAGTATAATTACATAGGATAATATTCTGATAATTACAATTAATAGTACTCCGCGGTTGTATTTTACTTGCATATGATATCAACAATTAAAGACATTTAGAGGTGAAGAAAAGTTAGAAGTTTCGAAATTGAAATTTATAAAGAAAATGTTCTATTAATTAACATAAAACCTGATTATCCAAAATTACAAAACTATTTTTAAATGTACAAATTTAATATCTGATATAAATGCATTTAAAGTAAGCCATATTTAGCTTTAGTCTAGGTATGTTATAGGGAACATTAGGCACAATGTTTTTGACGTGATAACGTTGTATAAATTGATGAACTACGACAAGAAGTCTGAAAAAGTTCGGCCATTTTATCACGTTACCTACATTTGAACCTGTGCGTGCAAGCGAGAACGCGATACAAGTGATAGAGAGGCACGATATTATTGTTGAATCCTAGGCAACGTAGGGATGGGCAAATGAATAAAGTATATATCGATATAGTATATCGTATCGATATTTACATACAATATCGATAGATGCGGAGTAAAAAATATCGATAATTCGATATATCGATATTTTCATCTCAAAACGCGATTACTTGAAAAATTGTCAATAACTATAAGTGGAATAAATTATAATTATTATAAAATATACTTAATAAAGCTCTTAAAAATAATATCGAATTTGATATTCGGAAATAAATATCAACTATCGATATTTTGATATATCGATAGTTGGTGCTCTTTCTAAGACAACGTGCTTTGTGTTTTTCTTTTACAATTTACTTAATAAGATTTAATTGATTTTTTCCTTCATAACTTTCAGTCTTATTTTATTTTGAAAAAATTGTTAATTTTCAATTAACTCCTTTGTATTATACAAAGTAATGATTCAGTGATAATAATTAATTCAATTCATAAAAGGGCGCAATTTTTCATCAATTAGGTGTTCTTTATGACGTTATCACGTAAAACTATCGTCCGTATACCGACTTTACAGACAACCAATTTTTTTTACTCATTTTATATTTATTCCGAGGTACTGAATTTGGAAATTGATTTTGATATATTCCTCGAATGCTTCACAAAATCATAAAAAATTGTTAAAATTTTTGACCATTATTTATGTTTTAACTTTATAAATATATCATTTTAAATTTTTTTTAGATGGACCATTTATTAAAAAAAAAATACAAAAATACCTCTTACAAAATTTTTTTAGTTTAATAAGTTGGCCTCTAAATTGCACTGAAAAATGGTCAACATTTCATAATTTGTAGAATATTCTATTTTCTCGATAGTTTCTCGCCTGTAATTCAAAAACTGTCCTTGTAGTAACAACAAATTTAAAATACACTAAAATTTTTTTTTTGAATAATTGAAAACGGGAATACCCAGTAAATCGTGTAGAGTCTTAACAATAAGATTTCAATTACAATTTTCTATTTCAATTTTTTATTATTTTTTTTTAATTTAAGGTCGCATCAACTATGTATGGTCCTTAGCGACCGTCGAATCCGAAAACCCAGAAAAAACATCTTAGGCTTTCATTGGGATTTGAGCCCAGGACCACTGGCGTATAACGCAACTTTCTAGTCCACCACGCCACTAAGTGACCTTTCGATTTCAATTAAAATATAATTTTTAAATTTAAATATTTTATAATTTTCGTGTTGTTAAGACAATAATAATCAAGTTATAATCTAAATGGTTAATAATATTCAAATTCATCTATCCACAGTTATTTATCTTCTATTCCAGTTACTTTTCTGTGAAAATCAAAGTTCTATCCGTCAACGCTTTCTTTAATCGTATCATACAATATTTCAAAATAATGTGAGTACATTCATCATATTAACTCGATTTTTTTGAAAATGTTGGTAAAGACGTTTTTGCGTAATTCCATCCACCTAAGATTAGTTATAAATAGCGTTAAACTATGTTACTTCTATTTTATTACTCGTTGTTTCACTAACCACTACGCACACTAGTAAAAAATATACCTACGTGGGACAGTTATGGAACGTAGATTGTACAGACAAGGCAGGTTAAAGCACTATAGAATAATTTTTTTTATTTTTTAGATTTTTTTATATTTCTATTTATTTCTATAAATAAATTAATTGTCCATTTGGGATAATACATCTTTCAATTGATGAAAATATTGTTGAATCGGATGAATAGTTTTGGAGATAACTGCACCACAAACTTTTTACATACCTACTTAAATTCCTCTAGAGTCTAGAGTCTAAATTTTAAAATCTAACTTTAATTAGCTAAAATAGCTCTAAACCTATAGAAAGCTAACATAAATTACTTTAGTTTGTGTGATCAGCCAGTTTCTATACTCTCATTACTAAAAATTTATTGCCAAAATGTGCCTCTTCATAATTTACCATTGAGATTAAAATAATATTTTTAGTTTTTACAAGTTTTGGGTATATTTTAAAACTCCATTGACGGATTTTTTTAATTTTTAACTTTTAAGTCAGTCAAAAAATCATTACCCAGTCTACTTTATTTTTATTTAGTTTCTCAAAGTATAAATATTAAAATTTGTTCAAACTCAACATCAAAAGGTGTTACCAAATGATGTGATACACTTTCTTTAAATGTGGTTAGTTTTATAATAATGTCATCATTGTACATAGATGAAGAGAGACTATAATTAGATAGATAGGGAATCATATCTAGATGAATTGAACGAAGAATAATTAGCACAAATTTTCAAATTTCAAATTCTTACGTTGATATTTTTTTATATTATATATGTTCTGCTTCAAAAATTAATATTTATAAAAAATATAAAATAAGTCTGCAGGGAAAACAAGCTTAGTTAAAATTTTTTTATAATCTAAAAATATTTTATTTTAAGCAAAAGTCTGTTGAGGATCGTCAAAAATGTGAAAAAAAAGTTTTTGGAAGATCACAAAGAATGCTATTTTAATCATAGCATTATTAACAAACAAACTAAAATTAAATCTTTGTCGAATTATAACTTTAAGCTTACATATCTAAGATTGAATTCTTCTAAAACTGATCAAAATTACTTACCATTTATAAGCGATATGCCAAGTATACAGAACAAAACATTTACTCGAATATTTACGATTTATACGATGTCAAGATTGCATTGAAGTGGACTGAAAAATATTCTTATAAGATATTTTACAATATTTATCTTTGAAAACATCTTAAAACTAAATTGTATACCCAGTGAAATCAAGAAGATTAAATTATATTATCCAAGCTCGATATGCAAGTGTCCTTAACTCTTCTCAAATCAATATTGACGTCAGGTACTTAAACAGGAATTTCAGCATCATTATATACACACGTACTGCTTAAACTCGCAAATGGAACATTTAACTCTTAAAGAAATTTAACTTTTACCTTATAATATATTTAGTTCAATTTAAGAAATAACCTGTAATTAGTTAAGTGTCATTTTTACAGTTGAAATAAAAATTTAAACCTGCCTTAAACATTTAAAATTTTTGACAAGTCAAATTAAAAATACATAATCAATGTCTGATAAGCATTGAAAAAGTTTTAGTTGAGATAAAGGTTTCGGTCGCAAATTATTATCGATTGAGTATTATTTTATTTGTGATTTAGAACCTCATAATTCTGTATAATTGAATCAAACCAGCGTATAGAAGGTATAAGGCAAACTTAGATTAGATGCTTATCGAATAGTAAATTTTCTGCTTGTTATATTCGAGTGCATTCAAACAACCATGACTATTCTAAACTAATCAACATCAACATTACCTATCTCGTTAGATAATAGCACATGCATATAAATAAAAATATTTAGTTGGAATATTATTTACCTGTCTTATGGTTTGATTAAGAAAAGTTTTGTTGCACACTCATCTATTGGGCTTTCGTTTGATTCGTTTCCCATTTTCTATTTAATATGAATCAGTGTCACTAACATTCCTTTACGGTTCTTCTACATAGGTATAGTATGTAGTTATTCTATGAGTGTGGGATAACAACTTCAATGCATACCCTATGTGGAGGAGTATAGCATTGGTATTATTTTGCTGTGTACATAAAACATTAATTCCATATTCCGACCAGTGAACACATATTCATATGCGCATTTAAAACAGCCGGGAATTCAATTATAAGAAAGTGTATAGAAACACGAGAGATTCGGAATAAGTATGAGAGCTAGAAACATTTAGGTGGGTATATTTCTCCACTGGGTTCACACTTCACTAGTTACATTCAATTCGAACGTTTTTCTAAAAATGTATATTATTTTCCAAATACAATATTTTATTACTATTGACATAAGGATGAGGAGTATTGTCAAAGATGACTTCAACGTGGATTATTTTAGGTCATTAATTTCACGTTGGGATATAATCTATGGATGATTGAATGTTAGAATTGAATCGTTGACAAATTGACGTTTTGTGTTATTTTAACGACAACGTCACAATGTAAATAATTGCTTAACATCGATTAGTACAACTGTAATTTGCTAGAGAAAAGTGTTTATCTAAACGATAACATGGCAAATACAATAAATAGTTACAACTTCCTTACACAAATTTTTTTTCAAGGATTACAACTTGAAAATCACTTAAGTTTACGATTTCTCATTGATCTTAATTTTCTTACACTTTCTTTAATACCTAAGTATGCAAATGATATATTTTGAAACTTTTGAATATTGGTCGTGAATATCAATATTGAAAACTATACAATATCGATATTAAGATTACTATGACCGATTAACGTCGATATTTTAATATTAGAATACCGTAATTTGGATAGGCAAATGTTTTTTTTTTGGTGTCTTATTTTCCCGAGTCAAAATTTTAAAACCCCGATTGTGCCTTGTGGAGCCTGATTCTTTTGACGTGGTCATTTGTCGCTTCGATTTAAAACCGTTTTCAACCTAACTACGTTCAAATCGAACATAAGTAGGTGCTACCAAGCTGAAACCAAGGTTATTAGATACATAAGGTACTCTCACTTGGCTAGGCGGCGTTTCTTAGATCTCTGAAAATGACGTCACTGGTTTGTTAACTGACGCGGGAATTCAAAATATATAGCTAATGAAGGTATAGATTCTAGAAGAAATATATCTTCATTGTTCAATTAAAATAAAATAACAAAGAAAAATCAAATTAACATTTATTATGTTCATAAAAATTAACTATTGACATGATGAAAGTTTAAATTTTTTGTGAAAGTGATTTAATAACCTAAATAAAAAGCATATTTTATTAAATATAGTAGTGCCAACCAAATTCAGTTACCAGGTGGAATTCCCCACAAACCAACCATAGCTAATGGCCTCCAATGCCTCTACTGGCATCTGTCAGAAACAACAAACCAGTGACGCCATAGCAAATCAAAGTGAGCACCACTTCAGGCTATCTTGGTTGAAATGGATTTTAAGATGTAGGGAATTAAACCCTGTTTTAGTCTGGTATCCCTTACTTACGTTCATTTTTAGCGTATTTAGGTTGAAGAAGTTTTTAAATAGAAACGGCAAATGACCATATCAAAAGAATCAGGCTCCATAAGGCTCCATCGAGGTTGTAAAATTTCGATTCGAGTTAGTCTTTTTGTTGTGGTTATTTTACTGAAAATTAAATTCTGTGAACTTGATTGAAGCACAAGCATTGATAGTTTTTTTTTTAATTGTAGAGGTTGAAAAAAATCTTCAAAAGACACCAACAGGGATGAAATTGAAGGTATTGGTTGTGTGGGATTTTTACCCACTAAAAACAATCCTCTTACTGTCATTTGGTGTCGAAAGAGGCCAGACCGGAAACCGCATTCGCATTAGGTACTTCAACCTAACCCTGGTCGCACGGCTATACACTCACTGTGCGTTCTTTGGAAAGCATTGATAAATTGGACATGATTAAAAGCAATAAGTAAAATGCAGGGGCAGCTCGTCTATAGGAACACCTAGTGCACCTCCTCATTCTTAATATAATATTTTTTTTAAATGTTATATTTTGGAATTTGGGGGATTTTGGTTATATCGGATTTGATTATTCGTATTTAGTAAGCTTATAAATAATGTAAAGACATGAAACGAAAATTCAATATAAATGCAACAGTTAAGAACAAAGTACATCCCCAAATATTTTGGCTACTAGTCGCTACCAGTGAAATAACTAGCTCAGTATGAAACACAAAAAGTAACTGTGGTTGCCAGAATTCAATACTTTGGATAGGCTGCTAAAGAAACAGTTAGATCAAACAATTTTTTGTTTCATTGAGTTAGTAAATGTTAAAAACAAAAAAAAAACTGTTGTCATAAAGATAACATATTTCACATTTAAAAAACGTTATCAAAAAGAAAAAATTGCACAGCTAAAAATAATCGAAAGACAACAAAAAGTTATCATAAAGGTAAAAAAATTATCATTGACATATTTCAGAGCTAAAAAAGTAATCACAAATATAACATATTTCATAATTAAAAAGTTATCAAAAAAGGTTGCATTTCTACACAAAGAGCCTTATAAAGATCTCCTGTCCCGAACTCCCGAGAACTTGCAATAGCTAAGATTACTACTGCAACTACAAATATAAACATAAAAACTAGACCAAGACTTAGCAAGCTAACCCTTTTCTTAGCATGCAGACTCAATGCACAATCTATATCAAAACTTTTTTTAGTAAAAGTACCTACACACAAGTACAATAAAACACAGAAACATTTAAGGTTTCATTAAGATTTCAAACGCAAATTTATTGAGACAAACATACAAATTGGACAATTGTTATGTTATATAATGTAACTACAACTTCTATCAGAGTTTGGGGATGGTATACTATCTTCATTTCGGTAAAGTTCACTTACGCCATTCATGTTTTCACTATTATTCGATTTCTTTGGCTCAATGACTTTAGAACTGTTTTTGTTAAGATTCGAACTAATTATTTTCAATTCACTACTTGGAGTATTTGTTTGTGTTTCAATATTTTCACTATCGGTGCTTTTATCGGTCTTATCATTTTCATCGTTCAATGCTAAAACAACCATAAATAAAAATAAGACATATAACCATAATAAAAAAGAAAGGTATTGAAGTAACGAGATTTTCTTACCATTATACATATTAGAAAGAAAAGATTTCGTATTGACTTTTTGATAGGTCCTTTTTTTGGAGTTACTCCACAACTTCTTGTCACCATCCATTGTTACATTTCTTGGATAAATAGCACCTGGTGGCCCTTGTTTCTTGGGTTTATTTATAATCGCACGATTACCTAAATTGTAACGTCGTTTAGCGCGTCGCTTTGAACGACTTCGCGCAGTATGCTTAGATCTTCTCAATGTCGTTTGATATTTATATGAACCCAATTTTTTTGGCTTTTTGAAATTGATCGGTACCACGTTTTTTTGTCGTCCTCGTGCAGACAACCGATGGAAATTTTTTCTCTTGGTCATTTCAAAATATCGAGATGTATCCAATCGATATTTATTTGCCGAGTTGATAATTCGGGTTTTAGTGGCGAGATTCGTGAAGAAAATTTTGTAACGACCTCGTGATTGTTGTCGAAGAAGTCCTGTTTCTATACCGTGACGAAGCGCTCGTCTTACTTGCATCGCTACATTTCGAGGTTTTGGGTGCCGATTCGATAGGGCTATATTGGTACACACCTGGTCAATGATATGTTCCATTGTGGAACCTCGACGTTCACACAGGTCCACCATGGCTTGAACTACATCTTTTAAAAGTTTTGGTCGTGACTTTATCTCTGGCATTTTATGGTTTGTTGTGCTACACGTTCACATCAACTATATTTGCTTACAAAAAGCTTTACAATACTAACAATTTAACGTTTTTAAACATATTTGAAAAATTTACATTAGTTAAGAATTGGAAAAATAAATCTTATCGTCACATCTCAATAAAAAATGTATTGACGTACAGCAAAAATTTACGTGAATATTAAATTATTTAAATCAGAGATAGTTTTGAAAAACTTTGACTAGCTTCATCCAATTGAAATCGTGCAACAATTTTTAATTTATATTTATTATATGATTATCAGTACGATGAAGATGGAAATGATAACTACCATTGTATTTTGTAAAATTGAAGTAGTAACTATTTTTTACTATTTTTTTTCAGAAACGGGTAAAGTTTTCAAGTTGAAATTATTATTTAATATTAACCCCTTAGGCAATCTCGACGTTAACGCCCACGACTCTTTCGCGTCAATATGTCAAAAACGCTCAGAACGCTTTAAAAATTTGCTGGGTAGGCAATATCAACATTTTTATAAATTTTAATAAATTAATAAAAATTATAGATTATAATTTAAAATTATATTATCTAAACAGTTTCATTTAAAATTTCCGCAATATTCTTTCACTTTTCTGCTTTTAATTTTATATTTGCATTATATTTTTATATTCTCTTAAAGTTCTATATTATAATATTGTTTTATATTTCACCAATTCAATTAATTTTTCATCAAAATCCATTTTAAATTTTCAAATTTCTTCAGTTATTTTGTATAGTACACATTTTTAAAATTACATACACAGCAGATTGGCAGCGTCAAAAGTTAAAATACATTCTACTTTGAAGCGTCGTGAGCGTACCGTCCGTTGTGTCGCCGTCGAGTTTAACCATCCCTATGGAATTCTATATGTTTACTTTTTTTTTAAATTTTGAAGAGTCAGCGTCGTGAACGTTGAGTTTGACTCTGGCATAAGGGTTGTAATCATCCTTCGCAATATGAAAATATTATTTTTAATAAAAATATTTTGAAACTTCAAGGACCTTCAGAGTGCTTCTTTAATCGATTTAAAAAAATGGCTTAGACATTTCTTTGACCATTTTGCCGTATTTACGCAGTCCACTCAGTTTGCATAGTTGTAACGTCAACTCTATTTACCCTGTATTCAATCGCTCATGTCACTATACGGCCCTGCACAATACGACGGAACTATCGAAACTCCAAGAAAACTGCGGGACTTGTCACATAAGCACAATTATTTAGTGCAGTTAACTACGGAGCAAGAATCTGAATGTATGGGGGTGTTAAGCAGCATACTGCGATCCTTCATAATATTCCATTTAGAGCACTAGGCGATTAATAGATTTTTGCACTAAGATTTTTGTATTTTTAAAAACCCAAATTTTTTACCCTCATTTTTACCCAACAATGACATTAAATACTACCTTTTAAACATTTATTGAATATTGAATCACTAAAAGTTCTTACTATATAATAAATAATTAACAACTAGCAAATACTAACAGAAAGGTATCAAACACTTAAAAATTTTCTAAACACTACTTGATCGAAAAAATAGATTAAAATAAGAAAAATAAAATAATTGACCATAATAAAACTAAATCACAATTCCTAAAAAATATGTTTAAGATTAAATACAGTAGGTGATCGGTTAACGAACATAATCTGTTCCAAGACTATGTTCGCTATCCGAATTGCTCGTTAACCGATCATCGATTGATCGTAATTGATTTGTGAAAGCGAATATCGAATATTATCTGAATACGTGTTCGTCATCCGTCTATCTGTTCGTTGTCTGAATACAAAAATCTTTCGTGAATATGTTGGTTATTCGATTTGTTCGAAGTCCGAAATGTTCGTTAACCAACCACCCACTGCGTATATGCAGTTTCTTTAATGTTTTATAAAGTAGAAGAAAATCTCTAATTACCTCTTCTTCTTCTTTCTCATACATTTAACGTAGTTTATATGGAAAAGCAATATAAAAAGAAAAAAATCAGTTACCAAAAAAAGCAACACTGGAATCAAAGCTATTAGAGGTAGAAATAGAGATTCATCAAATCAAGTAACTGGATATTTTATTAAATTAATTGAGCTTGAGATCTTGACTTGGCAATGAAATAACTTCCGCAATCAATGCTTGACTTATAAGGATATATACTATATAACATGGTAGAAACTAATTTTAACTTGAATTCGACTTGATTATTTTTAAATTGTAGCCCAATTAGCTTAAAAACCAAATAAAAAAGTAAATCAAAAGGTAGATCATAAGGTAGAATCTGAAAAATGTTTCCAGTTTAATTAAATTTTATGCTTTTTAATGATTACACAGTGAAAATTTTGTTGATAGTTTAGAAATAAGTTTTATTTATGCCTCCTTTTTCACCCATGCGGGGTTGAATTCTTAAAAACCTCCGTTTAAGTCAGTGGTCATGGAACTTTTTTATCATTACCCCAAAATAATTTTGCATAGGTCGATATTGCCCCCTTATTTTGAAAACGAGACGATCAATATAATTTTTTTTTTACAAGTTTTGCTTTTTCTTAAAAACCAATTGTGTAAGAGATTTGAAACTTTTGAGATATTATTATTTTATTAATACCTACAAACCTTCCAAGTATCGTTTAAATATCTTCCGGGAGCAAATTCACCATACTTATACCCTAGGGTCTTACACTTATCTTACACTTTATTTATTGAATTAATTGAAACGAAAAAAAAGTTGTATATGAAAGCAGTAAGTATGAAATACTTAAAATAAAATTCTCATATTTGAACAAACAAAAATTAAGTAATTGAAAACATTCCCTCTTTTGATTTTGGAGAGTTAAAAAATTGGGGCTTATTGATGTAAGAACAATTTGAATAAAGTCTTCATTCAATAAATTTCAAAAATTTCATTTTTACCGCGGTTTCCCGACTCCTGGTCTAAGTGGATGATAACTTGTTTGGTACTACACAGTGTAAAAAAAATTAAGATCGTTTTTAGTTTTGATAACTTGTTAGTCCTCCATGTTTTTACATACTAGTATAATATAATATAAAAATTTTGAGCACACCGAGGCCCACAGTTTTCATTACATATGAACCTTGGTTCTATTTTACACAATTTAAGAGATTCTACGATCTATCTTTGACAATAAAAAAAATTTATACTAACAATTAGTGAAATTTGTATAACACAAGTCATTCAAAGCGAGAATCAAATTTGTACTTGTCCGTTTTGTAAGTATTCACGCAGATTATGTATCAAAAAGTAAATGTTGTACAAATCAATAATGTTCAATATATAATCACCTTTTATTCTAATTTATTAATAACAATTCTATTGAAAGTTAGCTAATTGGAAATGTTGATGTAGCGTCTTTTTCGAGGTATTGAAAAAAACATAAAAAAACGGTTCCTCCCTTTCGCACTTAACCTCGATAATTCGAACGAGAACAATAAATGTAACAATGTAACAGACTGAGCACTTAATCGTAAATGAAACGTCATGAATATTTAGTTCTAGATGAAAAAGCATTGTTGTGAACAGATATGGAACGTTGAAGAACCTTCGAGGAAATTGTAGGCCTTGAGATACCTCCCCGAATCATCGGAGTTAATTCATAAATGTATTTCTGTCTTTTTTCTCTTCTAGAACTTCATTCATATAATGGGAAAATTAACGTGGATGATACAAATATTCTGTTCGGTTGTAATAAATCTAGGAATAGCAATAAAAATACCTACGGGAATACAATCGAATAATCATAAAAATATTTCGAATTTATTGAATAACTTATTACGAGGGTATGATAACAGTGTACGGCCGGATTTTGGAGGTAAGCAAAAGTTGGTTTAGATATAAAAATATACGGTCCGTCTATAAAAGTATCCGGAATATTTTTTTTCTTTGTAATATTATTATTTTTTTTTGAAATGCTTTAAAATAAAAATGTTGTAAGACTCTAAATAGTTTTTTTTTGTTGGTAAAACGGCTCATACTTTATATCCAGACGGGAATTGTGACATAATGCAAAATTTCACATTTTTGGTTATTACTCGTATATGATGCTTGAATGCAAAAATTGCATATGGTAGCAATTCCATGGTCAGCAGCTTCTTCAGTTCTTCATTTTATTAGAAGCATGTGGAAGATTATTAAAAATTTAGAATTAAAAATTTAGTTTAGACTTCATGAATTTTTTTTTTTATTTTCTATTTATTGATTTTTTGTAATTTGAATACTAAAAATTAATTCCAAAAAAAGTGGGTGCGTGTACTTATGTACGCACGTGAGAAGTTATACTTCTTTGGCATCATTAAAAATTAGTTTTTATTAACTGCATGCAAATAATTAATTAAAATAAAATTTAGTGGATAATATTTAAATTTATATCAATAAATAATAGATACGGAAAGTTAACCTCAATTATATTGGAGCACCTAAAAAAGTATATAAGCACAATTTTTTTCACTAATGCATACAAATAGTAAATAATAGTAATCAAAATATTCAATTTAAATCACTACTGAATATAATTTATTCGTGGAGCGGACACTTTTACGAGAGGTGCGGTTCTTTTAAATTTTAGTATGGCAAGTTGAACAGAGATGACGGGGCATTGCCCAAAATGCTTTTGAGCATTACGGACTTGCGCTGTGATGATAAAATAGACCGATACTAACGCCTCTAAGAACAACGCGCCGTACTAATAGCCTAAAAGTAATCTGACGTTTAACACGTTTTTTCCGAGTTACCGTTTGTGCAGTAAATTTGTATTTTTATGACTATTTAATGGCTGAAATACTGTGAAAAACTATGGTTTACAATGAAAATAAAATCAAAGGAAAGCTGCCAGACGTTTATAAAATTTGTCAGGGTCATTTTTCTGGCTAACAATTCATACATGCCATGAATACGAAGCTCCGTAGAAATTGAGAAATATAGTATGTAGCTACTTTTCAAAGTAAATGTCTTAATGTTATTCATGCCTTGTTTTACTGAATTACTATTCTAAGATGGTTGAATCATATCAGAATCCCATATTTCATGATAACCAAGAATATGCATGGAATGCAGACGTCATTTTTATCACTAAACTACAAATAGTATGATAACAGCTACTGAAAAATTCAAGAAAAGTAATTACTTATTTATTAATAATAAGTGTCATTTGTGTATATAAATATTTTCTCATAATCATCATTTTTTCATAACGCGCCTAAAGAAGTAAAACTTCAAAAAGTATTTATGTGATTTTTCCGGATACTTTCTAGAATTTATATGGACTATATTTTAAATTAAAGTTCCTTCAATACTTCTTTGTCAATGTTTGCGTTTATTTATAAAGAAGACATTTTCTTAAATTTGAACTCTTTTGAAATTTTTAGGACCGCCAGCTATTGTGGAGGTGGACATTATGGTACGCAGTATGGGACCAATATCTGAAGTTGATATGGTAAAATTAGTTTTCCAATAATATTTTATATGTATTATTCTATTGAAATATCGAATATTCTTATTGTAACATACATGTATATGATGTGTGTGTGTGTGCGACTGTGTGTAGACATATTCAATGGATTGCTACTTTCGCCAATCGTGGGTGGATCGTCGACTTGCATTCCAAGGGAATGAAGAGAACGAGAATGAAACGTTGGCGCTTAGCATATCAATGTTGAAGCGAATCTGGAAGCCGGACACATATTTTTATAATGGAAAACAGAGTTACTTGCACACAATCACAACCCCTAATAAATTCGTTCGATTACATCAAAACGGACGTGTGCTCTACTCTTCTAGGTAAGATGAAAAATCATAGCAAACATGTTGAATGTCAATTTAAATAGATTTAATATAATTTCACTAGTATGTAATGTGAATTTTGAGCTTGGATTCTCGATGTTTGATTTTTGTTTCTTACTCATAAGGAAAAATAGTTTTATCGAAAAAAGTTTGTTTCAAAAAATTTTCCTATTTCTTACCCATAATTGTGCAAAAAGTGTAACAGTTTTTTGACCTGTGAAATTCAAGTCGTATCAGCAATATATCATCTCTTGTTAAATTTTTATTTCTTTACATTTATTATTTCTTATTTTTACACCCTCTATATCAAAAATTAAAACTGATTTTACAATTAATTTTTAAAAGTAAGAGATGACGTGAACAAATTGAATTTTTTCTTTATATTCTCATATTTTACTTCGTTAAATTTGATTCTTTTGGAATAACTTAGTTTAATTTCATTAATGAAATATATTACCAACTTCTCAAATTAATTTTTAATTTGTCAAAGTTAGCATCTCGAAAAATGTTTACATAGCTCACAAGTATCTAATGGATAAATGAAAAACCAAATCAGATAAAGTTTATAAGTTTTTTAAAGATAGAGATATCAATAGAGGTCCACGTATACTGTAGCTATATATTCCAAAATTGTTTATGAAGGCTGACTATGTGAGAAATGAGAATGAAGTTGTTTGAATATTTAATACTGAAAATTAATAAAATGTCACGTATCGTTTTCATTCTGACTAAACGTTTGCTTAGTTAATGTGAAATATTCGTCTTCAATGAATGAATTTTCCGTCAAATAAAAGCTGAGGTTTCCTAATTATACAAGAAATCAGACTTGCAAACTATTTTAGTCACATTAAAATTTCATAATATTCCCTCAAATTAGTTATTTAAACAAGAAACGAATCGCTATTAGTTATAATTGTAAGAAGCATCCGTAACAGTGTAAGTTTGAGAAAGACTAAAGGTAGTATCGATTTTTAGAGGTTACCACTGTAAAAAATTCTAAAAAAAAATATTGAAAAAGAGTATAATTTTTGATTTAGATACAAAAAAATCTTTTAGAGGAGGTTGGGAAAATAAAATATATATATAAGCAATATGGGATTTATATTGGCTTATTGACGTCCAATTTGCTTTGTGTATGTTGGTAGAAGGAATATAGTAAGATCATCGATGGTACCGTTACAACTTTCAAGTGGGTGGCGACAGACGTACTTATTGACAGCTTTTTTATTAATTATTGACAAAGAAAATTTATTGTTTACGATGATTTATTACGTGTATTAAAATGTCAAAAAATCAAATAGTTTAGGTATTTATTTTTACAAAGATGTTTCTATAATACATTACCCTATATAGTAATAGGCTTAAATATAATAGAATTTATAGTTTGAAAAAAATTCTGATTTCAAACCATTAAGAGTTATAAACAATCCGGAAAGATTCCTAAGAGTTTAACACATTTACGAATATAGGTAGGTACAATAGATATCATATATTTATTTAAACAATTTATGCAGCCACTTCAAAAGTAAAATATACCATTGCATATTTAATAGTATAGGGAAAAAGTATGTAAGTAATTTTGATATGAAAATAAATTATAATTAATTCAAGTAATAAATTTTCACCTTAAAAGGATAAAAAAAATCTTCCATATAGCTTTAAAGTGATACACAAAAAAAAAATAATCAAAATTGCTTTTGTGTTAAATAATGAAACTGCAGTGTTTTGCACATTCAATACAAAAATTTTAAAAACGTAAAGCCAAAAGAATTTTAATTAATTTTTCCAGCTAACTATAGAATACATTTATCGGTACAGGGAATAATAATCATTAATATCAGTAATCATATTTCCAATAAAATAGGCCGTAATACCTTTGAAATTTAATCTAGTTGGGTGACGTAAATTTGCTACTGTATTGCATTATACCGTGTGTAAACGCTAACTGAGAATACTCAATATCTTGTGTCGAGTTATGCAATTTAAATTATGTTCAGTTGTTTCTTGTTAGTTCACATAAAACTTCTGTCTATGAATTAAGAAACTACGAAACTGCCTCATTTCAAGCAGTAAGATAATTATCGAGAATTTCGTTGTAAAAAGTAAATATTTGAAATGCGTTAGCTAGAAGTAATAGAGCAGATTCTTAAGAAAATAGGAGTCGGAATTTTTTTTTTGTGTTTAAGACGCTTTAACATCTATGGTCATATCACGACTGTCTAAACACAGAAAATTTCTATTGGTTAATTTTAATCTTAGGTCTAGGATCTTAAGTCTAGGGCTCAACGAGGATCGAACCCAGTACCACAAAGAACAATAGAGGACCATCCGTATCTGTGAACCACTGTTGATGGATTAAAAATATTATAGGTGAAATAGTTAACACGGCACGAGACAAACAAAAATTTACTACTGTGGTGACCAACATTAAATAATGCAGCTGAAGAAGAAGGGATGATACTTCAAAAATCCTTCCTTAATGGAAGTCCGTCAAATCAAGGGTCTTTAAAATTTCATTTTTTTTTTCTTATGTGGGTTATTAATTTCTCACACTAGGTATATATTGTACTGTAAAAAGATTAACGTTGTTTGCATGTAGTGCTATAAACTGGTATTATTATATCCTGAATGCACAATTCCAGACAAGTACGTGTTCTCAATTAGCGTTTACACACGGTACACTCAATACTGTTGAAAACATTTGAACTATTTAGCGTGAAGTTTTTTACAAAACTCATCAAACATACGATGATTTTTTCCATCAAAACTATCCATGAAAAACCAAAATACGTAAAAAATGAAAATGATTCCTTTCAAACGATAATGAAGTTTCTGATAACATATTCACAAATATGTACAATATGTACAATTACCGAGTTTATAAAAATCAATGCTATTCATAAAAAATATTTTTCGAAGAAAAAATCTATTGAACCTTGAAATTATTTTCAAAATTCCTCTTCATATTATATTTCAAAAAAAAAAAATAGGTCATGATTTATCAAATAAAATTATTTACCTATAAATAGGTTTAAAATGTAAGCAAATACAGAATCAAACATATAAATAGAACGAGACGTTCTAAGAATTTTTCAAATCGAATGATTTGAAAAATAGAAGCATTCCAATACTAACATGTATGTATATTCAATAAAATTATATTTGTTCGTTTAGTTGAGACAGTCCTTGAATCGGAAAATATTAAATTCATCACGAAACAAAAAAAAAGGATCTTTATATTTACTTACATTTATTTTTAGTTTTTCATCTTTAACTGTTTCAAGTTTTAATAAAAAGCATGTGTATGTATAAGTGGGGATTTTATTGGAACTTTTGTCTGCATCGGTGATTGGAATTTGCTTACAATGGTAAAAGAGATTGGAATGATACTTGACGGTATGTATTTGAAAATGCATAGTTGATTTCCACAAATAATCGCAAATATGTTGGAAATATTATTAAATAACTTGTGTGTATTCGTAAAATATTTGTTAGAGGTTATGGAAAATACATTTTTGACGAATATCTAAATATTTTCCCTCCTGAAAATGAAATTGTTAGAGATGGAAATGACTGATGGTTGATGGGCATGTAATAAAAATGTCAAGCGTTTGATTCCGTCTCGTCGTCCAGTAAAAGCGAAATCAGGATTAGAGCGATGAGAAAAATTGAAGATGCCACAACATAGTTTTCCCTCTAACCAACATCTATTGATTGACGGTCGCGTTTTCGAACTTTATCTCTTAAGTTTATTTCCGTGTAAACATAATACGAAAATCATTTACAGCAGACAAATGCACGAACGAATTCCAAATAAGAAAATTACTTGTGACAGGAAATAACAACAAACATAATATAAGGAAAAAAAATGAATAGACGACAAGATGAAAAGATAAAAATTTCAAATGATTTCCCACAGTAAAAATAATCTTGTACTGCCATAAGATTTTACTTCCCGCCAATGAATAATTTTTCTGGCTTCCTTTTCAATGGAGGCAAAAAAACGGAAAAAGTTTTAATAATACATAATAGGTATGGACTATGAAGGTATTCAAAATAAACAAATCATGAAATTTTCCAGGGAGGTAAATGAATGAATTGTTAAGTTTTCTCTGATTTTTTGTTGTTTTTTTTATCCGCTCTTGGTATTGATTGGTTTGATTGGTCGGAAAATAATGTTGTAAACAGACGACAAGAACGGCAAAAATGTAGGCAGAGAAATGTCATTTTCAATTTGTGATTACGAAAAAATATTTGAGAAATTTTAAATAAGGGGAGGATAAATTTATCTGTATATTATATTTTCTAAAACAAAAAAAAAAAACATTCGAATGTGATCAAATAACGATGATTAAAAAATGCATAAGAATTTACGTACGCATATTATTCATAATATTATGTATCAAATGAGGGAGGTTAATAAGTACACGTATATAATATAAACCATTATTCGTGTTTTTGAATATTTTAATATTTTTTACTGTATTGTATTCCTTGCGCTGCATAATTTTATTCGATCAAATCGCTGGCAACGAAAAAAAAACAATATAATTGAATCAGATGTATTGGAAAATTTCAGTCATAAACTGTTACCAAATTTAAAAGTACAGAATTTGAACAAAAATATTTTATTAGTACATTTTTACTTTCTTTTACTAGTATTTAGTAAAGGAAATATTGTAATCGGATCAAATTTTCAAATTCGAGCTTTCACCGGAAATACAGGTTTTGAGGTCCTCTGAGTCCAAAAAATGATTTTTAGAAATATGACTGTGTGTGTGTGTGTGATAGCCATATCGTATCGAAAGCTTTATCAGTATTTCACCAAACTTGGAATGTTTCCTTCATATTATATCTAGTTTTGCTGCGAAGCGGTTAGAATTTTTTAATTTTTTTTGGAAACGGCTCCAACGATTTTCTTTATAATTTTTAGAGTTCTTAGACTCATTAATGCCTACAACTTTTATTTAAAACTTTTTCCTGGAAAAATTCGAATACGGACGGTTCTGGGGTGAAGGTCGGGAATTCGTATATATACTCGTTTGTTCCACTTTTATATTTGATGATGTTGAAACACGTCCATCGAATGACAAATAGTAAGACACATTAACCAAGAGACAAGAGTGAATGAAAACCATGAAGCAAGGGCTTCATCCTAATTTACAACTGGTTTTGAGGTGTTTAAACACCTCCAAAACAGTGCCCGGGAGAGCTATAGCCATAAAAATGTACGTTCATAGATCGGTTCTCGGCCTGTTGCAGCCAAACGGCCTAGGGCTGGGGCGTTTCTTAACTCACTCTTGTTTCTTGGTCAGTGTGCCTTGCTCTTTGTCTTACGTGCACGTGTTTTGCTCAAACGTCTGGAACAAACCTATTGTAATCATGACGACAAATGTATTTTTAATAATTGTTTATTGGTTTATCTTACACCTTATATACTTATAAACTACACGTTAACAATGTTTTAGTTCACTGAATAACTAGTCAGTTTTCACAGTCACTCATTCACGAATTGTCACTCACTATTGCACTGTTACACTTTATTTGACAATGTCCACAATTTAATTAATACTGTTCACTTTCACGATTTATTTTAAGACTCGTCGAAGATTTATTTCAGACTGTTCACGTTCACTATTTATTTTAAACTGATCACTTCGCGATTTATTTTAGACTGTTGACATTCAGCATTTATTTAAGACTGATCACTTTCATGATTTTTTTTAAGACTTGTCGAAAATTTATTTCAGACTGTTTATATTCACTATTTAGTTTAGACTGATCATTTTCACGATTTATTTTAGACTGTTGACGTTCATGCTTTATTTAAGACTGATCACTTTCACGATTTATTTCAAGACTGAACTGCTTGTGTTTGTCCGGGGCCTATATAGGATTTCGGATTCTTCTAGTACATTCGATACTATTATTCCTTGACCGAAACTTTCTCTATTTCTTAGAAACTATCTGTCGCCACAACTTTCTAATTGTTTCTTGGAACGATAGAATATGCTAGAACTTTCATCCTTTTTTAATTCATCGAGTAATCTTTTTCGTCAAACCCTCTCGGTAGTTGGCCTCAAAGACCCGTCTTCTTGAGAATAATGCTTGATAATGCTCCGCCCAGCCACCCTCATCCCACAACCACGCCACTGATTCATTGGCTGGTTAATAGGATAAATAATGCTTGAAGACTCTCAAAATGGCGACACTCTCCATTTCTAAGCATCTTAGATTGTGACAATATAAATTGTATACATATAGTTCATTTTGTATGTACGTATAAAGTGCTTATAATTCTTTTAACCAACAACGAGTTTCATAAATGAAAGTAAAAGAAAGTACTTTGAAGCCTCGCAATAGATATTTTTATGAACATTCGTAAGATTGAGGGTTAACATAAATGGAAACTGTTTTGATTTTCATATCTTTGTCTGTCTTTTAATTGTAGAATAAATACTAGGGATTAAGAATTTCCTACTTGACTTTATTTTAAAGTTACTTGATCTTAAATTGACTTGAAAAATCGAGTCAACCAATCTCTCATTTACAAATCAAAATATCAACCACGATTTTCTGATTCAGTCGAGTAAATCGGTTTAACACTCTTGACACACGGTTACAACTCACGATAATCCAAAACTTGAAATCCAACCTAATAAATTCATAAAATAAATTCAATTAATATTCAAGACAACGTTTATAGAGAAACCAAACTGCGTTTTTATACCTATGATGATGCTATCAATATTATAAAAGATTCAAATAATCAACTTTGTAGGTGTATTATTTTCCAAGAAACTCGTTCTCAAGAAATAAATTTGAATCGCATATTGGAGCTAATCCACTTCTGTTTTTGTAACTTAAACTTGAATACACATAGCTATGACTCATCATTTGAACAAATTGTTTATTAGTTCCTAAAAATTCAAAAATTTTCATCTGTAACATCCCATCTACTATTAATAAGAAATTCTCGCTTAGGAGAGTTCATAAAAGCTTCTTAAACTTCAGTTTTATAAATAAAAATATGGGGTAAAGTTTATATAAAATCTTAAAAATCAGGAAAAATTGATTTTTATACGTTGAACCTCGTCAAATTCAAGAAACGTTTAAAACTTTTCGAAAGTTTTTTTTACGATACTTTAGCTTTTACCATTTCATATACCTGGTTTTATAGTACTTTAAAAAACATTTTCTAGAAAAAGTATATGAAATAGAATCAAATCTTATAATCTATGTACATTGTACATCCTTAAAAGTTATTATTGAAACGTACGAGTATAGGCTGATTACAAGTTAATGATGAATAGGATGATAAAAATGAAATGATAAAGAATCGAGGGACGCTTATGTACTTTTATGGAAAAAGTATACGGAAATATGCGGTAATTTCATTTAGAAGTGATCAGTTGTGACTTACCTAGTTGTGCGATCGATGATGAATTTACCAGTATTCTGTATCTATGTAGGTATATCAAATGCATAAAAGGCATGTTCATTTACGACTTGTATCCATTTAATAACGTTTTTATAACTAAAATTAATAATTTTTTCGGGTCGACAACTCTACATGTTAAATAAATCATAATTTCAATTTAATATATACCTATCGTTAAAGTGCAACTAAAAAACTGTTAAAACTATAATCGTATGATCCCTATCAAGCCATGTATTTAGACACTTGATGTATCTAATGAATTAAAGCTGATATTAAAGTTTCGTAATGAAATAAATGTTATTATAAATTGAATGCTTGGTATGTTTGATATTTAAATGTTAATATTTGGTTAGGTTTTGACTTGATTTGAAGCCTTCTTGTCGATTAGTGAATCGCAATCATTTGATGCAGAATATGTTGTGAATATATTTGAACTTTCACAATACTTTGTGATTATTCTAATTCTAAATTTCGTTTAGATGTACTTTTTATCTAAGCTACCTGGAACTTTTAAACGTTGTCTAGTTGTTTTATTTTCTTATTTTTAACTAAACCATTTTGATCAAAATGCCCTTTGGGTAAATTAGTGCTTACAACAGCATCAACTTGACCTTAAAATATAAACAGTGAAATAGCAGGATTGAAAACATATGAAGAAAGGGCATAGCCGGTTTTCTATGATAAATCTGTCCTCGCAACGATTTCGATTTGTACTTGGGGGCACCGTTTTGATATCGCTTAAAAATTATTTTTCCAAATTTTTGGCTCTTTCCTTAAACAGTTTTCAGGTTATTTGGTAAGTTCTACTTTTCCGTTTTAATTTTTTTTCAATAGTAACATATAAAATAAATATATTTAGATCTATTTATCGCACATATCATTAAATTAATAGCGTTAGTTATTTTACTAAAGTTTTTGAAAAAATAAAAACATTTAACCGACGTTTAAAAAAGGTAACAAATTAAAATTAAATAAGCTTTTAAGATCATTACTTAATCACCTATCACTTCAATTTAACCATTTTTGAGTCGGTGTGAAACAAACAACTAGCAATACGATATCTAAATAACGTATCTAAATTGTTAATGTCTTTTATAAACGTCTCTTCAATAACAATTTTAGCACCCTTAATGTTTGGGACTGCTCTATTTCTTCATTTCAATTTTACTTTAATTGAAGGTATTTATAGCACGTTTCCATCAAATGGGAATATTGCATATTTTTCAAAAAATCGTTTTTCATTTTTTTCACCCTGTTGAACTACATCAAAAATCAAAAATAAAGTAAAAATGAAAAAATTACTAAATATAGGATAAGATAAAAGACATTTTTTGTCAGAATAAGGTAAGGGACACTTTTCAAAAAGAGGCTCAGATTTTTTTTTAATTTCTTTTACTAATATATAGTAAAGAGTACATACATACAGTAATCGGGTCAAACTTTCGAATTCGAGTTTTCACCGGACATACACGTTTTGAGGTCCCCTAAATTCAAAAATAGTAGTTCTTAGAAATATGTGTGTGTGTGTGACAGCGATATCGTATCGAAAGGTTTATCTGAATTTCACCAAACAACAATTTTTTTAAAACTTGCTACAGTTCTAGACTCATCAATGCCTACAACTGTTTATTTGAATCTTTTTCCTGAGAAAATTCAAATAAGTTGGGTTCTGGGATTAAGGATGGGAATTTGTGTATATAGGTACTTTTTTATTTTTTTTTAATACGGCTGCAACAGTTTTCTTTAAACTTGCTCTAGTTCTTAGACGCATTAATACCTACAACTTTCTCCTTAAACTTTCTCCTAGCAAAACTCAAATAAAGAGGGTTCTGAGGTTAAGGGTTGGAGTTCGAATTTTCATAGAGGCTGTAGGCATATAATTCTATTTATACAGTCATAAAGTGCTTGAAGTTTTTTTTAACTTACAGCGAGCTTCATAAAAGTAAGAAAAGGAAGTACAGTGACGCCTCGAAGCAGAAATTTTTTTAGCAAACGGCTTTTCTTGCGCAATCATAAATCGCCATTTGTTAATTGTAAATTTTATTGTTGAAAAAAAAAATAAAACGGAAAACTAGGTTTTGCCAAATAACCTGAAAACTTTTTAAGGTACCTATAGAGTCAGAAATTTGGCAAATTAATTTTTTATCGATACCAAAACGATTTGCAAAGTACAAATCGAAATCGTTGCGAAGACAGATTTACCATAGAAAACCGACTAAAAGGTAGAAGAGAGAAATATAATAAAAAGACGTCATCAAAATAAATTCATAGATCAAACAAGCCAATAAATGTATTAAATAATAATAACATTATTACTTAAAATAAATAAAGTAAATGAGGTTTTGAGCGTTAGCTCATGTATATTCAATGTAACATAGAGTAGTATTTATGTAGAATCCCATCGGGTCCACCACGTTTGTAGTTTAATTAACCTAAACCTCTGATCTTGTGACGGTGAAATGAATTGGCTGCTATCAACTTCCCTCCACGTATCCTCTTGTTTTCGAACCTAACCTTCACAAGTACCTTCACTCATAACACAGTGTATAATTTTTCAATTATTTAAAATTCAAGATAATTCGTTTTTCAACGCATATTTATTATATATACAGTCAAAACAAATACAAAAATCCATTTGTATGTTGAATTAATGTATAGGTACACAAAAGTTTATGTAGATTCCATTTTCAGTATATTCAGATTTACAGAGTTTCAGTATAAACTTTAATTAAACCTTTGTCAATTTTATTATTTTCAAATCATCCAATTAACAACAAAATTTGGAGAGTTTACATGCTAACAGCGCAATGTATTTTTCATTCTTCACAATACCAATTAGTCATTAAAATACGAATACAATTTTTAAAAGAAAAATATTATAAATTCTTTTACGTAATTTAACAATAACATCATAAGCTTCAATATTTGCATGGTTTTTTATTTCAGTAATTGTTGTTGTATGTATTGTTCGCGTATATAAGTATTAGACTATATCCGAACTCAATCAGACGTTACGTTTAAATTATAAATATTAAATTGCTTTCTTATTGATTTTATGTAAAGTCAAAATTTAAATTGACAAATAAGACATACAACAGGCTGTAGCTTTTAAAAGTATCTTTGAAGAAAAATATTTTTTGATGAGTTCAAACAGTGAATAATTAATCAATAATTATTTTACCTTCATGAAACCACTAGTGTATTTAAATGACCGCTATATCAAGCTGAGCTAACAATTTCACGTTGTGTGGTATTTTATGTTGTTACAATCGACGCACCTTATCACCCTCCAATCACTCGATTGGCGAGAGCAAAACCACTATTCAATCTATAACTAATTTCTTATTACCACTAGAAACTTTAAAATAATTTATACATATGTCAATTACAAACTGTACAGATGAAATATTGCTAAAGGAACTAAATATAAGGTTCATATTTTGATTTTTTATATATAATTTTGAGTTAAAGGCCATCTTTAAATTATTTATCATCGCTGGATTTACACTTGGGGCTAGTGCCCAGGGCGGAAAATTTTCAGGGGCAGTCAAATTCGGAGAGTGAGAAAAAAAAGTTCTATTCACCTTATCGATAATACTTACTTAAAAAAATATCCTCAAATTAAAATAAAAGTATTGTCTTCCATTTTTAAGGATACCTACACCTAAAATTATAAACTTAGCATAGTTTCACCAACAAAGTTGTGAAAAAAGTTTCAGCGTTTCGAGTTTTATAAATTGATAAATTATCCGCTGCAAAATGTACACAGTAAAGAGCACTACGATCCATATTTTCTTATACAGCTAGGGTTGTAAAAATGCATTTTTTACCAATTAATTTTTTAAAACCTGCCTACGTGCTCTTATAAATAAAAATAGACTAATGAGGTAACAATAATATATTTCGAATAAGATAATTTAACGCTTATATTGTGAAGATTTAATTGGCCAAGTTAATCACAAAGTCAGACATGTTGACCTCCTGAAAAAAGGAATATTTTATCACAATTAATAAGTACCTAATCTTATTCTTATAACAACATTTTTTTTTTTGTTAATTAAGCTATTACTAATAAGTAATAAGTCTTTTATTAATGAGTCATTTGATTTATTTAAAAATTATATATCGAAACTTTATCCATTTTATGCAAAATTTTTGTGATGGGACGGCATCAAGGATAAATCTGGCTCTGTTAATTGTAAGATAAAATTAAATTTTGAGATGTTAACTGAGGAATATACTATATTTATTAAATTTTATAATTTTCAGCGACTCTTTTAGGTCTAAACAATTCTAAGATCTATCCAAAAATGATCGACAAAATTATGGATGTAACTATTAACTATAATATTAAAATCACATTTCGGTTATTTTTAATTTAAATTATAAGCCTGAATATATTTGCTCAAGTTATTTCAAGTAAGTAGACCAGTGCTTTAAGCCTTTGAAAATGGTAAAAAGTGAAAAAAATTATAATAGCATGAAACCCATTGGAAAAGGGAGAGAATATAACAAAAATGAAAGGAAAATAAATTACGGTCGATCTGAGGTGGGGAAGTGGAAAGAGAGGGGGAGTTGAGGGTAGAAACGGTGTATATCGATTTCCGACAAAACTACAAGTCCTATGGAAAAAAGTTAAATGGAAAAGTTGTAGATAATAAGTAGATCTACAACTTATGTGCTAACACTTTTTTCACATAACCTCAAAATTTATGTGAAAAATTCCAATAACCAAGTTTTTAGTTTTTTTATTTTATATCATTTACAAAAAAAAAAAAATTTCACGAAATTTTGTAAAAATTTACTTTTTAATGTCCCAACACACTGTAATTCTTTTGTTTTAAAATATTAATATTTTCACCTTATTTTGACTTAATATCGAAAAAGCACCTTAATTTCCAATCGAAAATTTTTACGTCAAAACATCAGATTTTTTTAAAAGTCGGTGATCTTTTTGTTTGTTTAAACCTCTACTTTCTAATGGTTGACAATGGTCAACTCTTAGCCTGAAATCCCGTTCCATGTACATACACTCATAATGTAGCTTATAAATATCAACTAAAAGCTCTTTTTTTCTGGGCATGATGTTATAAGGATGCTAACTTAAAAGTGCCCGCAAATAGGTGAAAATAGCTGAATAGCAAAAATGTCACATTTAACGGTAAATTACAAATATTAGACATTCAGATACCGTTAAGGAGTACAAATAACGTTAAAACTTTTTTAATCGATATTTCTCAAAAACCATTAGTCTTACGAAAAAAGTAAGTGTATATTTTTTTGTATACTTAGGCACTTTCCTAAACTATTAAATTGATATTCACTATTTTTTCGATAAAAGTTACCGTTAGCGAGAATTTTGTGAAACCTTGTTTATCTTAACCTTTGACTCCGCGTGACATCGTTAGCGGAGTTTAGAACCACAATAGGAAGCTTCATACAAGCTTTCCAGCTTTCCCTTAATTTTTCCGAGGTTTGACCTTTTTTTGTGTCTTTATTCCTCGGACTATATATTAATAACAAAACTTATACAAATGAATTTGTGATTTGAATAATAAATAGGCTTACATCACTTTCGAAAAAGGATTCACTGTAATATTTTTTTTTTAAATTAAAACGTTGTTTTTACTTTAAATTCTCCTATTAATTATTTAAAATCTATCAAGAGCAACATAAAAATGAGTTTCTAAACTACAAGTGCATTTTATTTCTTTCTCTTACCAACTTCAGTTTCAACAAATTTCACCTAATTTTCAAATTATTTTTTTTAAAGATAGGTATATAATCTAACAAATTTTGATGGTTACAGATTAACAATAAAAGCTGGATGTCCCATGAACTTAGAAGATTTTCCAATGGATACTCAAAGATGTCCTCTTAAATTTGGTTCATGTAAGTACTCACAATAAGCTCATTTGCAAAATTATTTTCTTCACCAAAATGTAGAAAACTTTTCCCTAGTAAAATTATAGCATGTTGATTAATTCCAACAAAACAGAGCTTTTGAGTTTTTTACATCTCTTAAATAATTTTTTTTTATTACAAAATAAGCATAATTAATTTAGCATCAAAAATATAAACCATTCTTCCTCGTACACAATTCAACGTTGATTAGTATTTTCAATATGCACGATAACGATTCTATTTATTTATGAAAACGATGAAAATATTATAAAATCACGTTAGCGGAGCCTTGAAATGAATTATCTTAAGCATTCACTGTTGAAAATCAGAGTTCGCAATATAAATAATTAACATCGTATTGTTAGAAGTTGTACGCTAAGACATGACATTTATACCCTATACGTACGGTATGATACAACCAAAGCTAATAAGAATCATAAATAATGATAAATTAAAATGTCCTGTCTGTTATTTTATTTCCTTTTTCAAAATTATTTTCTTTTATTATTTTAATGAGAAAAATTTTTTAGACCAATTTTATGAGAATATTTTCCGTAATATACATGCATATTGTATACGATGTCAGTGTGGCTTGAAACCCAAAAATTATAATATTAAGAGGTTGAAATTGCTTTAGTCCACCAGTAGTAAAAGAACCAGTACGAACAGATTCTTTCTTTTTTTAATTTCATTTACTTATGAGATCCGTTGAAAATTTTCATTATTCCTTTCAGTAAGTATTGAAATTCATAAGGATATTTCAATTTCTATACCAATTTCACACAAAAATGACCACACATCATCTTACAAATGTTACTTTAGAATTCTTATAGTGTATAGTAAAAATTTAATATTGTTGACCTTTTACATTGGTTTTGCATTTTATTGAAAATATCATACAGCATGGAAGCTGTAAATTTAATGTTTGTAAGATATAAAATATAAATGGCGCAAGATATTTAAAAGTGAATCATTTAACTTGATTGGAAAAGTTTCAAAATGTTGTCGCTATATTTTTCAGTTGGATACACATCCCGTGATGTGATTTACATGTGGAATAATAAGCATCAAATTGTAATAGCCGAGGACATGAAACTATCGCAATTTGATTTGATCGCAACCCCAGCTGCTAACCATACCGATACAATTATCGCAAACGAAATCAAGCCTGGACAGACCATTTCACCAACAACGTTAATTAGTAATCATATTTCAATTTTGTTAAAATAAATCGAACGTGTGATGCATTAATATTAAATTACTTCAAGGTGAATACTCCATGTTACTCGTCAGTTTTCATCTACAACGACACATGGGAAATTTTTTAATTCAAGTTTACGGGCCCTGTGTGCTTTTGGTTGTCCTATCCTGGGTTTCATTTTGGCTGAATCGAGAAGCAACAGCAGATCGTGTATCACTTGGTAATTTTTACAAATATAATTTTTAAACAATTTATTTTCCTTTAATTTTTCATTTAGGTATTACCACTGTATTAACAATGACATTTTTGGGGTTGGAAGCTCGAACTGATTTACCAAAAGTTCCCTATCCAACAGCTTTAGATTTTTTTGTTTTCCTATCATTTGCGTTTATTTTCGCAACAATAATCCAGGTTAATATTTTCTTACATCAACACAAAACCAAGTAATTATTTCAATTAACAACTTATAGTTTGCCATCGTTCATTATTTCACCAAATATGGATCTGGTGAATGCTACTTCAGTAATGATCTAAGTTCAGATTCGAGCAGTGACGATGAAGAGTGGAAAACAGAGTCGGATAATCGAAGAAGACCCACCGATTCATTGGTAATATATCTTCCCATTTTCTCTTTGTCAAATCTCAGTCGAACGATTAACAATTTAATATTGATTCTATCCCAAAGGAACAAAATATTTGTTGCTAAACAATCAACCAACTTACTTCACGTAAAGCTAACAAAACAATAAACTAATACTATCGAGGAAAATTCTCATCCCTGCCATTTAGACATTCTCGATTGATTTGCTTCTTATCGCCCGTCTCTTTTCCTCATTTGAACCTAATAAAATGATTCAGAGTTTTCCTCTTTTCAAATAGTTCATGCAATCATCAACATGTAACTTTCTTAAACTTAAAAATTGACGAAAGATTTAGTTCGTAACTTTTATAAACTTGTCAGCGATGAATGCATCGGTGCATCGGTGCTGTTGTTAATATAATTCATGAAAATTTAGTTGCAAATAAATAATCAAATAAGAAAAGCGGCGTTGTATTGTCGTGAAAACAGATTCATCTTACATCAATTACCTACGTTTCGTAAAGCTTAGTAAGTTTAACATAAATTAGATACAGAAGGTAGAAAACACAAGAGAAACAGAAATTGTAAAGGGATCTATTACAATGTAAGAGAAATCAACTTTAATCCTTTCAAGGGTTCCATGTTAATTAATTTTATAATTGTACTATTAAACTGTTGCTAGTTCAGCTTATAGACTAGGGAAAATAATATTTTAAGAGAAAAGAACACTATAGTAAGATGAGAAAAATTATCCATTAGAAAAGGAAGAGAATGCAATAAAAATGAAAGGAAAAATAAATTAAGGTCGATCTGAGGTGGGGAAGTGGAAAAAGGGGGGGATGGATAAAAACGGTTTATCTCGATTTCCGACAAAACTACAAGTCCTATGGAAAAAAGCTAAAAGGCAAAGTTGTAGATAATAAGAAATAGATTTCCACTTTTTGTGCTAACGCCTTTTTCCAATAACCAAGTTTTTAGTTTTATATTTTTATCTTTTACAAAAAAAAAATTATGAAATTTTGCAAAAACTTACCTCTTAGTGTCCCAAACATGCTGTAATTTTTTTGATTTAAAATATTAATTTTTTCACCTTACAATGATTAAAAATCTAATAAAAAACTATCAAAAAAGCACCCTAATTTTCAATCGAAAATTCTCACGTCAAAACATCTGATTTTTTTAAAAAGTCGGTGAGCTCTTTGTTCGTTGAAACCTCTACTTTCTTATGGTGCAAAAAATGTATACATTACAATGTTTAATTTTCTCAGAAAATGTAATAATTAAAGTGTAAATTTTAATAAATTGTTCAAAATTGTGTTATGTACAATTGTATTATTGTATTATATATGTTTTGCACCATCCGAAAGTAGAGTAACGAACAAAAAGCTTACCGACTTTAAAAAAAAACACATGTTTTGACATGAGAATTTTCGATTGAAAATTAGGGTGCTTTTTCGATATTAAGTCATTATAAGGTGAAAAAATTAATATTTATAATCAAAAAAATTACAGTATGTTTCAGACACTAAGAGGTAAGTTTTTGCCAAATTTCATGAAATTTTTTTTTTGTAAAAGATAAAAATATAAAACAAAAAACTTGGTTATTGGAATTTTTCACATAAATTTCGAGGTTATGTAAACAAGGTGTTAGCACAAAAAGTGTAGATCTACTTATTATCTACAACGTAGCTATTAAACTTTTTTCCATAGGACTTATAGTTTTGCCGGAAATCGAGATAACCCCCCCTCTTTTCCACTTCCCCACCTCAGATCGACCTTCATTTATTTTTTCTTTCATTTTTGTTATATTCTCTTCCTTTTCCAGTGGGTTTCATCCTACTATAGTTGTGTCCCCTTTTTACTATTTTTAAAGGCTAAAAGCACTGGTCTGTCACTGTACCTACCCTATTATATTTGTTTTTAAGGATTCTCGTTCACATCGTAAAAGTAGCAGTTCAAGTAACCAACGTCGGAACAGCAATCGTCCAAATGTATCGACATCAAGTCAGGAAAATCGTGTGATTGAAGTGATTCCATTGTCAGCGTGCACATTACCGTCAATGACTAGTCGTCGCAGCTCTTGGAGTCCTCTTCCTTGTTTGGGTTATCCGCCAAATCCTAAAAAGGACGCAACCCCCTATAAACCAGCTAGTGTTAGTATTATAGATAACCATCGAAATTCTGTTGTTAGCCAACATCGTCCCAAAAAGAAGAAGAGAACGCCTCGTTACAATTCAGTTTCAAAAATCGATCGAATTTCTAGGATTCTATTTCCACTTTTGTTTTTGGCAATTAATATTTTTTATTGGTATTCATATTTATCAAGAAGTGAAAGAATTCATCATGTCAATAAAAAAAATTAAATAATTGATTTTATATTTTAGGAAATTATCAGGTTATTAAAGGCCAGTTTTTTCTTTTAATAATTTATTTTCTTTTTACACTACGTTTCGTCAGTTTTATTCTGACTTTATCAGGTATCTTGAAATAGTTATATCAAATATAATAAAATTATAATTTGAAAATAAATTTAACAATAATTGATTTTGTAATTTTAATATTGAAAATTGTAAGTACAGGTAAGTTAATAAATGAATTAACGATTTGATTTTGGATTGGATTAATCTTGTAAATAGTGGTGTAGCTAACTTAGAGTGACAACGACTTGCAAGTAAGGACCATACATTTTTAGTTAAGATTATCTTCAGTCTTGTATTTTTTTTCCTTTAAATAGGCCTCAATTAAATGTCACCTTAATTTGATTCCTCCTGTTAAAATGTTAAAATCTATGGCATAAAAGATACATTTGTAAAAATAATTGGAATGTTTTTTCATGTAACCAGGGACCTTATGGTAGCATCGCAGCTTATATGCGAAAAATGTAAAAAATCAGACATTTGCCAAGATACAAATATAAAGGGATCTGGAAACCTGGAGTTACTTCTTACAGACACATAATAGGTACTTACCGTATTAGAGACGCCAATATTTGTTAGTTGTTATAGTCGCTTTAAAATTTTCATTGTTTCTTATCATACTTATGTTTATATTATAAAATTGGATAAAAATATCAAAATTTGCCTTGAGTAGACTTAAAAATCGATTCATAAAAAGTGGCGAAACGTATCTTGTATTTAATAATTTGTTTCGTTGTCGCCGTATTTTCGTAACAAAAATTATAAGTTCATATTTTGTAATTGGCCTTATTGAGATGAAAAAATTAGAGGAATTTTATTTTAACTACTTATAAAATTGTTTATATATGTATGTTATGCTATACGAACTTAAGTTAACCCGTCTTTAATAAATAAGTTAATAAATGTGAAAATATTAAAAAGTTATACAAAATAAAATATTTTCCTTGTTAATTGGTGTTTTAAATTTTTTTCGGTCCTTTGCTCAAACTTTCCTTCTGAGAATTTAAAAGAAAATGTTTTCGTTCATCAAGTTGTACTTATGTTGACTACTCAGATTTGTGATGAAAATGTTTTTCTTTTAAATATTTTTACATTAAATTTATAGATATCTACCTTTCATTCCAAAGATTTGTCTATGTTCCACAACGTGTTTGCAACAATTACGTTCATGACCGTTGCTTTCCATCTCACTGCTATTTCTAAGCGTTAAAAGGTTCTTAATTTCAATATTTATTTTAAACTATAAATATTTTTACAAAATTTGAATCGAAAAAATTGTGCATATCAAAATACGCGGCAATCTTTAAACCATTTGAAGCATACAGGAACTCTCGATTCTGTGATCATCTCGATTTTGTACTCAGTAATTCCGATTAAAAAAATACTGATTTTTATTATGTTCTTAATAGCCCAGTCAAAATCAACAATAAATTCGCAAAACATGATGTATCTCTGATTTTTTAATATGTTGTTTGGACCCATTAGGGCTATGTATTCTGAAGTTTGCAGCTCCCAAAAAGTTGTGGAAAAATTTTTATTGAGGAAAAACCGTGAAAAATTTGAACTTATTTCAGATTCTGCTCGGTATCTCCAAATCCATGCATTTTTCTTCAAAAGCTGTTCTGTACGTTTTTTAAAAGAATTAAGTTTGTTACAAATTAAGCTCATCCGGAGCTCTGCAGGTTAATGGGTTACCGAGTTACGGTAGTTTGAAAATAGGCCAGTTTTTTTAAAAATTAAAAATTTAATTTTTGGATCGAAGTTGCGTCGAAACCATTAATCCTACAAGAAGAACTTATGGAATATAATTTGTAGACAATTTAATTAGCGTTAAATTAAGTACAAAGCGGGACCTGTAGGCTCGTAGTTCTCTCAAAATATTAGAGAACCCATATAAGAGAAAATCGCATTTTGATGGGTAATCCAGTATTGGTGGAACGTCAAGGTTTATTTGAGGCTAGTCAGCGTTGTCCTCTTCATTGCAGTTTTGCACATTTCCTCAGAAAAGAAAGCACACATCGGAGAACATGTAGGCCCTGCTTTCAGGCAAGTGCAGTCACCACCCAACACCCCTTCTTGCATTTACAAGAGAGGTGTTTTAGTAGCTCTCCGGGGGCAGGATCTTGCCGACTGGCAATGTGGATGAGCCCAGCCGGGGTCATACCTTCTTAAAAATTACTCTATGCAACAAAAAAGTGTAAAGGTACATTTCTGGAAAAATGCAATTTTACCTTTTATGTTTCTTTTTAAGATTTTGAGATAACTACGAGGCTTACAGGTCCCGCTTTGTATTTAATTTAACGCTAATTAAATTGTCTACAAATTATATTCAATAAGTTCTCCTCTTTATATCAACGATTTCGACGCAACTTCGATCCAAAAAGGTCTAAAACTAAAATGTTTAATTTTTGAAAAAACTGGCCTATTTTCAATGTGCCGTTACTCAGTGACCCAGTAACGTGCAGAGCTCCGGGTGGGCTTAATTAGTAATAAATTTTATGCTCTTAAAAAACGTGCAGAATAACTTTCGTAGAAAAATGTATGGATTAAGAGATACTGAGCAGAATCTGAAACAAGTTCAAAATTTTTACGGTTTTTCCTCTATAAAAATTTTTCCATAACTTTTTGGAAGCTGCAAACTTGAGAATACATAGCCCTAATGGGTCCAAACGACATATTAAAAAATCAGAGATACATCATGTTTTGCGAATTTAGCTATTTTTTATGTCGATTTTGACTGGCCTATAAACAGTATTTGTTATGTATAATTTTTATTAAAAAAAATTATATTTAAGTTATATAACTTAACTCCCCCCGCGCTACAAGTTCCCGTCCCGGATTTGAAATAAAAAAATATGGTCACCTTATTACTAACCATGAATGTTCAAAACTAATCGTACGTAAACGTACGCACAAATGTGAGAGTGCGTGTGTATGTGTTCTCTTACAATAGAGAGGGGTTGAAAAATGCAAAGTGAATTGTGAACTTGGTGATTGGTCTTTAGTACAAAAAAATTCATATAGCTACAGGCACATACATTGATAGTACCATAAGTACGGCTTAAAAAACAGGTAACAGGAAGGTTGCACATCAGCATCATTAAAATCACCTTTAAAAAAGTTTAGGTTACATAATAAACAGGGTGGGTGATTAAAAAACATTTCGTAAGAAAATTAATTGTTCTATTTTTTTATTTATTTACAATCATATTTTATAGTAATAATTTGACTACAATAATTTGTACGTATTTCAATAGTCTTCAGATGAATCACTATTGTTAAATCCAGTTATATTTTGAGTATACATTCGGGAACCACGTCGTAATTTTTCTAGTTGAGCATCATTGCCATTTTGTTCAGCTTCCCTTCGTACAGACAATAAAATTTCACCATTCAGCTTTGAAACCTTGTCAATTCTGTTTTGACGAAGCATCCATTCATAACTAAAATTAAAATTTTAAATATTGTGGTTCTTTTAACAAACGATCACAAATACTTTAAAACTGCAAATTGTACCGAAACCCCAACTGTAACAAATGCAATACACAGCAACACAATTGTAGAGTTGGATGCTCTTCGTAAGCCAGGAACACCATAATACGGCTTTTTACGATAGTGTTCATCTTGTGAACGGTCACGGTTTTCCCAAAAACTTCGATCCGATACAATTCTGGTTTAAAATAACAATTAACCTGCGTCTTAAGTAAAGATAATAATAAAAATACTAATACTCACACACGATGAGGATTTGTGTTACCATGTTCTAATCTAAAATCATAATCCCTTCGCTTAATGGGATTTCGTAATGTATTATATGCTTCGTTTAAACGGGCAAAATTCTCTGAACTATTCTGTCCCTTGTTTATATCAGGATGAAGCTGGAAGAGAAATAACAAATATTGAAAACATTTACAAATAACTCATCTGGCTGTTATTTACTTCTTTTGAAAGAGTGATAAAGGCATCTCGAATTTCTTTTTGGTTACAATTTTTTTTTAAATTAAGAATATCATAGTGCGTTCTATTTCTTATTTTTCTAAAATTTCTATAAATAAACAGAATTGTCATTTAAAGTTGGCAAATATTTATTATTTTTGTAGATAATGTACCTTTGTGTTGTTGAAATGAAGCGTATCAGGTCCTTGATATGTGTTCTATTATTGTAATAATTTTTGGATAACATAACGTCGAAAATTTAAAAAATAATAACTGTTTTGAAAATTACATTTTTAAAAGGAACTAAAAATTTTTAACAGCTGTCAGTTGAATGCAAATTGACATAACATTGACAACACAAACGCATAGTGAATATGTATAGCTGTTCTATTTACGTTCGTTATATTAGTAGTGTAATCTCTTGTGAATCTCAAGTTACTGCAGCTGTCCATACCGTAGATATAAACCAACAAGTCGCTATAAGCGCTGTAAGGCTATAAGAACACCATAGCAAATGATAAATACACCATTATTATAAAACTGGGATAGAAACGAATTTTGGGTACTCTAACAAACGTAGTAGGGGACAGTAAGGGATGGAGAGCTCACCATACCATAGATGCCACTCGCAGAGAGGAGTCCAATGGTTTACAAAACCTTATAAAATATGTTAATATCTGCTTTTAGAAAACAACAACAATGTATCTTCATAGACCTTAAAAAGTATAAAAACAACTTATTGCAAACAGCAGTATCACTTTAAGGAATATCAATATTAAAATTTGTCAGAAAAACAAAAAATTATTGTAACATTTTTAAGGGTTCTTTGGTTTGTGTTTAATGAATACAATACTTTATTTTTAACAATTGTTTATTGATTTATCTTACACTATTGTACTTATAAACTACAGGTTAACAATGATTTATAGACACTTAAACAGTTATTAAGTTCACTGTTTAACTATTCTGTTTTCACAGTCACTTATTCACTAATTATTGTCACTCACTATTGCAATGTTTCACTTTATTTCACAATGTTCACAATTTATTTAACAAATTTTCACTTTCACTATTTATACCGGTCAAAGATTTATTTCACACTGGCCGGAGATTTATTTCACCCTGACTCGCCTATGTTTGTCCGGGGCTTATACTGGATTTCGGAATCCATCTCGAATATTCGGTTCTATTATTCCTTGGTAGAAATTTCTATTCTTTTGTTTATTCCTTGGTGCCCGGTGGTCTAAAATACGAAACTCCTAGAGAAAGAAGTTTCTCTTCACCCTGTGATAATGGTGCTCCTCCTTTGGCTGGTGATTGGTTCGGCCCATCCACCGATGAGGACAGGTGACACCACCCCCAGGGTCATAAAATGGCAGCACTCCCTTAGACACATGGTGGCACATTCTTAGACTTGTGATATTATTAACGATTCAATTATAGACACTGAACTTAGTTCAGTATCTAAGTCGTAAAAGCATTTTTTTTGTGTATTTAGTGATATTTTTAATAAAAAAATGTATAGCCCAACCATAAACGATTGGATTTGTAAAATCAATGTGTTGGCGGAGGGCCAAAGAGAAAGAATATGGTATCCTGTACACCAGGAATGCTCGCTGCGCCTATTATTAAAATCTCTATATATAAAATTATATAAAACTTGACAGTGACAAGCATCCTGAAGGTCTAACCAGTAGTCTAACCCATCTAACCATTGAAGACAAAAACATTGAAGAGTGGTTTTTCCTGAAAGAATTCTGACATCACCAAGCAAAGAATTTCGTAAATTTTGAGGTCTACTTGCTACCAACTTTCTCAAAATCTAGTTTTACAGTACGATTTTTTAAATTAAATGTCTCTAATTTTAAAGTTTTTTAATTCGTTTAAAGATTGACAAAAATATTAAAAGCTATATTTGAAGTTCCAAATTTTTAATAAACAAGTTGATCCTTATACATACCAAACATATTTTCTTAGTTTAATATTTGTATTGATATTCTTAGAAATTGTTCCGCTGCTTAATGCAGTAAATAGTACTTTCGTAATTTCTCTCTTCATAAACAAAAGTTTATTTGCTTTAGCCTAATCTTTGTTGATATGAACAAATTAACGAATAGGGGTTGCAATCCAGCATTGTTTTCAGTCCCGTGGGATTTTTTCTACATTGATTTCAACACCGCAGGATCCCGTATAGGTTATAGTTGTTTAAGGAATTCAAACTAAAATGTAATCAAATCTAGGGCCATTGCTTTCAGGGAAGTGATTATTTATATAAAAAATTAAATTTTTCTAAAATTGTTGCCCATTATTGAAATTTTTTCCACCATTCCGGAAAAAAAAATAATTTGGCATCCTGAAAATTAAATTTTTCACGTTTTTACAGATGTTATTTATGCGTTTTTTCAATCCAGATTTATTTTATTCTTGTTAGCTTGGCAGTAGCCTTTCTGGATGTACAATAGGTAAGAAATGCAAAAAATTGTACGCTTCAAATAAGGATTTACCTATATGATTACTATTTAATGAAATTTTTGTGGTACTGATTGATAAAAGTAAATTGAGTTTATTCTAAGTTAAAGGTTTTTTACTAGTACTATTGATTAGTACATATCTTGCTTTCAATGTTGCTTATATTAAACCATGATTAATAACCTTTTAAAAAGACTTTTTTTTTATATTTGCCCTGCATTAGCATACAATGTCTAACCTCCGCCATACATCCCCCTTTTACTTTTTACGGTATTCATAGAAAAAATTTATTTTATTTTTTTAAGAACTAATTAAGTGATTACAGGCGGCAAATTTGAATGAATTTTCATCATTCGGTACTTGGGGATTCGCAAACTGTTGCGAGATCCTGCAGGGCCTAAAATTATGCTAGATCCCGCTGAATTGCGGGATTCCACTTTGCTGGATTGCAATCCCTAGTAACGAATTTCCACTAGTATATAAATAAGTATATAAACTATTTATAAATTGGTCCAGTTATTATTGATACTTATACATATTTAAGAGTTAAATGGTTCATAATCAAAAAATCCCATCTTATAGATACATAAATGTTCACTCCTACTTTCTGAACCAAATATGCGTTTAATTCAATATTTGCGGTAACTTCCGGAAGTAGAAAACAGCAGAAGAAGAAAATATTAATAATTAAACATCATGTAACATTAAACATATATTCATTTTTATCCTATGTAGTTTGTGAAAAAAATACAGAAAAATTTAACATTTTTTTAAGTTTTGATCCTTGGAATCCACTTGTTCTTCACGAGATGATTCAATGCTTAAAATATTTAAAAATATGTTTTTTTCCAGAATAATAATAATAATCTACGCTAAGTAGCTTATATTAATTGAAATATTTTCTTTGATACATTCAACAGTTGTAGAGTTTACATCGTACGATATATAGATGAAATTCGGTTAAAAAAGTTAGTTTTCTGTTTGTTATATAAGCATCTTCTTCAACAATAATTAACAATAGAGAATTGTTTATTTTTCACTGTATGACAACAAGTTCATCTTTCAACATAGTAAAAGATTTTTTTAAATTTTCTTGGGTTATTTTCGCCTTTGCAAAAACAGTCAAAAATGTTTTTTTTACAACGAATCTCATGTCTCCAATTCTTGAGTCGTTTTAATAGATGAAAACAGTCATATGTAGAAGAATATTTATATTTCTTAACTATGCATTTAATATTAGACTTAAATTAATCATTTTATTTGCTATTTAATAAAAAACGAAATCGTTTAAGTATTTTGTGAATTAATGCTTCAAATTATATTAACTATATTATACCATATCAAAGTTGGGAATAAATTATGTTACTATATGAAAACTACTAATTTGCTGATTAATTTTTTATGGAAATTTGGACAAGGAAACCCTTACCTTCTCAATATTTTGAGTCATATTCTCAGAATAAAAATGAAGCAGTAAACAAAATATCCTCTTACGCAAAGATCAAAAAACCAGAATAACACGTCGGTGTGGTTTTTAAATGAATAGCTTACCCATACATGCAAGCGTATAAACCAAATTCTTGTAAGTGTATCAAACTTATTTATAGCAAACAACTGATAATTAGTACGAATATTTTGATGACGTGTTTTTGGAGAATACGTAACAGGTAGAAATGTTCATATACCAGTGCATCGGTATAGGTACTTAATGAAACGGTTAGTAACATTGGAAAAACCGGTTATGACAAAAAAATTAATTTAACCCAAAACAAGATATTGATGCGTTTTATGTTTGACTTGCATTTCAATAAAAATTTTTTCGATAAAAATATAAAAAAGGAAATTTCACTTTTGATATTTTTAACAACAATTTTAACATTAAACAGTAGGTAAGTTATTAAGTTGTCATAATTCAGTAATAAGACGAGTATATTTTTTTATTATTTATTTTATTGATTTGTATTTTCAATGTCGGTTTTTTTTTTGGGTACCTAACTTATAGGTATAGTGCCGATTATTTTTTTGTTAATTATATTTTATTAACGTGATCAGTGACTGTTTTCTAATAATAATTAATCTATGGTTGAATGATTACGTTTTGAATGGAAGGGTAAATAAATATTATTAAACGTACATATGTAAAATGTATAAGTATTATATGAACTGCTATAAATGTCAAAAGTGGTTCAGGAAATACTTACTTGTTCAAAAAAAAAAAAAGAACTAACAATGTATAAGGAATGATACAAAGTATGATGTTAACTTTTAAATATTCTATATATTATTATACTTACATACTCGCATATACATTTGTACCTACTGTATATAGAACAAGAACTTGAAGTAAAACCTCTTTTGAGGTTTGCTGTACTTGTTTTAATTCGTTAGGAATGCGATACAATATAATTGAAAGTGTTTATTTTTAGACACTGTAGCAAGAAGAATAAATAAACTTTTACAATCTTAACTCTTAAGGGTTTTTGTAATAAATTCTACCAACTGTATCCCGCATTTTATTAGTTCTTATGGAGCGAAATTAATTAAAGGTATTTAGTTTATTATTATATCAGCCATAACACCAGCAAACCCGGTTCAACTATGCATCTTAGGATTGACAAATGTAATTTGCGTTAAATATCATTTCCACTAAAACTAGGACATAAAGAACTATAAAAAAGGTACTTTTAGATAAAACAGGTATAATTCATGCAATTCTTGAACAAAACCAAAAATAACGTATAAAATCAAAAAAATATTTTTTGCGTGTTAGGCAAATAGAAACAGAAAAAAGTTATTGAAAATATTTCATTGGATATTGTAAAAGTTTTTTTAACTACTTATTTGTTGTTTAGTTTTAAAGAGGTATTTTAAATACTTTTACCTAGGGTTTCATCAAGTACGCAACTGGTTATGTTATGAAACAAGTTAAGAAAAACGTGGTAAAAACTTAAGTTTAATATTATGACTTTAAAATAAAATAATTAACTATGGCATTGCTTGATCTGCCTTGATACTATAACTATTCATACTTAATGACTTAAGTTTGATTTGATTTCAAGTCAAATATACTTCAAGTAGCTTATAAATCAAACCAAACAATGAATCCCCATTTCTATCCTTCAATTATATTTAATTTAGTGAAACAATAGATAAAATCTAGATCTTGATTTTTAATTTTCTTTATAATTCTGAAGAAAATATTAAATAGACCGGTGGTAACATAAGTACAACATAAGTAAACATCGTCCAGACTTATAGAGAAAAGCTCTGTTTATAAAGAGAGAAATTCATAATTATAATTTATATTAAATTTATAAAAAAAAGAAAAAAATTGATTACTTAAAAATAGGACTCAAAAAATGGAAAACTTTTAATACTCTCTTTGAATGAACTACCAGAGATTTGACATCAGAAATCCTTTCTTATTGGAGATCACAGTTTTCTCAGAAATAACACTTACAAATTTCATGTTTTTATCTACAGTGGTTTAATGTCCAGCGTGTTTGCGAGTCAATCATAGTAATTTTTTATATACAGAGATGTCCAATCCTTATTCTTCAATAATAATACAGTTTTTAGAGTAGTATTAACATACAATCATTTAGACTCAATACGCCCACGTTGGTTCCTTAGTTCGTTTCTAAGCGAAAAATATTGTACATATTTTCCTTGCTGTAGTTATTCTACAGGAAAAACATTTTTTTCTGGGATAAAAGGTAATATGTGCAAATATTGAGGTAAAAATGATTCCTGTATAAATGATGTTTATTTTTTATTTGATTCCTGTTTAAAAAACAAAGAAACATATTTTTAATCATGGTTTTCCTACAGGAACTATACATTTTCCGGGGGATAGATCAACGTATAGTTTTTCGGATTATTAACTTACTTTACTCGAAAAATTACCAAATTATTGTTTCGTTACTTTGAAAGAGTTAATAAACACTTTATTTATTTTATAACTATCTCACAAGAACTTAAACAATTTTGTTTATCTGTTTGGAAATAAAAATCTCAATCCTCCAGGAAAACGTCTCTCAGAAAAAAATAGAGCTCATATGCTATTTAATATAAAAAATATATTACTCCAAAGTTTCATGGAAATCCATGGAATCCACTCAATAGTTTTTGTATGAAAGAGTAACAAACAATCTCACAAAGTTATATAGATCAACATTATCAAGATCAAGATTATTATAATTATAGAAATCAACATTTTTCCAGGATAAATACTGCCTATATGCTTTTGCAAATTATAATCGATCTCTATGCTAAATTTCATTCAGATCTGTTTAGCCGTTCTGGCGTGCCTGAGCAACAGACATCAATCTATCCAAACTTTTGCATTTATAACAGTACTTAGTGTTAATTAAAAAGCTTCAACTAATTTATATTTTAATTTTTATTTTTTGAAAAATGAGTCCTTTAAATGGTTGTGTTCAAACTTTTAAACAGCTCTAAAGATACTCAGATAATCGAATTAAGCTTTTCATATAAGCTTCAAAATTGACTATAGTTAAATATTATAGCTGAGTCTTACTTAAATTATCTATACTTAAAAATTACGTCGTCTGAGTCATTAAGATGCGCTCATACGATTAATTTACTTTTTGTAAATGTATTAATATTTTTAATGAAGAACATAGTTCAAGATAGAACTTGACGTTCTAAAAATATTTTAGTTGTATTGAAATCACATTATATACAGAGAAACTTGAGAGCTGACAAATAATTCAGAGATAATTTCAACCGGAAGATCCTAAAAGAGAAGAAAGAAACTTAGGAAGTAAAGAACTTTAAACTTGCATTTATTTATTTCTATTACGCAGTTCTTAATAAACGAAACATTTTTGCAACAAAACATAACTAACAAAAAGTTAATATTGTTAAATTTGTATAAATTAACATGTGCAAATTAAATTTAAAGATTATAATCTATCAAATTAGTACCTAAAAATTCGATTTCAAATTTATTCATCAAAGCATATCCACTTGAGTTATAATAGTTTCCACGTAATATATCTGTCTTATTACTTTCAAATATTGAACGAATATAAAAGTCTAAAGTTAACTCTGTGCAGATTGCAATAAAACGAATAAATGGTCGTTCGTCCCCTTCATTGGCAATTTTAAGAGTATCAAAATATTTCTGGCTGATAGAAAATGAATTTAATCTCTGTAAAACAATTTGTTTGAATCTTACCGAAATTGTTTAGGAATGATAATTGGTGGATAACCAGCTTGCATTAAAATCAAGTTCATTATCAAACGACTAGTTCGACCATTTCCATCTTTGAATGGATGAATATAAACTAATCGATAGTGTGCTAATGCAGCATAACTAAAATTTAACTCAATCACTGTTCATGAAACACAAAACCAAAATTGTTTACCTAATTGAATGCAACTTCAAAGCACTTTTTGAATTTAACCACTTGACAAATTCCTCCATCAGTTTGGGAATGGTTTCGGGGGCTGCTGGATAATGACCCCCGACAAATACTACAGTATTACGAAAATTGCCACTTTCTCCTGGATCAACAGGACCCATTATACGCTTGTGCAATTCTAAAATAGTTTCAATGGTAAATGTGAAATAACTGTGGCATTTATCTAATATTGAATTAACATATTGAAACGCTAAATCGACGCCAATAAACTCATTGTGTTCGTTGATACTGTTTCCAACGATAGCTCGACGAGTTTTAAGAAGGAATCGTGCATCTTGAAACGACATGGTGTTTCCTTCAAGAGCCACCTTAAACAAATAACAGCCTTAAAAAGAAAAATAAAACTTGAAGAAATCATTTTGATATAAATTACCGTGTGATAAATGTGTAAGAAATATCCTTCCTGTTTAATATATTGGAAGGTGGGATTGGTTTCAGGAATTGCGATCAATTGATCACGCTTTCGTTCTATTTTTTTTAGTTTTCCATTATCTAGGTTATCAACGATTCGTATCGTACGACGGCGATTTATTAATGCCTTAGGGTGTTTCGGAGCTAACGTTAGTGCCTTTAAAAGAAACTAGGATAAATAATTAAAAAATACACTATAAATTTAAAAAAAAATGTAGGTAATTTAAAGAAAATAATACTGCAAAATTTACATATATAGATATGATAGGTTCATTATTGTTTGATTTGTTAATTTTAATTAGAAAATTAAATTTACATAAATTGCTTTTTCATAGTACAGAAAAATTACTAAACTTTAAAAGGACTACCTACCCCTTGCTTAAATAAAAACATCCTAAATAGTATTATCAAGTAAGCGACCCTTAAAGCAAGATGGTATATAACCTCGGTTCCTCTCGGAACATTTCACATATGCCACATTGAAATGAAGCCAATTTTCTACAAAATATTTTTTTCTTTTGGCGTTTTAAGTCGCTTTTACATCTAAGGTCATATCACGACTGTCTAAGCACAGAAAATTTCTGTTGGTCAATTTTTATCTTAGGTCTAGGATGTTAAGTCTAGGATTCAACGGGGATCGAACCCAGACCACTTGACGCATGAAGCGGAGAGAGCAAACTGCTTCAACCACTGCGCCAATAGGTGGTCGGAGTATTTTATTATTTCGTACTTTTGGATGTTTTTTTAAAATCTAATTTTTTTTAATATTAAAATTGCATATTTGAACCCCGGGCTACGGAGGCGAAGTACCTTGATATGCACCTAATCAGACGCCTCACCTGGTCTAAACACATCCCCCACAAACGCAACCAACTGAATATCACTATCTTGTGTTGACTACAACGGAGAAAGTCCCAACTGTCCCTGGACAGCCAATTAACAATATACAAGTCCATATTTAGACCCATCTGGACATATGGGATATAGCTGTGGGGAGCCGCCAGGAACTCCAATGTAGACAAGATTCAGCGCTTCCAGTCTAAACCTCTGAGGACAATAACTAACTCCCCTTGGTACGGCAAGTGTGGCTACAGTGAGGAGTAAGATAGCCAGATTCAGACAAAAATACTTGCAGAGACTGAACGAGTACCCCAACTATCTGGCTGTCAACCTCCTGGATAATTCCGACCACCATCGAAGGTTGAATCGCGCCTCATTTCTGGAGTTACCTTTCACAGAACCATTTCGAACCACCTTCAGGTACCCTTTTTAGGGGATGCGGTCTTTCCCACCTGTACATTCATCATATTTTGTCCAGGGACAGGTTGCAAATTAATAATGTGGAAAAAAAATTAGCCAATATTTTTAAGATTTGGTAATTTTTTAATGTATTAAACAAGAATGATAAATGAATTATGCGAAATATTTATAAGTTCCATTCAAAATTGTTCATTAAGTACCAGTTTTTATAAGTTGCAACAAAAGCTTAGATAGGTACGATAGGTGTACAATAATTTCTTCAAAGAACAATTTTATTCACTTTATTAAATAATGCAACTATCAAATAAGTAGGGGGAGAGTAAGGTTAGCGTAGCGCCAAGAATTGACGACGGTTCCTGATAAAACAAATCAAAAGAAAACGAATATGAAGAGTGATAATTTGCGAGTTTTTGTTTCGTTTTCGAGAAAAACCGGATTTCAAGACGCATTTTTCTTATGGGAAATTATTTTGATAAATCTGTCAATTAAGACGTAACTATGGGAACTGTAATGTATTTTAAGTTAATTTATATAAATTCATCCCACAATTTCCTACTACAAACGCCAAGGGGGTCCAGGGGGTTCTCTTGGCGGATGTTTGGGAGGACTTTTTTTAGCGGAGCCCCCAACAAAGAAATTGTAGTCACTGTTCGTTTACCTGATTTTCACTATTTGACTGAATGTGCACTTCCTGACACCGCGAAGTTTTACACAAAATTACATGTTTTAACATAAAATTTATGCTTTAAATACGATTTTTAGTTATTCCTATGAAGTCTATTTTTTCAGTATTCGTTTTCAGTATTCGTTGAAAATCTTTATGAATACAGAATTTGCATTATTAGAGCATTTCTTAATGTAATATTTTTTAAGATCTAGTCATTTTTAAAATACGTGGTATCTAAGGATTGTTTCTTTTGTCAATTATATTTTCTATATGACTTGAGTTCAAGCTCGAAACGCTTTAGTTAGAATTTCATTAATTTTATGGTGTTTTCTGTGTTTTATTCCTGAAATTTTGTATTGTTTATGATGTTTATAAAATATGTGTCCTTTAAATTGCAAAATAAATGGAAATTATTATCACTCAATGGAACTGTAATTAGTTACTCATACCTTGAAATTTGCAAATGGCTTGCTTAGGCCTCATGCTGACGTCAAAATGTATCGATTTCTCTTGAAATTTCGATTTTCAATTTAGCTTCTATTAGCCTTACTTTATGGCTATACAAAAGCATAATGTAAGGCGATTTCAAATAGGTACTTAAAGCGCCACGCTAATCTTACTCGTGTCGAAATTTTTATAAATAATGAAAACTTTTGTATTCGTTTTTATGAAAAAAAAATAATTTAAAAATACCTTATAATAATAGTGGTCAGCGTTGACAATATCACTTTGATGCATCTCTAAAAACTCGCCATAATACGTTAAAATGTCAGGATGTTTTCCTCCCAGTGCCATCGCATGCTCAAAGAGTTTTATCGCTTTCATATATTTTCCTCGCATATTCATTTGAATTGCACTTGCCACCGATTTTAACGCTTCTTTTTCTTCATTTTGCCTTTCTTTGTGCATGTTAATTAGATTACGGTTTTCGCATTTACCGGTTGATCGTTCGTAAGCAACACTCCCTTTTTTATAAACTGTAATGGGATAGTCATTGAGATGCAGTTTATCAATTGCATCATGTACGAAAAATAGTAAATCTCGTGTCTGATATAGCAATGTTTGAATAATAATATAGTGGATAATCGAAAATGCCACGATAAAACTACGAGTAGCGCATATAAGCATTTTTTTTATTTAAAATGAAATTTTTGTCAAAAATGACATTTTTTTAATTAGACTACCTGGATCTATTTTCGGAGCATTTTGCCTTGACAATGATAAAAATATACCGCTTACAATATACACAGTCATTATTTCCATTCACCTGTCCATAACCCTGAACTGAAACAGTAGGGATGGAGGTGTGACTGGTAATTGAATCAAAGTCATGGCTACTTTCATTTTACTGTCACGGATATTTTGTAATGCAGTAATCAATAAGTGTTTATTTCATGTTTCAAACAGGGGTTATCGAAACTTGAAAACCATAAAAAGTCTTTATGTAAATAATTACTCGACATACCTATACACTGATTTTTTTCATAGAAATTTTAAAATATGATATCCGTACATTCACATAGCAATCGTATAATTAATTTTTACGTATAGTAAATTTAACATTAGAATATTTGTACAAATATTAAGATTACCTTTAAAATGTTTAACAATTTTATACAAAAAATACAAACATAAAAAGGTTAATTAAAGCTCTTAGAAACAAGTTGTGCAAATTACTAGTTATGAGTTGCACTTTTTCTTGAGATAAAAAAAATGATGTCTGATTTAGCAACAGACATTATCTTTTATGTTTTTTACTTACTATGACTACTATTAGATACTGGATAGTTAAAAAAAATTAATACTTAACCCAAGGTTAACTAAGTATTTATATTGTAAATCGCTTATGAGCGATGATAATGTTATTTATTATGTATATTTTCTCGATCAATATACAGATAAGTAATTAATATGTACCTCAAACAAATGCACGTTTCGGTGATAAAATAAATGTGTAGGCTGCATTTTGCATACAAATTGCTAATAAATATTTTTTGCTGTTAATATCGTGTTCATGATATATTGATAACCATCAACTAAGATTTAAACTTCCCTGAAACGTTTTGTTTAAGGTGTTGAGTACTTTCAAAAGCATTGCCGTTAACACTCTTAGATTAAACACGTTTCGAAAAGAAAGAAATATAACAAAACTCATTGATTAAATTATAATTTTGAAAAATTTATATTGTTCAATATAAAATCAAGATCTAGAGATCTACAATTAAACAGTGCATTGCTAGTTCTTTATGGACCTGTTGCCAAATTCTATAATCTTCTATCTTTACGTACCTACTTACAGCAGTATTCTAGTCTAGAGGCATGAATTTCAGGTAATTTTTGAAGTATCACAAAAAAAGGCAATTAGTATTTTTACTGTACATTTTTTTATTAGTTATTTATTAACCTTACAAGAATACAGAAAAAAATCAAAAAACAAAAAAAGTTAAAAATTTCAAAAATTTCAAAAATTAGCAGGTGATGAAGTGGGGGGTCAAAGTTGGCACGTGACGATACCAATGATTTCAACCCTCCTAGCAATGTGAAACCAAAAAAAAAATTATTAATCTAGAATAATGTCGCAATGTCTGGAACTACGGAAAATTTGGAAATTTTTTTTTTTACAAAATGGCGACTGCCTGAATGAAAAAAAAAAACAATTTTTGTACCACTTTTTTGACTGTTTCGAATTTTTTAAAAATAGTGAAATTTGAAATTTGGGAATAGACATAATTTCAGGTATAGACAAGCCTATAAAGAAGACTCTCTAAAGCTTTCAGGTAAATCGGTCCCGTAGAACCTGAGAAATCGTGGGTATTATTTTGAAAAAGACAGTTTCGAGAAAAACGCGTTTAAAGTTTCGTGTAAAGTTACATCCAGTGGGCATACAATGGTAGTTAATACTTACATGTTTTAATCAGCGATTCCTGGTCCAAAAATATTGAAAATTTTGAAAAATCCTCTTAAAGGCATATTCTTAAAGGTTTAACTTTTGAGAATATCAAAGAAAAGAAAAATCGATTTTTTCAAATTTCTAGACTAGAATACCGCTTTAAAAACGTCCTGGTAATTATTGCGTCCTTGCCTGCACCCTGTGCTTAGGCACCATTGAGAGTACCTTAGTCACGGCTCTGCATTTAAAGGCAGCTAAAATGCTCAAATATGAATGTCTGAGCGAGTTCACAAACGACATTTTCGATGCATGTGGGTTTCATAGATATATCTAGTGCATTTGCGATTAAAAAAAAAAATACAATTGAAAATTGTCGAATTGTCGCAAAAGTGGAAGAATGAGTTTATTCAAAGATCAAATAAAAAAGTTCAGTTTGTGATAAAATCCGCACAATAGGTACATTAATGGAAAGACGCAGTGGAAGATATTATTGTGCATGGAAATTGTTTGATATCTTCTTACTATTTATAATACCAAGAAGTTATTATGAGATTTACAAGAAGATGAAGAAACATAAAATATACTTCAGTATTATAGAGCAATAATTAATCACTCTTACATTTAAAATATATTAAAAGTTTTTTTTTTTTATATTAACAACAATTAAACGTAGGTGAACAAAATACCATTGATGCTTGCATATCTGTAAATTAAGTGCATTGAAGCGTTATTAATTGAAAATGCAACTGAATACAATAAAAGTTGTTTTCTATTACAGTATGCGCCAGTCGTTTCAACTTTTAATTAGTTTTTCAAACTTTTCATCACTTATTTCACTCAAATAAAGCTGTTTGGTGAAGTGATAGATCTATAATTAATGAAAAGTGCAGCACATTTAGTTTTCCCAAACTAAAATTATAATTAGAACAATAGATACCTACCTATATAAAAATATATTATATAAAAAGTAAAATTATTTATCTCATAAAAGAAGGTCAGTCGGTTTGCAATGTTTAATTCATAAAACTAGCTAAAATAATCGGCGTTGTTCGAATTAAAATTTATTGTATATTAATAGTAATAACACCCTTATTATCATTGCCGGGTTTATAATTTACCATTAATTAATTATTTTATTATTCATTTCATTTCATCGCTGTTTAACATAGTTCATAGTAGAGCTTGTTTTCTAAGTTTCATGTTCTAATAATTCAAACTCAGTAGTTTTCCAGTTTTCAATTCCCAAAATTCTTAAGAGTTACAACTTTAGTTCTAAAGTAAGAAACTACGAAGTAAGAACTTAAAATAAAAAGTTTTACTTTACAATAATTATAGTAAGGGGCCATCCATAAACTTTATAACTCTCTTTACCAGGGGGAGGGTACGTTCTCCTGTTATGTACTGTTAAAAGATATTATATAAGACTAGCGGACCCGACAGACGTTGTCCTGTATACAACTATTAATTTCAAAAATTTCAAGTTTTTTTTAAATATGCTGTAACAATCTGAACCGTTTTTAACCGACTTCAAAAAAAGGAGGAGGTTCTCAATTCGACTGCATTTTTTTGTTTTTTTTGTTTGTTACCTCAGCATTTCCGACTGGGTAAAGCGATTTTGATGATTCTTTTTTTATTTGAAAGCTGGTGCTTCTCGAATGGTCCCATTTTAATTTGAAGGATGTTTTTCACTTCTAAAAGGTTGAAAACTAAGGGATGAAATACTAACTTCTTATTGGATTGCTCGATTTTGGTAATTCTTTTTTTATTTGTGGAACACAATTTTAAATTAATCTCATATCCATTATTTATAAAAAAAACTCCACTTATAAGAGGTTAAAAATTGAAATAATACATTTTTCCTGACTAACCCGATTTCGATATTTTTTTCTATTACGTACAACGTACCTTTACATTGTTCACATTTCAATTTGAAGAAAAAAATCCACCCCTTAAGGATGAAAATAGGGGTTGAAATAGTGACATTTAACTGAATCATCGAATTTTGATAATTTTTTTTTCTGTTGGAAAGAGTAATCCACTTAGTTTTGTTATTACATTTAAAAGCAAAAAAATTCAACCCTTAAGGAAAAAAAGAGATGATGAAGTAACTTTTAATATTAAACGGCGCTGCCTCATATGAGCAGCGCGTTTAGAAGGTTTAACCATTTTCAAGAAAATAAAATCAGTTATCAAACTTCAGATCACTAAAACGCGAGAAATAAATAAATATTATAAAAAAATGAAAAACCGACTTCAAAATAAATAAAAAATCTTAAACAAGAAATGCACTAAAAAGTAACAAAATAATGGCGTATCCTTGCAGTATCTACAACTTACAAATTATTAGGATGATACAATGTACAACTATTGTTATTTTTGGAGTTGGTGTCAGTCAAGAATTTGTCATCCTAATAATTTGTAAGTTGTAGATACTGCAAGGATACGCCATTATTTTGTTACTTTTTAGTGCATTTCTTGTTTAAGATTTTTTATTTATTTTGAAGTCGGTTTTTCATTTTTTTATAATATTTATTTTAATGTACCAAAATGTACAGAAAATTTTCCTAAATCCGATGTCAATGCCAGGAACCGAAAAAAATATCTAGGTAATTGTTAATCTAAACCATTTTCAAATCAAAAAATAAAAATTATCTAATTGTAAAAGTAAACCCTTCTCGAATCCACCTGAAGACACGCAAAAATATTCATCAAAATCGGTCCAGCCGTTTAGGAGGAGTTTAATTACAAACACACACACAAAAGATTTTTATATATAAATATAATCTAAATGGGGGAGGGATTTCAAACATTGTAGAAAATGCGTTACGTGATTTATGTATGGATGGCCCCCAATATATAAGCATTAAAAAAAAACTGGCTTTTAAAAGTGGTATTGCCTCAACAGGACCCTTACTGCAGAATGTGTGGGGATGGGAGGAAAACGCGACCCATGTCATTTTTAATGCAAAGCCAGCAAAACAGGCACAAATCGCGTAAAATGCTTTATACAGCGACTGCTTTTGTTAGGCAAAATGCTGAACCTCGAATAAGAAAGAATCCTTCTACAACAGAAACACATGAACAGAACAGGAGTACAAGCCTAAGCTGCAATGCGGGGAGAACCAGCCCTAACTTGGCTTTCTGCTAACGAAAAAAAATAGAAAAGTGATATTACAATATTACAGAATTCACACTATCAATTGTGAGTTTTGGAATATTGTTATATTCGTTCCGTTCTAACTGCTTACCAAAAAAGTAATCTTCAGTCTGCAGATACTATAATTGAAATAAAAGTTTGAGAGGTGTTTCAATACATTTTCTGACCCTTTGAGAGAGAAATTTGATACTCTTTTAAAGCACTGAAGTTAGACAAACTCTGCTGATTTTAATTTAGGCGTTTATATAAAGGGTTGAAGTACCTACTGTTATTAGTGATGAGTAAAGCAATACCAAGACTAGAACTGTCCCAGTTTTTCTCTTGGTAGGACCAATTTTGCTGATTACTAACTGTCATAATTTTTTTTTTAATTTTCGTTATTATAAATATTTTTTGAATAGCATCTAATTAAGCCTGATACACACTAAAATCTGTTCTGTTTTAACACTGCCAAATTTTATCTGTCCCTCAAATTTTCAATGTCATCATAGCAGCCAGAGTCTAATGCAATAATTTTCAAAAGCTATCAGTACAAAATAATAGTTTTAATAAAAATCTTCCGAACAAAAAACTGATTTGACTTGCAATCACCTTTACAACAATAAAAACCCCAATTAAAAAATTTCAAGTTTAATGCCATTAAATTTCACGAGCAATTTGCTTATTTCGAAGTATTTTGCTTATTATTCAAATATTTTGAATTTTAATTGCACATTTCCTTTCAGATCTTGCATGATAGCGTAAATATTGCAGTGAAAAAATTAAAAATAAATTTAATTTTATCATGAATTATTAGTTGCTTTTGTTCGATTTAGTATTATTTATGTTATTGCTACATAATATCCTAAAAAGTGCTAATAAATCATATTTAAAGATGAACATAAACACAATAACTAATTGACTTTTCAAAATAAATGTGTTTGTCTTGAAAACATAGTTTGGTATTCGCTTGACTGAAAAACCGGTTGACCATGTCGAAAGTACCTCTGAATTTCAGACAGTGAATTCTTCAAAAATTTAATTATACCTTATGTCGACACTTAAATTATGTAGGTACTTAAATCTGGTTGGAAAAATTGGACGATTCAATCAATTTTTTAAATAATTTATTTATATTTATTTCTTAAATATTTGTGCTTATATACTTTCATGGTTTTACGATTACATAAAATTTTACAAAATTATTAGTTTTTTTTTACATTCAAAAATCATGTACAAGACAAACATTGAAATTGTAAACTTTGAGTTAGTACTTGTATTTTAATAATACAGTCAAAAATGTTTAAATTAATTGAAATTTTGGCACAGTTTAAAGATAATTGTCTGATTAGTTATAATTACATAGATATTATACTTGAGACAAAATTTGATTTAACACAGCCGACATAAAACAATATTATTTTTAGATTTTTAAGGCAAATGTTGAAAATTTAAAAAAATAAATTGGCAATGTTGTTTTAATTTCTTTTCTGAATCACAATTTTGAATCCTCTCGAATGAAGAGAGAAATAAAAAATAATTTCAAGTTTAATCTGCAAAGTTTTTCATTTTCATGACTGAAAAACGAGACCAAGGTGATGTGAAAATAAGGACACAATGCAAACAAATAAAACCACTTGATAATCTAATATTACAAAACAATTTTTTTGCAAAATTTACACGTCATACACATGCATGTATGAATGTGCAAAACGTGAGACGTTTTCTCAAGTAAGACATATTATACTGAGATGGTACATTATAGAAAATGATATTAAAACCTTTTGGGAAGCTGATTTTTGTTATTTGACAGTTTTGTTTTAGACTCGTTTCAAATAAATTTTCACTTCGTTATGAGGTGGTTCCGGCTTAAATATTGGCTTTCCATTTTCCTGATAGTCGGCATATTTGAGCGTGTAGACACATTCGTAGTTAAGTTTTGAGACGGCTCGCGCTGAAAAATGACTGGTACAATCAACACGAACTATTGGACATCCATTCTCGACCGCAAGTTTCCTATAACAGATAATTAATTTTATTTATATACAATTGAACGTAACAAACATTGACGTATGTCAGCGATATCTCGTCGCAATTGTCCCATTTACAATAGGGAAGTTTTAATTAATTTAAATGAATAATTGGAACTAGTTAGTTGAACAAAACGTTTCATATTCATAATTTTACAAACGGAAACTGTGAGAGAGGAAAATAATGAAATGAAATGAATAATTACTCTGTTCGATCTAATAGAAATTTGGCGATGCCCCGTCCTCGGCAAGCGTCATCAACGGAGATAATTTTCACGTCCAACGTGCAGCTTATGTCAGGAAATTTTCCAAAGACATCCGCTTGTTTATCAACTGTATATAACAGTTTCAATATTTTTCTAAACTTTGGATTCGTGCATTCGTCGGATTCATCCTTTGATGCATTCGGTCGAGATATACCATTTATACAAACGCCCAACTGTAAAAGAAATATTTCTTTTAGTTTAAGTTATTTTTAAGATGTTTTAATATTTATCTATTTATGTTCATCTATCCCCAAATATTTTCTTAACTATTTATCGTTGTTTTTAATGAGGAAGGACTTATCAAGTCAAGTAGGTAGTTGGATATTTATTTAAATGAATTTCACTTGATATATTGATTTGTAAATGTAATAACTTGTAAAGCCAATGCATGACTTTTTGCCTTGAGTTTTACTTGTTTAAGCCAAATTTAAGTCAAGTAGCTTGAAAATAAAGTCGTATAGCTTAAAAAGCAAGTTAAGTAGATTATCTCTAGTCTTACTTTTAAAATCTCAGCTGTCTCAAATTAAAAAAAATAATAAATTTGAAATAAAAATTTGGATAATATTATGGAAGACCATAATATGCCTCTTAGCTTGCAATTTTCCAAAACTCATGTTCTACGTGATAAAAAATACAAAAAATACTCCACAAGTATTAGAACATATTATCATTTACGGAGAAGTGTATTAGTCTCAGGATAAGATTGACCAGTTTAGTTATGTTTTAACATTTGTTTGTGTCAGGACACTTCAAAATATGATTTAGATTTAAACTTTGGAAGTCTTATTAACCAATACCAAAGTAACTTTAAAAAAAATCGTCTATAATGTTTTCGTTCCACTTTAATGTCTCTACCTATTTATTTTCATTTAATTCCAAATATCTTCTCAGTTATTGATTATATTATAGGTTGACGAATGGATACCATTAAAGTAATAATGCGCCAAACTTGTTTGGCAATGTCAACAAGCCCTCAGGGAGCCTTTAATTTACAATAAAGTTGACTGATGGTTGGCTCTAAAACATGAGGGTAAGAAAAAAGCCGGTCACCTAACAAAAAATGGCGCCTCAACAGACCTCATGAGACGTGAAATTTTTTTGGAATCACAAAAAGTAAATTAACAAACGCCATTCTAGCTTGGGGGCTTAAAACAAAGCCTCGTGCTGGAGAAATAGTCCAGGACAGAAACAAGCTAAAAATTCATAAATTACTTCAAGAAAAGGACCCCTGATATATATTGTCATTAGGCAAAAGGAACGTAAGGCTCCTAATAAGCCTCTACATGGGCCAGTGTACCTAAAATTATCATCGTCATAAGACTGACAAGGCCGACAGTAACATATACCGTCTCTGCTTGAAAAAGTGCATATACTATGCTCATGTGAGGCTTAGAAAGACGGACATAATGCCTGGCAAGATAGCCATGGTAGCCCCTAGGCCCTAGATAGAAGCTGGTTTTCTTTAGAAGCCTAATGCTCCCCTAGACAAAACATAGGTTTACATCAAAATAGATCTCATTGATCGCTTTGACTAAGGGAAGGAAAATCCCTAGACCCAAAAAAGCAAATACAATGTACTCGGAACATTTGATTTTCGCTCATACTCGATTGAAAAACTCGATTTAACTGCCCAAGGTACTAGTTGAAAAATTTTGCCTTTAAATATTAAATCTGAATAAAAATTCTAGAAAGAATTTAAGTAACAACGAAAGCCCAAATATTGCTTGATACTTTATTTCCAGAAAAATCGTAAGGATAGAATGCATGTTTTAAATTAATAATTGAACTCACCAATATATTTATTGAAATAAAGAAATATAAATTTTGTAGTATTTTATTAACTTTTTAATCAGAATTTTCCTCTGTAAGCTATTAAAAACGTAATTATTGGTGCTATCTACAAAAAGTAGAAAATAAATTTTTTTCAAACTGTTGGTATGGATCCTGGAAATTTGTGAAGACCTTGAAAACGACTTTGGTGAAATAAACACAAGTGATATAACCTATTTATTTTTATTAAGAATGGTCTATTAAAGAGGGTTAATATCAATAAAACCTGTACTTGGCGCATCACTAGTTAAAAGTGTCTTGATTATTCGTTGGTTATAGATTATGTGACGTCGTACAAAACTCTATATATGACGTCTTCCAAGAGCCATCAGCTTATTATTTATTTTTTAATATAAACAATTTACACATTACAAAAGTATCCTAATTAATTCATATAAAATAATTAAGTTGAAAATTTGAAACCTAACAACGACAAAAGTTGGATTCTTTAAAGGAAGGAAAAAAGAAAATCTTCTGTAGACAACTTTTAAGTTTAAATTAAAGATATACATAGCCATATGTGCCAGAGAAATCTTAGGTATGGGTTATCGAAATAGGAACATACAGATCCTCTCTGACAGTGCTAAAAGTGATGGCCAAAACAACGATTAGTTCTAAGTTGGTGCTGGAGTGTCGGCAACTCCTGGAGGACCTGGCAAAGCACAACCGAGTCAAACTTGGTTGGGTGCCGGGACATAAGGGAGTTGAGGGAAATGAAGAATCTGATGCTTGCGCAAGGGCTGGTTCGATGAACCCACTCGTGGGCTCAGAGCCTGGAGTGGGGAGATGACCAAAGCTGCTGTCAAAAGGGCGTTAAAAAGTCAGGCTGAGGCAACAGCAAATCAAATACTGGCTAGACATTTCGGCTGAGCAAGAGAATGATGGGAGAATTTACCACTCACTCACCGCTTAGGTTTAACGACTGGGTAGGAACCAACTCAGGACAGTAACGGGATTGATAACCGGACACCGTAGACTGAGAAAGCATCTGCAGACTATTGGGGCGTCTCAACAGGACCCCATTTGCATACTGTGTCGGGATGGGGAGGTAAACGCGACCCATGTTATAATATTTTTGAATGCAAAGCCTTCACAAAATGGCGACACCTGTATGGGATAACTGACGCACAAAGAGGCACAAATCGTTCAAAAAGCTTAATACAGGGATTGCTTTTGCTACGCAAAATGTTGAACTTGGAATAAGCAAGAATCTTTGTACAACAGGAATACATGAGCTGAATTGGAATACAATAAGCCTAAGGCTGCAGTGCGGGGGAAACGAGCCTTTACCTGGCTTTTTGCTAACGAAAAAAAAACATATACTTACAGTAATAATCGTGTTCGCATGGTAGGGTTGCTAGCTCTAAGGGTTACTTACTTAGAAAAATAAGAAAATATATCAAAATATCATTAGACCACTTCTATTCTCTGAATACCACTTCTAATTTCATAATTTTTAAAAATGCGATAGCAGGACCAACGTTTTCAAAGCCCTTATTTATTAAAAACGATTTTTTATCGACAGAACAAATTTAAACCAATATGTCATTATTTGACACAGAACATTAACATTGGATCATTGGAATAAAATGAGGCCATTGTGTATTTATGTTTGACAAAGCATTTGCTACGATGATCTGCTCCATTTTCCGCTATATTACGCGTCAACGTTTCATTATCTACGAGATTCTACGAATTACGTAGTAGCATCGTAATTTGTTGAATATAATATTACAAAAGGCACGTAAAACTCGTTCATCCAATAGAATAGATAATAACAATAAAAAAAATATCACATAACAATAAACAAGCAATTTCTTTAACAGATCACACAAATACAATTTGTCAATATATTTTCAATTTTAACTCAAACAAATCACATTTAACTGACTTATATTACATGCTCGTAAAAGAGACGATAAAGTAGATTGAATTCTATTGTACGTTTAATTTAATTTTACTGAACGAGCGAAGAGTGAACAAATCTTTAAATTAAATTCAAATAATTTAATAAAGGGTCTGATTGGTGTTAGTAATTTGAAGTGTTAATTTTTTAGTTTACCAGTCTTCCAGAAGGTGTTTGGGCCATCAACGACATCTTTTCTTTAATCGATTCAATACAATACTGCTCAAGCTCAGGACACGTGGCATCTTCAGTCTCAAGGAGATTCTGATCGACGTTGAGTGGTTCATCCTTGAAAAAGAAACGGCGGAGAAACAGGATAACGTTCTCGATGTCTGATTCCTTGATGGTGACGATATCGTAATGGTCGGCTGCAGAGGTTTCTTTTTCTGTTCCTGACGACGTCATGTTTAAATTGTGTAATTGTTCTGTTATTTTGTCACCCAACTATGAACCAGAAGAAAAAAATATGTAGAGAAGTTATATTTATAATAATTAAGTAAAGATTTTTTCCTATCAATTAAAAATAAGTAGAATAAATCTCTAGAAACCACAAACTGTTTAGACCTTGATAGGGCTTCTTTAAAACTCATTTTTACACGGTAGGAAAATAAATTCAATTTTCTCGTAGATTTTCTTTTCTCTCTATATATTTCAAGTTCAAGACACTCTCTTGAAGTTGACTTTGATTTTTTATAAAAGAAAAAAACTTTTATTTCATTAAATTTGATTATAATATAAAGTATTAGGGAAATTTGAAAATTATTAAACAATTATTTCAGTTGATAAAAAAAAAACTGTTTGATAAAGTTGCAACAATGTTGGCATTTGATCCATTTTTCAAAAGAAATTAAAATGATAATGAAACTCAATTAGTAAGTATGTCATACATAAAGCTCCCATTGACCGATCGATTTGTTCCACAAAACATTCATGAATTTTAGATAATCCTTATTTTATTATTCAAAGCATATAACGTTTAATGGACAACATAAAACATACTTAAGCATTTATTAATGGTAAAGTAGAAAACAAATTAAAGTCTTATTTAAAACCATAAGACGTTATTTAACTTTAAATAATGAAATTCAACGTTAAAATTTAAATTAATTAATAAGTTGTTTCATTTGCATATATTGCATGTACCGATTTATTGTAAATTTAAAAGATAATTTATGCAACTCAGTTTTAATAGGTATTAAATGATTCAGTAAAAAGTTTTATTATTATAGACCAGTGCTTTTAGCCTTTGAAAATGGTAAAAATGGAACAAAATTATAGTAGGATGAAACCCATTGGAAAATGAAGAGAGTATAACAAAAATGAAAGGAAAAATAAATTAAGGTCGATCTGAGGTGAGAAAGTGGAAAGGGGGGGGGGGTAAGGGTAGAAACGGTTTATCTCGATTTCCGACAAAACTACAAGTCCTATGGAAATAAGTTAAATGGCAAAGTTGTAGATAACAAGTAGATCTACACTTTTTGTGCTAACACCTTTTTCGCATAATCTCAAAATTTATGTAAAAAATTCCAATAACCAAGTTTTTGGTTTTTTATTTTTATCTCTTACAAAAAAAAGATTCATGAAATTTGGCAAAAATTCACTTCTCAATGTCCCAAACATACTGTAGTTTTTTTTATTTAAAATATTAATTTTTTCATCTCATAATGACTTAATATCGAAAAAGGCACCCTAATTTTCAATCGAAACATCACGTCAAAATATCTGATTTTTTTAAAAAGTCGGTGAGCTTTTTGTTGGTTGAAACCTCTACTTTCTGATGGTGTAAAAAAGTATATTCATTACCTGCAATGTTAATTGTTTTCAGAAAATGCAATAATTTAAGTGTAAATATTAATAAATTGTTCAAAAATGTGTTATGCATAACACAATTTTTTTTATAAAAGATAAAAATAAAAAAACAAAAACCTGGTTATTAGAATTTTTCACAGAAATTTTAAGGTTGTGTGAAAAGGTGTTAGCACAAAAAGTGTAGATCTACTTATTATCAACAACGTTGTCATTTTACTTTTTTCCATAGGACTTGTAGTTTTGTCGGAAACCGAGATAAATTATTTCTACCCCCCCCTTTCCATTTCAACCACCACTGATCGATCGTAATTTATTAATCCTTTCATTTTTGTTATATTCTTTTCCTATTCCAATGGGTTTCATCCTACTATAATTTTTTTTCTGTTCAAAAATTATTTTCCCTAGTTTATTAGGAGTTTCCAATGTAGATAATAAATAAATTTTTCTAATATTTAATTTTATATTTTTGGGCGTTTAAGTCTCAAGAGTCAAATCGAACACCATTTATGCATAAAATGAAGATCTAAAAGATTTAACGGTTTTGCTATAAGTCGAACCTTTGGATTAATTGTACTGCATTTCTCAAAGTAAGGCGTAACTTTTTAAAGATTTAAAATCAATGCCGTTAGCTTTGAAGATAAAGATAAATGCCGAAATCATTTTTTATAAGAAAGTTTAATTGGATTTTTAGTTTTTACTGATTTATATAAAATACTTTTCAACCAAGTTAATTCTAGTAATATACTTACTTTAAATAATAATGTTTTAAAATTTTCGTAAAACTGTAAGCTTTTGAACATAAAATTATTTTTGTGTTGTTACCTGTGAAAGAGTGACTTTCAAAGAGACATTGTTCAATTAAAGGTAGTGTCACCACGGTAAAGAATTTCTGGACACATAAAAATTTGAAGTATAGACCTTTCATTCTTCTTATTTTTATTATAAATTATTATTTAGTTATAAAATAGTGCAAATAGGCATAGTGAAGCAACATAAAATTATTTAAAAACAAAAACGGGAATCACCCCTTCTCAGGAATGTTGATTAAAAAGGTACGTTTGAATAAGAATCAAATCATATTATAATTTAAGTTAACAATAAAAAATTCAAGTATGAAGGTTTTAGATGTTTTTACTGCCAAACATTAATCGAAAGGCAAAGTCCTGAAAAAATGTTCCTAAATTTTTACACATAAAAGCGTCAGAAGCAATCATATTACTGAGCCATGAAATGAGTTGCAAAATTATTGTTTCATATTACCTATCAATTAGTAAAATTTAACTAGCTCAAATAGTTTTATTCAGTCCTAAGTTAATTTATTTTATCTAGTAATACTAGGTTATATAATAAAAATTGCCAATCTTTATAATGTAGGTAATTAAATGCTTACAAATCGTAGCTGTTTGAAAATTCTCGGCTTTTTATAATGGAAAATGAACTTTAAGCACTTTTGTAATTGATAAATATTACCCATTATCACTGTTTTATTTGACAAGCAATTAAGAGAAATAATTTTTTATTTGATGACACCATAAACATGTAAAACGATTAAATGTTGTAACCGCCTACCATAACAAATCAAATATGTAAAATAAAGGTAAAAGTAAGTATGCAATTTGATTCTCTATTTGGATTAGATTATTTAAGTTTAATTATACGAGTTATTGATTAATAAATTAATTATTAATAAAAATAGTGAATATAAGATGCATCTAAGTGTCAGATAACGAAAAAGGATAATCCTTCTCAATACATGTCAAGTAATATAAGTTGCCAAAACTTACAAGCTCACAACTATCAGATCTCTTAAAAAGTAATGTCTCTAACATTCAAAGGCTATAAGTCTGTATTAATTCTAAATCTTACAAATTCTTGGTCAACCTGACCAACAAAACTTTGAAGATTTATGACTTAATTTTTACCATTAATCCGTGTTAATCTGCGTGGTGTCTACAAAACACCTAAGCCAATTTGTTTACCAAAATGTAAGGTTTAGGACTTTAAACTTTAAACCTTGTAGAGCTAGAGGCTTTGTTTTTCATTAGATTTGATGACTTTGTAATAGTGAATTTTGAACTTGCACCCAAATCTTGGCAATCTATATACATGAAATATTTTTGATAGAATTTAACTCTTTTTGTCAGATTATTATTTAAGATATATTATCGAGCAACATTTTGTACATAAGCGATAATTTTCTTCTAAGTTTATATCAAGGCTGCCTAACCACAGAAAATTTCTGTAGGTCATTTAGTCTGAGATCACAAATCTTATATCTAAGATTCAACGAGGATCAAACCCAGTACCACGGAGATCACTCTAACCGCTGCGGCATTAAGTGGATCGCAATTATTTTATTCAAAGCGTATAGCCCCCCTTCATTTTCGTAGTTTTTTAACTAACCATTTTATTTATTTAATTATAACAAATGGAAATTTTTATCTGTTAGAAATCTTATACGAAATACAAATCTACACTTCTCTTTTTCGAAGTGGTGGAAGTTATAGGTTACTAAATTCGTTATTAAGTGTATGTTATTTCTAACTTGCGTACCAAATGTTGTAGACCAGAGTCGATAATTTTTGAGCACAAAAGAAAATTATAATAAGATGAAGCCCATCAGAAAAGGAAGAGAATATAACAAAATGAAAGGAAAAGTAAATTACGGTCGATCTGTGGTAGGGAAGTGGAAAAGGGGGTGTTTTTTAGGGTAGAAACGGTTTACCTTGATTTCCGACAAAACTACAAGTCCTATAAAAAAAAGTTAAAAGGCAAAGTTGTAGTTATAAAGAAGATCTACAACTTAAGTGTAAATTTTAATAAATTGCTCAAAATTGTACATAATACAATATTGTACAAATACAACTTTGAGCAATTTATTATAATTTAGACTTTAATTTTTGTAATTATTGCATTTTTTGGGAACATTTAACATTGTAATGTTTTTTTTTTCATCATCATAAAGCAGAGATTTCAACGAACAAAAAGACCTCCAACATTTTTAAAAAAGTAGATTTTTTGATTTGAGAATTTGAATTTTGACGATTGAAACTTAGGGTGCTTTTTCGATATTAAATCATTAAAAAGTGAAAAAATTAATATTTTAAATCAAAAAATTACAGTCTGTTTGGGACATTAAAAGGTAAGTTTGTACCAAATTTTATGAAAAAAAAAAGTTTTTTGTAAAAAATGAAAATAAAAACAAAAAACTTGGTTACTGGAATTTCTCACATAAATTTTAAGGTTATGTGAAAAAGGGTCAGCACAAAAGTTGTAGATCTTCTTTATACCTACAACGTTGTCATTTAACTTTTTTCCATAGGACTTGTAGTTTTGTCGGAAATTGAGATAAACCGTTTCTATCCTTAAAAACACCCCTTTTTCCACGTCCCTACCTCAGATTGGCCGTAGTTTATTTTTCTTTTCATTTTTGTTATATTCTCTTCCTTTTCTAATGAGTTTCATCCTACTATAATTTTTTTTCACTTTTCACTTTTCACCATTTTCAAAGGCTTTAGCTCTGGTCTATTAGCTTTCTAGGGCTTTAGGAACTACCCTAGTTTAATAAACAAATCTGTATCCCTCTTGGTATTAATGAGGGTTTAAGAGTGAAACTTATAGATGTCTTCTTTCTTTTATTATTTTCTGTAAATCCTACTACCAACCTTAAGCTTTTTAGAAATTTAGAATTTAACATAGATTTTTTATTAGACGAGTGAATGGGTAAAATAATAAATGGTCAGTGGCGCTACATTAATATATTTAAATATTCATAAAATTTAAAGTACAAATACTAGACAAATGAAACTTAACCCACTTCAAATGAAGCAAGATTGGCTGCTGAATTCTCTGCTTGATGTAACTGCTAAGTTTTTACTACCTACATTGTTGTGGCGCTAGGTCTAGTAAAGTGATAGTTTTTTTTTCAGACGATTTGAACTTTATAAGTTATAACTGGATTATAACTAGCTAGCTTTAACGTTTCCATCGTAGGTAACAATAATATTGAAGAAACTGTGGCTTTCGATTGGTTGTAATTCCAATGTAGCAGTAAAATTGTAAAAATAACACACGTTCCATTATTCGGAATAGTTTTACGTAAGAAAGCTAGGCCTAACGTTGGTCTCCATCACCACAGTTAACTTCATTACTAGCAGCTTTGTCCAAAGCAAGTTAGTAGTAGCTTAATATGTTTCATATTATATGTATACCTAAATTGCATTTATTAAACCAACACCAAAGTTATAAGAGTTTGAAAAAACGAAGAAACGCTTCAATTAAAAATTTTATTTCATCTTGGCAAGTATATTATCATGTCTTAAGATAGCTCAAGTATAAGTACAAGTATATGTTCACCACCCGGTTTTGAATATTTATGATTTATTTTCCATAACTATCAAAGCATTTATATAAAAAAGTACTGGCATCAGAAATCAAGCAAATAAAATGGCATGGAACTAAAAAGATGAAAATGTATACATAATAAAGAAAATGGATTTATATAAGTACTTATAGCATTAAATATGATATTTTATAATGTTTATCGTACAATGGTTTGAATTTATTCCGAAATATAATATTAAAATATTTTTCAAAATTTTCATTATTATTATCTGTGATATTAAGTGTTTTTTTACGTTATAATATTATACCTTATTGTTTTCAATCAACATTAACTTTTATATCAATCATAAAATATTTAATATCTCTTTAATTATATTATTTATATCCTAAAAGTATTGATTTCTTATATTAATAGTTGAAATAAGAAAATTGAGTCTACATACTTTTTAAATGATAATGGCTGTATAGTTCTTCAAGGGATTGATTGTTTCAATGTATCTTTTAAATTTACATAAATACGTTTTCCTAGAGTTTTCGATACATTCAGGAAAACCTATGTTATAATGTATTTAAAAAATTTTATTTTTCTAAAAGAAAATCTTTAGACTTAAGGTAGGTATATGAATTTGTTATAAACGTAAAAATAATTTGTATGCTACATATACAGAGAAAATTATAGCCTTTGAATTGATATTCAGTTGCTTATTAACTGTTTTTCGAATTCCACAAGAACTAAAATCTTCCAACTATGATACAATTCGTCTTGGCTTTTTGAATGCTTTTCAATATACTTTTTTTTCTGTGTTTTCCGCATTAAAACCACCGTTTTTGATTCTTGAGAACTCTTGGGTTATGGCGAGTTGTGCTTTTAATTAAAATCACTAATTTGAAACAACTTCAAATCAAGGAAAGAAGATTTTTTTTTGTTAAAACTAAGACAACAAATACGTGACATATTTTGTCAAAATTTTAATGAGAATTTTTTTTTAATCTTAATTTAGTTTATTAAAGCATAAATGTTAAATTTGCTTTTAATTTTTTAACATCGAGAGGTAACCGCACGGAAATTTTTTTTTCCGATTTTTGACTTAAAAATTCCGGTTTAAATATTATTATTATTTAAAAAACTATTTTTTTTATTTTTATTTAAAAAGTGTTTTCGCCCGTTACGACTATATACACTACTGTACAAAATGGATTAAAATACCATGAAGTATATTAATTTTAAAATAATGTTAGTTATGGTTTTTTTTTAATGTAAATTGTCCTTTTTATATTCTGATACTGGTAAAAAAAAACTATTTAAATTTTAATAAAATCAAAATCATGATAGTGAACCTCGTCTCGAATAAGTTTCTGTATGCACAAAACCATATAGAACTACTTTGAATGTGATTGGAGTAGTTTAGACTAACAAACTAGTTTAATAAATAATATACATATTTTAAAAACAGCGAAGTTACTACGAATCGATAACTGAGAAAGAAACTAGATCTTTGCAATCTAATATTTTCATTGATAAAATACATTTTTTGTACAGTAGCCAAAGGCCATTAACGGAAGCATAACTTGTAAATTTCATTACAAAACATGCGTCATCAGGTAGTTAGAAAAAATATCTAACAAATTCTCAAGTATTAAGTGAGAAGAACTTTTACAAACATCCAAAAACTTTGGCAACTCGGTATTATTCGGTTTTGAAGATTCTTAAAATAAACTTTCTAATTGTTGAGTTTGAAAGAACAGTGAAATCTACGAGAAAATTAAATTTTGTAGTTTTAGAAATGTTATCCATTTTTCGTGGAATTCTAAGAAATTTTCTGAAAAACATCGATGGGCCTTAAAATAAAATTTTGGTTTTAGATATGCAAAAAAAATGCCCCTTAAGATTTTATTTTAAATTATGTATCCATATTAAATTATTTTGCAAATTTTTAGATGTTTGAAAGAAAATCGCATAATAACATTCATAAAAACGAGTTCTAACAAACTATTTCAGTGGTAAAAGTATCCATAATTTGGAAATATTAAAATCAATATCTTTGAATACAAATTGATCTTTGTCATTTATGAACTACAGATTGAACAACATTTGAAACTCAAAACTAAAAAGTCTAAAATAATTGTGACAATTGACTTGACATCTAAATTAAAATGTTTTCATCCATATTATTAAATTCTAAAAATATCAAACTTGTAAAAATTTTCAGGTCTTTAATTTCGTTAATAAAACGTTTGCTCGGAAACAAATTAATGACTTTCTACTTATTTTAATTGGCAACAGGAAAAAATAATTTTTTATTTAAAATAAATGCAGAGCTACATAACAAAAAAAAAACATAAGTAACTAAAAAATTAAGCTTTACTAAATGCAATTAAAAAAATCATCAAAATGCACTTAATACCTTTATAAAATGTTAAGTTTCAAATCTACAAAACCAAATTCTGGCAGAATTAAAAAGTATAGGTTGTATGATAATTAGATATATTATATTTGAAAACCTTGACCAACCAATTTTTTTTGTGAAGATAATAATAATGTTAATGATTTAATCGACCAAAAAGTTTAAAAAACTTTATTCAAATTTAAATGGAATAAAAATTTGTATTTTGCATAAAAATTATTTTGTATTCATAGGATGTTGCAACAATCAAAAGTGTCTACCAAATTACGTGCTTTTGTGAAAAATTAAAATATGTTAATAATTAAACTACTTGTCAAAGAACCAGATAATAAATATGAGCTTTGCCTTCTTGTAAACATTGTAAATGTGATTTTTAACAGATAACATTTCCAAAGATTTTTGGTCATTAAGTATTTTGGTAGATTTTATGTTTTTGTTATATAGTTTGTATACTTTGAATATGTCAATCAACTTAAATTGATTTTGCCAAGTAATTTTTTGTGTGAATATAATACAAATGTAAATAATGCAAATCGAAAAAAAAAGATTTTATTAAAAAATAAAAGAAATAATAATTATTTTGCATTTATAAGGTACTACAACTATCACAATTGTCTACCAAATAACGTGCATTTTTTGCGCAAAATAATATTCTACAAATCTAACTACTTGAAGCACGTAATAAATATGAGCTTTACCTCCCTGCGAACATTGCACAGGAAATTTTTAACAGCTAACATTTTCAAAAGTTCTTGAAATGTCATTAGTGTTTAATTTGAATTTTAAGTTTGTTTGAGTTTTGAGGATCTACACATTGGAATCGTTTTTTTTTTTAATAAATTTGATTTTATTCCGATTTGAATGATATTGTATATGTGTGATGGGTTTATTGTCGTAAGCACTGAAGCCCGCAACAATGAAAATCATCGGGGTGTGCGCCCCGGAATAATCGTACCGTGTATCGAGATTGCGACGATTGTCGAAACTGGTCGGTACCCTTGAGGGTGAGCGCGGCCGAATTCACCGTTTCCTGCACCGTCTCCATGATGATGATGGGGATGATACAAATATTCGTTTAGACGCTACGAAGGGGCGGCAAACAGCTCTCGCTCACACACAAACACTCGCTAGTCTACAAGCACCGCTGCTATGAACAAATCGGTCGAAAGCGTTATCGATAGCGACGCCAGCGACGTTTACGTTTTCTTATAACAGTTAGTTGTCGAGTTTCAAGCTCCACAACAATCAAGTGAGGACTGATAGGGGCCGCATGGAACCGCTTCTACTTATACAGGAGGGCGCACAAACACAACCACATTTCTACCACACACACACATACACATATTATCCATCCACACGATCTCTTCGTTTAGTATCCGCAGAAACGAGCAAACCCCCGGAACCGGACGTGTGCTACGTCTTATTGTTGTATGTGCACATACATGGACGTACCGTAAGAGGCAAAGAGGGTAACTGCCCTCCTCCCCCTCACTCTTGAACAATAGATATTACCAATTTTTTTAACTGGTTAGGTCCTTTTTTATATATTAATACTATTGTACTTACAAACAAGTGACCACACAGGACTTCATTCTCATAAAAAATGAAATATTTGAGCACAATTTAGGCAAAAGAAAAAAAAAATTGTCTTTAAATGGACGAATTAAGGAACTACAAACATCGAGATACATCGAACATTTTTGTACATATTCACAGTTGCAAAATGAGGATTTCAGATAATTTATAAGATAAGAACTTAAAAATATAAAACTCCATTCGTTCTTTAAGCCGCTTACCTATAGGTGAAATTTCAAAAAGTTCGTCCTCAAAAATTGTAAAATTAGCCTTCAAATTTACTCTCCAGTGTCTGTTTACTAATCATGCCACAATTTTTTATTGAAAATAAGATAAAAAACATTAAAATTAAGAAAATTCAAATGTCGAGAAATATCGAACATTTGCATTTAGTTACAAAATGAACATTTTAAATATACTTAGGAGAAAAATTAAAAAAATTCAAAATTTAATTTTTTTTTTGAGCCAATGAGTGGAATTTTGAAAAATCTTTCCTCAAAAATATAAAATAAACCTCCAATTTCCGTGTCCGTTACTGTTTTTTTTTATAAAGACTAAGAAAATAAACATTAAGATTTTAACAAATGGTATAAAACTTAAGATTCAAAATTATAATGAATTTGGAAATATTCTTAAGATTTAAAAAAAATCATTTTCAACGCTACTTTATATAACTGTTGCGTTATTTCAAAAATTTAAATTTAAATATCTGTGGTATTCCCAGTAATTAAAAATATTTTTGAATTTTTATCGCCTTTCAAGTGTATCAAGTTTATTTTTTGTGATTTTTTTTCAACTTTTAACTGAACGAACTAAGAAACTACAAAAGTCGAAGTTCTTAAAGTTAAACATTTGCAAGTATATAGCCTCAAAATTGAAAAATTAAAATTTGTAAGAAGTCGATAATTTCGAATGATTGTTGATAATTTTGCCACTTAGTAGTAGAGATTCATTATTTGACTTTGTTTCCAAACTTTCTGACTTTAATTTAGCTTATATTCTAGTCTTTAATTCAAATGTTAATATTTCAGTGACTTGACGAGTCCCTACTTAAAAGTAGAATTTCAAAAAATCCTTATTGGAAGTCAAAGATTTGTCAAGAAAAACGCTTTCAAATTTCATGTTTTTTCTTCAGTTGGTTAGCTTCGAGCATGTCTGTTTTAAAGATAGATTATCACGGACGATAAGTAGTGCCAACGTTTGTCATTAGTATAAACTATAAAAGAAAGAATTTTAATAATGATTAAAAGTGAACTAGTTTGTAAATTGTATTTTACAAAAGCTTTTCCTCAAAAAATGCAAAAAATTTAATTTTACATTTGCTAGAATTGTAACGTTTTTTTTTTAAATCTAAGTGATAAATTTCCGACAATGGTCCCGACCTATTCCTATAAAGTTTTACTATGTTTTACCTTGTTGAGATTTGTCTACATCGAAGACAAACATATCTTCGTTAATTTCCAATACCTTTTAGAACAACATTATGATTGAAATATCATTTGTTATAAACCTGTAGTAATTTTCTTTAAATTGATAAATTCATTGATAAATATCAGTTAAGTAAGAGAGCTAGCAAAAGTACTTAAAGAGTTTTTCATTGAAAATTTATTAAAAAATTTAAGCTTCTCTAGACAAAAAGCTGGATACGCTCATGCACGCACATATCGCTTTTCAAATTCACAAACAATATCAATCACTGTTCACTGATTCCATCAACCTGTTGTTTTCCCATCAAACGCCTAATTTTCCTTGCAACCATCTATAACAGCAGAAATCAATTATCTTAAAATACAACCTTGAAATAAAACGGAACAACTGTTCACGATTGTGAATATTTTCTCGTCTCCAAGCGATTATTATTTTATTTTTTCCATGTCATATTTCGCTGCTATTGAACTCGAGCGCATGAAAAATAAAAGCTTAATAACGACGGCATTCAGAAAACATACCAGGAATTCAAGCAAAATAGGAAAAAAAGTAAAATAAATATGAAAAAGACCGGCAATACCATACCATTTGAAATTTCTTCCTAGAAAATTAGGATAAATGAAATGCATTCTAATCGCGTTATGTTTTATCAATAAAAGCATTCCCAATTTCACTGTGCATTTGTCATGCGCATAAAGTTTTCTAAAAAATGGGGTAGGAATAATCCAGGATAATTTTAACGAGCACTACAAAAGTTTATCTGTAATTTCGTGAATGACGTTTTATATAAAGATCAACATGAATTTTGTTTTAAGATTTATCGTACTTAAAGATTGACCGTAGGTTCAATGTTCTATCAAGAAATTTATTAATTTTTCCTATTTTTCATGCTCTTCATACCAATACTCTAAAAAAGCCAATATGTACATGGAAGGGAACACTTTTATTATTTAATAAACGATTTTTTTATTTTAAATCAAATTCTCGAAATTATGATTACTCATTATGGAAAGACACCAAAAAGCTTAAACAACCCACACAGTAAAAATTCCTTATTCGAAAAACTGATAATAGTTGGACACGCTCCAGCTAATTAGAAACTTTAAAATATTTTGCCACATATTGACAACATTTCTTCGTACCTAATACCAGTGCTCTTCAACATACTAATTATACAATGGTTCACCGAAAGAAGTAAAGGTTCTTATCCAAAACTGAAAACTCAACAAGAGCTATTTCATCAGAGGAAAAGTGCTTAAAGAGCTACTTAAAAAGGGAATAGTATACTTGTACATAGCAATGATATTTAATGCCATAAATAGAATTTTACAAGACAGTGGAACGTAGCTCAAGTCATCATGCTTCAAAAACCAAGGAAGCCCCCACATGAAATCATCAAAGCAAAAAATAAAAAAATAAAATATCTAAAAGTGGACAGACTAATGACAAAAATTAAAGCAGTGTTCACTAAAGGAAAATACTATTCCAATAAACCTATTTTGAGTTATCAACTTATAAACCCTTATGTCATTAATAGACACAACCAACTGTGAACATTCAAAGTCGCGAAATGACCATACTGTTTAAGCGACTTAAAACGAAAAGAAAAAAAAAACAGAATTTGCAATTTTTTTCATTTCAAAGTGAAAATCTAACGTTTTATTAATTACAAATCCCTTAGTCGTATACCTACTCGTGAAAATATTTCTTATCTTTAGAAAATCTCAGAAATAAGAATATTTTTAAAAATAATATTTATTTTGTACCTATTGATTGTTAAAAAATTGATAGATAATAACCATTAAATGCATCTTTTGAAATAGTTTTCACTGAATATAGAAACCAAATTACAAATATCCTTGAAATGTCAGATGATAAGAACTACTAACGATAATTTTCCGTCAAAATTCCATTATTATTAGTAACAATTTACTTAAGTACATATTACAAAGAATTGGGTTTGTAGTCATGGCTAGTAAAACCTTAATTTGTTTGTGTTTGTGGTTATTTGTAAATTTTCTTTGAATTTTTATGAAATCTTTGAGTGAATAAATATTTTTTTCGGTAATTGGATACTATGGATTCTACGCAAAATTAGGTTTTTTCCTGATCGGATTATTAGGAAATAATAAACAAATAGTATGTAAAAATTTATTTCATTAATAAGGAAACAATCTCTGTTTAATGATAAATTGTTAAAGTTAAAAATATTTATTTCATAACTTTTTTACGACTTTTCGGTAATCTCTTACCTTCTTCAAGTATTATACTACAAAGAACAAAAATTAGTTACCATATTTTAAATTAAAATCGAAATAAAAAAATATAAAGAAACTATTGCTGACAACATTAAAGTCTTGAATATAACATAAATGTAATACTTGAAGAAAGTAAGAGATTACCGAAACGTCGTACAAAGGTGATGAAGTAATTATTTTTAACAGTTTATCCTTAAAACCAAAATTTTTTCCTTAATAATTAAGAAATGGATACATTTCTTAACGCAAATCTAAGAATATTTAAACGCAAGAAGAAGATATTTATCCCATGGTTTGTGCACTATTCCAGAATAAAATATTTTTGGGTCCATTGTTTTACGAACTATTTTTTGATATGAGTGAAACGCAAACTAACGAAGAATAGTTTACACTCAAAAATACCCCATAGGAACCGTGAAAACTGATCACATCCCTACACTTAAAATTATTGCACTTAGCCATTTAAATTGGATGCATTAGAATATATCTAATAGGACTCCTGAACTTTACGGTAGAAATTCATCGTTTAAATAAAAAACAAACAAATCAAAATGAATATTTTCATATTAGATGTTTGACACATATTACACATTCAAACTTATTTATTCCAAAAATCGTGCGATTCCTGTAGAATAACTATTAATTCATTGTACTAAAATGGTTGAATAAGTTGTAATGACATTTGGTATAACAGGCTTACAGATCTTAAAGCAACACAAATTCATTTTTTCTGATGACAACGTACAGGAGCTTCTGGGATAATTAACACCTTTCCCTAAAAAAATGTTTCACGAATGTTGATGAACTAACTATTAAATCTATGAATTCTATAAGCTCTTACTATGCATCTAAAATGTAGAAGTTGAGCCAGGATATTTATAATTCCTAAAATACAGTAAAAGTAGTAAAACTTTATCTTGGGAGTTAAAATTAATAAATTGTAGTTAAACTATTCAACGCAAAAGGATGCAATACAAAGTTTCCGCATTTATAAGTTTACATTAAAATTTCCATGACACATCTTTGAAAAATATTAATAACTCATACAAAGTTATGGATATTTAGTAACTTGCATATTATTCATTAGTACTTATATTTTTGTTAGTATAGGTGCATTATTTTTAAACGAATTTATATTGACAACTCGACATAATTTATTCAAAGTTTTTTTCAAAATGAATATTTTTATAACTACATGCCGAACACGTTTTTTTCTATAATAAATTAGTAAGATAAAATGCTGTAAACAATTCATTTACACTAGACCATTTTTTGTGACATAATAAAAAGAAATAATTAAAGGTTTCATTTTTTTCATAGAGCTGCTTATGACACCTGACAATTTTACAAATTGAACCAATAAAAAAACCCTTAATTATAGTATGCGAAGCACTTTCAAAACGCTGACTAAACCGGAAAGTTAAAGATTTGGGTTATTTCATTTTGGGAAATTTATGTTCGAATAACGTGTAAAGTCAAAACAATGAATCAGTTAAATAGATTAGTGTATATATTTACATATTTATGGCCCCGTTGTAGAGACAATAAAACGTTTATTGAATTCACTAAAAAGGTTTTCGCATGTTATTTGCAATGATATAAAATGAACGTTTCTCTCGTTTATTTGGTTTTTGTTTTCATTTCATTTTTACTTTACTTCTTCTTCAAGGTTGTGTCGAAGAAGACGAATGATGGTGCGTTCAGGTTGAGAGCTTTCAGGTGAGTGATCGCCTTATAAGCTTTATGTTTGTGAGTGGCATTCAACCAAGTGTTCAACGATACACACACATACATAGACAGATGCTGAGAGTAAAGAGATAAAAAGATCAGTGATTTTCAACATGTGATCCTTTGGGAGTCTGTGAAGCTATCATAAGAGGTCCGTCTGGGATTTTAGTGTTTCTGATTGTATAAAGCTGAACGTCGCTATAAAGCTCTCCCCCCTTTGCACTCTTTCTATAATCAACACAAATCACTTATGTAGATAATTGTAAAGAAGTAAGAACACTTCTAATGTTACACTCATAAAGGTAATTTTTTAGGAACTACCTTTAATTACCCAGTGGTGGTTCATGAACTTGTACGGCTCTGGACTAATATCACTCGGAGCTTAAAAAATTACTAAACTAATTATCTAATTACCATTTTGTCAAAAAAAATCTTTGTGAGTGATGTACTATAGATGTAATATCCAAACGCGTCCAAAAGTGCTAATCCAGTACATAAATGTAAGTGCAAAAAAAAACTTTTTTTACTTTTTGGATACTAATTAAACAATAAGTGACAGTCTGGCCCTGGCGACTGGTAACTTGAACAAATTTTTAGTGGATAATATAAAATTTTTAATTAGTGTAATTTTTGAACTCTGATTTCTCTCTGACTTCTTTGAAACTATTGGTCTGACCAACTTTGTTCTGGGAATTTTTTTTTTATAGAGCGGGAAATTTTCTTTAAATTACATCTTCCATATTGTAGTAATGATAAACTGTTTCAAAGTTATGAAAAAATCAAAAATTAATTAAATGGAAATGAAAAAATGGATTGCGGCAACCTTAATAATGATATTAAGAGTTCGTTTTGACGCCAAAGTATTTGTTTTAATATATACTATCAATTTTTTGATACCATAAGATTTTTTTTTGAAACACCCTAAGGCCTAATTTTTCATTCCTACATAATTTTTATACAGTAAAATGGAGAGATTTATAACTTTAAAACAATTCATCGTAACAAGAACCTGAAAAAATAAATTTAATGGAAATTTTACGCTCTACAAAAAAAGTTCTTAAGATAGTTGAGTTGAAGTTCTTCAGATCACCCATCTGAAAGATATCAGATTTCAAAAAAAAATCACTAATTAATAATTTTAATCAGTTAAAAATTCTTTTTAATGGATATTTTTTTTTATATTTGATGTTTTTTTTAAATTTTTGTACTATGCATTTCGCTACTTTCGTAGCTTCTTCTGGTGATAAAATAAACAAGCATTACAATTCAATTAATAAAATAATAAAATTACATAAAATTAATTTTAAACTAATTTAAATACACTATAAATACCTTAATTAATTTTGTCATTTTATTATTTTATTAATTAAATTGTAATGCTTGTTTATTTTATCACCAGAAGAAGCTACGAAAGTAGCGAAATGCATGTACGAAAATTTAAAAAACATCAAATATAAAAAAATAAAATATCTATTAAAAAAATAACTTTTAACTGTTTATTAACTATGGATAAGAATTCGAATAATAATAATTTTAATATTTTCTAACTAATATATTTAATCCATTAAAAAAACTGTCATGGTACAAGCCGTGAGACCGACAGCAAAAAAGTAATTTTATACTTATACTGGATGACCACCTTTTTTGCCGGTCGCCACTGGGGCTATAGGAATATATCCTTATGATAGGATTTTTTATTTATTTAAGATATTTTTTTCCATAATATCGTGTGTTGTTTTCAATGGAGACTGGCGGCCTTTTGCATCTGGGGGGGGGGGGCTAGGTTATAGCCCAAAAAGAAAAACTGTTAAGTAGATCCGCTCCTGAAATTATCTATTTATCATAATTGGGTATATGGTTTTTGCAATTTCTTACACTTTCACTTATCCAGATTTCAAATTCAACTGTATACAATATTCCTTACATTCACAATTTTCTTTTTATAATTTTTTCTTTAAAGGTTTAAACGTTTTTAAGGGGTCATCCTAGTGAAAAGGTTAGGAACCCCTGATTAAGGATGAAAACTTTTTCACTTGGTATGTGAGAGAAGAATATTCCAATCTTCACTGAAAGCTCTCAAGGTTATTTTAACGCGAAGCAAACTAGCAGTGCAAATGAAGGGAAAATGGGGATACGAAGAGGGACTATATACATACATCAAATAGCTGATAGAAGGAGATATATATACGTCTGGGAATTCTTAATTTCATTTAATCTTCCCTCTTATTTATCAATTATAACTCTAATATGTTTCATCTTTCAATTTCCTCGGTTAATATAATTCTTATTATATGGCAATGAATTTGATATCACTTTTTTCACACAAAAATTTGTGGTTTGTGGTTATGAAATTATACTCATTACTAATCCGAATATATTAACCTTCACCTCACTAATAGGAAACACCCGAAATTCATTCAATATTTTCCTCCGAAACAAAAAAAAATTAATTAAAATTTATCTATTTGCTAAAGAAATTTTTTTAATTATATTGTCTGTGAAACATAGTTTGAATAAATCTTCAATCGATCGCTGAAGCCTTTGAAGGGACTTATGTTAGATTTAAATTCAATGAATGTATCACGTTAACGTAAATAAGCATTACACATTTATTTATAATATTCTTATTATATTATCTACGTAATATTTGTATGATTTGTTTTAAGGTTTTCAATTGAAATTATTTAAAAAATTACCATTTTTGATTTGAAGTTAAAATTTGCTGGGTTTGTAAATAATGTAATAATGTAATTTTTTTTAAGTTTTTTTATAATTTTATTTACTGTCGCTTTAGCTGCTAAGGCTATGTCGCGACTTGGTCAGTAAAAAACCTATATATAGTTGTAAACGATTGACGTCTTTATGGCTCGCCAATACTCCAGAAAACCCGGACTCTCTAGGGAATTAAATTAATATCCACTGGAAAAATAAATTTTTGACCAAAAATCTTTGCTTTACTTGGAATAATGGTTGTGGTCCGCTTTTCCTCGACCAACAGCATACTTCTAAAATTCATACCAGTTCTCTTAGCTACTGCCTTCTATTTTTCGAGCGAGATAAAAAATTTTATACTATACAACTTTCTTGTAAAGTATATGCTTTGATATAAAAGTATTTTTGTGATAACGGACTTTACTTATTACTTTGATTATTTCCACATAACGTTCTTTGTTATTTGGTTTCTTTTTGTCAATAATTTATGGGGTTCTTGTGACGAAAAGAGTATGTGCTAATAAGCATACTCATACATGTGTTTCCATTGTATATAAAACTATAATTAATTATAAGGTTGATTGATTAATTTTTTACAGTCATTTGGTAGTTCTACCTGGAAAGTTTTCCAAGAGTTTTGAATTTCAACTTTGCCACCTTGTACCTTTGTCGCTGGCGCCGAATTGGAATAAGCAATAAAAATTATTTCAAAATTGCTAATTAAAATTATCAATTTTTAAAACTATCGGAAAACTTTTCAGGCAGGCAACCTCTTTTTCTTCTTCTTGTTTTTGACACTTGTTCAGCGGACCTCAAAAGTCGCTATGCGTAGTGCTGATATGAGTTATTATTGTCTGTAATAGCTGGAGGTTTATTATTTATCCTCGAGCATTTTATTGATAAACTTTTTTAAAATAATTTCCTGCGGGAACCGTCTCTTCAATATTCTCTGGGATCTGCATTGATCCAAGTTTAATTCGACGGCACTTGAGCAGAGGGAAATGTTTTCGAAGAATTATTTGACTTGACTTCTTAAGTGCTCTTTTATGTTTATCATGCTTACTTCGTTGTGGATTTGAGAGTTCCGCATGTACCATGGTGCTTTCAAAACAATGCGCAGTGCCTTGTTTTGGAAAATTTGCAGCCTTTTAAAATTCCCCTCAGAAGTATTGAACCAAACAGAATAGTCATAAGTTAGTGTGGGTCTGGTCATAGCTTTGTAAATCATAGAAAAGCACTCTCTACAAAGGATTGACTTTTTATTTACAAGAGGGTAAAGCTATACTAACGATAAGCGAGCATTTGCTTCCTTTATTTCTATTTTTCCATATACAAGGTTATTCCGTTGCTCGTCAAACCTCGTTAGGGTAAATATCTTTGCAATGCTTTTCGATGGATTTGCCAGGATCCTCCAGTCACCACGTTTTCAATGTGTTCAGCGATCGTTGTGCCTTTATAATTTTTGCTCGAGGATGTGATCTTGGGTTATAATAGCAGTATCATCAGCATATATTATGGCGACAATACAATGCTCACTCTGAGAGAGATAGGCTACGTACATGTTAAATAAAGTGGGACCTAGCACCGAGCCTTGGGGAACTCCAGATCTTGAGTGTATTGCCATTTGCCGACGAAAGGTTATTTTCAATTTTTATTTGAAAAGACCGATCTTTCATGTTGTAAAGGTATTCGGGCGTCTTGTATTTGATTTATTTTGTGAGCAAACCCTAGTACCAAAATCGATCGAATACCAACATCAATAACAGTGTATTTTCTCCTCAAAACTCCTTTCAATTAACCTCTTTTTTGAAAACCAAATGACTGCACTATTAGCGCATCTATGATATTTCGTGACCATTTCACATTTATTGTCATCGAAAACACTTGTAGGGTGTGCAAAATTTCAGCTTCCAATTGAATATTGGAATATTGGTACGTGGATAATAATATATAGATTATAGACAAATGAAATTATTAAAATAATTATAATTAAAGAGAAAAATAAAAACTAAATATGTCATTTCAATATAGGTACATCTAATTTTAAAAACCATTAACTTCGGATATGTGTATAATATAACAAATCTTTAATTTTTTAAGATATTTAAATTTTTTGTTTACCTGAGTGATATTATAATAAAAGAAAACTTTTAAAGAGGCTTAACTGCTTGAAACTCACAAAAATATTTATCTTTACAGCATATTGTAAGAACTGTATAAAACTACAAATCGTACCTACAAACTCAAATGCTTATCAAAATATGAAATAGCTTTGTTTCGTAAGACATTTATTTTCAAGGTTTGAAACTTAAACGTTGTATATGCTGATATAATTTCATTTGCAATCATTTACGATATACGATCTTGGTTTATATAATATACATAGTGTATATTTATTTACGTATATATGAGTTCAAATGCAATACATTTTATCTATGTTCATTAATGTGTTTCAAATAACTCTGCAGTATTATTTTTCAAAGAACACGATACAAACTGATAACGAATTTTTATATCAAAAATTAGGTGTTATTTCTTTGGTTTCTAAACTGATTTTTGGTGAATAATACTCGTATATTAGAGTAATTTTATAGACTACATTGAGTTTTTACAATCCGACACTTCAGTCGGACACAACTTCAAACTTCTGTGTTCGTAACTTGTGTTCGTATTCGAACACAATGAAAAGAAGCCAATTGATGAAAATGAACGTAAAAACGAATCAATCATATTAAAATTAAATGCCTTTCATTTCTAACCCTCAACGAATAAAGACGAGTGTTATAAGTTTGACATATTTATCTGTGTGTCTGTCTGTGGCTTTGTAGCTCTTAAATAAATGCACCGATTTTGATGCAAGTTTGTCTATTTGAAAGCTGATGTGCTCGAGATCGTTCTTAGCGATAATTTCTTTTGAGAATTTTTATTAATCAATGTTTGTTGTCTGAAATAAGCATTTGTATAAACATAAACATAAACATTACATTAACTATTGTATTATTTTAACATATTATGATCCAAGCTTTATACGTATATAAAGTACTTTTGTTTTGTATTGCGAATCAATTAAATGTTTTACTTTAAAAATATTTTCCGCTACTCCAAATTGGTTACTAAAGGTACCTGCCTGTCAATCGAAAACCGGGAATAAATATGCTTAATAGTCGAGCCAATTTAAGTTTTAACTCCTTAGTCCTTAGGGAAAGTTTCGATTTTGATGAATTTTTACACAGTATTTCCTAAACTTGCTCATATTTAAAATCAAAACTGTCCCTGAGGATTAAGAAGTTAAAACCTAAATTGGCTCGACTATTAAGCATATTATTATTCCCATTTTTCGATTGACCGGCAGGACTTTTAGTAACCCATGTCGAGTGGCAGGTAATATTTTTAAAGTAAAACATCTAATTGATTTACATACAAAATAAAACAAAAGTGGTACCGATAGCCCGGGCAAGATGCATAGTGTGGGTAAGACAAATACTCAATTTTAATAAAAACCTACAATAGATAGTACTGCTGGACGAGCTTAGTTTGGTAAAACAGCGACTCGGCATTGCTATATCAGTTCAATCAAATCAATAATTGCTGTCATTTTTTGTAAAAATAAAAAAAAAACGTGTTTTACTGTTTTGTTACGATTTTTGGCAAGGTTTGTATATTGATTTTATATATTATGTATTATTTGTTAACGAATAGACTATGTTTAATCGATTGCGTGTTTTTGAAGTTTGATTTGTGTTTGTAACTTTTCATTCGTCAGTATACATTTTACAGTAGGCAACAACTTTTAAATGCTAGTGTTTTGGGAAAGACGAATATGAGCAAAACGGATAGCTATAAAAATACAAAAATAGTTGAGTTAGCAGGCCTCAGTAAAGCTGCTCATATAAAATAGACTTATATATCCAATTTGGCCGGTTCTAGTAAATTTAAAATAATAAAGAAGTTTAGCAATAAAAATCGGAAGGATAAGACAAGTTAACCGCCTATCGAAGATTGGATAGAGTGCAACCAATGCAAGAGGTGGAGACACGAGAACTGTACTTCTTATTCAGGGGTAGGAAGCTACTATTGTGATGATTGCGAAGATTAAAACAACAATTGCCTTACTTATCCGTTTTACCCGAGGGGGGGTATGGCAAAACGGATAATAGAAACTTTTTTTGTTATCAAAAATTTATTTAGAAGTTGTTTAAGTTTATCCTAATATTTTTCAGTGATGCGTAACCAAAATACAAATTAATAATAAAAAGACGGTTGTTGACTGGAAACTTATGTATTTTTTCTTAACCATTTCCCTTAACATATTCGTCTTGCCCGGATTTCCCCTATTTATTACAACAAACATAAATTGATAAAAAGTTTCAAAAGAAATTATAGCTAAGAACGATCTCGAGCACACCAGTTTTCAAATAGAAAAACTAGCATCAAAATCGGTGCATTTATTTAGGAGCTACAATGGCATCGACAGACACTCAGATAAACACGTTAAACATTGGCGTCCAGTAGTCCTGGTAGTGTTTTTCTATCCCTTTAATGTCCTAGTGAAAACATTCAACTTGCTCTTCACTAACATCTCCTTAATTATTCGAGAAGTAATCAAAGCGACTCTTAAAATCTGAACTTTCAAGTTTTAAACTTCTTTAACATGTTAGCTACAGTGGAAACATACTCTAAGTCTTTTCCAATTTCTAGAAATTTTTAACGACTTGCTCGAATTATACCCATGCTTTTTTCCCATTGAGCCATTGTGGATTCAAAGTTAACGTCAAACAGCATTTTCCTCAAATCAGGTTCGCCAAAGGCGTCTTCTTTTAGTTTAGCTTTTGAAAGACGTGGAAACTTTTGGTAGAGATACTTGAAACATCAAGTCCATCTTTAGATAAACTGCTTTATGAAGTCTTACTTTGTATATGTATAAAGGTAGTAGGAGCACGTTTTTATAACTGCAATACTTTTGCGTGGAATGTATTTAATAAACTTAACTATTAAATGTGAAGACATTGTAGGTAATAGAGTTTTTAAGTATCATAATTGTATTCAGAACCTTAAAAACATAAGAATAAGGTATTTTCGTTAAAAAAAGTTTTTTCATCGTTGGCCTGTGGGTCAGTATTATTATTATACTGACTTTCTTTCCTTATACCAACGTATAACACTCTTTAAGAAGCATTGTATTAAGTTCAATTTACTCGTATTTTAGTGGATTAATAATAAATAATTCTTCCAGTAGTATATTTTAAACTTCAATTTTAAGCTGCCTTCGCTGTTTGCAGTAAAACAAATGTAATTTTTGTTTTTAGAGGTTTATTTTCACATAACAAAAGTGATCTTCTTTTGTAAAATCTCTTCTTTTACAAGTTTCACAGGTAGCCGTTAGTTGACCTATTTAGATATCTTATCATAATGAAATTTAAATATTTATATGCACAATATTTATAAAATGAACTTACATAATTTTAAACGTTAAATATTAGCAATGAGAAAACTTTAAAACAACCACTTCATTACATTATTCATAGTTTGATTTATGACACAATTATCCTATCCTATACTTATTGATTTTTTCGCCTTCCATATTATAATCAGCAGAAAATTAATACTGCAATAAATAAATGCAAGATCAAATAACGTGTTGTGAGATTTGTAAAAGTAGTTACCTATACTTAACATGAATTATAAATTAACATCCAATACAATAGATTTAAGGTTGATTTTAAGGGGAATGAGAAACAGTTTTAATTTCCTGAATCAAATACCATTACATAGTAATGAGAATAATAAAACGAAAAGCATCGTCCTTTCCTTCGAGAAAATGTAAGATTTTAAATTAAAAAAGCGGTGATTTGAGGAAAAAGTTCACGGCCCTTAGTACTAATACTTTATCGATTTTCTTTGTAGTAATGTTTTTTTAATAAAGCTTTTTTGGTGTTTATTTTTTGCTTGTATTTGAATCATCGTTTGATTCATATTTTAAAATGTGACATTGATTCTAACAAAAAAAAATTGTAAGTAAAAGTCTTAAATCTATTCTAAATCAAGGCTACGTTTTCAGGCGAATAAAAAATGCATCAATACCTACAAACTAATCGGCATCTAATTACAAATTCATGAAATCGAATCAATTTCTTATTATATAAAAAAAAATAAATTCAAAATTATTCAAATCAGTTACTAAAAATAGACTCATTTAAATAAGTTTGATTAACTTAATAATATAATATTTCATTTCCTTTTTTTTCTTGTTGTTATATTATTACAACTAGAGTTTTGATCTTGAATAAATCAATGCCAAGTGCAAAAGTCGCACCAACTCGTATACGGATAACGAGAAAATATTACAAGTTTTACGATCGATTTGGCCATGCATAATATGCAGCGGAAGTTTACATTCAAATATCTATCGATTAAATGCTGTAACGAAAAGATTTTCTTGACAGAATGAAAAAATAACATTTGGGTATTTCCGTTGACAAGTTTTCTTTCTGAAAGGTAAGTAAAAGAAATAAAAACGTGGCTTACGTCATTAGCAAGGCTTTGAATGTCTTGAATATTTAACTAACGAAGTTCATTCCACTAAAAATAGGTCATTCGATATATAGAAGAGAGCGAGAGAAACCGGGGAAAAGTCTCAAGAGGTTTGGAAAGCTATTAAATGTTTATATAATGTTTTCATATACTATTATAGGAAAAATATTTTTTCTGTTTCTGTAGCATCTTAAACGATTCTTATTTAACATACTAAGTTTCTAGTTTTTAATTTCAACTTTGCTTACGAAAAACGCGTCTCGTTTAATTGGTTTTTTAATTGCAATCATTAAATATTCCGCGGCGAATAACTAAAAACGAACACGAAAGAATATTAATGAAATAGTAATGAATGAGCTCGCTTTATTGAAGATTGGCTTAATAGAAAATCTGTCTTAAAAATAGGTAAGTACTTGTGAAAATAGGTTACATTACACAGGTTTACAAAAAAAAAATTTTTGTTGCCCTGGATATCTCTGTGAATTTCTATGTTTTCAGGTACAGTTTACGAATAGGTATATTTATAAAAAAAATGAATATGTTCTAGTTTTTATGATTTCAGCATATCTAACTAATTAGTTTTGGAAAAAATTATATTACTCGGAGCATTGTGTAGATTTGAAAATGGTTATATTTTTACTTGGTCAACAAAGTGAATACACAAAATATCCTTGCTTTATTTGTCTGTGGAATAGTAGAGCAAAACAGTTTCTTTGGGAACAAGATTTCTGGCCTTTGAAAAAGCCCTTAACTGTTAATAGAGCCAAGTGCCAACATAGTAAAGAAGCCGTGATTAAACAGAAAAAAATAATAAATAATAAATAAAATACACGATTGGTTAAAAAATTATAAATAGAATAATTTATAAATATATACGATACATAAACAGAACTAAGTTTTTATATGCAAATGGCCTCATTATTTACGAACAACCACCCTCTACCCTCACGAACTTTCCTACGAAGAAGCTTTATATAAAAGTAGTAGGCATTGATGAGCCTAAGAACTATAGCAAGTTTAAATAATATCGTTTGAGCCGTTTTTTGAAAATCCATACAATGAATTAGGGCTTCCAAGTTCAACCAAAAGCTTCGCGGCACAACTAAATGTGATATGAAGGCAAATTTCCAATTTTGGTAAATTTCAAGATAAAAAAATATCTGCTGCGACGCGTCACTTTCTTAGCTATATGAAACTCGCTATTGGTCAATAGAACATAAATAAAACCCACGATTGGTTAGAAAAAAAATATAACATGAATAATACATTAATATCAATATAAACAAAACTATATGCATACAGCCTCTATGGATATATGACTTCCAACCTTCAACCCCCAGACCGTTCTAATTTAAATATTCCTAAGAAAAAGTATCAAACAAAAGCTTTTGGCATTAATGACCCTAAAAATTATAACAAGGTTAAAAAAAATCGCTGGAGCCATTTTTGAAAACTCAAAAACCCTTAAAGAAAATTGGGACTTCTTGTTAAACAATTTCAACTAAAAGCTTCGCGATACAACAAAATGTAATATGAAGCCAAAATTCCAAGTTTGGTGAAATTCGAATAAAGCTTTCGATACTATATTGCTGTCACACAGCTATTTTTAAAAAAAACAGTTTTTTTTTAATTCGGGAGATCTCAGAATAATTTTATTTTCAGTTTACCACATTTTATCCTGAAAACATACAGTATCCTGTAAAATTACTTTTTAAACGTATCAATTAATATTATTATTCACAAATTCCAAAGACATTTGATAAAAAGGTAGGTTAATCTTGAAAAATACTCTTAGTAATCATTTCCCTAAAAACCACTCCATGGTGCAGTAGTAAGGTCAGTTGATTTTTGCTCTATGCGTCAGTGATACTTGGGTCAATCTCCTTTGAATCTCTAATTATGAGAAAAGGACTTAAAACAGATGGCCTGAAATTTTCTGTCTATAGACAGTCGTGATATGACAATAGATGATAAAGTGACTTAGTTACTTAAAACACAAAAAAAATATTCTGGAATATGGATGATTTCTGTAGAATAGCTTTGAAATGAATAAAGTGTTAATTGGTTGTCACAATTCTTATAAAGGACCCAAACTATAAATTATTGTGAGCTTCTTTGTAGCGAATTGGTTTCCAAGTAAACTTTTTTTAAGCATGTACTAATTGACTTGATTTTCAACTAAGTTTATCTGGTTTTAAATCAAATCAAACTCGAGTCTAATATTAAAATTTAAAATCAAGTCAAACATTGATTTATTGATTTTGCAAGTAATTTCATTTACAAGTCACAGTGTGCTTAACATCACAATTCATTTCGAAAAATGTTCAACTACTAGACTTGAACAATCTACTTTTTATCGACGATAAAGAAAAATTTACAGAAGAATAGCTATCATTTGAAACGAACAGTGAAATATGTAACGATTTATCCCGGAAACATGCATGCTTGCAAGAAATATATGAAATCCCATAAGTAATCAAAGTAGGAATCATCATGTTTTTATAAAAATTTAGATTTTTATTGGTTGAAACATGCTTGGACACCGAACTGGTCAGTAAGGAAGGCCAGATGTTTTTTTTTTATTATAACAAAATCAGGTTATTACCTCTTGAAACGTAAGAATACAAATTTCCAGAAGAGGTTCAAAATATGTTTTCCTAAATACATATTTTCATAATTACAATCATAATTATCCAAAAATCAACTTATAATCGACTGATCAAAGATTAGTTCCTGCTTTGTATTGAAAGATCAATTTAATAATAACATGCAAATAGTTTTAACTTTGATATCCAAATACGCATAATAACGTATCTTCAGTGTATCTACTAAATATGAACTATTTAGAATTCAGGTAGTTTTAGCTAGACTCTTACTTATAATGAGTATGAATTAAGCAGAAACACAAAGCTTTCTAAAATGTATTTGAAATGTACTTTTATTAAATATACATACGTATAGATACTAACGAGAAGAAGGTGAACATGAAGGTTTTCATAGTAATAAAGGACTTAAAATCTGTGTGATTTTTTTTTCGTTGTATCGTCCTTCGTTATATTAACTTTTCGAAGTCAGGATTTACAAGAAACGTTTGATTAATAGCATTAAATTATTGTTCCTATGCTAATTTGCAATATTCAAGTGCTCTTAAAAGTATCACAAGGCCGTAAAAACAAATCTATTAGAAAATCTTAACAATGTCTGTATATAAATTAGAAAGTAAAATTATTGTTATCTTTTACCCTCGAGTGTCGAAGTAAATCCGTATTATTTTTTTTTTGAAGTTGTACTTTATTGTTTAAATATGCAATAATGGCTTTGTAAGGAAATTGTTAAAATGGTTTATTACTTTTTGTACTTCTAGGAAAAACGATTTTTAGCTTTAAATTAAATGAAGCATTCAAGTTGTATAAGAAAGGTTTTTTTTGCTTAATATAAAAATATTAAATTTATTTAAATGAATAAATTGATAAGGTTTAATGACTTATCCGTAATCATCACAATTTATTGTAAGTAATGCGTTATTAATTAAGGAAACTGATTCGGCTCTCTTGGGGATTTCAGTAATTAGTTTATAAGTGAAACATTGACTTTGACTGATAAAGCGATAATTATCTACTTACTGAATAGTTAAATCATTGCTGATGAAAAGGCTATTAATTATGGATATGCAAATCTTATAATTTATGAAACAACATAAATGTCTTTAATGTGATACCTTTGGGATTGAAAGTTTATTTATCTGTATACTTCAATTCATAAAATTATAACTCTGATAATAAATAATATAACTATAAAATTTTTGCAGATTTGATAAATATACTACTTTGATAATTGGGAGTGATGTTGAAGAAGAAGTTTATTGAACAATAAAATTAAGTACCCATGCACTACAAAAAAAAAAAAAATACAAAAAAATACAAAAAACAAAATTGCTATAATCGGAGAAATCAGATGCAAAATTTATGAAGCCAACCAAAAAGGTCCAAAGGTAGTGTTCTTGTAGATACCAAGTTAATGAGGCTTAAACGGTAACGAAAAAGCTGATGCAATTGAAAAACAAGCCACCACAGGCCTAACTCTTCAAATATCAACGAAAGAGGACACTATAAACTACATCAAACATAGCATGTATATATGCAATCAGAAGCCACAAGAACTCTGAAACCAATACCGAGGACAGGAGGTACGATGTCGCAATGGCGCGACTCCGGATGGGACATTCAAAAATGTTCCACTCATATCTCCTGAAGAGGGGACCTCCGCCGAGGTGTCGATTTTGTGATGGCTGTCTGACAGTCCGGCACGTATTACTGGATTGTGGGCCCCTGGGGGCACCCAGAGCTGCTTTGGCCATGCCGAGCTCGTTAGGCCAGCTTTTCGGGAGGTACTGTCGAAGCATACTGAAGGAATACCTCAGAGCGACTGGAATTCTCAACAACATCTAAACAACTAGGTACAATACAACCTACAACCTTATTATAATTAACAAAACACTTATAAATAACCACAATATGACCGCTAGGTTGAAAGCAATTGTCAAACAAAAAAAAAAAAAATTAAAAAATTATCAATTTTGGATGTTAATATTTTTAAATGTTTAGATAGTGATTAATTTATAGGTCGATTATTTATCATGAAATTTAAAGAAATTTTATTGTTTAGAGTTTTTAAAAAGCCATTTTTACCATTTTCAGAGCTTTTTTTTTGTATGAAATATAATGGAAATTGGAACTAGAAACTTAAATCAAACGAAACTTTCGTCAAATGTTAATATTTAAATATCAAGTCAAGCCAAGCATTGACTTGGTAAACTATTTCATTTTTAAGTCATAATTTCAAGTTCAATTAATTTCACAACATAACTAATTGCTTGACTTGATAAATATCTGATTGGAATGGTCATCAGGAACTAATGGCTTGCCATTTGTACGCTTCAATTAATTTTTTTTTTTAATGTAAGTTTTACAATTTATTTTTACTTTCTTTACTATAAAGTTTTGAGGTCCCATGAATTTGAAAAAGTGATTTTTAAAAAAATATCTGTGTGTTTGTGTTTGATAGCTATATCGTATAGAAAGCTTTCTCTGAATTTCACTTCATTAGCCTTTATGTTACATCCAGTTGTGTCGCGAAGCTTTTGGTTAAAATCGTTTAACAGGAAGTCCCACTTTATTCTTTGGGTTTTTGAGTTTTTTTAATTTTTTCGAAAATAGCTCGGCCATGATCTCATATGGTGAAAACCAATATTATATGAACAATTATTTTTAACTGTTTTATTTAACTTTACCTTGAACCCTCTAAACATGAATCAGTGAAAATTTCACTAATTGCATAAGCGAAGCTTTCACTTATTAATCAATGTTTTTCGCAACATCCTGGTTCACACTGATTCATATTGTGAATATTCACTTATTCCAAGTGTTTGGGTTTTAATAGCTTTTATGAAAACTGAATATGCATTTGTAATTAGTGTTAATAAGGTAGTGTTAATTTTTTTTCTGTAAATTCGGGTTAATATGAGCCTCATTATTTACGAAGGTAAACCTAATATCATTTTATACATGATGTGTAAAGATAAATTGTTTGTACAATTGGCTCAACCAATATCTGAAAACAACCATTGATTATGGTCGAAATCAAGAAACCTTCAATAAATCTCCATTCTTTTTTTAAAGTTCAACGACAGATTGGTAGAACATAAAAATAGCAAAAAATGAGTAACATCAATGCATTTTGTATCTACACATTTATGTATAAATAAGTACATTTCTAATAAAGATAAGATTAACACAAACTTAGCACAAACCGAATCTCAGTCTATACTTTGTTATTGTTACAAAAATAAATTTTGATAAGGAATAATCCATATTAAAAAAAATATTTTTAGGAAACTAGTGATTTTTTTTTATGATTTGTGTTGTTTTGCAATCTGTCTCAAGACAATACACAAATCTTTTGAATGTATGGACGCGACGACAGGGCACCCCAATTGGGGTGCTTTCCACGTTACTGCCTGTAGGGCAGCTCCAGAAATATCAGACGCTTCAGTCTAACAGTCTCTTCGCTGTTATCCAGTCGATTCATAGCCAGGTGACTCGGATAATCATTTAAGCGTCCAAGGTATCTATTTGGCGTTGAATCTGGATGTCTCTTCCTTAACAGTAGCTATGCCTAAATCCAAATCATTATGGATGTCAAAGTTTATGATATACCAAGGGGCATGAACGAAATTTTGAGCGAAAATAATCACCTTCAAATATTTTAAAGTTTAGGTTAAAGTTAAGGAAAAATATTAAGTATCAAGTCTTAAACAGATAGAAAGTCATCAAATCAAGTTGTTGGATATTTTTAAAAAATAAATTCTGTGCTTGAAATTTTGAGTTATAAATGAAATTACTTGTGAAATCAATGCTTGACTTTGACTTGGTTTTATATTTAAGTTGGACTTGATTTAAAGTTAAATTGAGATCAAGTAGCTTAAAAATATAGTTTAATAGTGGCTTTCAATAAAAAGAGTTAAACTGGACTTAAAAACTAAATGCCAATTAATGTTATTGTTCTTTTGATAGTAACGAATTACAATAATTTTTATTCCATTTTATGAAGACATTTTTTTATATTCATGAATTTTCGGCGTTAGCGAAATAAATAATTTTTTCAAAGACTTTATAACAATGTATATACAATTAGGTTCCAATTAGTCTTTATTGGTAAACAAAATAAATCAATTAGAAGACTTAATGAATTGTTAAATGAATATGTAAGAACCAAAATCTATTAAGTAGATGTGAAATTTAAATATAGTATAAACCTATTTAAAACGTATAAGGAAGCAAATAGAACCTATCAATTTTATAATAATATTTTAACGCATATTTAGATAGTTATTATAGAAAAAAATATAGAGCCTATTAGAATTTTTAGCTTTTTTGTAGGTTTATGCAATTAAAGAAAAAATTTAATATTAAATGATTATTTGTTTATAATAAAAACATTTCTTCCTTGTGGCAATGACTACCTCAATGTATGTAATCACTTAAATAATAAGTGATAATTAAATAATTACTTAAGTTAAGCTTTATTACCCTTCAACTTTAAGAAAATAAACTAAATATCATAAAATTATACGCACATATACAATCTTTACATTTGTTAACTTAACAAAAAAAAAATATTTGAAAAATAAGTGAAACAATATAAACAAAGCTATTAACAAATTGTTAACGTTAAATATTTTTACAGCAGACATATAGAGACATATCTAAATAATTTTGTTACATACCTTATCAATACGAACCAAAATAATGGCGATGAAAATGAAAACTGTTCTATAAATTCCACCTTTGCAAAGATTTACAAAAATAGTCCCAAAATTGTTTATAGGGAAATAAAAATAGACATCAGCTATTTACGCACTGAAAGCCAAACGTTGTGTTAATAATAGAAATAAATTGTAACAACTCATTTCTTTATACACTCATCATTATTTCTTTAAAATTATCTTCCTTTATTTATACTAGAGTTTATCTTCTTTTTTATGATAAACATAATTCAACCGCAGCAGCAAAATTAAAAATTACGAGAGTATATCTTTATAGTGCATTTGTTACATGTTTTTTTTATATTTATCTTTTTATTTTAATTGAATATTATGCGGTTTATAGTTACTATTTAATAAATTATTTGTTTTCGTTGGTAAACTATTTAATTAAATTGAAAGCATGCAAATTGTTTTTCAATTATCACTTATTATTTTATAAATATTAAAAATATCAAATATAGCAAATTCGTAATCGTTAGAATGTAAAAGGTATGCTGTGCGTCATCTCTACGAGGAGCTAAAAATTATACATTTATGAACATCTATAATACCATACTTTGATACCAAACTAAGGGCATTTACGGGTATCAAGAGTATACAGGTGTACACCATTTATATACCATAATATAAATGAGGCGATTAGTTTCAAAATCAGCTCAATTCACATTATTGAAAAAAAAAAATTTTTTAAGTTTTCAATGCATTAGACCAACTGGTCAATTCGTTTAGACCAAAAGCGGCTCAATCCAGTATAAAATTATTAAAATTAATAACGCATGGCTTCAAAACGTTTTCGGTGTCTCCTGTAAAATTCTTGATAATTGATTGAGTCGGTTTTGAAAGTAATTGCCTCAAATATTTCTCATACGGTGTACTAATCCTTCGCTATATGATCCTTTTTTATACACTTTATAGATTTTTCTATGTAAAAACCTTTTATGTTATGTTTCTTTTCGATTTCTTTTATCGATACTGGGGCCTAAGTCGGCATAGTTATTATTTTATTTGGTGTTTTAAGTCGCGTTAACATCTAAGGTCATATTATGACTCTCTACACACTGAAACATTTTAATCTTAGGTCCTAAAATATCTTATATATATATAGGATTCAAATGGGATCAAAGAAAGTACATACAACTGACGCATGTAGCGAAGAGTAACTGATATAACCGCTGCGCCAATAAGTGAACTCAGGCATAATTAAAGAGGTAACAAAAACTTAGAATATAAGGATAAATTAAAAAAAGATTTGGGTTTGTTTTTTTTTTTTTTTTGGTGTTTTAAGTCGCTTTAACAGCTATGGTCATATCACGATTATCTAAACACAGAAAATTTCTGTTGGTCAATTATAATCTTAGTTCTGGGATCTTAATTCTAGGATTCAATGGGAATCGAACCCGGGCCACTTGACGCATGAAGTGGAGAGAACTACTCCTCTAGCCACTGCGCCAATAAGTGGCTCGGTTTGTTTTGTATTGACTGATATTTTTCGATTCTTTAGCCAAGTTCTTCGAGAAAAAGATCGGTCAATATTAGAAGTGTGGCGTCATGTCGATTCAATTGAACCTTTCTATGTTAGACAATGATTTTAAAATTAAAAAAAAATACAAAACTTTAGTAACATTTAAATCTTTAGTTATATGATATATCAGACCTTTGTATCATTGTGCGTTATGAAAATTATTGACAAAGGCTTAATACGTAAAGAATTATCGTAAAACTTCGAAGGTACACTCTCTTAAATCGAAATAGTGACTATTCACTATTTTTGCAGTGCAGAGTATACCACTAAATTCAAATAGTGGTATACTTTTCACTACTAAATAGTGAATAGTCACTATTTGATAGTCGAAAGTCACTACTTCCATTTAAGAGAGAAGGTAAAAAAACGTGAACTTAAATCTCAACAAGGTTCCATAATGTAATATTTTTTATTATGGCTGTTCAGGACTACAATCCAAGAAGGAATTTTGGATCATCACTATCCTAAAGAATGCTGTCTGAAACTAAATGTGAAAAAGATGATTTTAATGGAAGAAAAACTAACTTCTTTTGTTAAAGTTTGGCGAATACTAGAAGTATGGCGTCATGTCGACTCGATTGGACAACGTTTCTTCATTAGACAATGATTTTAAGATAAATAAATTAGAAAACTTTAGTAATATTTATATCTTTTCTTTTATAAAGTTACCCAAAAAGTTCGAAGATAAATTTGAAAATTTAGTACATAAAGTTAGATTGTATACCTACTTAATATTTAAAGATTTTTTTTTAATTTTTTTTTTCTTGTAAGAGTTTTAAGATCGTTAATTGTTTGGTAAACGGTTTGGTTTAAAGTAAAATGGTTTTCATTTTAAATGATTCTATAATGTGATACTTATGTATATGATATATGCATGTGATACCTACCTATATATTATGATATTACAATTTTGTGTTTTGATTTATATAATTTTCTTTTAATTTTCTCAATTTATTCATAGTAGATCATTCTTCTGGAGCTTAGAGATTTGGGAAAAATTGTTTCATTCCTTCCCGAAATATTCGTAATTTTCTTTCTGCAGAAATGTCTTTTGATTAACTTAGGCATTTGAACAATTTCAACAATCACATGATTATATAATTGTTATCTTGGTTACCTGATAAATTATGCAATGTTCATTAAGATTTAGTAAAAACGAAAATTGCTTATATATCTCAGAAAGGACAATACATTCTGAAAATCAATTTTGATAACTTTTTCGATCTCATCCAGAAGCAGATTTACTCTTCACTAACGAAGATGGTCCTACTCAGTAAAACTTTTAAAATACATCTCTCAAAAAAGTTTGAAGTGGTACCTAAGTTAAGAAAGAAAATGCTAACTCAAGAAAAGAAATACCAAATATGATTTATTTGGTACACAATTGAATAATAAACTTAATTTTTTTTAATAAAAAAAAAGCTTGGAGGGGGTCATGACCACTATGAGTTGTGACCTCTACCCTGAACCGCCACTGATTTCACCATTTTCTATCTGAGCTTCATAAAGAAAATCGTCAAAAATATCTCGAAAGAGACATTTTTGGAGAAAAAAGCCGTTCGTCGATTTAAAAAACTTCAAAAACGGAAAATTTAAAGTTTATCTTTAAGCTTTTCAGGGACTTTTTTGGATTTAATCGATAGAGTAATTCACGCTGATTCCAATGATGCTACGATCGTCACGTACGATCGATAGTTAACGAGATATTCGATGTTACAGTTGCAAAAAGTGGCAATTTTGCCACTTTTTCATGAATTTCTCAGATTTCGGTGCGGTTTTAATGCGGCGCCGCATAAAAAAAAAAAACAAAAACCGAAAATCAAAATTTGGATATTGGCTAGAAATTGAAGCACGATTCAAACCTCGCTTTCCCAAAAGTAAAAATTTACCACAAAATTTTCCGGAAAAATATTTATTAAAAAAAAATTGTTATTAAAAAAAATTTCCAACCTGTTTCAAAAAGAAAAGAAAATAGGTTTAAAAGGTAGGTAGCAAATAATAAAGCAGAATAATAATTCTATTATATGTATAATTACTCTAATAATTATATATAAAATAAAGAGTTAAAGACATTTCTTTTATAAATTTCATTTTTTCAACAATCATATATATATATATATATTTTTTTTTTTTTTAATTAAAAACTAGAAGAAAAAGTACATAGTAGTAATATTTAATACGAAAAGGACGATAGAAGTACTAGTTTATTACAACAATGAAGGATATCGTTTTTTCAAAATTAATAAGATAACAATTTTATACGGTTGCATCATCAGACGGATTATTATCGGAACCAGTGGGAATATGCCATGGAGGGTAACTGTTTAATACAGTTTCAGTCCATTGTCTCGATTCATCATTGTCCATAATTTTGTTATGACTATGGGCCATATGTTCTTCTAATCGTTGACGCCGCTGAAACTGTTCTCCGCACAACGAACATGGATGATTTCGCTTTCGGAGTCCACTCGGTAAGTAGTGCAAACGTTCATGGGCCGCTAAGTTGTAACGTTCGGCAAATCTCTTCCCACATGTCTCACATCCGTACTTCTTCTCGCCAGAATGCGATCTCATATGTCGTTTTAAATGAGATGTTGACATCAAGCCAAGACCGCATATTTCGCATTTGAACGCTTTTAAGCCCGAATGTGTTAGCACGTGCATACTAAATGATGTGTGGTGGATATAGCGTTTACCACATAGATCACACTTGAAATGAAAATATCATTAATTACATATCAAACAGTAAGATGACTAATCGTCATGAATCAAATTGTTAGAATCATAAAAATTATAACAAAATGAAAAGCCGACTTCAAAATAAATAAAAAATCTTAAACAAAAAATACATTAAAAAGTAAAAAAAATAATTGCGTATCGTTGCAGTGTCTACGACTTACAAACTATTAGGATGATATAATGTACAACTATTGTTATTTTTGGAGTTGGTGTCAGCCAAGAATAACGAATATATGGGTAGTTAGAAATAAACGAGAATACCTTATGAAATTTATTTTTCAAATGAACTTTTATACAATGTATTAGTACGGTGACAATATCTAGCGACCTTTAAACTACAAAATACCAATAACCAACTAAGCCTTTTTACAAATTAACATTAATATTTATTCCCTTGGCTGACACCAACTTCAAAAATAACAATAATTGTACATTATATCATCCTAATAATCTGTAAGTCGTAGACACTGCAAGGATACGCAATTATTTTTTAACTTTTAGGGCATTTCTTGTTTAAGATTTCTTATTTACTTTGAAGTCGGTTTTTTATTTTGTTATAATTTTTATTTACTTGTCGAGTTTTAGTGATCTGAAGTTTGATAATTTCATTTCTTTGAATATGGGTAAACTCACTAAACGCGCTGCTCATATGAGGCAGCGCCATTTAAATGTTGAAAGTTACTACAGCATCCCTTTTTGCCCTTAAGGGTTGACATTTTTTGCTTTTAAATTTAATGATAGAACTAAGTGGAATACCCTTTTCAATAGAAACAAATCATCAAAATTCGATGATTCAGTTAAATGTTACTATTTCATCCCCTATTTTCATCCTTAGGGGTAGATTATTTTCTTCAAATTGAAATGTGAACAATAAAAAGGTACGATGTACGTAATAGAAACGAAATTAACAAAATCGGGTTAGCCAGGAAAAATTTATATAATTTCATCCCTAATTTTTAACCCCTTATGAGTGGAGTTTTTTTAATAAAAAATGGATATGAGATTAATTTAAAATTATGTTCTACCAATAAAAAAAAAGAATTATCAAAATCGAGCTATCCAATAAGAAGTTAATATTCCATCCCTTAGTTTTCAACCCCTTAAAAATAAACAATTTCTTTCAAATAAAAATGAGACTACACGGGAAGCAACAGCTTTCAATTAAAAAAAAAACATCAAAATCGGATCACCCAGTCAAAAGTTCTGAAGTAACAAACATAAAAAAATTAAATAGTTAAAAAATCCGTTTTTCTCTATTGAGCTAGTACCATTTTTTGTCAATAGAGAGCGTAGTTGCAACTGACACTAAAAAGAGAACTTACTTGATAATTTGCTTCCCCGGTATGAATAGGTAAATGTCGATTTAAAGCACCTTTTTGAGTAAATACTTTTCCACATGTATTGCACGTGTATGGATTAATACCATTATGCATCCCTAAATGGATATCTAATGCTCTTCGTTTTTTGTACGCTTGTCCACAGATCTAAAAAATCAGATTTTTAATAAATATAAACAAATTAAATGGTCGATTAAAATTACATCACAAATATGTGCTCTCACATCGCTGTGAGATACTAAATGTATGCGGAGTTCAGATTTGGTTCTCCATTTTTTGGGACATTGAGGACATTCGAAAATATATGGCTTGGCAACAATTTCATCGGAAACCACAGACTTTTTAGGTCGGCCTCGTCCGTTCGATCGGGAACACCCTACGTTATTATTGTCGCTTAAGTTCGATGTTTCAGATTTTCTTCCTAGTTTTAATCGTTTTGGCTTTGTCACCTTAGTATCCTTAAATTCGTCGCAGTCTTCGTCTGGAACTATAATTTCATTCGAGTCCAATTGATCATTTAGTGATTCTTGCAATGGATCTATTTGATCTGAAAAGCAAATCATTCAAAAGAATTTTCTTGAGATTAAATCTTCGTTTTCCACCTTTGGTTGATTCTTTTTCCACTTCGCCATCCTCCATTTTAATGTTACATTCAACAATTTCAGAAGGTTCAAAAATTTTTTCGACATTTTTTAGTTTGTGCTTTTTATTAATGTGACCGACCAGACCAGCTTTTGTCGTATAAATCGTACAACAAACTTGACATTCAAAATTCTTTTTACTTTGATGTGCTTTTAAATGTTTCTTTAAGTCGGATGTTGTCTTAAAATTTCGTGCACATAAATTACACTTATTACTGACCAATTTCTTATCTATTTCTACTTCGATCGAAACATCATTATTCAAATTTGGTGGGTCATACAAACAATCCTCAGTAGATTCATTGTCAGTCTGACAGGCAACATCGATATATTTCGGGGGTAGTTCATTTTTATGTTTCACCTCCAAATACGAATTGATTTTATTTGTAACTTCTAGTTTTAAAAGGTCGGCAAAATCAAATCGTTCCAATAGCGTAAAGCAAGATTCGCATAAAAATGTTATGTCCGGGTCTAACAATAAGTCATTGACACATAGACGCGTTATGCGTTGAAATAAATCCAAAAGTAGCGTTCCACTATGTGGTGTAAGTGATTGAAATACTGAATATTTTAGTTTATCAGCCACTAATTCATCACATAAAAGACAATTAACTATTAATTCACTCATTCTAATAAAATAAACTATGGTCTCTTCCTGTCATATACAAATAAAATCCTTTAACTTAATGATATCACAGATCTTATCAAAAATTTATTGTATTTTCTATTTAAATTTAAAAAATAGCATCGTTTATAAACAATTTGCTATTTATAACGAAATATTTATTCTTATTATTTATCTCTCAGTCGATTATAAAAGATAAAAAAAAACTTTAACCTATTTCATATAAACTTCAGTTACAATACACTTATATTTAGTGCGCTAGTATAACGAGTATAACAAGACGTTCTAGTAAAATTAATTGGGACAAAATTTTAAATTTTCTTCATTTTTAATAGATCCCATTAAAGTGTACGATGGTGTACGAGCAATATTTGTATACTTTTATGTTACGTTCTCAAAAAGCGCTTACGGTTTTATTAAAATTCATGTGAAAAAGATTTTCGAGGATGAATTTTTTTTATTACAAGTGTAATGGGAATAATATTAATATACATTGATGAGTAAATGGTTGCCTATCCATCAACATTTATCATTTTAGTTATTCTTTATTGATGAAAGTAGAAATGGGACGAAGAGTTAATTTACTATTTAAACTATTTATAGGTTCTAACTATTTTCTGAAAAATTTCTTTTATCCAACCTTCAATTAACAGAGCCTTAGGTAACAAACTTATTAGAGCACTCCATATTGAGATGTATATACTCGGATAATAAGGAAGAACTCGGATAAAACGGATGAAGACGAAGAAAAAGCCAGAAAGTAGTTCTAGTGACCATTTATTAATAAAACAAAATATTGTAGCAAAAAACAAATGAGAAGGTTGAAACAATGCTCTATTATAAACTTTCTTAAGCCACGTTAGGAACAAGTTACACGTTATATACTTATAATCTAAGTTTGTTAGACTTTCACTTTTATGTACTTTTGCGGTTGAATTTTATTCTACCATTTTAAGTACTAGTATGAAAAACAATTCAAATTTTCAAATTTTTTATTTTTTCGTGTTATCCGAGCTACCTTCTCCAGTGGATTTACGCCTAGGCCCGTGAATCTCCGGCTTAGGAAGCCATGAGTTATAGGGCGGTAAAAATTAGCAGACGATAAGTCTACACATAGACATATATAGTTTCATAGACAGAGTTAGTTTATAAATGGTAAATTATAGCTAGTTAAAACATTATAACGAAATATTAACTAATTTTTAAATGTCAATCTTGATTCAGAAATGTCAATTTAAATTAAATCTTTAAAATTTAAATCTACTCTATAACAAACGTACACGTGGTATATTTCTTGATACTAGTGGATCAAAAATTTTGCTCTTAAAGTCATTCATTTATAGTTAAGCAAAATAGATGTACAGAAGATGAGTTTTAAAATGTGTTTTTTGCCTTATTTTTATACGAGTAGGAATCAAAAATTAATGGTCAAATAGCTTCTAGTTGAATGTCATTAATGTGCTGTATAAACAACATACAAATCCAAGCTCATCAAAAGTTCACGATATTTGAAAAATTCATGACCTAACATTTACCCATCTTTAAGTATTTTTACGAAAAATCAATAAATATTAAATATGTTTCATTTACATTACAAATACAATTGGATCTCCGAACAAATCTTCTCTGACATCAATGTAAAAAATCGTTTTTAATCTCATAAGTTATTTGTAGGTACATACATATAATATTTGAAGCAGTTTGATAACGTGTATTAAAAATACACAGTTTATAGTGGTTTACTTCAATTGGATCCCTTTTATGTGCTATATAAAGTTGCTATATAAGTCAAGCCAAAATTATCCATCGATTGTAAAAAAATCAAGAAATAGTTCATCAATTTTTTCGAATTATTATTATCGACAAATTTTCAATGTGTATCATTTCGATGGAAAATGTACGTAGATGTTTTTAGATACTTATGAATCAATTTTTTTAAAAATCTATTCTAATATTTTCGCTATTTTTAAGTATTCCTGGGTATTGTTTCAAAGTATAAATTTCAATACAATATTAAAAAGATATCTTTTATACAAACTAGCCAGTAATTTGACTGCCATAACTGAGTGTTCATATTCGGCTCTTCGAAGTAAAGTGGTACCTTGAGATACGAATTTAATTCGTTCTGTGATCATCGCCGTATGTTAAAAAAATCGTATCTCAAAGCAATTTTTCCCATTTAAAATAATGTAATATATTTTGATGCGTTCTAGCGATATGAAACTAACCCAAAACAGAGTTAAATTACATATAAGATACACAATTTGTATATAAATGAACGAGTTATAACACAGATAATGTTTCTTAATTTATTTATTTCGTATTTTCGGTAACTTTGAAGCAACGCTTGAAAATATGTTTAGTAAAAAGTTTCTTAAAATTGTTGATAACTTGATGATCCATAGGCTGAACTATGTTCATCCACTCAATAAAATCGCACATCGCAATTTCGTATCTCAAATTTTTCATTGTATGTCGAGGTATAAATTTTAGAATATGTCATGTTGTAACTCAAAACATTCGTATGTTAGGAGGAAGTAATTTTTAAAAAAATCTTTTCAACCAGTAGTTAAAAAAATGATATCAGATATAAGCTTTTGTTGGTTTTAAAACGTTTTGATTGAATAAGTAGAACCTCTATTAACAAAACAGTACCGTCAATAACTAACCATCAGGCTAGCGGTAAAGTAATAAACGATAAAAATGACAGTTTTGAAAATTTCGAAAATGTTATTCTGCAGAGAGCTGAGTTGGTTTCACTTAGGAAAGTTTTGCAAATTTGAGTTTGAAATGTTTGTATTTTAAGGTCAAATTCCTAACTTATTAACCTACTCAAATTATAATTTTGCAATAATGAAAGCAGCTTCTGCTTTTTATATTTTTAATTCATTCAATTAAGAATCCAAAGGATATATTATATTAAGAAGTACTTAGGTACGCTAATTATTATTTTTAGTTAATTTTTACACCTAACATATTTGAAGTGTTCAATATTTGTAAGAAAATTTTTGGAATTCGTTGTGCTGCTAACATATTTTTTAGTTTCTTATTTCATAGCCAGAAGTTAATTTTCTTGAACATGATCCATGTTCAATTATATTGCTCAATTTTACATGAATGAAATAATGAATACAGCCACTTGTTAATAAAAAGGCTCTCATTTGAGCCTAGAAGTATTTGTTTCCGAGAAATGGTATTATTTTATATTGAGGGTCTTCTTCATTAACTTTTTCTGTCCATTTCTAATAGTCATAGGCCTCTCCTAAGCTTATGCATTCGTCTCTATTTTAAGCTTTTCGGTGTTAAAACTTTCCACTTGCTTTACATATTTTGTTTATCCGTCTTGTTGATGATCTTCCTCGTCCTCAAATCTTCTTCTTATCCAACACCCACGCTTGACATTTCTGTCATTCGGTGCCGCGCCGTCCAATAGAGGTTGGAGATTAGTTGGTTTTGGTCGTTTTCGTTGTTCTCTCTGACGTCTGTAAGTGCAGGACAATTGCCAAGATGCATGGCATTCATGGGTTCCCCATTGCAGAGGGAACAGATTGGAGTCGGTAGGATTCCAATGCGGTGCAAGTGTTCGCATAGGTAGTCGTGCCCCGTGGTAGTTCGGAAAACTGCGACTGACACTTGACGGGGGAGAAGTCGTGAGATAGGAGATTCCAGTAAGGATTCCCATTTTTTTCCTTGCGCTTCATTTTTTTGAATATTGTAGGTATGCCAGTTGACAGTGCTTGCGATGTGGCTCTGAGCTTGTGTTAAAGACATAAGTGTTGGCGGTTGATTTAGAGCAGTGGCAGACTTTGCGAGCTCGTCTGCTTTTTCATTTCCCAAGATACTAACATGACTGGGAATCCATTGTAGTGACAGGTGCCAACCTGTTTTAGAAAGACTGTCCAAGGCGGCTCGACATTTGTTGGTACGAACGCAATCGGTGGGGTAGTTAGAGGATAATGCTATTATCGCGGCTTGAGAATCAATGAAAAAAACAGCTTTATGATAGGTCTTAACTTCGTGAAGTTTAGATATAGCTAGTAAAACTGCCTCTACTTCCCGATCAAAACAGCTGAGATGTTCTCCAACTGCGGCGCATCCTTCAAATATATCGCTGTAGTAACCAGCACCAGTTTTTCCGGATCCTGGAATGGATGAACCATCTGTATAGATGTGTAGAAATTCTGACCTTGGGTACATGGAATGGATCGTTTCTAGAGAGGCTTTCCGTAGTTCGATGTCCAAATATGATGATTTTGATAGGTTTTGACCCATTAGTCGAAGGGTGGCGGAGGGGAGTTGGCTATATGTATCGTTCATTATATTGACCGGAGCAGGATCACCTAACTTTATACTATATTTATTAATTAGTTCTTCTGCTTTGGCAAGAGGGGAGGTGTGCGTTTTGAGTCTATTTGGAGCTTTGCGATAGTGTTGCCATAGTGTTGTCCTCAAGTTGTTTGCTTGATTCGCCAGAAAAGTATTTTTAAGATAAATTTATTTTCGTTTTTTCATTTAACAAGTTCAGTCCAACTCAAAATTTTGATATTTGCTTAATAATATATTTCGTACCTATTCTACGCTTCTATTTATCTTTTCAATTCTCTTATCTCGGAAAGAAATCCTTATATCAGTCTTTCCAATTTCCATGCCTCAATGAAAGACTTACAACCTATTTTCGTGAATCTACCGACGTATTTTAAAATGTAATTTGGTAGACTGATTAAGAAGAGAAATTAAACTTAATTGAATGAATAAAATTGTGTAGTAGTACTCAATTAAAAGATGCAAACCGGAATACTTTGGCTCTGTAATGCATTAACTAGAAATATACAAGATATTTCAACTTGTGTTCAAATGCCAGGAAAAATCATAAGAAACATAATTAAGTTTTGGTCGCTGTACTAATTCGTTAACTTCATAAACTATCTGTATAAATTAAGGAGAATTGTACGATGTCTAAAAGTTTAAGCAATGGAAAGAGTATGAATCATGCAAGTAGAATGCATTGAATATCTAAAAACTAGAAACGTAACTAGTTAAAGGTACTAATTCCATTAATGTTAACTTTCTCTGACAAAAAATATTCGTTAGAAAAAGTTTTAAATGTTTCAACCAAAGTTTTCGTTTATAGTTTCCTGTAAGCTTTGCATATGGTTACGGAGGTTTTGAAGCAGACTAAGCAGTCGTCGAGCGGCGCAAACGGAAAATGTGAAAAGCTCAGCTTTTCAGTCAGCCATATTGCATTTTCACGTTGATTTCGTGACATGGTCTCGACCATAGACAACTGAGGTCTCGGCAATCTCCACGCCGTCGCTTATTTTGCAATCAATACAGTTGAGTTGTCATGACGTCATACGCTATTCCACACCCCATTGGCTTATATCAAACTCATCTTGTTATTTATGAAGTCTGCATGAATGAGTAACAGAACACTTTGTAAAAATCCACTCAAAAAATATCATTCCAATTTTGTTGTTTGAATTTCTCTTACGAGAGTCGTTTTAATGGTGAACCAAACATAGTGAACATTGAACAGTATCCACGACGCAACCCTGCACCATTTATAGTGAATTTTAAGGAAAACGAGCTTTCACCGTTTACGTGGGTGCAAAAGGAACTTGAGTTTAACAAATTTCAACAATGCTTGGCATTAGCTATCGACATACATCAATGAACCTTTTTTCGTTTTTGAACTGTGTGAATATTTGTCAAATCGCAATGTATTAGCTTTAAGTAAATGAATGTATGTGATACAACATACAAAAAAGCTTCGACCTGTCGGGGCTTTTTGCTCCGCAGGTACTGAGCTTTTAAATATAGCATCGCAATCTTCCATTATTTTGTGAAGAGCATAATGAAATCGATGAAATGAAAAGTTGTGGGTGAAATAAAAAATTGTGAACTTCTTTATATAGACCGGTAAAAATTAGTACAAGATGGTCGTCGAACCTGAAAATATCCAGTCAACGACTAAGAAAAAACCCGAAATTCTAGTGTACATTTTTTTACGAAGGCGTTTAAAACCTTAACTGTATAGAAATCAGTTGATTAAAGACATCTGTATAAATACTGAACAGTTTTGAGGACCACTGATTTGTTTATATAGTGGATGAACGTGTCGCATATTGTACGAGAAATTATAAATGAAATGTATCTACAATGTATCAATGTCCGAGCGCGTGTTTGACTTTTTCTCAAGTTCGTGAATGATGTCGTGTTATGGTGCTGATGTGATGATTTTTTTACTGTTTATTTAAGTTTTCTTGATAAATTCCTGATTATTTCGCAAGCCCATCAGAATGGCTGACTGTCCCGATCTATCTCATCTGACTCCTGAGGAGCGGGCCATCATTGAGAACGTTATGATGAGACAAAAACAAGAAGAAGATCGCGAGAAAGAAATCATGAGGTAGATACTAATCTTATTTCAGTTTTGAAATTATTATATTGCAAAAAAAAAATTTCTAAGAATTTTTTTAAGTTCTACGTCTTATTGTTAAATACATTGCAAAACTATTTTATGCTTTTGTAGCAATACATGAAAAATCAATGACAAAAGGATGTTTCGGGAAATCCTATAACATTTAGCTTATTAACTTCTAATAAATTTTAATATTTTCTTCAAGAACGTTTATTTTTGGTCAATGAAATGGAAATATTTTTTATCACTACTCTTACTTTTGTTTTTCACTTTATTTTTTTTATTTGTAAATGTTTTTTTATACTTAGTACATCCGAAAATAATTAAATATGATTTCTGAACCTGTTTTAAGGATATTTTAGAGAAAAATATTTTTGAATGATGAATTTTTTGAAAAAAATTTTTAAATAATTAATTTTTGGGTGTTTTAATTACACTACAGGTCACTTAGTGGCGTGGTGGACTAGATAGTTGCCTTATACGCCAGTGGTCCTGGGTTCGAATCCCAATGAAAGCCCAAGATTTTTTTCTGGGCTTTCGGATTCGACGGTCGCTAATGACCATAGTAGTTGATGCGACCTTAAATAAAGCAAAAAAAAAAAAAAAAATTACACTACAAGTATGTGTAAAAACAAATTAATTGATAAAAATTTAAATATATATAGATATAAATTTTTTTAATAAACATTTTAAATTACAATATTCTAGAACATACACAAACATATATTAAAACTTATGAGCAAATTCATTTCCATTTAGTTTTCTTAAACATTTTATTTATCAACATTTTCTTTTAAATCTTATAAAACCTAAAATCTACTTATATTGTAAGTGTGGGCAGTCAAAACCATTTAATTTAAAAAAATGTATCAATGTATTTAAAGTCTCGTTTTTCACCAAACACAAGGAAATGCGCACTGCGGATTTTTGGCAGATTTAAAAAAATAGATAGATATTTAAGAAAAACTGGAATTAATTGACTTGCTTTTTATTTTCCTTTTCGTTTACTGTCCCAAATATGTAGGAATCACTGTAGTTGATAAAAAAAAATGTCTCCCATTTTCATTCCACTCGAAAGAAATTGGCAAGATTACAAAATACATAAAACATTATTTTGACCATCAATTTTTGACTTATCAAAATAACTAAATCCGTTCAATCCATAAAGCACAATTTTTTTTTCGACTATTACATAGAAATTGGAGAAATAAAAAGAAAGTATTTATTGTAACAACTTACAATGAAATCATTAAACATTATTTCAGGTTTATAATCTCAATAACAACTGTTATATTTATCAGGGATAGATAAAAGTTCGAATCTGGACACGGTTTCGAATATGAAATTATATCGAATCATCTGTTAGTTTCGAGTAGTTTATCAAAAGAATATAAAATTTTTATAATATTACAAAAGTAAAACAAAATTTGCTAAAAATTGTATTTTATCTCTTAGTTCTCATTTGATACAATGTACTTATAATCAGTTATATGTAGTTACTCAATTTGAAGTCTTCTCTGCTTAAAAATGCAATAATATGTATATTGGATTCGATTACGTTTATGGGTAGATAAATATAAACCATATTATATTATGTTTACTTGCTTATACCTGCCCGCTTCACTGAGCACACCTAAATCTATCTGAATTATTATTATAGAAATCTTAAGGGGGATAACCACTGTGACAGGCGAAAAAAAATGATCTTTAAAAAATTTTTGACGGGGGTAATTAAAGAATATGAGGGTCGTGTACTTGCTACAAGCTTTTACTAAGCTTACAATGTTTGTGAAGATCAAATCTTTGAAAATAATATGAATCCTTCTTCTTATTCTATTTAGCTGACATTTTGCATGTTGGTTTAGTTTCAATGATTCATTCTTAAAATAAGTGTCGCCTAGAATCAATACTCAGGATTAAAACAAGCAAAAAAAGGAATTATTTAATAGATATAAATGAAATCCCGCGTTGTTTTAAATTTCACCATCGAAATATTATATAACAAGTCATACGTTTAAGTCTAGTTCGTCTTATTATTATTACAATATTTTACTTAATTTGTAATGTTTGTTTGTGAGGATCAAATCTTTGAAAATGAATACGAACCACTTCTGTTTATTCTACATGCCTAAAACATGATTTAAAACTATTTTAGAAACATAATCAACGAAAAGTAAAAAATGAAAAATAAATTTAAGTAAAAAAAGATTTTTAAACAAGGCTTTAATTAAATGCTATAAAAAGAAAAAATTAGCTTCGAATTATTAAATTAAACCCTTCAATTTATTTTATTTTATTTTATATAAGAGCTTGTCGCGAAATTTACGTAAGTAAGTATAATTTTTTTTTAAATAAGTTTGCAAATAAGTTTCACTCTATAACTACTGAGCTGTTCCATTATACATAAAGATATTTTACACCAATATTGTAACCAAACGTTTGTCTTTAAAAAAACTCAAATGCAAATTAAGTTTCTTAGTATAGGTATTTAAGTAAGTAAATTTCGCGACAAGCTTCTACATAAAATAAAATCTAAAAAATAATAAATTGATGGGGTTGATTTAATTCAAAGCTATTTTTTTCTTTGTAGAGCATTTAAATAAGAACATATTTTAAAAAATCTTTTTTTACTCAAATTTCAACAAAGTTTCCACAAATCCTTATTGGAATATATGAAAAAGTTATAGCTATTAGTTTTACTCTAAGGTCTTTAAAAAAAGTTTTCCTCCAAGACCGCATGGATTTCTCGAAAACAGATTATTTGAAAAAGAAAAACCAATGTTCATAATTATTTATAGAGTTAATGTTTTTTTTTTTTTTAATTAACTGGATGGATATTCCAAAAATAATTCTTTTTATTTCAAAATATAATAGTCATTTAATGTAGAATCGCTATGCTATGTTCCTAATAAGGCTGTGATTTTTATTTTGAGTTTTATTCCAAAAAGTGCTTAACTGACCGCCATTACCCTCTTCGCTCCTACATAGCCGATAATTTCATATTAACTTTTCAAAAAATTACAACCAATTGAAGTTATTTTCCGTTTTTTACAACCTTTCTTTTATATTCAACCATTCTTAAGAAATAGTAAAACTTTAAAGTTGCAAAATCGGCTACGCTTATCCTTTGATATTGCAAAAACAAATCAATAAAAAATGGAACTAGAAAATCGGTTTATTTTGAGTTATCGATGCGACCGGTTTGAAAAAATTGTTTCGAGAAAAACGCTTAGTATTAAAAGTTTTTAATCTATATTTTTTCTTCATTGAACTCATGTATCTAAAATAATTGTCACGCATTTTGACCTAAAATTTTAAACTCATATTTTCGAAGGCATAAACTTGAAATTATTTTTTTTTTTTTTGATTCATCACAGTTCCTGTTTCTCTTAATATCATTTTGTAAATTACCTTCAGCCGTTTAGTATAATTGAAAAGTATTTTTAGTATAAAACGAAACTTGACTAAATAATGTAGGACCCAATAGCAGGGTATAGTTGCTTTAGCCGTAACCCCTCAGGAAATATTGCTGGAAAATTTAATTTGAGACAAACATTTTTGCAATTGCGGAATGTTTTTTTACTTAACTTTTAACTAGTACTTATAAAAAAAAAAAAAAAACTGAAAATGTTTAAAATATAGATGTTTGAGCGTTTTAAAAAACTCTATCTCGATACCTTTATCCAATTAAGGCGCCTAGTCGCCTAACTCGTACCTCGTACCTAAGCCGTACGAAGAATAAACACTACCTACAGAATAATACTAAACGAAACGAGATCACATTTTAAAAAAAGTAAAACTTCAAACAACTCAGTCTAAATCAACTTACATTCTAATTATACTTGCAATCATTAGTCTCAAGTTTATGTATACCTTAATCACCAAGCTAATTATACAAAGAAAATAAAATTATAACTTTTGAAGAAAGAATAATTATGGGCATTAATCATTAATAAATATTAAAAATTAGTAGGACTTAACGCAGATATCAAATATATTTCTTCATGTCTTCTTTGCGATCTTTTTTTTTTGTAATTAACATAGATCATGATTCCAGTACGTCTAAGAAATTTGTCATTAGTACATTTAAACTTAAGAAACGAAGTCGTTACGGTTTAACACCAAAATTCTGAGATAAAATAAAATTTTTCTACTGTTTGAGTGTGCTTAAACTACCAGAAAACCATAAAAATAGATGGCAATAAGAAAAAAAAAATAACGATTTTATTCATCTTTGGACTTTCCTATGGCTTTCGTATGAGTAAAAAATTTTAATGCATACTAAGTATAGAAACAACTTATTTACTCGTATTAATTATTTTTCCCTCTCAAAATTGACGAAATGGCCACTTGTTTTGTTGACTCATGTGACTAAATAGATCAGAAATACTTTATTAGATGTCAATTTTTATAATAGTCATAATTTTTACAATACTACTGGGGAGTGACTTAAACAACCTTACCCCACATTTTTACAAAAATCACAGTATTATTTCGTATCAAACAAACCGTATTTCGTTTTAAAATGTTTCCACTATATATCAAATTAGAAATGAAACAAACATCACATTAAATACAATCTAAAGTTAAAATATTTATGACAAAATATCCATAGACAAAACAACCTTCAGGTTATACAATAACGAAGCAAATGGTTTTGGTTTTATTTTAATCATTAATTTTATCGCAGGTAACATAACATTTGTTAAAATTTAATAGGAAACAGTTATTTTTAGATACAGCTTTTGCGAATTACGCTTAGCTATTTATAGATTTAAGATCTTTAAAAGTTAATAATTAATTAATGATACAACTAAATTAAAATCGTTTATATACCTTATTTTATTACCGAAAAGTTTTAAAATTTAAGCTTTTTCATAAGGTTTTTTTCTCAATCGACTATTTCAAAAGCCTTTTCCTCTTTTTTTTATATAAAATTGTTTAGATTTAAAAACAACAAGAAAAATTTAAAATATTTAAATACACTTTCATTTCAACTCTTTGTGTTTTGAGTCTAAAATTTAAACTTTCAAATAAAATAACTTTCAAATTCAATGCTTTACTTTCCTTGATATAAAGCTTTATTTTCAGCCCAATTCAGTCAAGTACTTAATTCTTAAAATCTCCTAATATTCAATATAAACTTTATACTATCAAAATTCAATATTATACTACTTATAGTCATAAAGATTAATTGTAATCATAATTGAATTGACATCAACCATTGATGCTCATTAAAATTATTTTATTAGGGGACATTTTATCCTTGACTATTTTGTTAGGATAAAATTAAATCTATAGATTTCTGTATGTCAATGCGTATTTTGTCCTTGGACGAATTATTCGTGTAAGCATTGTAACTATACAAGTTAGCAAGTACTTACTGAAATCATTGTTATATATCGTTTTGTAAAGAAATTAAAGCTACTTCAATACTCTCAAGGGCTTTGACGTCATAGTATTCATGGTGACTATATGGCTCTTGAAGTAAATTGTAATTCGGTGTGTTTATTTAAGCTCAAGTACACATTAATCCTTCTCCTCTGCTGATTTAACAAGTTACGTATAAAAAAATTGAATTCACTATTTGATTAAATAACTGTTGTATTACTTAGAATGTATAAAATATTTTTTAACAAAATTTTGTTATAATCTGTTTTACTATAGCTTACGTTAAAGGGTTATATAATATTTGCATTCAGGAGACCCAAAAAAGCAATTATTCAAGAATTTTTCTAAAAAAAACTTTTAAATGTGTCAATTTAAAAATCTGTACCTACGTCCTTCATATATGATGGTAGTAATAGTATTTGTAAAATAAAAAATGGTCATTTTCAAAATGTTTGTATTTTAAAAGCTGCTATAGCTAACCTTCAAAAGCTCCTCTCAAAAATAGCATCTTGCAGTGACAACAATATTTCTGAACTGGATGATTTAAAATGAAAAAACCAAACGGATTTCGTTAAAATAATGTATAACCTTCTAATAAATCGAAAGAATAATCAAACTATTTACATTTTTGACAAAATGGCGGTTTCTCAAAAAAAAAAAAAAAATTGGTTTTTGATAAAAATTTTGACTTTAAATTGTTTATGAAAAAAAATATTTATCGTATAGAAAAAAACCTTTGATTAATTACTAAATATTAACTTAACAAGCTATAGTATCAAAAGAGACTGATCGGTTCTGATAAATCTTGGTCATCGACCAAAAACACAGTTTTGAGAATAACGCATTTATAGCTGCAAATGTTCTTCACATAAAGTAAAAACTGTCCTTATAATTATTTGTGTTACTTTGAAAATAATCGACGGATTTACTTAAAATTTTCTGCATGTCTACTTTAAAATATGTGCATTACGAAAATGAAATTAAAATTTTTTTTGTTGAAATTTCTAATTGTATATTTAAATATCTGCTGCGAGGCGTCGCAATACTTTCTTTAACTTTCATTTATGGAACTCCCAATTGGTTAAAAGAAATATAAACTCTTTATAACTTTAATACTACACATTTAAACAGAACTATATGCATACAATCTATATATATGTATATACTAATTCCCAACCTTCTCCCCAGAACCATCCATATTCGACTTTTCCCAGGAAAAAGTTTCAATTAAAACTTGTAGGCATCAATTAGTCTAAAAACAATAGAAAGTTTAAAGAAAATTGTTGAAGCTGTTTTTGAAAAAAATTGAAAAAGCTCAAAAACACCAAGAATAAAGTGGAGCTTGCGGTTAACCGATTTTAATCAAAAGATTCGCGGCACAACTAGATATAATATGAAGACAAAATTCCAAGTTTGGTGTAATTCGGGTTAAGCTTTCGATACGATATGGCTGTCACACACGCCCACACACACACACACACACAGACATTTTTTTAAATCCATTTTTTCAGACTCAGGGGACCTCCAAAACATTTATTTCCGGTGTGAAAGCTCCAATTCGAAAATTCGACCCGATTACAATAGTATAATACTTTCTTTACTATATAGTAGTAAAAGAAAGTAAAAACAGCTTTATTTTGTTTTTTTAAAAAGTAATTTACAAATAAATCAGATTTTCTTTGAATCCTTAAGGTCTTAGGAAAATCAACGAAAAGTCATTTTCATTTATAGATTTTCTTCAAAAATAATACATCTGTCCAAGATAAATATCAACATATGCCATGGCCCATGTTTGATCTTTAAACTAAATTTTTATGAAAAATCACGTTGATTCGTTATATCGTCCTTCGGAACCATGGAGGAAGCATACATTGTTATAAGATAAAAATATCTCTTTGTATTTTTATAAAGAAGCTATTTTTATCACAAAAACTGTATTCAATGGGACTAATAAGTAGACTTAAAATTAGATTTTAATTTTAATTATTTTTAATTTTAGTTTAAAGTTAACATCGTTACATCATTTTTTATTTTCATTTTACTTTTTATTGACAATTAAATAGTTTTATTTTTTTATTTTTCTACTACCAAATATAGGTTTCTTATTGATTTTTGATAAGAGCTTCGTCTTGAAACAGGTTTTTTGAAGGAACTATTTTATTTATTTTATTTTTTTGTTGATGCTATATAACTGGAATCTAGTGATAGATCAACAAAATTTTAGTTGTTATGCATAGTGTTGTTAACTGGACACTTTAGAATAACTTAGATATTTCTTTTGCGTTCACTTTTGATTGTTGTTACACTTTGTTAAATACACAAGGAACTATTTTATAAACAGCGACAACGTACAGTATTTGAAAAAATATTTATTTAAATTATATTTTAAAATATAATTTTCTAATTTATTGCAATTTAATCAACTACTGATGCTTATAGTTTTAAATATACTGTAACCTCGTATATTATAGTACTATACTACGTATAGTAGACTATAACCTTACCACATTTGTAATAATAAAACCATTAACGAGAGTACAAAATTTAAAAATATCAAATCACTTCATTATATGTAAATTTGAATTCTGATAAAAGAGCAATAATTTAATCTTACACGTATGAAATACCAAAATATATATTTAAATTATTTTTTTCTCAAGTTGCCATGTATTAATTGAATGAATAATTCTCAAATTTTCGGTTTTACTTTATTTTGGAAAATTGCATAATCCTGGAGGATTGGCATCTTCTTTTTTTAAATGGCTAAATTGTAATAAAATTTGAGAGTAAAGCAGCTTAAATTTAAAAAAAAATATTTTTTTTTAAAATTTTGAAAAGAAAAACACAAACTTTTTATATTCCGTAGAAAATTTAGGATACCGGTGAAACCGCTATAAATAGAAAAAAATGTTTTTGGTACTCACTTAGAACCAAAAGAATAGATCTACATGATTTTTTATAGGTATAATTGTTAGCTTGAAGGATGCAAACAGTACTTACTTCCGAAAAAATGGATTGTCCTTTTCAATAACCCTATCTGTTCAGGGATTATGTACAGCTAAAATTTCAAAAAATAATTTTTGTAATTTACATAAACTTAAGTATACACACAGAAAACTAGTCAATCCGGCGATTATTTTCAAAGGTACATGCATATTTGTGAAGACCATTTTTCATGTTATATATAAACGTGCTTTTGAAACTTTAAACGCGTTTTTCTCAAAACGGTGTTTTAAAGTCGGTGGCAAAGATTTTTCAGAAACGACTGAATCGACCAGTATGTAATTTTAATATTATCTTCTTAAGTATGATGCGTTTTTTTTTTCATTTTAAATAACCTAGTCCAGAGATATTGTTATCACCGCAAGAAGCCTTTTTTGAGAGCAGCTTTTGGAGGTCAGCCATAGCAGCTTTCAAAAGTATTATTTTTACAAATGCAAAACTATTTTTAAAAAATTTACAGTGAACATAATATGTGTACAAATTTTCAAATCAATAAATTTAAACGTCTTCTCAGGAAAAATTCTTGAAAAATCGTTTTTTTTTTGGGCTTTTTGACTGTATATAACCACTTAAAAATGGTTAAAAGAAATTTGAAAAAGTTAAGTATAACAGTAGTTAAAAACACAAAAAAAAAACACTAGGGGTACTTACCTTTTTTCCTGAAAAAATACACGGTTCTTGTTAAATGTGTCTTAGATTTTTGAATAACATATAGAACCTTGCATTGTAAATTAGATTTGTCTCTTACAAGTGAAGAAGGGGCGAGTGAGATAATACCTAATACAATAAATATTTCTTAATTTAATTAGCCGATCTGATAGTTTTTGTTTCAATTTTACGTGTTCATACTAATAAATAAATTAAAACCAAATTGCTGAAAAATAGACATTTAAAAAACCTTAATAGTTCAGTTAGCATATCAAAAAAATAAATTTTAAATTACTTCGTTTCTTTCAAATTTATTTTACGATATTTATTTCCATATTATTGTCTATTGAAAACTTTCATGATAAACGTTCTTATCAACTTCTTATTTTATTTACTACAAAATTCTAATGACTTTTAAAGTACCTAGGTATATAAGTACGCTTCTGAATAAAAAATGCAATAATTAACGTAATTTACTCATTTTTTTTTTTTTTTTTTTTTTTTTGGAAGTTGGAGTTAGGTTTTTAAGCTTTACCAAAATCTTTTTCATTATTCTTAATTTATTATATAACTAATCTATTGTTAAATGTTTTAAAAGCTCTCATTAAGTTTCCTTCTTAACAACCTTAAGAAATTAAAAAACTTTAATTAACAAATTTAAATTAATTTGTATTTTTGTAAAATTTCAGGCGAAAGCAGGACGAAGTTCAGGTTCTCGAAGAAACAATTAGACAGCGTTCCGAACAGCAGAAGAAAGCCGGGGTTGAATTAGATGCGACTTGCCACATTTGTTTAAAAACCAAGTTTGCGGACGGCGTCGGCCACATATGCAACTATTGTAATATCCGATGCTGTGCCCGCTGTGGTGGAAAAGTAACCCTCCGATCCAACAAGGTTAGTTTCAACCACCGCTAACTTACCGAAAAGAAAATTGTTCTATGAGCCATGTGTGTGCGAGATAAATTACAAAACTTTTTCACGTTGATCGCCATTCCTTGACGTTCGTACCAACGCCAAATAAAATTCACCTAGCCATATTATTAAAAATTTTATTTATCACTTGGCAAAATTCAAACTTTGTCACAACTGCATTTACCTAGTAAATTTCAATGATTAATCAGGTATATTAACGATTTTATAAGTCCTCAAGAAACTTCATGAAAAGTTCGCCTGTACGGAAACGCTATAATTGTAATTATTTTACCCAAATGTTTTTTTTAAACTTGACAAAGGTAAGCACCAATAAAGAGAATAGGACAACAATTTATTGTTGATTAAGTCAATTTTATGAATTTGCCGTCCACAGGCAAAAATATTTCAACAATGTATTATTGCTATTAAAACAAAATATTTTGTATACTTATTTAAGAACATTGTTAATAGCCTAGGAGACCACTGCATGATTTCTACACCCATAACATAGTTTAATAATTCGTATATAAAACTAGCGGATCCGACAGACGTTATTCTGTACACATGTCTTAAATACGAAAATTTCCAACCTTTTTTTACATAAGCTGTAACAATCTGGATCGTTTTGATGTACCAAAAAGTAACAAATGTAAAGAAAATTTTCCTGAATCTGGTCTCAGCGCTCCCTACTGGGAAAAAGAAAAAACAATTAAAAAATGCTTCTAAGTAATTGTTAATCGAAACCATTCCTGAAAAAAAAATTCTATTTGTTAATCTAAACCATTCTCGAATCCACATCCAAATTGTTCCAGCCGTTTAGGAGGAATTTAATTACAAACACACGCATAGAAAATTGTAATATATAAAGATTAAAGCTCTTTTTTTCTATGCATGATGATATAAGAAAGCCAATTTAAAATTTCCCGGAAATAAGCGAAAATAGCTGTTAAGATGAGATTAAAGTGAAGGAGAGTTTCAATTCAAATCGACTGATTGAAGCACCCAAATGGTTTAGAAACTCGCAAGACTAATTTTCAGCTTCCTTGTCTGAAAAATATCGCCAGGCGCTCTCTCACTTTATCTTTAACTAACAGCATCTTTAGCAGCTATTTTCGCTTATTACCGGAAAATTTTAAATTAGCACCCTTATATCATCATGCACAGAAAAAAGAGCTTTAATTTGATACATAAATGATTAAACTACGTTATAGTGTAGAAATCATGCAGTGGTCTCTTAGGCTATAAAATTAGATACATTTATTTCAATAATATAAATTTGATTTAATTATTTCGACAAAGAAAATGCATTTTATTTATTTATTTATTTTTGCACGCGTAGTCCCAGAGCTACGGAGTAAATAAGAAAAAAATAGAGTTCGAATCCTTCCAAATATACATCAGTTAACCATAAGTGTTAAAACGAGTTAATATACACTGGAGAAGAACTAAACCAGCGTAATTAAATATTAAGTATTCCATTATTCTAATCCCAATTTCAATATATTTCAAAATAAAAAAACTTGTAAAAACCAAAAATCAGTATCGATTATTAATTATAATTTGTGATGCCTTTTAACTTCAGGAAATTTAAAATTGTATTTTGTACTATACTTTTAAAATTGGTTAGACAGAATTATAAGATATGCAACTATGAAAATTCTTGTCTCCAAAATATTTGTCTCTAGAATGTTCAGCAAACAATTGGCATTGAGCATCACCGATCATCTTTATTTAATTAAATATTTCCGTAATTAAGCGTTCAAATATGCAATGGTGGTTAGCTTGGTTTGTGGGATCTTGGAAAAATTAAGTTGTGATTTACGATATGCCAAACCGAAATCTAAATGAAAATATTTCCAACTACATATTAATTAGCCGCACATTTTGAGGTCACTATTTCAACGACCAAGTTTTCACAAATAATGTGGTGAAATCAAAATGTAATAATGGATTCCACAGCATCGAATGAATGGCAGAAATTTGATTTAAAGCTCGTCGCTCTAACACAAAACACATAATTTTAGTAGGTGCTATTTATAAGCAATAATTGATAAGTAATGAGATTTACTAAACTAGAAAAAGATGAAATCAAATAATTTCTTTGAAACTACAAAGTTTAGTGTTAAAAATTGATTGAAAGAATTTGTTCCACTATGTATGTTAATACTATAATAAGAAATACCTCCATATAAAATGTCTGTTAACTGCATTTCTACACTTCAAAAATTTTGTGACACAGTTTCAATAAGCATTTTGATCCTGATATTTTAAAGTTACTAAAACAATTAAAGCTTATTAATTTCTAATTTCAGGTATAATATTAAAAAGGATATATAATTTCCTTAGTAGGTAAAGATTTTCTAGTTTATAAGCCCCTGGGCTATTTAGGACTACTTGGTTAGTTGGTAGTTACAGCACTAATTACCAACATTAAACGTTACGCGACACTTTAAAGTTTCTAATAACAAGTCTAACTTGGTGTAGTAAGAAAATACTCAAAAAAATTAATTTGAAACTAATTACATCATACAATTATTAACTATGAAAGCATACTTAAAGATTAGATTAAAATTATAAATAAAAATAAAAAATATAATAAAACTTTTATTGCACATTCTATTGATACATTTTTATACAATACAATTTAAATTTTTGTGGATGTACCTTGATAACCATCAATTTAACTCTATTACATATTTATTACAATACTTTATTGGAATACATTCTCAGAAAAATATTTGTATTTGTATGCAGGGAAGAAGTAGTTAATGTAATACTGAAAAAAAAAACTTTAAAGAATAAGAGGAAAAAAAAAGATAATAGAAGATTATTCTATGAAACAAGCAAGTTTACAAAGACAAAACTAACGCAGTTCTCACACATTAGTTTAAATAATTTATTTATTTTGTTTTTTTTTTTTTAGTAAAATGATAGCTGTTTTCTAATGTTTGCTTTTAACTCAAAAACTACTGGATAGATTTTGATCAATTTTTTTGTTGTTTTACTTCTTATATACTTGGTCCTTATCTAAAAATAGAATTATCACGATATCTTCATTAAAAACAAAGTAATTAATGTTTTAAAAATTGCTATTTTTCTAAGCAGACGGCGTATGCTTTCGTTCTTCTTTCGTTGCTTTGATAGAGTGGGGCAAACGTTGTTATGCGCATGTAGAATGTTTCTCCTTCCTCTCCATAATGATTATTTTATATTTAAGCGCACGCGGTACGACTTCATGCAGCTAAGCGAGATATTAAAATAAATAAAATATTTTTTGAATTCTATTTTTTTCTGTTTTTAAAATATTTTTGTAGCATTTTTTTAAAACTCTGTTTTAGCATTTTTTGTATATTACTGTTAATACAAATTTAAAATACATTTTTAAGTTACAACCGTTACAATAATTAAATTACATATCAACACTCCCTTTTATTATTGCATAGGTTTTTTTTAACCAGAAAGAGTTAAGTTAGTGACAAACTTTTTTTTTAATTTAACTATATGCCAAAAAATTTCCCCTTCAGATTCCGCAATTTCTCCAAGTGTATAGTTATTAGTTGATTAATAATTAATTATTCAAAAATTTTCAAACTAAAAATTAAAATTGTTGTAAAATACAAAAAAGTCACTTTTTTCAATGTTTTTTTAAATTGGTCCTTAAATGCTCTTTCCGGATCCGTAATTGCTCCAGGTGTATAGTTAATAGCTAATTAATAATTTAATTTTTAAAAAAAATTCAAACTGAAGAATTAAAGTTGCTATAAAATCCAAAATAATTTTTAATTGAAGTTTTTGTTTTTTTAAGCTTTATCTGCTCTTTTCATTACGCAAATAATTGATCAAATTTTTTGCAATATTTTAAATAATTAATTATTTGTAACTATTTATACATGTATTGTTGTACTATGACGTCATCAACTGCCGTTGGATCTTATAAAAATGAATAGTTTAAAAATTGAATTACTAATTAACTATACACCTGGAGCAATTGTGGATCCGGAAAGAGCATTTAAGGACAAATTTTTTGAAAAAAAAGTTATTATCTTGGATCATATAACATTTTTATTTTTGAATTTACAAATTTTTGAAAAATGAATTATTGATTAACTAATAACTATTTACAATACCCTTGGAGCAATAACGGATTTCAAGGAGTAATTTAGGAGCAATTTTTTGGTATATTTTTAAAAATGTTCTACGCTAAGTTCTTTCCGGTAATTATTAATATATTTTTGCTTTCAATTTTTTAAATGGTATTCCTCTGTTAATTAAATAAGGTTACTTAGTGGCGTGGTAGACTAGATAGTTGTCTTATACGCCAGTGATCCTGGGTTCAAATCCCAATGAATGAAAGCCTAAGATGTTTTTTCTGGGTTTTTGGATTTGACGGTCGCTAATGATCATAGTAGTTGATGCGACCTTAAATAAACAAAAAAAAAAAATTAAATATGTTCTTAACATAATAACCTAGACAGACGACGTCGCGGGTATCAGCTAGTCTTTAATATTTTCAAATATAATACTCTTACTTAGGAAATGTATATATAATACAGTTTATACAGGTTATATTTTTAATATGCACAAATATTTCTTTTCATGAGATTTTTTTTTTAATTTTTAAATTTAAAGTAGTTTTTTAAATGCATTTTTCTTTTATAAGTGCATCTTTTGAAAATGATAAGATTTAAATGTTTTTAAATATTATATTACAAAGTCTTCCTCTTACTAAAAATAAATTAATTTTAAAATTCTGTAGTAGATATTCACGGAAATTACATTATAGGAAGCTTTTACAGGCTAATATCTTCTGAAAGTATTTGCCTGGAATATTAATATTTTTTACAAGAGCTTGATTAAAGTACACGATGTTGTGAAATGATTCTTAAAATAAATAGCGTTTTAAATTGCGAATAAGCTCTCATACGACATATATGCGTAATTGCACTATATTGTTCGCAAAAGCATATTCAATGTTACAGTTTTTAAGTTAATAAAAATTTACATGTTACATTTTCTGAATCAACCATGAAAAATATTAAAGATTCATCTTGAAAAGCTTTATTAAAATAGTAATTTCATATTTCCGTCGCATCACAAATAATTTTTATGATTTTTTTTAAGAACTCTCATAAGTTATTTTGAACTGATTCCATTATTATCTGTAAGAACAAACGATATTGCATTGAGAGATTGTTTGATGAAAATAACAAAAAGTAATTTATTCCAAGCGACTATTCGCTATGAACGAATATGATTGATTTAAATACAGTTTGATCACTGCGTCATTATCATATGAAGGTCGCAGAATTTGGATCGCCACCATAATGTAAAATATAGGCGCCACTATTTGCCCGCAGCGTCTGACAAAATTTAAAAATATTAGTTTTAATATATGAGTTGCGATTGTGTATGCTTCCGATGCGGATGGGCCATTTCTTTTAAATATTGCCATGTCTATTATAGAGTTCGTTGCCAAATATTTATCGTCGTAGAAATATCCTTTAAAACAATTATTGTTGCAGAAAATCTCTGTTTGTAAAGTGATTGATTGATGATAATGAAGACAAAGTTACTAAAGCTGAAAGCATGAAATTTGAAGGTGTGATTCCTGAAAGGACTGTGAGTTCCACTAAGAAAAGTTTTTTGAAATTGTTCATTCCTAAATGACTCTAAAAAAGGGTTGCAAATCGTTCTCAGGAAAATCTCCAAACAATGCTCTCGCTGACCTAATTGTCAATATTTTTTAATTTAAATGCATTTTTTCTACTCAATATAACGTATTTTAATACGATAGTGTACTGAAGGGAGAAGTATACAACTTAAATGTTTCGTCAATTACCGCCCAAATTTTACTTAGAAGGCCAATTTTTTTTTTTACTTTTTAAATATCAAAAAATGTTTTCTAATTCATAAAGTAATTATAAATTTCAAATTTCGCGCCGTTTGCTAAGCGCTCATTGCTTATTACATTTTCTCCTTTAAACATATATTTTAAAATAGCGCCATTATCAGGGGCGGATTTAGGATGTAACTTGGGGGAGGGTCATTACCGGGGTGTGTGGGGTACCCCTAACTAACCGGGGAGTTCGGTGGTCCTCCTCCGGAAACTTTTTAAAAAGTCATCTCTCAAAAACGTTTGCTTAAAATCAAGTGGTACTTAAATTAAAAAAAAAAAGAAAGAAACCGTTAACTCAAGAAAAGAAATACAAAATATATTTGGTAGACAATTGAATAATAAGCTTCTTTTTAATGTAAAAAAAATTTGGAGGGGGGTCATGACCCCTGTGACCCCTCCCCTGAATCCGTCACTGGCCATTATAGACCAGGGTAGATAATTTTTGAAAAAAAAAATTATTGTATGATGAAACCCATTAGAAAATGAAGAGAATATAACAAAAATGAAAGGAAAATAAGTTACGGTCGATCTGAGGTGGGGAAATGGAAGGGGGTGGGATGGGGTGGTTAAGGGTTGAAACGGTTTATCTCGATTTTCGACAAAACTACAAGTTCTATGGAAAAAAGTTAAAAGGCAAAGTTGTAGATAATAAGTAAGTCTACACTTTTTTCACATAACCTCAAAATTTATGTGTAAAATTCCAATAGCCAAGTTTTTAGTTTTTTATTTTTATCTTTTACAAAAAAAAAGAACATTTTTTTCATGAAATTTTGTAAAAATTAACCGTTTAACACACTGTAATTTTTTTTTATTTAAAATATTAATTTTTTTTTATTTAAAATATTAATTTTTTTTTACTTTTTTTCCCCAAAAAAAAATTAAATACAATGTAAAGAACCTTTGCTTTTGTTATTTTTAAAATCGTTCATTTAAGTGTCGAAAAAGTTATTAACTCTACTGTTTTCCATGTAGAGAATTTTGGTAATAAAATTCTTGGAAACTGTGCTGTTGCTTGCAATAAGGTCATTATTTAGCGACAAGTTATTTTATAAATTTCTCGAAAGATGTTTTTGTAATAACTGGTATTATTTTGGTGTTTCTTTGTTTGTTGTAGGTTATTTGGGTGTGCATCCTTTGTCGTAAGAAACAAGAATTACTTAGTAAGACTGGCCAGTGGATAAACAAAGGAAGTGATCCGATAATGAAGCGAATAGAGGCTGATATGGCCGGGGGTGGTATGATAATTGGGGATGATGATCCGCATCACGGCAGTAACGTCCTGGTCCTACCGACCAAAACCGCAGATAAACGTCCAAAACTAGAGCGAGCTCATAGTGCAGCCGAAAAAGAAAATTTGCCACTGCTGCAGCGGTCGGGAAGCGTTCTCCGTCGCCAGTATTCGCAACAAGAAGCCCGAAGAATGAGCACGCACGACGGAAGTGATCTGATCACATCGGGACAACGTATACGATCATGCGATTCGGAACAGTTTCACGAGGATGATCCGAGATTTTATCATGGCGAGCTTGAGGGTTTGATGCGAACCCATCCCCATTTAGTGCATCCCCGACAACGGTATACACTCGAGCAGGATCAGCCGATGGATATGCAACCGCCACCGATGCAACCCACCCTCCCACAGCCAAGCAACAATAAGAAACACAAGCGAAGTGGTTCAACCAAAAAATCACCGTACCAACAAAACCAACAACTTGGGCCTTATCAACAAATTCCGCCATACCAATCACCGTATGCGCAACCACAACTGCAACAGCAGCGTTCATTTTCCAGTTCAGAAGACGAATTACGATCGACGCCTGACTGTGCTAGTTGTGATGAAAACGATCAAGATCTCGACAAAGGTAAGTTTAAATTCATTTAAAGTATTCAGAATTTAATTTCTCTTTACCACCCTATAAATCTTTTAATATTAAATATACAAAACATTCGATATTATATATAAATCGTTACGATAATATTTTTTAATTACACTACTACACATCACAATTTTTAAAAATTATTTTTTTTCTGACCAGATCATATTTTTATCATAAAAATTTCTCAAATTATGTATAAAACACCATATCTAGATTTTCAACGAGTTATAATGTTAAAATTTTCTCACTGCACTACAACCACGTATTATTTAAGGGTATGACACGCTTATTTTGAAAGTGGTATAAGTACCATTTTGTCTTTTGAAGAGAAATTTTCAATTTTTTTTTTGAGAGGCACGAAAGTAAGCCAAAATTATTTTGTCGCTATCTATAAAGTAATTTAAGAGTAAGTCCAAAAAGAAAAAATTCAACTGGAGTTTATTACTTAGATCGATTTTCTTGGGACGTTATTTTTCTTCCAACAACATAAGTTTGGTGGAAATTCGTTTTTTAAATTGGTCATAATCTCAAAATTGTTCTTTCTTATAGTAAATAGTGATACTAATTTAATAGTAGTATTATTTAGCCAAATATTTATCGTGATTAGGGATTCATAAAGTTAACTAACTGGACTAACTCAAGTAACTAGACATTTTTGTATGAGTTGTGCTTCTACTTTAAAATGAAACAAGTTGTAAATTCAATGCTTGATTTGCTTGATGTTTAAATATTAACATTTGACGTGATTTTCACTTTAGTTCGAGTTAAAAATCCAATTTGCTTAAAAATGAAGTCAAGTATCTTGAAAATAAAGTCAAGTAGTGAATTTATGATAGTGGTGAATACTTTTTGAAAAAGTGATACAAACTGATTGTAGTTCAAATTATTACCTGAGAATTGTAACGAAATTGTTGTTTCATACTCTTTACTTGCAGGTATGGCAGAACATGATTCACTTATTTTTAACCGACTTCAAAAAAAGGAAGTTCTCAATTCGTCTGTATTTTTTTACAATGTTTGTTACCTCAGACCTTTTGATTGGATGATCCAATTTTGATAATTCTTTTTTTTACTGGTTGAACATAATTTAAATTAATCTTATATCCATTTTTTATAAAAACAAAACTCCACTCATAAGGGGTTAAAAATTAGGGATGAAATAATAAATTTTTCCTGGCTAACTCGATTTTGATAATTTTCTTCTCTATTACGTACATAGTACCTTTAAATTGTTCACATTTCAATTTGGAAAAAAAAAATTCACCTCCTAAGGATGAAAATAGGGGATGCAATAATGACGTTTAACTGAATCATCGAATTTTTATGATTTTTTTTTCTATCGGAAAAAGTATTCCACTTAGTTCTATCATTATACAAAAAACAAAAAATTTCAACCCTTAAGTGAAAAAAGGGATGATGTAGTAACTTTTAACATTTAACCGCGCTGCCTCATATGAGCAGCGCGTTTAGTAGGTGTCCCCATATTCAAAGAAATAAAATTATCAAACTTCAGATCACTAAAACTCGAGAAATAAATAAAAATAATAACAAAATGAAAACCGACTTCAAATTAATAAAAAATCTTAAACATAAAATGCACTAAAAAGTAAAAAAATAATTGCGTATCCTTGCAGTGTCTACGACTTACAAATTATTAGGATGATATAATGTACAACTATTGTTATTTTTGGAGTTGGTGTCAGCCAAGGAAATAAATATTAATGTTCATTTGTAAAAAAGGTTTAGTTGTTTATTGGTATTTTGTAGTTTAAATGTCGCTAGATATTGTCACAGTACTATTTCATTTGAAAAATAAATTTCATAAGATATTCTCGTTTATTGCTAAGTACCAATATAATCATATTTCCTTGGCTGACACCAACTACAAAAATAACAATAGTTGTACATTATATTATCCTAATAATTTGTAAGTCGTAGACACTGCAACAATACGCAATTATTTTTTTACTTTTTAGTGAATTTTTTGTATAAGATTTTTTTTTTAATTTGTAGTCAGTTTTTCTTTTTGTTATAATTTTTATTTATCCGTGTTAATGTTAAAAAAAAAAAATGAATCGAAAAAGTTGGGAAAGTTGTAAAATTTAATGCAAATATTTAGAAATCTGATTAATTATTGTAAAGTACTTAAAATTTAGAATTAATGAATAATTTTTTTTTGTACAATAACAAATTGTAATGTGCGTAAATTAAAATTAGGGATTCACTATTTGACTTAATATTTGAAATCTCAAATCAAGCCAAACATTGAATTCAGAGGGTATTTTATTTTCAAGTCAATATGTCAAGCACAATTTATTCCGAAAATGTCTAATTACTTGACTTGATGAATTTTCTGCTGAGCTAAATTTCCCATATTTATACCTTATTATAGCCTTTCATTTGGTTTCTTATCTTTAGGAATACTTTTAATATATTCCATTAAAGCTTTGATTTTAAAGTTTTCTCTAAGAAATTTACATGCTTCTACAACTACAAACCAAATATTTGAAAACCTTTATTAGTAGAACAGAGGTAGACACACTATTACCTTTTTACGTAAACAATGCTTAAAGACATGGTCACAAAAGACAATGCTTAAGTAAAATAATTAGAAAAAAAACTTGAAACACCTTCCTACATTAGTTATGACCAAATCTTGATTTTGTTGTGTCTCAATCTCAATTTAATGTTTCAATCATTATTATCTTATTATCTTATTCTTTAGATTTATTTATGTCAAGTAGGTATCAAAAAGTATTTCAATCTATTTTTGAAAATAAGCTTTATTATAAAGAAAAAGATTTCAAACAATTGCTTTTCTTAGAATCCAATAATCCAAATAATCTCCATTTTTCTAAGAATATTAAAATCCCGTAACGTGCAGTCTCAACCTTGGCTATAACAAAGCTTTACCTTCACAGTCACTTTCAGACCCCGATTTCAAGCTCCCACATTTCTTTTTCTTGCAACAAAAATATCAAGAAATATTATTAATTCTAAGAAAAGCTCCGATTAAAATTATGTACCATGAATGAATAGAGAAACTGCCGTACAACGGGAGCTTCACCCACTCGATTATTTGCAGCACGTGGGTGAGAATATAGCTCAAGCCCTCGACCTTCGTTCGTTAGAAAAGAAGCTTTGGCGTTTTGTTTGCCTCAGGATCTTGATTTCATAGTTTTAAATTTCTTTTTCTCGGGAAGAAAATGTGAAGAACATTGTTAATACGGGGAAAATCTGAGATTAAAACCATTTGCACGATTGATTGGGGAGGCTGATGGAAGCTGTAGCTGTAGTCATCTCGTGATTCGCAGCACGTGAATAAACATAGTATATCGCTTGGATACTTCAAAAAACGTAGAAAAAAACTTTTACTGTACTTTCAATTTACTTTATCTCTTGGTTTTAAAACAACCTGTCGATAACAATTAGCCTCATTCAATTCATTGACTTTATTAGTTGAAATGATTGCAGTATTTAAAATCCATTTTTATTTCCTGTATTAGAATCATTTTTGCTCTTATTAAATACCACTTTCAAAATAAATGCACTTTTCGTTTCTTTTAAATGACCGTATCTTTACCAAATTTAGGATTATATACATAGTTAAAAAAGAAAAACTCAGCAATATATTTTGGTGATTAGAATTAACCAACTGCAACAATTAAATTACGAGTATCTTTCAAAATATTTTCATTTCATACAAAATGTAGTTTTCTATTAGCTGGGTGATCAATTAAAAGTTTTTTATTGTTCATTTGTATCGGTTTATAAACGGGATTCATTTTAATTTTTATATTCAAACTATTTAATAAAACCACTTCAAGTTTTAATGCGGAAATTGAAAATAACACCCCGTCGGTTCAACATCTATTGATTTTTCCACAGTTTACTCTCAGATGTAAATATTGACTTTAACATGTATAGGCTGTTGGAAAGATTTGAATTAAATTAATGTGAACTATTTTTTTTTTCTATTCTAATAAAAGTTTAAGTAGTTAATATGTATAAATCACGTAGTTATTTTAAGCGATTTGTTTGTAATAGTAATTTGGTAAGGGTGTGTTCGACCCATTTAATTCATTCATACTGTTTTATGAAATTTATGATAGTTTCCATTTACGAAAAATCTAACAAAAAACTTCACTTTATGAAACTGTAAATTTAACGGAATGTATATCATTGATCAAATATAATATTTCCAAGTAATAAAATTCATTCCACTAAAATCGAATTTTAATTTTTGGAGGAATATGTACGATAGGGGAGAATTATTTTTTTTTTTATTGAAATAGTCATAGAAATTTGCTTTGCTATGAATAAATAATATTCTCAAAATAAAATTTTTTCGTCTTATAATTAGCATCATAAAATTTTGATCAAAAAATAAAAAAAAAACTTGGCAAATCCTTTACTAGGACTAGTACACATATTCGTATTTGCCATAACTGGTTACTAGAGGATTCTTCCCATCAACAATAATGTGTAGTTGTAAATAGGAATTCACTACTTGACTTGGTTTTCAAGCTACTTGACCTTAATTAAATTTAAATAAAGTAAAACGTTTGTCAAATACTATAATATATTTAAATGCAATCAAGTCAATCATTCGCATTCGTCATCACATCGCAAGTTATTTATTTTGCAAGTCCTCATATAAACCAAAATTCATTTTATAAAATGTCCAACTACTTGACTTGATAAAGCTCTATAATTACGTATAATAAATACTTGAATTTCAAAACAAGAAACAAATAATTGTAAATAGTAATTTTCAATTTGTTTGTATAAGGAATAAAAGGTTAACCAAATAAACATACAAAGAAATTGTTATTTTTAAATTCCCGAATAGAAAAAAAAAATTTGAATAATTTTTTTTTCACTAAAAGATGTTTGCAAGATGCATCAAATTGGTAAAAACAAAAACTTCACTAGTCTATAGTCAATCTTTAATTTAGCGTTACATTTTTAAGATGATTTGCTAGGCCCTTTAAAAATTATAACGATTCAAGAATCTTGTATTTGAACATGAGTTCTTATGATTAATTACTCGTTTAATAGATTGATTATATTTAAACTGATAATAATTAAATGATAACTCTTTATTATAGGAAAAAAAATTATCAAATTCTAATAAAACAGCTAAAAGTAAGAGTTAAAATTTTTTACTTCTAAATTTAGGGGGTTACATCAGTTAAAAATGACTTATTTTTAACATTTTTATTTTTTATTTTAAAAATGAAAAATTTTATTCAAACTTGTTATTGCCTTAAATATAATTACCTTAAATACACATTTGACAAAGGATTTCTGAAATTTTTGTAGAAAAATATATAAAACTCGACTATTGTAACGTCATTTCTTGTACCCCTCGGAAAAAGGTGCTTTCGCGTTGACAGTAGAACTCGTGATAGGATCATCTGAAATGAAAAAATCAAATGGCGTCTTTTATTAGATACTTTAAACTAGAAATGGGACAAAGGAAAAAAAAGTGAAAATTGAATTTTTGGAAGTACTTTTTCCAAAAAATTTGAAAATTCAGTAAAATTTGATCTACATTTTTTTGTAGCTTAACATTTTAACTTTGAAAGGAAATAACTTGCAAATACATGTCTTAATCTGATATATAAATACTAGCGTTTGACTGGAGGACATAAAGCCAAATTAAAGTCAAGTCAAGCAGTGAATCTATCTGTTATACTTGCGGAATTTATTCATCACTTAGAACGTGATTTTAAGAATAATTTTAGTTCAAAATGGAAATGAAGTCACATATAGTGGCTCCATAGAATTAAAAAAAAAAATCTTAATTTTCAAAACAAATATAGTAAAATTCTTATGATGTTTACTACGAAAAATTATAAATATAAGAAATAAAATGTAAACTTTAATGAAATGGTTGAATGTTTAATGAAAAGAGATGTAATACAGAATGTTATATATAAAACTACGCCTCTTCAACTTTGTCTTTTAACGTTTTCACTGTCTCCTAGTAGACCAAATACAAATTGTATGATTACGTGTGCCAGACTTTTAACTCGTTTTATCGAAATTTTCTGGTTTGAAAGTTAGTTGTTCATCACTTTTTAATAAAACTTATCCCAAAAAGGTATTTAAGAAGAAGAAAATTTTAATAAAATACGTTTTAAGTCCACCATAAGTTGATATATAATTGTATTTGTTTATATATATAAAGGATAAAGGATTGTTTTTAGTGAGTGAGAATTTCACACTGCCAGCACAATTCCATCATGTGTTGGCGTCCTTATGAAGATTATTCAACCTCTATTATAAAAATAAAATCTATAGTACACTTAATATACTTAACTAATGGCAACTTTGAGGAAAAGAAGAAAATTTTATTTTTTTAATAATGAACACTATATGCTACTAAATTTTCTAGTAGTACCTACTTTATAAAAAATCATTGTAACATAGACACAAATAAGTATGTACAGCCAATTTTATTATAAGATTAACATAATTTATATAATTTGAAGAAATTCGATTGCATAGTTGTATTTCAAAACACAATCAAAAAAATTGACATTTTGGCAATGTTATTTACTCATATCAAAGCAACTTTTGATATCAATTACATTTCCAAAAAGAAAACAAAAATGTTTTCTTTATATTTTCGTTCCACCCTAATGTACAATGTATGTTGCACATAAAATAAATTTCAATGAAAGTACAATGAACTGAATTCATTGATTGAAGTTGTGTTTGTTTTGTATAGAAATTTATATACGTAGTTGACAGTAAAGTGCAGTGACGATCCCGAAAAATACGCTAACCACCCACACGACTAGAATGACGTCAAAGAGTACCGATATTGCGCGTCCAGAGAATACACAAAAGCTTTAGCAAATCCTATTTTGATGATCAGGATTGGTTAACTATAAAGAGGCACAAACTTGCAAATTTGATTTTTTCTTGCTTGTTTTTTCAACTTTTTTCAGGCCTGTTTTAACAATGATTCACCCTGTTTTAGATCTGGTCTAACAATAGAACTAATCGTTTCGGGTTTTTTGTTATTAATTTTTTCACACATCTACCAACCTAATTGGCAAATTATTTTTTATACACTTGTTCAAATTATCAAACACAAACAAACACTAAGTATATGTTAAGTTTAAGGTTTAAATAAAACAATGAAACGCTTTAACAATCGGCTTTAAAACATAGTCGTTGTTGCTCCCTAAAATCTAAATTTTTACCAAATTTTTTTACTTTAAATTTTAAAAAGATAGTTTGTAGAAAATAACTAGAAATTTAGTCAGTTTATGATCGATGTATAACTTTTCTCATATTTGTATGCGTGTTTTTTACATTTAATGTTTGTTATGGTTTCATTTATTTCCAGTGAAAATATTAGATAGTATATTGCAGTCTTAAACTTAAACTATAATGAATGGTATTTCAATAAAAAAAAAATTAAAAAAAAATAATTAAAATACATACAAAATATAAACTTATAGTATGCTGTATAAGGTAAGATTGTTCTCTTTCAAATGATGTCATAAGAAATATTTTTTACTAATTACATTACGATATGCCAAAAATTGTTTTATCTAAAAAGCTCGTTACGTATGCCTTAAAAAAATTTTTTCAATTAGAAAAATCGTGTTATTTGATGAAAATCTAAATGGCAATATGAATTTAATTTGTGCAACAGTTGCATTTAAAACCATAATCCTTTATTAATGGAAATAGCGGATACATTTTGATTTATTGCGTTAAGCTCTCTGTGCTCTCTCAACGTATTGAACATATTGAGAGATATTTTATAAATTGCAGATATTATTATTAATACCACTAAGCGTACATTGGTTAAAATTAAAACATCACTGTCCATTTAAATCTCGATTCCTGCTATTGCTTAATACCGTTAATATATTCGAGTTACTGTCTCTTTTAAATGCACCATAAAGGTTTTCATCGTAAAATAAGAGAACATTGTATTACTTGAATTAGGTCACATTGTAAGCTGTAAGTGAATAATATAGTTATCAACGTTCCTATTAGTAATGTCATCTGGATATGTGATAAGTTAATTTTGCATTGAAAATCAGATTTTGTCCTAATTGTATAACATGGATTTTTACTTTATACCAAAACTACAAAGGCGTAGTACAGCTAATACGTATTACAGAAAAAAGTTTTTTTGTTTCGATTGTTTTCTCAATCCATCATCAAAGGTTCTATTAATATTTTTCTGAGATCAATACTTGTTGAGATATACAAAATAGATCTCAACATGGAAATGTAAGGTACTTCATTACTACCAATAGGATCTTGTAATACATTAAACTAGTTGTAGGAAATGCTAAAGAAAGAAAATATTTTGTAAATTTTTATCTTTAAAAACTATATTCTTAGTTGTCATCGAAAATCGTACATGTTAATTATTAGGTAATATATGCACCCTCTTTAACTCGTAAAGCACTGAAAGACATTGTTTTCTAAATATTTAAGGAAATCTTTTAAGCAACCATCAGGTGAAAAGACCAGATTTTTTTTTTATTTTAACAATTTATTTTCTTTTACACTACGTTTCGTCGGTGTTACTCCGACTTCATCAGGTATTTTGAAAATTGTTATACCAATTGTATACCAGTGGTCCTGGGTTCGAATCCCAATGAAAGCCCAAGATTTTTTTCTGAGTTTTCGGATTCGACGGTCGCTAATGACCATAGTAGTTGATGCGACCTTAAAAAAATATATATAAATATAATTTTATATTATAATATAATTAAAAATATATTTATATATTAAAATATAATTAAAAAATTCTATTTTTACTAGCTGGTCCCCGCCCGCTTCGCTGAGCGTATCTAAATTATAGTGATTGAATAATAGAAACTTTCATTCCATCGACAAAAAAGATAGATAGATATTTCTAGATCTTTGATTCATAGAAAGTTCATGAAAATCCGATAAACTACTTTTCCAGGAAGATATTTCATATAGCTATCTAGAAGAGCTAACTAATAGGTTTTATACGTTTTTATGAATATTATAAAATACCTTTACTTCTGTTCTTTAAGTAGCAATACAATTCGAAAATGTTGAATGTAGTAAATATTTAACTGAGTTTTTCGCCAAGTTCAAATTTTTCAATAGTTCAAAAAGTTGAGTAAGTGAAGTAATTGTTGACTGTTTGAATATAATTTAACACGTTTATTTCTAAACATTATAGACATTCAAAAATTAACAATGAAAAAAGTTTCAATGTTTCAAAAATTTACATTATTAATTTATCGATGTTATCGGATGTTAAATTAAAAATCATATTTTGCAGTAAAAATACTCATTGTTATTTCAACTTTTTTGGAGTGATTGTGTTAAAACACTATTTCACGAACTTTCAGGAAAGCTTTTATAAAAACACGAATCCTACAGGAAAAGTGCAATAATTGTTATGCTATCTTTTGAGAACCGTGCATTATTCTATCATATGAATTAATCTTATTAATCTATATTATTCTCTGATCTTTTAACTATCCTATTGCAAACAATCATGTCAATCTTTTGCTCTTTGACAAACAAAACATATCTTTCTTACGGGAGTAGTACATTTTTCCTGGATAAAAAAGAGATCAAGCCTTCTTGAGGATAATGCGCTAGAACTCTATTTCACGTACTTTAACGAAGCTTCTTTTAAATACACGGTTCCTGTAAGATACAATTGTCTTGTTATCCCACGGGAAGAGTACAATTATGTCGATTTTTTGCTCTATGAAAAATAAAAACGTATCTAGCCCACGGGCCCGTACATTTTTCCTGGATAAAAAGTAGACCAATCCTTCTTGAGGAAAATTCGTTAAAACGCTTGTTCATGAACTTTCACAAAACTCCTTTTAAATACTCAGTTTCTGAAGGATACAATTCTTATCCTATCCTACGGGAAGCGTGCTATATTCTGACATAAAAGGTAGCCTATATTTATTCTCTGACTCTCAATTAACCACCACATTGTAAGAAATTATGGTAATCTTTTGCTCTGTAAAAAATAAAAACATATCTATCCTACGGGAACCGCACATTTTTCCTGGATAAAAAAAAGACTGTAGGATAAGAAAATTATTTTTGACTTGAGGACATTATGAATTATTACTATTTATACGTTATAATCAGCTAACAACGTTTAGTTTCAGCATGATTTTTCTTTACACCAGTTTTTCTATTTTCCCGTTGAAATGAGAAATTTTTCCGAAATGAAACGTATTGTAGATGATTCACATATTTAGCTATCATCATACTTAAATATCATGCAAAAAAATAGATACCATAAAATATTGGTTTGTAGTACATGCTTATGTATCATCAGAGAAGGCGCTGTATGTGAAAAAAGATTTTCCCGCTTTTCTGTTTACATTTTTCCTGAATTTTCTTTGCTATAAACCTCACACAGCCCGAGACCTTTCCAACGAATGCAAAACCGTGAAAATCGGTTCGTGCGTTCTGGAGTTATAGCGTCAGGAAGGAAAACCCGACTTATTTTTATATAGTAGATTATATTTGGTATAACAATTTTCAAGATACCTGATGAAGTCGGAATAACACCGACGAAACGTAGTGTAAAAAGAAAATAAATTGTTAAATAAAAATAAAAAAATCTGGTCTTTTCACCTGATGATTGCTTAAAATATTAAACTAGTAAGACCTGAAAAATAGTATTTTAAGGAAATCTTAAAAATTGAACTTTTCGCGTTTGCCTCACCCAACGATCACACCCTAGCGATTGAAACTTTCAGTTTGTTATTTTTAAGGATTCGTCAAGTCAAGTATTTGTACAATAAGTGTTATGAATAAACTATAATATTCAAACTTTTAAATTAAATAATTACCTACCTTACTTGACTTGACTGTTAAATATTAACATTATTAACATTGAACTTGAATTTAACTTGATTGTAAGCTAAATATAAATCAAATAGCTTGAAAACACGTCAAATACAACAGTTTAAAAATCAAGTCAAACAGTGAATCTCTAGTTATTTTGGCAGATCTTATTGGCTGTCATTTCTATGTAATTAAACCAAAAATGCCATTACATTGGATGCACCAACATTTTAATTTTGTGATTTTCACCTTCAACTTCTTGTTAAAAAGGTTCTTAGCTAATTTATTGTTAAAATTCAATCTACATTGATTTTAAATCAAACAAATCATTCACCATTTTCAAAATATTAAAGGAAAAGCAAGAGTATGAACCTAATTAGTATGAACCTTTTGTATATTCTGAGAAAGATCTTTCTTGGCATTTTCCGAAATAAAAAAAACCATACAATTTTTCTAGTAATTTTTATTTATTGAATAAGCTAGACAATTTATTGATACTACATGATACTGTTAAGGATTGACAACTTAACTTGATTTTCAAGCTATTCAACTTAAATTTGGCTTAAAAGCAATTCCAACTTAAGTCAATATTAATATTTAAATACCAAGTCAAACATTGAGTTTTCAAGTTATTTCATTTCAAAGTTGAAGTATTAAGCTCAATTTATAGCAAAAAATGTTCAGATATTTGATTTGTTGAATCCTTAGATCCCCTAGATCAGGGATGGCGAACCTTTTCGGATCTGCGTGCCAAAAATCCTTAAATATTATATCCCGATTATGTCATAGATGCCCAAAAACGAAAGTTGTCATTGATAAAAATGAACATTTGGTTTTATCAATGAAATTTTTTCTGCTGTACATTCGATGATAAATTCTTAATATCTGGTTCATTTTTTCTCACCTTAAGTGCACACTGCTAACTGGATTTATTATGGATTTATTATGTCATGCGCTTTCTTGAATTACACTTTATAAAATAACTTTATGAAAACATTGAGTCGCAAACGTAAGTAGGTAGGTATAGAAAAAAAATTGATAATATTGCTGTTCCTAGTTTTCTTTTCAACTGCCAAAAATTTCTAAAATGGCGTTTTAAGTTTTCACTTTACTAATCAATCTTCATCAATTATTTCCAAATCTTGTCAAAAATCAACAAAATTTTGTTTCCATATGAAACTTAATTGGAGTTCGTTAAATTGCATTTATTTAACTTTCAGATTTAGCAACTCAAATATCGCCAAATTAATGTAATTTGCTGATAGTCCTGTTTTAGATATTATTTAAAACTCTACAAATGAGATGAAAATTAACGTTTAAAACTACAAATTATCATAAATCCAATTTTACATTTTTTTTTCAATTATTAAACGTTCCTGAAGGATATCGTAAATTTGTGTACGTATTCAGTTGATATTTTTATTTTATGCATCATCAAATACAAAAATTGTTTAAAACGAAAATAATTTTCTCATCCTCAATAATGCACATTTCAATTTTTGTTTAAATACCAAAGAAATTGCATTTAATATTAATTGATTAATTTAATCTTTTAACTAAGTTCTGTATATAGTAGCCACTTTATTGATTAACATTTATGTATGCCAATCAAATTTTTCTTCAACAGTATTGACATTATCCTTGAATATGACATACATTATTGAAAAATTAAAAAAAAATGGAACAATTATTATAATATCGTATGTCAATTAAATTTATCGCCAGTTAATGCAACGTCAATCTTTATAAATAGAAAAAACGAGAACAATTTTTCCATAATTATGTTGATAAATTGAAGACATCAAAAGAGGTTTTAATTCATTTAAAATGATAAAAAAAAAAACAATAAAACGAGTGAAAAACTATGCTAAAGGTGACGCGGCTTTTAAACAGTAAAGACACTTGATAAGATACTGATCAATAACTAACAATAAGCAAAAGACTTGCTGTGTTAAATTCACCATTGAATAGCGTTGAAAATTTTGAATTAAACCTCGACTCGTTCAAGTTTTAATCAATATCTATTTAATTCAAGATAATTTTTGGCATACACAAAGTTGTACATTCCTATAAGATTTAAGCTTTGACCTATTTTTTTTTTCAATGACGTCATTTGAAGAGTTCAAAAATTCAACTAGTCGTGGTAAGTCTAGGCGAAATAACAGCGTATATATATATATATATAGATAATGTTGAATGCTTTAAAAAATGTTAATACGTGCGTTTTATAATTTATTATTCAATGAGATAATGAACACACACCGTAGATAAAAAGCAATTAGATTTTTTCCTAATTTTTTATTTTGTCACTCACTAAAAGGCAATTATTATGCGCTACGTTTGTGATAACAATTTTATTTATTAACGATGCAGCTTTTAGTTCAAGGACAAATAAATAGTTTTTCAATATAATTAATGTTTTCATACAAATGGTTTATTGATTATTATTATTATTCTATATGCATATAGAGTAAGTACGAAGAATAGATGGTCGACGATTTTTTCAGATTTGAAAAATGCGATGTGAGGATTAGGTTAGTAAAACGATTGGTATATGTTACAGGTAAACGAGAAAAAATAGGCGATCGTTTGAATCGTCAAGCGATTTTAGATGAAAAAATCAAAAAATTTTTAGCGGTGAGCAGAAAAATGCAAACCTCTATATTGTTATTCTGATTGTCTCTTTATGGTTTGCTGCCATGATGTCGTGTCCGTGCATGTAACAACAATGTTTTATTTAACGTAAATTATACAACTGTACTGACCGAAAGCATCGATGAGATTTATTTCTTTTTGTATAGATAACGTGTTATTTTACTACAGAGGTGTCAAATTCATTCCATTTTAAATTGAATTTTTAAACATTTTACACTTATTTATGGGGGATAACTGAAAATTAACGGTTCAGAATATGTTTAACCCAAGCCTTTTATTTTTAATTGCTACTGCCTTTAAGTGTTCTTATCATTCATAGACCAAGAAAACCCAGCCAAGTACGTATTGTTGTACCTACATTAAGACCATGAATATTTTCCTTGTCAAGACAAAATTTTGTAAGTAAAATTAATTTCGAATTCAAACTTATTTTGAAGATATCAATTATTGCAAACTATAAGCTCTAATGTGATGTCCTAGCTGGGGTTCTCGAACTCCAAACGGCTTGGTGAGAAGTTCTTTGTGAAACACTTTCCTGTTAACTTGTCCCCAGCTCATTTGGAGTTCTTTTAGATTACAGTCTTCTGTTTGCTGTTTTTTATATATTTAAACCGCCATTTTTTTTTAAATTTTTAACCATAGGTACAAACTGAAAGAGGGCGGATAGATATTTGGACTTTAGAGATAAATGTTTCCAGTACTATTAATTTCAATGCAACTGCTCGAGTTTTAAAGACCTACATCAAACATGCTTCTGTAGGTACTCAAAGGGTCTAGCCGAATAAGCCTATCCCAGCGGGACCAGAGTCTTTTTTAGCCTGACGTTTATTTTGTTCTTCTCCGCATATACCTCTAGGTGGGAGTTGTAAGTATACTCGATATTAGACCGCTTCCGCTTCTATTATCGGAGCTAGTGGGGTTACAACCCTTAACTAATTTTTTTTTCTCTGAAACTAATAAAGATAACGGAACAATTTTTTAAAAATAACATTTAAATTAATAACTTCTATATTCTGTATTTTTGTGCTTACATCATAATATTTAAGCTTTAAAAAATAATGAAATATTTAAGAGGCTGTTTTTGTACCTCCCTTTTAGTTGATACCCACCAAAAAAATTTATTTTATGCAAATATGAAGTAACTACATACCATAGATTGGAAATGCCAGTGAGGACGATTGATTAATTGAAAGGATATATTTTTTATATAATAGTTAATGTTGTTTGTTTAAAATTTGATTTTTATAATACAAAACTTTTTACAGAATTAAAAAAAATATATGAATTTGTATTTTTTTTTAATAGAACATAAATTTTTAAATGGTGTATTATTATTATTATTATTTTTATTGTTATTATTATTATTATTATTATTATTATTATTATTATTATTATTATGTAAGCACACAAAAATTCAGATTATAGAGTTTATTAATTTAAATGTCATTTTGTAAAATTTGTTCTGTTATCTTTATTAGTTTTGGAGAAAAAAAAACTTTTAGTTAAGGGTTGTAACCCCTCTAGCTCCGATAATAGAAGCGGAAGCGGTCTAATATCGAGTATACTTACTACTCCCACCTAGAGGTACATGTGGAGAATAACAAAATAAACGTCAGGCTAAAAAAGACCCGGGGCCCGCTGGTATAGGCTTATTTGGGTAGACCCTTTAATTTTTTTCCTTTCTTGGTTTAATAATCTCAATTTACTCCCTATAGTTCATAATACACCATTTTTGTATATTTCATGTTTTTTATATAATTTTTCATCAGAATCCTAATCGACTGCTTAAATAGGTTCGTTTAAGCATTCAGTTTGACTGGAAGTGAATTATAATTAAATTCAGGCGATTAAAATTCTTAATTTGCAGTAGAAACAAGTGAAATTAAATATAATGTTAGCAACTAAAGAAAAAAAATTTAGCTTGACATAGTTTCACGGAAATTTGGACCAATTAAAAAATACAGATTGAATTACGGATACTCCAAGTCTACATTAACCATCTGTATGAAATTTTTTGAGCTATCAAGTGCTTGAATTTCAATTTTTGGGCTAGATTCACTTTAATAAAATTTCGATAGTGGTTAGAGCAGTTGCTTTCTCCGCTACATGCTCCAGTGGTACTGGGCTCGATCCCTGTCGAATCACTAGATATAAAGATTAACAATTAAGATGCATGACCTATAGAAATTTTCTGTGAAAGACAGTCATGATATGACCATAGATGTTAAAGCGACTTAAAACATTTTAAAAAAATCGATCAAATTTGCGATAGTGTTCTAACTGAAGTTATCGGTTTCAAAATCAAACTATTAACGTTCTTGAATTCGAGGCCTACAACAAATTCAGAATTCTCAATATCTGAATTTAATCAAAATTCATTTCTAGACCGTTCAAATCTTGGTATTTGAACTGAATGCTCCAACGAACCTAATAAAAGTTGGTCATTCATCACTGGCCTACATATAAAATGTTATATAGGTAACGAAATTTCGAAATAGTTATTGAATTTCTGTGTCATGTGCTAACATTTTTATCTCAGAAGATATTGACGCTTATTTTCTTTCACACTTTTTAGTAGCAGAAATTTACAGTTTGTACATTTAAAATCCATTTTACTTAAATATTGATTTAATTCGTTTTTTTTTTATCAAAGGCTTACTATATGAAAAACTGTTAACGTTGATATTATAAAAATTATTTTTTATTTCTAAATTCATCACGAGTAATAAATAAACGGGTCATTATGGCCCAAGGGCTACTAGTTTGACACCTCTGGCTTATAAAAACCATTTGTACATATACAACATACTTTATCTATGATAGAAAGAAATGATCTTGCATGTACAGTTGAACCATTTACTTTGAAGTCGATTTGCTGTGATGTGTGGTTGTGTATGATGTGAATGTCTGGTAGGGTCTTCCACAGACGGATGGCACGTGATGCCCATGCCGGTGCATCGGTATCGCGGCAGACCTCTTCAGGATGTGACGGGCGACAATCGGCGACTAACTGAACGCAGAAAGAAAACAGTCCGCTTTGATGGAAGCCCTAACGAAAACAATGACTATGAGTGGTCCTCTTTAAGATGGGACTCGGATCGGCAAGGCTCACAAGATTCGCAGACAAAGGATTCGGGTATTGACACGAGCAGCACTTTTACGTCGAGCGAGGATTCAAATCGTGGAGATGTGGGCCCAAAGGTATTGCTGCGTTAGTGGAGTCAATCACACTCCTACAGTCATACATAGGACATTTTGTTCCATTTTTTCATGTTCATTTTTTTCTCGTTTCAAATGATGATATATCTTACATCATTTTTAATACTTACTTGTAACTTTCCTTTTGATACAAAGGCAAGAAGTGCACCAAAGATAAATGTGATCGTTAACTACTATCAGAACCTTAGTACTGTGTTTCTCAAACTCTGTTTTCTTTACCTCATTTAAAAGCTCACTTTTAATTTATGTATAGAAAAAATAATTGTTTCGAAACTATTGTAAGCTTATCGAAACTATTTCGACACTAAGATTTCTAGTAGCTTGTTCTTTATTAAATGAACTATTTTTTTATAAAAATTTAATAATTTGATTTTTACAGAAAATGTTTTGGAGTTTTCAAAACTCTTTTTTCATATGTTCTATAGACAGTATTTCCGTGATACTTAAAGGCAAAAATTAACATTGGCTTTTTTGATTTGATCGACGATAAATCCGCGGGAAGCCGCGCACAGATCTTATAGACCAGAGTAGATAATTTTTGATCAGAAAAAAAAATTATAGTAGGCTGAAACCCATCAGAAAAAGAAGATAATATAACAAAAATGAAAGGAAAAATAAATTACGGTCGATCTGAGGTGGGGAAGTAGAAAAGGGGGGGGGGTTTTAAGGGTAGAAACAGTTTATCTAGATTTTCGACAAAACTACAAGTCCTATGGAAATAAGTTAAATAGCAAAGTTGTAGATAATAAGTAGATCTATATTTTTTGTACTAACACTTTTTTTACCTAACCTCAAAATTTATTTGAAAAATTCTTATAACCAAGTTTTTAGTTTTTTATTTTTGTTTTTCAAAAAAAAATAATTCATGAACTTTTGTAAAAATTTACCTCTTAAAGTCCCAAACATAAAATTTCATGAAATTTTTTTTTTTTTTTTGTAAAACAAAAATAAAAAACTAAAAACTTGGTTATAAGAATTTTTCAAATAAATTTTGAGGTTAGGTGAAAAAAGTGTTAGTACAAAAAATATAGATCTACTTATTATCTACAACTTTGCTATTTAACTTATTTCCATAGGACTTGTAGTTTTGTCGAAAATCGAGATAAACCGTTTCTACTCTTAAAAACCCCACCTTTTCTACTTCCCCACCTCAGATCGACCGTAATTTATTTTTCCTTTCATTTTTGTTATATTCTCTTCCTTTTCCAATGGGTTTCATTCTACTATAACATTTTTCACTTTTTACCATTTTTAAAGGCTAGAAGTACTGATCTATTATTAATAAGTTAAATTGAAGAGGATTACATTTAACAAAAAACTTTTTAAATAAAATACAAAAACAAAATTATTCTAGTCCATAGTTTTTTTTCTGAAAATAAACAAAGACTTTTAGAATTAAAAAATTTGCTGTTCTTACAGGATTACTCCAAAATTACTGACTAAAGAATTAAAGAACTTAATTTTTAATTGATTTAATTTTCAAATCACAAAACTTGAAATGTAAAGCTTCATTTCTCTTTTCTGTTGTTTCTCTTGGACCATTTTTTTCTGAATTACAGTTCTTGAAAAAATGTTTTTGTCTAAACCATATATAATCATATATATTCAGATCTTAAAATTGGTCAGGTATAATAATAAATAGTTATATATGGTTAGACAAAAATATTTTTTCCTGAACAATCACTTACTACAAGCAAAAGCAAATTTTTCGAGAGTTTTTTTATAAAAATTAAATAAAATAAAATAAAAATACCAAGTACAACGATAACAAAAAAGATATTACAATATGAGTGAGTGCCCGACAAAAAATATTTTTGTCTAATCATATATAATCAGATCTGAAAATTGCTCAGGTATGATCATATATGATTTTATATGATTAGACAAAAATATATTTTGTCGGGCACTCACTCATATTGTAATATCTTTTTTGTTATCGTTGTACTTGGTGTTTTTATTTTATTTTATTTAATTTTTATAAAAAAACTTTTGAATAATTTTCTTTTGCTTGTAGTAAGTGATTGTTCAGGAAAAAATGTTTTTGTCTAATCATATATAACTATTTATTATTATACCTGACCAATTTTAAGATCTGATTATATATGATTAGACAAAAACATTTTTTCCCGGGAAGATTTTTTCATGGGTTTTCGGATTCGACAGTTGCTAATAACCATTTGTACCAGTAGTTGATACAAATTTAAATAAACCCAAAAAGAAAATCCTTGCAGTATATCAACGTGGTTTTACAGACAGGAAACACTTGAGAAATACTGTTCTACGGCAATGAAAAATAATTATACTAAAACAAAGCTTGAGGCACAAATCATTTTACTTACAATTAGTTATCATTTATTCACTTACCTATTAATAATAATTTGAAAATTTAATATGACATTAACGATCATATTTTCATTTTGTATTAACAGAAACGTGTATAATTTTAGAACCGGTTATAACAATTGGATTTTAAAATTATTATGTACTAAAAATCATAACGATACAATCAAGGTTATTCAAAAGTTATAATCTCCACGTAGATGACGCAAAATATAAATCATGTAATTTTATTGGAAAATTTACACGAAGGCAAATTAATGTAACAACAGCGTATGTGTGAGAAGAGTGGATATTTATAGCTTATTAAAATGTGTCTAATGCATTTTAAAATTATTTATTAAATGTGTGATGAGTCTGAATTCCGTGCATTGCATGGAAAAGAGCATGTGGTATAAATGTCATTGGTTTTCTTCTGTAGCTTTGTTCAAATTCAAAATTCTATGCCGCTCTTTCAACACTTTTCTAACCTTTTTCAAAATCATCACGAAATTATTGGTTGATTTTTTTTATTTTCATCGTTTCAATACTTTAACGCAACAAATCGTTTCAATGTCACCAGCTTTATTATTTAAATGCACAGCTTTTCTGTGATTGGTGTCAAACAGAATTTTACTATATATCATATTTATAAAGTAGTGATAGTAATTATTTAATCGTTTGATTTTAACTGAAATGAACTATGTCTAACACAGCATCCTGTCTCATGGCAAGTAAGTGCTGATGGGGGTCGGATGATTGGACATATGATTCTGAAGAAAACTTTACCCGAAGGGGTGATAGGACACATATCCAGCTCAGGGGTGCTTGGATTGAAAATCGTCGGGGGTAAACTTCTTGAAAAGGGTACTCGGGGCGCCCTAATTGAGAAAGTTAAAAAAGACAGCATAGCAGATATTGAAGGCCAACTAAAGCCAGGTTAGCCACTTTTCTAAATAAACTATCCACCCTTGAAAATATTTTTTTTTACATTGCAATTGTTCAGGTTACAAATATTTTTAATTGTGTGTGTCTTTAAGGTGAGTGAAGATCATTTTATTTTTTCCAATGTTGTCCTTTATTATTTTTTGGGACAAATGATTTGGTAGTATTCCGACTTCCTCTGGTATCTCACAATTTACAACACAATTTTGACTTCACGTAAAATTTAATAAATAAGGCTTAACAAAATAACAACTCACAATTTAGGCTTAACTAAATGAACCTCTGTCTATAATTAAAGAAAGAAACTACAAAATCAACCTACTAAAATATTTTTGTTACAAGTATAAATTTGAAAAACGTAGGGTAAAATAAAAATTTCTGTTATATGAATCATATTTATAATATTTTTGACTCTTTAAAGAAAAAATTACAAAATTACAAAAGAAGAAGTAAATTTGCATGTAGATTGAAAATTACAACACAAGAACTTGAAAAAGTTGATAACTTAAAAATAAGACTAAAAGGTTCATCACGTCAAGTAGCTGAACATTTTTGGAAATGCATTGTGCTTAATGATTGATCTTGTAAATGGAATAACTTGCTAAATTAATGTTTGACTTGATTTTATATTTTAACCATAACATCTTACTTGATATCAATCACTAATAAGACTCAAAGTAGTCAAAAATGTTTATATATTTAAAAGATTATTTATAAGCAACGAAAACGTAAATTCCGATTCCGGAAAGTTGAAAATATAAAGAGTTAAAGAGAAAATAAAATTGTGTACCCACATCCACCAGAAATAGTGTAAGAAAGGGCTTCATTAAGTAGTCATAAATTATGTCAAATTTCACTACACAAAGTTTTCATTTCGACCTATAGTTAGCTTCAAAATACAAAATTTTTCCACGTCTTTTTTGAGTCGTATCAGAGATTTACTATGTAAATTAATTTTTGATCTGTTTGATCCAAATTTTACTTTAAATCAAGTAGTGAAGTCTCAAATCAAGTAGTCAAGCTTTAACTATGTCGCCCAAACAGGCACAAATCGTGCAAAAAGCTTAATACAAGGACTGTTTCTGCTAGGCAGAATGCTGAACCTGGAATAAGCAAAAATCCTTGTACAAAACAGGAACAGGAATACAATAAGCTGCAATATAAGGCTGCAGTTTGGGGGGAACCAGCCCTAACCTGTTTTTCTGCTAACGGGGGAAAAAAATCTTTAATGAGACTCATAAGAAGAGTTAAAGGAATCACTAAGGAGTGAAATTTTAAAAAAAATAAATAACTTTATTTTTTTAAAGTTTTAACTTTCACACCTTTTTTGAGATATTTCTGGCGTTAGTAAGTGCATATTTTTAGTTTTCTTTTAATCCGTTATATTTCATCTTTCTAGCATCGAAATTTACGTAAACTCGACATCCACGACGCCTGCCCTTCAATATGTTAAAAAAAAGTTAAACATATGAAATTCCATAGGAATGATTAAAATCGACGGCGACGCGACGGACGGTACGCTTACGACGTGTCAAAGTAGAATGTATTTCAACTTTTGACGTTTTTGGAGCTGCAAAATGTCAATTGTGTATCTGTCATTTTAAAAATATGTACTACAAAAATTTAAAACTGAAAAAATTTGATAATTTAAAATGGATTTTGAAGAAAAATTGATTGAATTGGTGAAGTAGGTATAATAAAATATTATAAGATAAAACTTTTTTAAAATTTTTATTAATTTATAAAAATTTCAAAATACCAGAAACCAGCGACGTTTAGAGATTGCCTACTCAGCAAATATTTAAAGCGTTCTGAGCGTTTTTGACATATTGAAGCGCAGGCGTCGTGATCGTCGTGGGCATTACCGGCGATATTGCCTAAAGGTAATGCTTTTAAGCTGAAAAGAAAAAAAAAGTGGGTATTAAAGTGTTATAAAAACTTTTTTTTTTATAATGATATCCAAAAAGTTGTTAGTATATATTAACACAAGAATTTTGGCACCAAAACGAGCTCTTAATATCAATATTAAAGTTTGTCTCATCCATTTTTTCATTTTTCATTTCAATATTAAATTTTGTAATTTTCCTAACTTTTGAACAATTCATTTTAACAAAATCCAAAAAAAGGGATTTAAAGAAAATTTGACGTTCTACAAAAAAAGTTTTTAAAACAAAGTACTACAGATCAACCATTTCAAAGATTTCAGAGTCCAAAAAAAATTGTAAGATATTTTAATCTTTTCTAACTTTGTTCTAAGAACCTTTTTTGTGGAGCATAAGAGTTCCTCTAAATCCTTTCTTTTAGATAGTTGTTACGATAAACTACTAAAACCTCCAGAGTCTAGAGTGAACTTAGGCAATGAAAATAAAAACAACAATTATGAGTGCTCTTCCTGAAAAAACTCTAAGTTCTACTAAAGAAAGATTTTTCAAAAGTTTTTCACTTATGAATCTACATAAAACAGTAAAGAACATCCACTTGTATAATTTCTTATCTCTTTAATTTAAGTGTTGAAAAAGAATTTAAGTCCTCACTCTTTAATACAGTTAATCCCTAACGTGTTTTCCTTTGGTAAATTTCAATAAAATTCTTGAAAACTGTCCTAATACTTGTAATATGATTTTGTTGTTTCTATCTTCTTAAACAAATGTTTATGTTCCTTAACCTAAACTGTATCTACTTATTTTATTAAATTTCACGTGAAAGAAGTCGCAAATAGCCACGAATATTTTCATCAATGATTTGAGATACCTATAAGAAAGTCGGAATAAGATCTACAAAACGTTGCATCTAAAAATAATCAAAGGTAACATAGTAAAAAATTGATGGCTGTAACTCATCTAGAATCAATAAACACACTTAGAAATAGATTACTAATTCTCTTTCAAAGGTTAACCTTTTTTAATTTTTAACAAAAATCACACACTGGTTAGTTATCAAATTTCGCTTTTAGGTGACGAGGTGATAGAGTGGAATGGGCGGCCTTTGCAAGGAAAAAGTTTTCAGGAAGTATACGACATAATTGCAGACTCCAAACAAGAGCCACAAATAGAACTAATTGTTTCTCGTGTGTTATCACCTCGAAGAGCGAACCAAACTGCTTGGAGACAACAAAAAGGTAGTACCTAACAACTAAAGCATGTTGGTTTGATGTTTTTTTTTTCTTTACTTAAACTGCTTATTCTCAATATTGTCTACTAACTTTTATGTTTTTGTAGTTAGACATAGATATTAGCGCATAATTTTTACTTTATTACCTTCAATAATATTTTCATCGAATAAGGGAGCAACAACTTTAACTCTATTACTAATATCGTATACTTTAATTTTAATTTTTAATCAAATTACATTTTTAACAGTTGAACTATTGTATTTCAACATAATTAACATTTAACACATTAACACAAATACACATTTAAGTACAGTTAAAATATTTAAAAATATATATAAAGGTTAATATAAAGTAAGTATGTACTATAATCTATTTTTTAATAAATCGGGCTAAACGTATAGCTTGCTTTAAAGTCCTTGTGCTGCATCTTATATTTAAGGGCTTATCAGTGTAATCTATTTTTTTTTAAATTAAAATTGTGGTGGACATGTACAATGATTAATATAAGAACCTTTAGCAAGTATAGACGCAGATATTCAGGTGCCACGACTATTGAACCGCGAACAGTTCAACCAAATAGTTCTACCGCAAAATAATTCAACCGATGACATTTTAATCGTATTATTTCTGATAAAGTCAGCCATTCCTTCAATATTAATTCCTTCTGAAGGATTCTTATAGATCTCGCCAAAAAAAAAAAACAAAAATAAAGAGTACAATTTCCAGAGTTTTCACTTAGTTTTCGAGAAAATGGGATTATAGTTTTGACCCCTGCTCGCAATTATCTTAGAAACGGGCCCAGGGGTCAGACCCTAGCGGGGGTTTCGGGTAGAGTCCCCAAAATAAATATAAGAAATTCATCCCAACTTCTATTTCTAGAGAAAATAGCAAGTTAGGTATTTAACTTTTGATATGAACTTTGATATAAAATATCTTCCAAATTCAATATTTGACTTTACTTGATTTATAAGAATATTTTATTTGATTTTAAGTCATTTTAAAGTCAAGTAGATTGAAAAATTAAATTAAGTTGTGAACCTCCAGGCATTTCTAATATTTACATAATCAATTTTCTGAGTTTTTTAATTAATTATCCTGCATTGGAAACGCATTTACAGGACAGGAAAAGGATATTTTAAAAAGTTGAGTTTTTATAAGCTTCAATTTCAAGTAACTTGACTCTCATACATGAAATTTAAAAAAAAGGTTGAACTATCTTATAATATTCAAAATCAAAGATATTTACAAGTTGGTTTCTTATTATCTTATCAGTATACGCTTGAATTAAGGTTTTTGCTTATATAGGCATCATAAATAAATTTTTCTCTCTTCAGATAATATGAAAAGTTTCATCGCAATAAATTACAGAAATAAATAGGTAAATAACTGTAAAATGATTTCAATTTTCCCATTTCCGTTTTATAAATTTAATTGTAATATGACTACGTATTCTATGCAAGCGCTCTTACAAATTAATGAGCTTGAGTATATGCACTTATCCAAGTGAACCGTTTCATAAACTTTTCAATTCATTTTTTCTCTGCTTCTTGCATTAAGGAATACTTGTACAATAAATAAAATTGAGTTCAAATATTAAATCAAATCAGAAACTTCACTTTCCTCAGCTAACATTACAACGCTGGTTTCATGCTAATTAACCAATTACCAAAACAAATAAACTATTCTTCAATATTTCTATGCTAAATAAGTACCTTTGAAGTGTTCTCTTTTATCCAATACTCATTTTTTCATATACATATAAATATTTTTAAATAGTAGTTTATACTGAGACTGACTTAACAAGAGATCTTAAAGTCCTTTTTTTAAGACCAAAGTAATCCAAAAGGAGTCAGAAGAAGTTCATAAGAAGATTAAGTCATCGATAACATCCATTTGTATGCATTATTTTAATAAAAATATTTCGTATCTACACCAATTATTTAATTTCGTTGTTCTTTTTAATATTTACGATACCTCAATATAAAAAAAGGACCACTTATTGGCGTAGTGGTTCGATTCCCGTTGAATCCTAGACCTAAGTTATCATTGACCAACAGAATTTTCTGTACCTATACAGTCGTGATATGACCATATATATGTTAAAGCGACTTAAAACACCAAAAAATAAATAAAAAAATAAAAATGGTTGTTAACCTCTAGTGATGGAAAAAAATTTAATTCGAGTCTTGAAGTGAAAGATGTTCGGAACAAAGCTTCGCTATTCGTTATTTCGCTTACAGTACAACTTGAAAGTTAGTAACTAATGTAAGTTTTACTTAAACCATCATCTTTCAAGAGCTGCTTCAAATGTTACAAGAGTCTCTCCTAGCTGTTTTCAGTAATGACAAAACAAAATTCTCAATTTTGTTTATCTTGATATTGTTCTTAATCCAATTTATATTCAACTAGTTTTTTCGATCTTCTAACCTTAAAATATCTTTGGGTCTTAAGACTTTAATAACTGTAAAAGTTTCCACCTTTTCAATATCATTGATGATTATACAATTTTATAACGATTTTATAAAGTAGCTTAGAAAAGTTTTCAGAAAATCAAAGCTCACATCGCTGTAACTTCTCTTTTTCACTTTTTAAAGCTTTCAAACGATGACGAAGTGTGTTTCTCTGGTACTTTTAACAAAACTCTTCGTTTTTTATTTGTTAAAACTAATCTTTTTTCGTACCTAAATTCAAAAGTTTGTTAAGTTCATTTCCATCAAATTTTTCTCTGTTAATTGCCAACAATTGCATCATAATTTTGAAAAAATTTCTTTATTTTTAAGATTAAGAAATTGAAAACTTTAAATAATAAGGTACACATATAGTCGTGAATTTGAAACTAATTTTGATTGTTTTAGAGAAAACTTAATTGAATGTTTTTGAAATTGGACATTAAGTTTATATAAGCTTTTAAATAGCTCAAAAAAAAACGATTTGTATGTCTTCCGGGAAGGTTACTGCGAGGATATTTGAATATTACAGAAATTTTCTGTGTTTAAATAGTTGTAATGTAACCTTTAATGCTAAGGGCAACAAAAAAAACATTAAAAAAATCTTATCACCGCATATAATACCAAATTTTTTACAACTTTTAAGACCAGTCAAGAAATTTTAACAAGCGTATAACATAAATTAATGTATGTCAATGCTTTACTAAAATTCTTAAATAGGTAGGTTTAAAAATTCATTTTTAAAAAATATTCTTTATATATTTCCCATACAACAAAGCTATAATCGTTTTCACTTCATCAAAATTAACTGCATATCTAATGATAAGCATTTTCAGGTCAATATTTCATTTTAATAAACGAACAGATAACGTAAAGATAAATATTAATTTAAAACAGGAATAATAATTTATTATATAGATTGCACGTGTGTATTCTTCACTTTCGTCACTTTTGTCATAAATGCGTAGGATAACCTTTTTAAAAGGCTTATGGAATTACGAAACGTTTACAAAAATAAAGTTAAAAATTTCAAATACATTTTTTTAACCTCAAATGCAACCTTTTTCATTTCAAAATCAACCTTTTTGAATTCAAATAACACTTTTTTTTTAGAGGATATTGGATAACATGTTAATTTTGTATTTTTAGCAGTGTATTTGCTATGAATACGGATTGTAGTGGAAATTCAGGAATTTTGAGAAAAACAAACGGATGCAAATAAACTACATATGCAAATAAAACTGCTGGATAATGCAATTGTTTTCAAAATCTCGCAAGTGAAATTCTCCAATTTTTATTTCAATAAGTATAAGGACATAGCAAATATACGGTTTTAAATTAAAAATAAAAAGTGTCCAACAATATCCACTGAAAATTTTCAAAAAGTGTCGCTTGATATGAAAATGATTGCTCTTTAAATGAAAAGTGCTGCTTTTGAGATGAAAAAAGTTGTATTTGATGTTAAGAAACTGTATTTTAGTATTGAATTATCTTTGACCAACAATTACTTCTTCTGCTCACTATTCATTAGGAAAATTTTATTTAAGGTATCGTATCAATTAACGAAAACAGAATTAGGGAAAAAAATTTTCAAATTTTTCACATAGGTTCATTATTTTTTGATCCCCTTTAAACATCAGAAATTAATACTAAAATTTTTTTTCTTAACGTTCAATGTGCAGTGGTAATTTTAATTTTAACAAAATTTTTTCATATATTTTTTAATGTCATACTCGTATATGAAATGTTAGGGAGCTTTTTAAAATTTGATAATGTGACGTCAGACGTTGTAATTCAGGTAGCCTACTAATGTTTTACGTTATGACAAAAATTTCTTTGCAAAAATAAATAGTACCATATGTATCATTCAGATATTCGAATATCGTTCAATCTACAAATTGTAGAGCCTCATTCTTAGCTTTAAAGGAGTCACACTCCAAATTTGAAAAAAATTAGATGAATATTGGTCGAGGAAATACCGGAACACCACATGAGTCATAGCGGACAATCAGTTGGATTTTTTTATAAAATTAGATTCTGCACCACCCATAATGCATAAATACAAGTTTTTCAGGGGGGAGGAGATTTTATTTCTGAACAATTGTATAGGAAATAAACGAACTATAAGATGCATGCATCGATAATGACAAATTATTTTTATAAAATAGGTAAATAATGAAGAATGAAAATATCATGAAATCATGAAAAGGGCTAACTGACGAAGGTCACAGTTCAAATTATCAATATTATATCGGTTGAAAAGTTCAAATCAAAATATTGATTTCACTGTAATATTTATTTTCAGAAATGTATGAAAAACCAAGTGTTATGGTTACGTCGCCCAGCTCTCCGGACACCTATAGTAATTCGCGATATAGAAACCGACACAATAGAATTAATACAAACAATCCGAACGTTGGAGGTCGTCTTCAAATGAAATTAGGAATCGATAGTTCGGCACTGCAACTTGTTCTAACCATAGTTTGTGCGGTGGGCCTTACACCAAGAAGTAACGGGCAACCGCGAAATCCTTACGCAAAGATTTTTTTATTACCTGATCGGAGTGATAAGTCGAAACGAAGAACGAAAACCTTAGCAAATACGAACGATCCACGTTGGAATCAAACTTTTGTATATACCGGACTTAGAAGAAGTGACTTAAAATTACATATACTTGAAATAACTGTTTGGGACTACGTGAAATATGGAGCGAATGACTTTTTAGGTGAAGTGTTGTTAGAACTTAACGCGTGCCCCTTAGACGATGAGCTTGAATGGTACTATTTGGTAGCTCATGAAGAAACATCGTCACTGCGAAGATTTGATATGGATAGTGCTGATTTAGACATGGTCTTAACACCGACAGACCATTTATCGCCGCCAAGTACGACTTCAAGACTGTCAGATTCGGATACGACGTCCGAATGTGATCTGGACTGTGACGGCGAACGTCTGCGAAGAATCACCGATGGTGCAAGTTTATCGAGTATTGGTAGTTCCTCAAGTCCTCCACCAGACATCGATGTTTGTGATCGACGATCTAGACGGGACATGTCTCCGCAAGGACGTCGACGCACTCTTGGAATGGGATACAAAGATACACGAGTGACACAACCTCCACCTAGTTATAGAAAGGTTCTCATCCCAATTTTATATAAGTATATTATTTTAGTTGTGACATATTTTCAGTCTGGTCAAGCAATGGGTCCACCTCAAAGATCACATTCTGCTGCGCCCAGCGATTCAATGGGTATGCATCAATCTAGATCTCGATCGAAATCTCCACGTCGTATCGGTGATCATAGAAGCTTATCGCCTCCAGAAAATCGAAACGGCCACTATATGGATGTAGTGCTACCATCTCATGCATATGTTCCTCGTTTTCAATCCCGTTCAGCGACGGCTACTCCAACAGGCTCACCGAAAAAGAGGCAACTACCACAAGTGCCACTAGTATTACAACGTGCTATTAAGGATCGCGTTACACAAGACTTAGAAGAACGTGCTAGAGTGATGAAACAAAGAATGAAGCAAGTTCAAACTTATAGAAGCACTGGAATGGGAGGTAAGCTTATAAATTATGAATTTTTAATCGATTTCATATAATTTGTCAATTTTTTTTTCAAGGATGGGAAAGACATTACAGTGGTTTAAGTGATAGTGATTTAACAACGCATTCAGCTCCTCGTTTACGAGTCCGGCATAGTGCCTCACCTGATAAAGAACTTCTAGCCGATTTAGGCGATAGTGACATGGAATCGATAGTATCAGTGACCAGTAGTGCATTTTCAACTCAATCCGAACGTCCTCGAGGCTCGAGAAACTTAAGGTAAAGCCTTAAAACAATACATCAATAATCTTCTTTAAAGTTTTTAAGAAATTACAAACTTATCAAAAAAGGTCAGTTCAACAGTTAGATCACTTGTCCATTTTTCAGAAGTTCTTCTAATTTTAGTTCAACTAACAACTATTCTAAATCTATAGCTTGTAGTTCTGACCAAACAAATATCGATTTCAATGGTAGTTTACTTAAAAATACACTTCCACCTAAAATAAGCTCAAAGCCCCGATCACTTGCTAGAAGTATTTCTCTGAATGCTAAAAATAAAATGTCCAAAAAGCATTTTTTCCGGAAAAATAAAGTTAATGTGCGCAACCCTCCGTTGCTGGAAAGTAGAAGTTTAGATTCAAGTGACCCAAATAGTTGCCTTAGGAAGGAAAACACTGAGTTTCCGTTGCACCAATTAGCATTGAACCCGAGTCCCACTGAAACTGAAGCTCAATGTTGCCGTAATAATGCTCCATGTACGACAAATAAAATATCAAGAAATCACTATTTGGTAACAGACAGTGAAATTATTGATATATTATATGATTCCGATACGGGTTGGAAACGGGGTCGTACCAGCTATACAAGTCCAGTGTTCTTAAGAACAAGTGTTCTACCTAAAGTTGAACTTGAAGAAAAAAGAAATTACAGCAAAACACTAATTGGTTTGGAGGAGAAATTCAGAAATCCGCATTACGCTGTCAAAACCAATCATGATACAAATGATGAAGTTTTAATTAAGTACTGTCACGTGTCCGATAAACATAAAAAGCCCAGAAAAAAAACGCTAAGACGTCATTCGTCTGAGAATGATAAGCTTGTCAAAACAATAGAACTTCTCAATAACTGTTTACTGAAACGAAAAAATTCAAGTGATGATAACGATCAAAGAAAATTATTAGAATCGACTAGCCTTGATGAAATAAATGTGAAAACGGAGCTAAGTGATTCGTCCTCACGTCGCAGTTCTCAAGCGGCCTCGAGTGCTAGTTCAAGTGAGATTAAATCAAACATTGTTAATGAATCTATAAATAATTTCGAAGCGAAACCAGACAATCGAGCAGACCTTAGGAAAAACGATGACTCAATCAAAACAATTATCGACGAAGTACGACAGGAACTAATGAGTAAAGATAAAAATGAATTCGATAGTGCTTGGTCTTCAACAAATGATACCAATAATCCAAACGTGTCCCCACAACTTGAAGTCATACCGCCTTCTGGCTCAGATCTATCAAATTCAAGTGAACGTGAAAGCATTGATCAAATCGCTCAACATTTTCAAAATCAATCCAATCATCATCTAAATACGCATAATCATCACAATGGGTTTCTTAAATGTAGATCACCCAGTATAAGTGTTGATGAAACGAATCAAATCGAGGAAGAAAACAATGAAAAAATTACCAAAAAAAATACAGTTAGCATAAATGATAATTTAGAATTCTTCGAATACTCTCCGTGTAGTTTAAATTTGAGCGATAAGCTCAGTCAGGATGATGACGAAGACAATGTACCGTTTCAAAAAGTAAAGAAAGGAGTCACTTTTTCCCGAAACTTAAACCAGTCGTACAAGCCGATTAAAACTAAAAAACAATGTATGAAACTATCCTTACGTTCCAATACCGTGCCAAGTGATAAACAGAGCTTAATTCCTAACGAATGTAGTAATATTGATAGTTGCAATGATTTGATTAATTCCGCTAGTAATACGCTTGATTGCAAATCTCCCAGTAGTGACTATGGTTGTGGCGAAAGATACAGCATGGAACAGCCTTCGAGACGTCAACGAATATCAACGGATGGAGGTATGGATTATCGAGATCCAGAAGCCACCAAACGCGGAACATTCACCAGAAGTCTTTCGAATGCCGACGTTCCTCCAGATGAAAAAATAGGTTAACTTAAAAAACAAATGTATTTCTTAAAATCTATACTATGTTTTCTTTTCTCTAGATGGTAGTTTAAGTGATGGTGCTTTAGGACAATTACAAGGACTGGAAACACCTAGAAGAAAAGAAAGTCATCGAAGTAAAGAAGATCGAGACAATCGCGAAATTCATAGAAGTAATAATAATTTTTCAACTGGAATGGGGAAAAAGAGTAGCTCAACGAGTCAGCTTTCAGCTACAGGTATTTGTTTGGTTGTGTTTTATTCACTGTGATAATTTAATATTCTTATTAGAACGAGGAAATTATAAATAACTTTCCAATATGAGCCGAATTTGTAATTGCAGTTCTATTTCTTAGATATGCATCAACAAAGTTTTTTTAACCGTTTTAATACCAATTTTCGTTACCAATCATTGAATAGTGATTTTTTTTTTGTCTCCATTTCCGCAAAAATATATCATAAAGAAATCCGTCAGATATCATTTTTTATGATCTAACACAGTGATTGGCAACCTATGACCCGCGGGGCACCAGGTGACCCGTTAGATAATTATAAGTGACCCAAAAAAATTAAATTTCGCTGACTTTGGACTTATAATTATTATATTTCACAAATACAATTCACAAAATTTCACAAGACAAATTATAAATGTAAGTAAAAATAAATGTAAAAAATCACAAACCGAAAAATCCAAATTGTTAATTTTGTATCTCCAGATACGTATTTCAAACGCCATTCACCTGATGCAGCACGAAATTGTCCTCGAAGACACTTCAATTTGATCCACTGATGACGAACGCATGGCGTTTGAAATACGTATCTGGAGATACAAAATTAACAATTTGGATTTTTCGGTTTGTGATTTTTTACATTTATTTTTACTTTAATTTATAATTTGTCTTGTGAATTTTTGTGAATTGTATTTGTAAAATATAATATAAGTGACCCACTTTAGTTCCACTAAAGTATAATAAAATAGGTATAAAATACCTATTGTAATTATTTTCTTGATCTAATTTGTAATGTTTCTTTTATTGGTTCCATGCGTTTTGACCCCCGGACAAAATAGCCCCTACAAAATATCGCCGGAAAAATATCCCCATGACAAAATATCGCCACGACAAAATATCCTCAGACAAAAAGTCCTCATAGAATAACTGCAAATCGTATTTGCAGCATAATTTTGATGTTAAAACATTTAGTTTTGTGTAAAACTTCGCGGTGTCAAGAAGTGCACATTCAGTCAATAAATGATTATAATTTAAAAATAACTATAATTTCTTTTGATGGGGGCTCCGCCCCATAAACCTTAGCCAGTGGGACCCTTTTGGCATTAATTAACACAGTTTTTGCGGATCTAACACGAACACATGGGGGTCAATTTAACACTATTTCAATAAATAATTGGGGGTCAATTTAACACGTTTTTATCAAAAATTATTAATATATATAATCTTAGTTATTGAGCTCAAAAAATTGCATGCAATATTTTATCGCAAATATTTCTGTCATGGAGATACTTTGTCTGAGGATATTTTGTTCGGGGATCAAAACACCTGATGCCCCTCTTATTCACTGAAAAAACTGTTTTAAATTGAAAATGCCACTGACTTAAACGTGTACATGTAGGTATTTAATACTCAAATATTAGTTGATTTTGACCCACAGTCAAAAAAGGTTGCCAACCCCTGATCTAACATCTACTAAATATCCTAAATAAATTAGACTTAAATGAGTCATCTAGAGATGACTCATCAAAAGCTGTTATAAGGTAAATATATGTTTAATATTTCTTCAAATCGTTGTTATTTTGTATTGATTGGTATAGTTAGAGGGGCAATAAAACGGAGTTTACCATGAATGCAACAAGAGTATTAGGTCGCGACGTTTCGCTATATAAGTATTTTAGCTTTACTAGACTCTCTGATGTATGCTCAGCATTCGTGTTTTTCTGTAGCCTTGCATATACCAATTATATATAATTTTTTTCTATTTTAAAAATGAGTTGACACTCATGATTGACAATTATGAAAATTCTTTTTTGAATTGTAAATTTTCACAATTGTTTGAGTGTCAATCACAATGAGTGTCAACTTGTTTTTAAAATAAAAAAAAATTATATATAATTGGTATATTTGTTTATTGGTATTGTATATTGATATATTCAAGACTACAGAAAGACACGAATGCTGAGCATACATCAGAGAGCGTGTTGAAGCTATAATATATGGTGAAACGTCGCCACCTGAAATCCTCGTTGCATTTATTTTAAATCGCGATCCATTGCCCCTCTTACTATCTTTATCAATAGTGAACATATGTATGTTAAAACATTGAGATTACAACGAATGATCAAAAGTGTTAGTATGGCACTAAATAAAGTAAGAAATGATACATTTAGAAACATTATTTTATGAAACAAATATCATTTTAAAATGGTCGATAAAATGTTTAAAAATGGAATAAATTATTTCATCCCTTAAAAATTCATAATTATTTTTTGATAAGAATAAAATTCACTTTTTGGAAATTAACGGCATTTAGTTCCAGTAATTACATCCCTTAAATAACCATCATTTTTCCCATTAAACTGAGCTGATCTTTCTAAGAAGAGAATCATCAACTGCCTTATCTGAAATGTAATTATTTTGTGGTTTATCATTTTCAAAAACAACAAGACTTGGATATAATAATAAAGAGGTTTAAATCCATCAATCTATTGTAGTTTCTGATATTTTTCTACAAATTCTTGCAGAATCTTCAAATTTTTTACGAAGAGCTCAAAAATTTAGCCAATTTTAACGAGCTAAAGATAAGTAAGTGTAATGGTGGACTAAAAATTAACTATTTGATTTGATTTCAAAGTTGCTTGACTTTATTGTCAAGCTACTTGATCTATATTTAACTATGAAATCAAGTCAAGGCATTGACACAATAACAATATCAAAAAAAATTCATTAACAAAAATATCCAACTACTCAATTTGCTGAATCTCTATTAAATCCTCCACTACAAAAAAGTCTTTTTGATGTAATTGTGATATTTACAAAAATTACCATTTGTAGTTTGTGATGTTTTCTTGCAAAATCTTACGAAATTTATCTTTTTACATACAACACAGAAATTTCAATCAGTTTTAATTAGCTAATGATAAATTGAAATTGTGGCAGATTCAATACTTGACTTGATTTGAAAGCTACTTGATTCAATTTTCAAGCTACTTGATTTAAATTTGACTTAAATACAAGTTAAACTCGATTCAAATATTAAGATTTAAATGTCAAATCATTTCAAGCATTAATTTTTCAACAATATCAAGTACATCATTATTTCATTTAAAATATGACCATTTGCTTGATTTGATGAATCCCGATGATAGATGAGGTATCCCGAAGCATTTTAAGTTCCACTTTATGACATTTTTATCGAACAGTTTTGGTATTAAAAAGATTAATAAAACTTAAAATGAAATGTATCTTATTTTTAGATGTTTTGAAATCAAATTGGAAAGTTGTTTAAGAAAATTAGATGTGTAGATAGAAAAATAACGACTTGTAATATTAATAGACTCTGAATGTTTTGTTGAGAGCTTACTATATTACAAACAGACAAAAACTACAGTGAATCTCTTCCTTCTTATTTTACTGTATTAGAGTAAAATTCTATTAATAATTATGTATATTGAAGCTAACAAGATTTATATTCAATTCAGATAGTAAAATATTTTCCGAATGCATCTTTAGAAGATATTGAGTCGTATTCAAAGAATAGATTCAAATAATTTGGTATATTGATAAATGTAATTATTTGTTTCATTGTATCTATTATTGTTATTATTATTATTTGAAATGTTGAAACAAAGACAAAGAAAATAGTTGGAAATAAATGATTTAACACGAAATAATGGGATAGGGAGAAAACGTCGACTTGGCTTTGGCAAAAAGGGCAAGACATCATTTACGGTACATCGAAGTGAAGAAGTTCTACCGGCTAGACAGGGTTCCAGTGCTTCCAGTGATGGGGAAGGCTCTGCTGATGGAGACAGGTTTGGCTTCTCTCTCTCATTTAATTCAAATCAACAACAAAAATAATAATTAATACATATTTTGAGAGATAGAGACGCCGTCACCTGATTAAATTCATAAATTTTACTAATTAATGCCAATTCATATCAACATTTAAAAAAATTAAAGAACAATCTGTTTCCGAAAAAAAAAATCGTCTCAGCCTCATGAATCATTCTTTACTAATTTAATTTCGTAGCTGTTTTTGCCTGATAGATAAGTCGATTTTAAATATTTTTTCTAGGTGTTCAGTTGAAGCAATCTACTTAAATTCAGGCAGGTCCTTTTGTCGTAGAGTTTTGTTTTTAACGAATTCATAAACATTAACGATCTTTAATCTAGAACTAGTTGGTATTATAAATATAGTTGATAATAATTTCGTCGCTGGATTGTGGTGTATTGCGATTACCAGTGGTTCTTCATAATGTACTTGTTGTAGTATTGTACAGCATATGATGTTATTTTCATTTTAATTAGATTAGACGTTCGTCTAATAAATTTATTATTTACTAAACATCTCAGAAATTTGTCATATTTTCTTTTCTGACAATATTTTTGTACTATTTTTTATTTCTGAGATCAAATCTTTATTTTTTGTTTAGTGTATAGATTCTAATTGCCGCTTGCATTATAAGTTAGTGATAGAATTTAGATTTAGCAGCTGAACACAAACTATTAACTGCTTGCACATTTACGTAACAATAATTTATTTTACTTCAAATGGCTTTTTGTATAAAGAAAATGTTTTAACCATTTAATTTTCACTATAAAATTATAGACAAAACCTGTAATCTTAGTTTATGTGAAACTTAAATTGTTTACACGAAAATAGCCATTGGATGTAGTGAGTTGTTTCTATTGATTATCTTGAAGCAGTGATTCTCAAAATATGGATCATGACCCCCAAAGAGGTCGCAAAATAATCTTTCTGAATTTCATTTACTCTCATCACCTTCTTATCTTTCATAAATGTTTAATGAAATAAAGTCTAACTCCAACTTGTAGTGCTCGATATTTATTACTTGGCTTGATTTCAAAATCATTTGACTTGATTTTCAAGCTATTTGAGTTTAAATCAAGTCAAACTTGAGTCAAATATTAATATTTAAATGTCAAATCAAGTTGAGCATCGAAATCGCAAAATAGTTCATTTACAAGACATAATAGGTTTGTTCCAATCATCCTTCTTTGGTGATGCACAAACATTGACCAACATGGACAAGAGCAGACAAGAGTGAGTGAAGAACTGTTTGCAATCACGTTATGCGAAGAGTCTACCATCAGCTTAGGCTGAGAGTCGACCTAAAAGATGCCGCATCGAAAACTAGAATCGCACCATCATAAAATGACAAGTTCGCTTGGGTACAAACTCACCCACTCAGCCAGGAACGAGTTTTAAGCGCTCGTCACGCTCGTGCATGAAAATGTTCAGAAATGGTCGTGCTAGATGGTCGCTTGGAACGAACCTATTGTCATGCAAAATTGATAAATCCTTGTTTAGTGCTTAAAACAACGAATCGAATGACGTTAACGTTTTTAAGGAAAAACAGTCTAAGAACCTTCTGATATGAAATAAGAAAAGGTGCTTAAAGGAAAAAATTATCAATGTGACCAAAAACCTTTGAATTTCACTTGATTTGAACATAATTAAACCCTTTTAACTTTTTTATTGTAATTTTAGGAACATTATACATACGCAAAATATTTTAAGCAATTCATAATTAAGAAAAGTTTTGTTTTTTACTCTTCTTGGTACTCATGGAGTTTTACTGTTGTACTTTCAGGGCTCTTAATTTTTTTTTTCTGGGTATACCAATTTAAAGGAGAAGTATTTTAAAATTTTTAAATGTGAAAGGGAGTCGCAACTTAAATTTTTTTGAGAAACACTGGTTTGAAGGGAAAAAAACGTCAATAGAATCAACCACTTGTTAAAAACAATTAACACAAATCGTTGCTTTACAGCTACCTACCTGAAATACAGAGCAGCCCTTGTGCACTTTGAACAAAAGCCTTGTTAATTCTAAACTAATTTTCTCTAGAGCCAATAAGAATTTTTTCTCGATAAACGTTAATTAAATCGACATTTTTGTGAAGGGCTCATCGATTTCATTGGCTTATAAGCGAGTGTGCAAACCATCTTGTTTTGACACATGACGATTTTGGCTCCTCGTTTTTTTAGCAACAAAGATCTGAGACACAGCGACATCGACTAATTCTAGACTTTTTTTTGTTCGCGGGGGTACAGATAGTGCATCGGCAAGTAGTAGAAAGCGCGTTTCCCCCAGTATACAGCGCTCTCAGGAGGTATTTCCCGCGCCTGCTGCACCCTATAATATCTCGCAGATCCGCTCGGGTAACAGTGACCAGCGGGCCGCGAGCCTCAATTCTATATCCAGCTCTGAAGGATCCTCGTAAGTATCCTATCACTACCGCCAAGCTAATCCACACAGAACCTGTTTCACCTGTTAATTTTTACGTTTTGCCACTTCCAATCCCTATCCCATCCCTTCTTATTGGGTTGATGTTTTTGAAAAAATAAAGTTATACATTTTTATCACACAATTTGGCACATCAATTTTTTAATTAAAAAAAATTTTTACTCTGATTTCTTGCATCTCTATTTTTCATATTTCTTTCTCCTTTTCACTTTTTTTACCAACTTTCAAAATAATTTTAAAGAAATAATAAAAAATAAGTACACCTGGTCTTCGTTCGTTTCTGTTTAAGGTTACAACAATGAAAATAACACGATTCTTATATTTTCATATTCTTTTACTTAATTTATTTTTCACAAATTAAATAAACTTATTGGTCTAATTTTTTCGCCGATATTTTATATTCAAATATTAATATATTTCAACATTAATTGGTGAATCCATGTTTTTTAATTGGTTAAATTTAAAAAAATCTTATCTTATTTACGAAGTGAAACTTCTTTAGGGGTAGTGTTCTTTTACGTAAAGTAACATTGTATTACGTTGAGAAACGTTACGGTACTATAACTGCATCACGCATTATGCCAATTACAGACAAATGCATTTAATGCACATATAACGTACATATAACAATAATCAGAACCTTAGCGTGGGTTGTGTGAGCGGTGCCCCCGCAACCAGGCGCCGAATAATAAAATTGTCCTATTAACTTTGAATTTATTCATTTTACTAACGTAGTAATGCATTTTATTTTGTATGGTTCTATAATTTACCAATATATTTCAAGTATGAACATAAAAGATGTGGAAAGTGAGGATTGGGGGAGGGAGAGTGTTTATCTTTTTGCACCAGACATTGTAATATAATGTTACGGCTCTGATACAAGTCAAGACCAAAGTTCATTATTAAATAATTTTCAAAACATAACTAAAAATAAACATTTTTTTTTACAATTTTCATGTTTATAAAAATGACAGTTGGAGTTTTCTCCGTAAAATATTAATACATTCGAGTAATTTGATTTATAGAATAAAGTTTTTTACAAATTTTATAATATAATAATAGTTGTTAGTAGAATCAGTTTTTTCTTCTCTTTTTTCGTTTCCCTCCCCCCTGTCTCTTGCTCTCTATCTTCTTGATTTCCCGTCTCGGCACATTTCACTTCACTGATCATTGTTGGCGAGCAGTGAGTATAAAGGGATGGATACAAAAAGAGGGGAAAATTAGATTTTAAAAAAAGAAAAGGTCGCGTGGTCATTTTTTCGTTACGTTATAGCCTCCACTGTTTTACTTTAAGCCCCATAAAAGTACTTCGTTCCAATATATCAAGCGCTGTAAAATATAAAATTTTGTATTGTTGATGTTTATACCTAAAAAAAAATCCTTTATAATTGTAATTATCTGAAAAAATAATTTAAAACAAGAAAAAATATTTCTTATTCTCATCCGTTAACATTTGAAGTTATTTCACAAGACAAAAAATATAAAAATGGTACCTAATCAAAAGAATTTTCACTTCTTACGTGCGTATAGACTATAGAGTAATGTACGCATCAATTTTTTTAACAAATGATACATTAATCCTCGTTCAAAGGATAAAAAAATATCATGATTTATTGAAAATGAACAAGAACTTAACAGCAAACAAAAAATATCATTCAAGGACTATTAAAGGGTGAGAACCATACGAGTGCCATATAAATCTGGCCGTTTGCCAACTTTATAATAATGTGGCTAAAAACTCATCTCACTCGAAAAAAACTACAAATTAAACAAACAACTTAACGAAAACTTTCATTTTTATCCTTCGAACAGTTCAATTTAAAAGGTATTGTAATATGAGCCTTGAAATAATTTATATTGATAGTGATGAAAAATCGAAAATTTCCAAATATTGTTTTTAGAATTGCAAGTGTTTAGAGTTAAGTAAAAAGAATTGAAAATATAAGAAATATAAATACTTAACATGTTTTGAACTGTTACCTATTTTTCAATGAGGCACGTTTTTGTGGCTAATTGGCTTCGCAACATTTTTTTTTCAACTTACATAAATTTATTTAACAAATATTAAATCAATCAATCGCATATTATGTACTCCATCGATGTGCCAATGAGTTGTACAAGTTTTTTTTTTTTGGATCTCCTCTGTCATAGTTTTCGATTTTTCTTTTACTTTTATTTGCCTATGAAACCGCACAACTTTTAGCCGCACTGTGTTTTTGCTGTCGTGTTGTGATGCATCTTCGATGTCGTAATGCATTATCAACTATATAAATGGTATGTATGGATGTTTATTTTTTTTTATTTTTGTCGAACATTTTCTGTGATTGATCCAAGATTTTCCTACATATCTGGTCCAAACAAGCGCGTCATAAGGTTGGAATTTTGTACGTGCCATTTAGAAAGCGATTGTATTGTAATTAAAAAAGAGCATCATCCTTCTGGCTTCATTATGAAATAACTATAGCTTTTGCATGTGGATGCCAATATTTTTAATGTACTTAACCGCTTTATTTTACTCTGTATATATGTAAATTATTTGCACAGTTTAAAAAAAAAAATATCACATGTAAATACAACTTTATAAATAGCATCAATAAATTGACGAATTAGATTAAAGTAAGGTTTTTGAAATGTTTCAGCTATCTATAAGTATAAGTATACTATTTGGTTAGTATATTATGCATCACTTATATAATAAACTAATTTGTTTTTTATAAATATTGAATATTGACTTTAAATATTACGAGTTTATACCTAATACGTTATTTGAACTAAAACTTGTAATGAAAAACTATAAATTAATACTTATTGAAAATAATGTTAATGAGTTAGGTTTTTTATTTCAATATTTGTTTTTATTTTCAAAAATTTGATTTTTTATTAAGTAAATTAAGTAAATACTAAAAGAAAAACGATTTGCTAATTGTTACAAAACTATATTAGTTAAACTTGGTATTCGACATAGTGGTGGATTTACTAAAAAAGGTCTGAATCATAGTTTTATTGGTCTAGTGATCCCGTAAGAGAATGCAAAAGTTAAACGGCATTTAGTTTATGACAACAGCGTCAATTCAAATCCGATTTGTTTAATCAATCAATCATCAGCATAAATAATAGGAGTATAATTTAAATTTAATTAGCACACATAATTCTGATGGTTAATCACAAATTTTCTTTAAACAATATCCATTTCTTAATAAATTTTTCCGGTACTAATATCCGAAAATATGTTCTTAAGATCTCTGATAAAGATAAAATCTTTTAGAAAGTATTTTTAATTAGGTTATCTACTCAGAGTCCAAGATCATTAAAAGCCGTTTTAAGAGTTTCTAGAAAAAATTATACTAGCGAACCTGCTCCTAAGTAACTTTGGGTTGACAAATATGACTTGCGTTAAAATCATTGTTAAAATTATTCAATAAATATTAATTCAATATTAACCTATAGGAACCATATGCGTTTTGTAGGATAAATATGTGCAATATTTGATCAAGGACCTAGTCGTGTATCGACCCAGTTGATTTATTACATTAATACTTTTAGGTGCCGTTTATGACAATAGGCGATAAGCTACATATCGCAAGCGATATATAATACATATCACCATATACGTACAAGTATGAACTTTTTTATCATCTCCTATCAGAATTCAAGCATCTATCTGTGCGTATCGCGTATCATATCGCCTATCTCCCCAATGTGAACGAGGCCTTAGAATATCACCAAATATATACAATCTTTACCAATAAATTATCCTTTGATCATAGACCTAAAATTAAAATTGATCAACAGAAATTTTCTGTGTTTAGATAGTCGTGATATGACCTAAGCTGTTAAAGCACCTTAAAACACCAAAAAAAAAAAAAAAAAAATTATCCATTATACAAGCTTGGGTCACATTGACCCGTTATTTCTTTCTTTTGAAGGTACAGTCAATTATTGTTATAACTAGACGCCATACATTTTCCAGGATTAAATGTACATTTTGCATTTTTATACGAGTTACCTACCTTTGTACAGGGAATTATTAAACCAGGTTCATCTATTCAATAAAGGACTTGGCGATCTTCTAGAGCAGTGGTTCTTAACCTGGGTTCGATCAAACCCCAGGGGTTCGGTAATTCAATTTCAGGGGTTCGGCGGACGTCAAGATACATACTCGACTCATACAAGGTATATGGTTATTTACCTGTGTTTTGATTTTGAAAATATCATATTTTATCTATATAAATAAAATGATAGCTGTTTTCTAATGTTCGCTTTTAATTCAAAATATGTTCTTAACATAATAACCTACGCAGACGACGTCGCGGGTATCAGCTAGTTTTTCCAATAAAAAGGGTTCGGAGAATGTGCATGTGAAATTGGTGGAGTTCAGTACCTCCAAGAATGTTAAGAATCACTGTTCTAGAGTATGGTACGGTAACCAGCGGTCACGGGCCGCATGCAGCCCGCGAGGCTTCTTGGTGCGGCCCGCAAGATATTCGTCACAATACACGTGCCAGTATCGTTTAAGTATCTTTTACGGAGTGAAAGAGGACAAAAATTGCGGGAATCCCAATTTGAATTGGCGGGGATTCTACAATATGAGATTTCTTTAGGGGTAGAATCAACAGTGAATTTGAGGGTATTGGTGTACGTCGATTTTTTAATGCTCTCGATGTATGTTTCCAGGATAAAATATAACTAATTTCTGGAACGATGTAATGTTTAAGCTACTTGACTTAATTGTTATGTTATTAACATTGTTATAATTGTTACAATTGTTATAATTATTATATCAGATTAAGTCAAGCATTAGAATTACCATATTGCATTTTTATATTATACATAACTTGAGGAAAATCTTAAGTTAAAAAACATTTTTTGCTCTTTGCACCTTAAAATCAAAACTGTGGATCACTTGATCTTGAAATTGGGAAAAAAAAAAATTTAAAAAGTTATCGTTTCATTTTTGACGCTAACAATTATAAATGTGCTGGAGCCCCTTTATCACAATTTTTATAAACTTAAAGTGTATAAACAAATTTTATTTTTACAATAGTTCTGGGCTCGTTAAGCGCTGATTTACTCTGTTCCTACACATATTGGGCAACTCAATCAGTTCTGAACGATACAAGGATTACTGTAAAAACTTGTATATCAAGTTTATTCAGCTGGAAGAACTTATATCAAAATATAGTTCTTGTTTGCAACCATTTTCCGTATTGTGGTCATTTTTTTTAAATCTATGACCAAAACCAGTATTTATCAAATTTTTAAGGCCTAAGACCTCCTGTTGCATTTAGTTTTTACCTAAAACTTTTCAAACGACTTCCCAATGAATCGTTATCTGTAGAAAGATACCATGTGGAAATAATTTAAATTAAAATGCTATTCTCTTACCTCCCAAATATTCTGCGACCCCCATTTCAAAAATCATGGTCTAAACTAGACAACACCAAAATGAATTAATAATAAAAACCTATATATGAAGATTTAAATCTAAAGACCTAAAACTTTCAAGTGTTAAATCTGCCACTGACTCGAAACAATAAATATATTGAACTGAAATCATCAATTCATCTTATAGTATATTTTTAAAAAAATAAAAATATATTTTTGATTAAAACACAGCTGAAAAGTAACAGTAGGCACTTGGTTGCTTCAATATTTTCTATTAAAAATAATTCTTTTTTAGTAAAAGAAAAATTTGCAAGATCCTTTGAATCAATATAGTTCGTGTTTATTTATTAGTGATATTTCTTAAAATTAATTTGTGTTTAGTTAGGTAAAGCTTAGTTTGGTAGGTAAGCACAGGTACGACCATTTCTGTTATTTACATTTTAAAAGTAAATATAACTATGTAACTGTTTTTTAATTGTTAAAGATATATCTAATTGTGCTTTTTAACAGCATCTCAACAATCATTAACTATTCTTTAAATTTAATGCCATCATCTCTTTATATAAACAATGATGGCTTTATTAGCGTGCCTGTTATTAAAATGCCTATGTATGTTGCCTACCCCTTACAAAAAAGTAAGTAAATGTTTTAATGTTCAATGAACCCCTTTTTATGATTGAATTAGTTTAATAGAAAATGATTCTTGACAAGTTTGCATGAGGCTTATGTAAAAAAAATCGTTGCATGCATAACCACAACAATCGCAAAACACACTTAGCACTTAAAACATTTTTAATCAAAATTTAACGAAGAAGTGATTTAATAAAAATAGTATCCACTTCCACCCTAACAGCCCTTACAACGATAACGTCTCTGTCTCTCTAACACTTTTTTTCTCTTTCTGTTTTTATTTTCAAAAGAAACCTTTTAACATTTTCATTTCAATCAAAGAAGGAGCAAATCTTTCTTTGTGAAATTGAAATATTGTTTTGTTTTTTTTTCCATGATTTTTCTTTATTAATGTAATGATTTGAAATCATCGATATATTGAATTGTTCATATGAATTAGGTGGTCTCCATCGCTTCGCTTAGCTGGAGAAGGTGGCCAATTATCAGACTTTATCGAGGGTTTGGGACCAGGTCAATTAGTGGGTCGACAAGTGCTAGGTGCGCCTGCATTGGGCGACATTCAACTGTCCATGTGCTATCAAAAAGGATATTTGGAAGTTGAAGTGATACGAGCACGTGGCTTACAACAGCGACCTGGATCGAAAACGTTACCAGCTCCTTATGTGAAAGTGTATCTGGTTAATGGGAAGAAATGTATAGCCAAAGCTAAGACAACTACGGCGCGACGAACATTAGATCCATTGTACCAGCAACAGTTGGCGTTTCGAGAAAATTTTCAAGGATGTATATTGCAGGTAATTTATTTATTTTTCAATATTATACTCCAAAATATTTTAACAAATACTTATTTAAATGATTTTTATGGTTTTCGGCGAGTTTTTAACACATTTTGAGCTTTTTAAAATAACGAACAATCAATTGATCAACATTAAAATCTTCAACAACATTCGCCTGGTCATTTTTTCGTTCTTTTCTACAGTTCTCAAAATTTGAATTTTCCAAGCTAATATCAGCAGATTTGAAAGTACGGTCAGCATTCGTCGAAGTCCCGAAAGCACTGTGTTGTTTTCCCTCCTTTCTCGTAGTGGTAAAGCATAATATGATAAACGTGTATTAAATTTTTGACGTAGATTTTATAATGTGAAAATAGAAAACCGTTTTTCTAAAAATAAAATATATACTTAAAAAATTAATTTTTACTATTGAAAAACGGGCCAACAAATACGGCAGATAGTTATGCACCAGCCTTATACTTACCTCATTATCTCAACAAAAAGTAATTTTTAAAAATCTTAGATGTTCGTGTTTCAAAGAGTTATTATTTGAAGAAAAATGGTCGAAAATATAAAAGGAAATTCTAGCTATAATACACATATTTTTAGATCTTAAGCTTAAAATTCTTTAGGGTCAATGGTTTTTATGTACAAACCCATCAGTCTAATAAAATCTTTGAATTATACTATGCTTCTTTTATAATTACCTTTAATTAATTATCTTTTACAAAATTTGATCTTCTTGAACTTGACTGTTTATGAAAACCTGTGCGATGATTTTTTGTGGAGTTATCAGAGACAAAATGTGAATTTCGATTTTAGCGACTATATCGAAAAATATAAAATCGCAAAAAATTATAAGCTAAGTACAGAAAATTCCAGAATTCTCTCTTTTTTTTGTCGTTAGCAGAAAACCAGGTTAGGCCTCGTTCCCCCGCACTGCAACCTTAGGCTTATTGTACTCCTGTTCTGCTCATTTATCCCTGCTATGCAAGGATCCTTGCTTATTCCAGATTCAGCATTCTGCCTAACAGAAGCAGTCCCTGTACTAAGCTCGCGCAATTTGAGCCTGTTTGGGCGTCATCTATCCCATACAGGTGTCGCCACTTTTTGAGGTTTTTGCAGTCAAAAATGGCATGAGTCGCGTTTTCCTCCCCATCCTTAAACAGTCTGCATTTGACGTCGTGTTGAGACAATCCAATAGTTTACAGATGCTTTCTTAGTCCTAGTCCACAGTGTCCTGTTACTGTCCTGAGTTGGTTCCTTCCCAGCCGTAAAACCTCAGCGGTGAACGAGGGGTAATTTCTCCCCATCATTTTTTTAGCTTTCTAGAAATTTCTAGCCAAAAGATCCATACTCTTTATTTTTTTCTCAGTGCCTAATGTATAATTTTTTTCTTCTTCTGTTGTTTATTTTCTTTTGTTATCTAAACTTGATGCCGTGAAAATCAAGTCAAATTTTAGGAATAGGATAGGAGTAGTAATCTGATAGCATAATTGAAAAAATGACTAAATACAGTTTAAAAAAAGCTTAACAGATACATAGATCTAACTGAGCTGTGATGTGCAGTATATATATATATATATATATATGCTGTAGATGCGCCGCATGCCTTTGGATTGTAAGACGATTTTAAAATATGAAAATATTTTTTATAATTTATTCATTTCATTTGTAATTTACGTAATTGCATTTGTAAAATTATTCTAAAAATGATATATTTTTAACATTTATAACTTTTTTTAATTTACGTAATAATGAAAGGTATCACTCATAAAATTTGCCATAGTTTACCAAATCAAATTAACGGCAAAAGCCGAATGAAATCTCTCTCGGCATTTAACATAGCTGATTAACGGTCTGCAGATGCGTTTGCCGTTTTGAATCTAAACAGTGAATTTAATTGTTACTGATACTTTTCGTGAGTTATTTTGAATTATTGACCCAAAGGCCATACAAATGCTCTGTTCTTTAGGATAAGAACTATTTTCGTGGTTTTTAAATACATTATATAATGCGGTTGTTGATGATTTTTGTAAGGAGTGTCGAATAAGGCTAATTTTTAAAAAAAATACTTATAACACCACGTTAATCTAATAAAAAAATAAATTTAAAAATTGTGGTTTTTATAACCCCCCCCCCCTCCACTTCTAACCGCATGCCCTGTTTCAAAAGTCACCGCACGCCACTGATATATATATTTATTTATATATATATTATATATTATATATATAATCGTGCTGTTAAAACTTTTTTATTGTTTCAGGTGACGGTATGGGGTGACTATGGTCGGATTGAAGGCAAAAAAGTATTCATGGGAGTGGCTCAAATAATGTTGGATGATCTGAACTTGTCGAATATAGTAATTGGATGGTATAAGTTATTCGGAACGACATCTTTGGTTAGTGGGCCTCCTTCCTTGGGACTCTCACGAAGAAGTTCACTCGCTAGCCTAGACTCACTCAAGCTCTGAGTTGCAGACCACATAGATATCATTTTCTCCTCTATGCAATTACCATTTATCATCATTTTAAGCCACAAATGTACTTCTCCTATTACGTCAGTCATATAAAACTATATTTTCTGTATGTTTTCAACATAAATCCATATTGATTCGTTTTCTCAATGTTGCATTGTACATACATCAAATCAATGTTAAAATTTCAAATCATTAATCAATTAATTATTATAAAAGTTTATTTTGAAATTTTAATATCAAACGTTAAGATGAGAGAAACTGCACATTTTCCAATAAAGTACATTCAACGAAAAATTCTTATTCCAACAAGTCATCATTTGCCTGAAATCATTTGAAAAATATACAGAACAATAAACTTTATTTTAATATGAGAATTTTTTGTAGAAAATGCACTTTTGCATGCATTATGGCTTCATTGATCATCGAGCAAACTTTCGATATTTTACGTTTATTCTCCATAATAAATAATTCACAAGATTTCCATATTTTTTTTAAGTTTATATAAATACCCGTTAAAAATTCGAATCTAAAATTGATTTTTTTGTTTTCTTTCCTTCTTTAGAGTTAGCGGGATTTATTATTTAGACCTCGTTACAAAGGTAGGAATCGTAAAAGTTTGCAACAATCTAAAATCGATATTAGAAATAACATTTTACTGTGGAGTAGAAAATACGTTGAAGTTAATTTCAACGAGCTTTAGCAAATATGAAGTATATATGAAACCCTTTTATTTAATTAATTACTTTATATTGTGTCGGTAGATATAATTTCATGTTGATTATATAAAAATCATTATTACTAGTTCTCATATTATGATAGCCTATAGAAAATTTAAAGCTTCAATAATTAATAACCGATCAAATTAATTCCTACCGTAAAAATATTTTCAAGCGTTTTCATTTTTTTTCCAAATCATCAATTCATTACATAAATTCTTCAAAAATTGATTTTTATGCCATAGTTAGTTTAAAACCTTATAATTCATTTTACGCTTATTGAATGTGTATTTTATTTGCAAAAAATAACTGTTAAAAAATGCTTTTACTTTGTACTTTTAGCCCAGTAAAAAATGAATGTGGAATATTTTATTAAGCTTTAGGTTTTTTCAACTTGATTTTGCAATTTTGAGTTGAAAAAATTATCAGTGAAAATAACGAAATGTGGAATAATTTTTAGTTGTCTTAAATGAAAAAAAAAAAATATTTTAACTTGTTTCACTACCAATCGATAAAGTGATAAATATTATATTTGCTAAATTTCTAATATGTAGCATTTTTTGTTTCTCAATTACCTGTTGACGCTATATTATGGAACTATAAGTTATACATCTGTACAGTTGAAGTAAAACAGTACAACTCAATTTAAAGATATTTTTTTGGTTTTGATGCCAATTTGTAGCATCTTGAAAGCTGAATCGAATAACGTTAATGCTTTCAAAAAAAAACAGCAGTTTCTAACACCCATTTTTAAAATAAAAAGCAAATAAGTGACGTGAAGGAAAAATGTGAATGAGAAGCAAATGTAGGGAACAACCGTTAAACTCAATTTGATTATAATTGGGCATTAAAAACCCTTGTTTACTTTGTTGCTAGTTGTAATTAAGAGCATTACATTTAAGTAAATGATTTTAGGCTCATTTTGTGTAAAAAAAAATCAGTTTTCTACTATCCTAGGTGTAGGTTAAATTTTTCTTGTTCAACCTGGTGACGATTTTTATTTTGTTGATAAAAAACTTTAGATTTATAACAGTAATCAATTAGGACCAGAATATTATTTCATACTGAGCATTGAATGTTTTCTTACTTAACGTTTTTACCTATATTAACTTCGAGACATAATGATATTTCACATTTGGTTAATTTTCTCTCTATACTTGTTGAAAATGTTGAAAATATTTAAGCTTTTGTTCTTTAAAAATTAAAAAGAAAAACGTTTTTCGGAAGGGCATTGAGAAATCAAATACACCCGATAAGAAAAACCGAACAACAATAATAATATAAGTAAAAGCGTCAATAATTTTACAGTGGAACTAAATGACGGAAAACATCTCGTAAAACCTAAAATTCCTATAAATTTTTGAGACATTCAAAAACATCTAAGGAAATATTCAAAAATCGAGGATAAAGTTCTTTTAAAAAAGCTCAAGTTATTGAATCATTTGCAAGTTATAAAAAAAAAAAATAAATATACTCTCCTTACATGTTTCGATTTTTTTATGGTTTTCTACAAAAAAACGCCTTCATTTGATCGCTATAAATTCTAATGCGTCTTATGCGATTCGTATAGCTTTTTCATTTATTTTCGTTAAATTAATTATTTTAGATGAAATCATTTAATGCATGAGAAAATATATTAATTTTATTAAATCATACATTTTGGCTATTTTTTTTATTTTGTCAATGGTCAAACAATGGTACTATTTAGTGATTGCTATTACTTTTATTTACATTTTATTTTAAGCATGTTTTATTTAAAAAAATAATTAATATTTAGTCTGCACTATCTTGTGAGCTTACAAAACCGTATAGAAGTACTCGCATATTTATCGAATCTTTAATTTGTAATGTAATTGTTGGTGTCTTAAGAATTAAATAATAATTTTATTAAGTTATTAAATTAATTTTATTTAACTTAAGGGGGTATTCTAGTCTAGGATTTTGAAAAAATCGAAAATTTTTTTCTTTCATAATCCGATAGTTTATATATTCAAAAATATCTCCCTAAAAATATTTTTCAAAATTCAAATTATTTTCGAAGTTATAGCCGTTTTAGTGTCGCGGCAACTAGACCGGTTGAGCCTTAACGTAAAACTTTAAACGCGTTTTTCTCGAAACTACTTTTTTCGATGCGGTCGCCATAATATCTCAAGTTTTAATCAGCCGATGTACTTGAAATTTGGCATGAATATTTTTTGAATATCTCTCTATCGCATGAACCAACAAAAAATAAAAACTTTAAATTGGTAATATTTTTAAAAAATTCGACAAAGTTAAAAAATGAGTGAAAAAATCGATCTTTATTTTTGAGTAGCCGCCATTTTTTGAAAAAAAAAATTTCTGTTTTGGAGGTTCATGTGATAGCGACATTTGTACTTATCAAGAATCCATTATTGTTTAATTTTTCAAATGACCACAATGGTAGACATCATGGCGACGAGGACACGGTCTTTTTTTTCCCCTCTACTTCAAAGACGCATAACTCAATGAAAAATAAAAAAAAATTTTGAAATTAATTTTGTGTACTCTCTGAATATAAATAAACAAATGATAAAAAAATGGATGGTAAAAATATCAAATGCTTTTTCTTTATCAATTGCCAAAAAACGCTCGAAACTAGAATACCCCCTTAAAAGTTAATAAACAATATGATAATAAACAAATCATTTTAGTTATTAATATTTTACTAAAATATAAATATTTGATTATAAATCCTGAAAATTTAATTAATTTATCTCTAACGGTTGATTTAAAATCTATTTTTTAATTAAAAGTACCAAAAATTTTCATTGTTAAAAAAATTATTATTAAAAATAAAATTTTCAAAAATAGTTTGGAGGATCAATTTTTCATGGTAACTAGGTACTGATGAAAAAAATACATGGAATTTATTTTTATGATCAAGTGGAAAATAGGGAGGTCCACTTGACGTGGTCTTGCTTATATCTCAAAATGAACGAAAACGAAAGGTTACACCTAGGATATCTTCCTTAATAATCACAACCTAATTGATCTTTATAATTTTTAGTTCAATTTGTAACCTTTTGTTTATATTCAGTTACCTAATTTTAATTTGTTGCCACCAAATAATCGAAAAATATTCTCAAGTATATATTTTGGTCATTTTTTGCGTTGTTAAATCGATCCATATGCGAGTACAATACGGTTTATATTATACATGTAGGTGTAATATCTGCGGGTATAACAATGTAGTTATATATTAATGACGTTTTTATTAAATATTTGATGGCTAATTAAATGTAATCTTTTTATATTTTAGTGAAATGGGTGCATTATCTACGCGTGGCTGTGAGTTGGATAAAATATATAAATAGTTTGTTCAGTGCTACGCCTGGTTTCAATATTAACCGAACACAAAGAGATACTTTCAAAAAACGTTGGTAATATAAATAAGACGAATAAATAAATAAATAAATAACTGTACACAGTAAATGTATAAAGTAACAAAAAAGAAAATTTATAAATATTATATAAAAAAATATAAATATATATATATATATATATAAAAATTAAAATGAAAATTAAAAGAATATCAATGCCTTCTTATCGATGGTACTCATTATTGTTAAATTTATAGAATTTATATTCACAATCTCTGTTAAGTTCCATATAAGTATCAAAAACACAGTGCTCTCCTATATAAAAAGAAAATATAAATAAATAATTATATATTTAACATAAAATATAAACAATAGTATTATAAGCTCTGATCACAAATATCAGTCATTTGATTTTTTGCCAAATTTATTCATCTTCAAGATTCATGACTATTGTGTATAAATCAAAGTAAATATTTTTTTAATTTACCTAGGAAACTTATTGCAAATATATTCGTTAAAGTATCGTAATAACATAGGAGTGGAAAATGTCTACTAAATGATTAAATCATGTATATTATTTTTAAAATGCTAGAAAGAAACATGAAATTGTAAACGTTTTCTCTTGTTGCTTAAAAATTTTGTATATTGGAGGATAAAATATTGTTTTATACAAAGGCAGAAATTAAATTTTTGAGTCATTGTTACTTTATACTTAATTTTAATTTAAAGCATATAATTTTCGAAAAATATTTTTAACGACAAATGACAAAAATTTAATTTTTCTTTTGTTATGAAATAAATAAAATTTACTGCCAATACAAATAATTATTTAACGATTTGATGATATTTGACAGACTTTTGATTTGATTTCAAACACAATCAATTTAATCTAAACAACAGAAAAAAGGCATTTTTCTAATTTATTTTCTTATAATATCTATATATGTAACGTATGATACTTAAAAGCTCATCCAAAATATTAAAACAAAAAAAAATATACATATATATGTTACGTGATTGTTTGCGTAATCAAAGAACATAAAAATTTTGCTCGCAAAAGCTTCCAAAATCTCCACAAGTTTATAGTTAGCCAAAAGCTTATTTTAACGATTTCTAGTTACCCTATTATATGAATGAATTTAACTTATGTATATTTGTCGGTTGTATAAATCAAATTCCAACCTATTCTTCCAAACAACTACAAGCTTTAACTACAATAAGGACATTATTATTTCGTATTCTATAACATTTAATTTGTATAATTATGGTTCACAATTTGAGCATTTTTCGAGTACTTTTCATAAAAGTAGTTATTAATAAGTGTTGAAATTCAAATGCTAACAAGGAACAATGAAAGTATACCTACATAACAATCTATTTATCCAAATTTAGTTATCATTTAAAACATGAAGGGTATAAGGATGTATATTTCTATGTTAAAAAATATCACTGATATTACAAGTTAAATTACCACCAGTTGGCGCTGTTGGACGTGTATTCAGATGAGTATCTGATAGGAAACAGTTGATGCTCCACATCCCTTAGTATATAATTAACACTATTAATACTTTTTTGGAAGATGGACAACAAAGCCAACAACAACTATGTTGTTTAATTAAAACTTTTCTTGTCTTAATATAAATAATATTAAACACCTGTTATTTTGTATATATTTCTTTAGTATTTTATTATTTAAAAAATTCATTTTCTTTGAAAATTATTGTCCGAATCTCTCAAACTACATTCACCAAAAAAATTAATGTATCGAATTTGTAAACATTTTTTATTTGTTTATTTATTAATAGAAGTTGTTTTCTAAACCGATTCCTTACCGCTAAAAGTTACCACATGCCACTGGTTAAGATTACTATACGTAGTGTAGTTCAATAACGATGTAATGAACCTGATTCTACCCAGAAAAATAAATCCAAACCCTGCCAAAGGCTAAAAAATCAGCATTATGAAACTTTTTTATCATATTCATTATAACTTTTCATTTAGAATACGTTCTAGTAAGAAGTAACAGCATTGAGATTCCAGTTTAAAATTGTTCATTCAGCCGAAACTACAGTCGTAGTGTTTGTCGAAAACGCTAGAAGTTTCAAACTTTGTGAAACGATCAAAAAACAACATGTTAGGGAAAGTAGCCCCGGTCATATTTTAATCTTAACTACAAAGTTTGAATTCTGACACAGGTTGGAATCTATCTGAGAATAGTCTAATAATCAGGTACCTATTAAACGGCTAACATGCTTAAAATCTTGGTTTATAAGTGAAATAACTCGAAAATCAATGCTCGACTTGATTCGATACTCTAATAATAAAATTTGAATCTAATTTGGCTTGGTTGAGAGCCAAATTTAAGGCAAATAACTTAAAAATCAAATCAAGTAGTGAATCTCCATTTATAACCAACCTAAATAGGCCATCAACAGCGCTAAGGCTACTATTCTAGAACTATTTTCCTGGTCTCAACATTTAAACAGTTTTTGAAGTATTATTCTTTCATAAGGGGCTATTTATAACTAAGCTCAGACGTTAAGGATTGGGAAGGAGGTCATCGAAGTATGGCATCATGTGAGATAGGGCAGAAGATGTCATAAGCTTCGCCACATTTCAAAATCTAAGTTACTAAAATACGAAACTTTTATGTAAAAAAATGTAAAAATGATACCAACTTTATCTCTATGGGTACGTTCCACTAAATGCCCACAACGATTGTAACACCCTCTGAATCGTTCCACCTAAGGCCCGTCGTCGTTGCGAGCGATTGCTCGACGTCATACATGACGTCACTGTTCGCGACCACATCGCGCCCACTTCGCCCACAAAATATTGGTGGATCAGAGTGGGCTCACAGCGCTCAAGATGTGCGTTCCACCTATAACATTCGCCTACAACGCCCGCGGTCTTTTTATGTTAGTGGAACGGCAGTTTCAGCGGTCATGGTCGATGGCGTTGCGGGCGTTAAGTGGAACGTACCCTATGTAAACTGTATTATGTGACGTCACACCAAAATGTGACTATTTGCGACCAGATCGGAGAGGTAGGGGTATTGAAATTGTTGTGACATAATTTATGAATGACCCTTAAGAAATATACGTCCTTATATACAACCCTTATTTAAACAAATCCTTCATTTTGTATTGACGTTATATTTTATGCAATAAATAGATTTTTGCATTTATTAAACCCTAATTGAAATAAAATTATGAAGAATTTATTTTATATTTTAATTATTTTAATTCGTAACCAAATCTAAATTATTTCAATAAAAAAAAATATCCTGTTAATTTTTTTTTAAACGATCTAATCATATCTCAGAGGAAAATAAACTATTTTGTGATTTTCAAAAATGATTGAATTGTATAAAACGATCAAGAATGAATAAAAATCAGTGTTTGTGTTTTGAAATATACCGATCCTAATATACCCATAGCCTCTTTAGATTTAAAAAAAGAAAATAAATGCTATTTACCTACGATAATATTGTCAGAGGAGTGATGAAATATCCTTGAAAATGTTAAGAAAATTTCAGTTGTACGCCCATTCATACAATATTTAACTTAAAACCTGCATAATGTGTATATGTTTAAGGAAATAATAATATTTATTATTGTATCGATATGAGGTATCTTCAAGAACCATATCTTATAATCATTTAATCTAAATAATATAAATAAACCTTATGTAATTATAACAAAAAAAATGCTTAATTGGAATTGAAAAACTGCTTTTTTACTTACGAATATGAGATTCAATGATAAAATAAAAACAAATTTCAAAAAAAAAAATAATATGATTGTTTAAAGAAAAAAAAAATGTAGTGCTTATGGTGTACCCATTAAATGTAATGATTTATTGTACACGACCAATATTTTTCATAGATATATAAGTAATTCATACTTAAATTTTGTGATAATCAATTTTAATTTCTTATTTACTGGCATCCTCTACCTATCAATACCCCCACAAAGTACATTTACCATGAAAAAATCTTCTTTTTATATGGTTTTTGCAATAGGTTGGCTGTAGTCAGGGCCAGATTTAGGGGTTTGCCACAAGTAGGCACTTTTTAAAATAACCTTCGAAAGGACTTCAAACGTATTCACTGTTAGATTTTTTGATAATTGGCAAATATCTTGTTATTTCAGGCTTCGTTTTTTGAAAAAGCTTTTAATTTTAAATATTATAGCAAGGTATTTTATTAATTTTTAATTGAATGAGTCATCTAAAGCTCATCAAAATATGTTATAAAGTAAATATATGTTTAATATTTCTTCAGATCCTTGATATTTCGTATTGATAAATACAGTTAGAGGGATAATGGATCTGGATTTACAATGAATGCAAAAAGAATATTAGGTCGAGACGTTTCGCCATATATTGTAGCTTCATCAGGCTCTCTGATGCATGCTCAGCATTCTTATCGTTTTGTAGTCTTGCATGTACAAATTATACATCATTTTATTTTATTTTAAAAATAAAGACAATCATGATTATAAGATGATGACAACAACTTTCATAAACATTAATTATGAGTGTCAAACTCTTTTTTAAAATAGAAATGAAATTATGTATAATTTGTACATGCAAGGCTACAAAAAAAACAAGAATGCTGAGCATGCATCAGAGAATCTGATGGAGCTATATTATATGGCAAAATGTGGCGACCATTCTTTTTTAATTCATTATAAATCTCGAACCATTTCCCCCCTCTATCTATATTTATCAATACAAAATAAGTATTGTAATTATAAATTGAACCTGTTTTCTTTCGAATATTTAAGTTTTTGAAAGAGGATAAAATAATGTCGGTTTTCAAAAAAAAAATTGAGACCTCTCTGGTCTCCGTACACGAGCCTTCACCGATCTTAAGTGTCATATTAAAGCATCTAATTATAGAAATTAAATCTGATACGAAACATCACCATGAAGAAAAAAATTTAATTATTTAATTTATGATTATTTTTGTCATAATTTGCTGCCCCTCGAAAATTCTTCTTTCTTCCCACTTGCCTACTGTTTCTAGTGGAAAATTTGACCATGACCAAGGCTGGATTAACAACTAGGGAAAAGAGGCAAATCTCTGAAGCAGCAAAATATTAAGGCGAGCAAATTATAGCGAAAGTTATAAATATTTTAATATCTTAATATTAATATTAAAAAATTAATATTTAAAAACAATATTTTCAATGATCGATTTTTCAAGAGTCAAATGCATTGTTTTTACAGATTCATCAAGTCAAGAAGTTGAACATTTTTTCAAGTGATTTATGCTTGGTATTTTTACTTGGCAAATGAAATAATCTATGAAGCTAATACTTGACTTGATTTAATATTTAAATATCGATCATTAATATTTCTTCAGATCCCTGTTATTTAGTATTCATATAATAATTATGTAGATAGAGGGGCAATAGATCGGGATTGACAATGAATGCAAAAGGAATATCAGGTCACGACATTTCGCCATATCTTAGAGCTTCATCAGGCTCTCTGGTGCATGCTCAGCATTTTTATCTTTTTATAGCCGTGCATATACAAATTACACATAATTTTTCTATTTTAAAAACGATTTTGACACATCATGATTGATGAAAATATCAAAAAATTATGTATAATTTGTGTATGCAAGGCTACAAAAAGACATAAATGCTGAGCATGCATCAGAGAGTCTGAGGAAGCTATAGTATATGGCAAAACGTCGCGACCTGATATACTTGTTGCATGTAAATATCAATCTTTAATTCGAGTTTGGCTTTATTTCAAATGAAATTGAAATTCAAATCGAGTAGCTTTGAAATGAATTGAATATGTAATTGCTTTCGTTTGTTACGGATAACAATATATTGATGGAAGTAACAATGGCATGGACACCTTCAACATAAAGTAATGTTCTTGTTATAAGAGTCATCTTTAGAATCAAATTTAATTTTTATATTAAAATCCTCGAAATTGCCACTTAAAGTTTTCTTTTACACGAAATTAGTTCAAAACTTCAGCGCCTGTTTGATGGAATTTTAAAAAGTGTCAATTAGCGGCAAATTTTTAAACCTACCTCTGGCCATGACCGATTCTTAATTTCTCTTGATTTGCTAAATAATATATTTGTTAAGCTAGTATTTATTTATTTAAAAAGCGTGTGTTTTAATTTATTTTAAATAATAATTAAGAAAATCGGTAATTCCTAATAAAGAGTTCATCAAGTATCATTTTAATTAGCTGGTAGAATGATGGAAGTCATTAAATAAAACGTTGGTTTGACTGCAGAATCTCATCAGAGAATATTTCCTATGTATAGTAAAATATCAACATGTCTTAGTTCAATGTATGTGAAATAAATGAAAATAAGTATCACAAAATTCCAAGTACAAAAAAATATCTGTCTGTACAAAATAGTATTCTCTAACTTTGAATCAATACTTATATATTATGTGTTTATCTCTACGTGTACTTAAAAACTGATTTTCAATAACTTAAGACACAGTGCTTTTTAAAACATAAGCGAACAGTGAAGAATTTTAAGAAGCAAGATCAAAATGAAAATTTATCTGAATATATATAAAGTATGACACAAAGGTGATTTCAATCGAAATAAATGTTCATACAATTTAGCTGTTTTAAACGCTCCATTGGAAATTGTGATAGATACTTTGTTCGCTTAAAATCTTAAAACTTTAATCCTTTACTGTGATTTATTAATAAAAATAATAATAAATAGTTGTAGCTTTGATTACGAAAATAAATAATTTATTAATTAAACAACAGATAAGAAAGTCAAAAAAAATTATAACCCAAACTTGGTACCCCAAAAACTTGTTGAGGAAAAGTATATTTATAATAACAATGTATATATTATATTACATATATGCATACTTTCACATACATATATGTACATATATATTATTATAATATATATTCGCCAAAATGAAATCATCAAATGCATTATCTGAGAATACCTACCTATACTTAATCTTTTTTTCTTGATAACTTTGTATACATATCAGTTAATGTTTAAAAGTGTGAGTTAGATGAAAGCTTCTGAAAATATTTGAATTTTTAATTGGCTAATTGATTTCATTAATATTTTAATAATTTACTCAACAGTTGTAATAACCAAAAATTATCTAGGAACAATCAAAAATAAAATGAAATTATTAAATAAAAAAAAAATTATTTCCAAATTTCTGAAGTTAATGTTAACTAAAAATGAAATAAGTTCATGTGATACAAGTACATACAACAAAAGCTGCTTTATTTTCATTGATATATTTTAAAGGTTTATTCAGAGGATAACAAACTAATTTTATTTGAACATTAAAGACAAACTTTCATTATTGTAAATTTTTATAAAAAAAAAAACGATTATATTTAAAAGTAAACAATAATTATTTGTATATTATATCTTAATAGTTAATATATTATTTTTTTGATTGCTGTAAATGTAAAAAAGAGAGGAAAACCTGTGTCCTCAACTGTTCCGTTATGTGTAAATTTTCTAGCATAGCCTCCATTCATCACCTTATACAAAATTTACTGTATCCAAAAACCTAGGCCTCATTCGGCCCATGACAATAAAGCGAATGAATGATCCAATTTGTGTTTTATTAGTTTTGATTTTTACTACTATATAGTAAAGGTGTTGTAATCAGGTCGAATTTTCGAATTCGAGCTTTCACCAGAAATACATGGTTTGAGGTCCCCTGAGTCCGAAACAAGGGTTTTTAAAAAAATGTATGTGTGTGTGTGTGTGATAGCCATATCGTATCGAAAGCTTTATTCGAATTACACCAAACTTGGAACTTTGACTTCATATTATATCTAGTTGTGCCGCGAAGCTTTTGGTTAAAATCGATTAACGGAAAGCTCTACTTTATTCCAAGAATTTTTGAGTTTTTTCAATTTTTTTTTCGAAAACGGCTGCAACGATTTTCTTTAAACTTTCTATAGTTCTTAGACTGATTGAAGCCTACAACTTTTAATTGAAACTTTTTCCTGGAAGGTTGGGAATTTATATATATATATATAGGTTGCATGCATATAGTTCTGAGTTATAAAGTGCTTATATTTCTTTTAACCAACAGCGAGTTTCATAAATGAGGGCAAAAGAAAGTACTGTGACGCCTCGCTGCAGATATTTTATTTATCCGCGCGGGAGTTTAATTTTTTTTTATTCCAGACCATTCTGGGTTACAGTTTATGACTCGCAATGAGTTATATGGCATGATTCAAGATTCAAGAGGGTCATAATTTCTTGAAAAACTTGAATCCATGATGCATATTGCATACATTGTTGGACAGTACGTAGTTGGAAAGTACAATGTTTAAAATTTTGATAAGAAAACTGATGCTAAAAATTTACTACAGTTAATCTTACTTATATTAAAAACGTGAAAGTTTATGAGTATGGATGGATGTTTGTTGCCCTTTCACTCAAAAAGTACTGAATGGATCTGGATGATATTTGGCATAGATATAGATTATAATCCGGTTTAACATAAAGTATACTTTATATCCTGAAAAAATGTACGGTTACAGAGCAAAAGATTAACTTCCTCTTTTGTAATGTGGTAATTTAGGAGCCAGAAAATGATATAGATTACTTCTCATAACGGAATAATAAACGGTTCCTATGGGATAGCAAAACAAGTATGTATTCTATAAGAACCGTGTATTTAAAAGCAGTTTCATTAAAATCCACGAAATAGAGTCTTAACTCATTTTCCTTGAAGACTTGGTCTACTTTTTACTCAGGAGAGATGTACTATTCCCGTGGGATAGATATGTTTTTTGTTTATCACAAAGTTAAAGATTAATATAATTTTTGCAAAGTTGTAGTTTGGGGGAGAATGATATAGCTTACTTTTAAGGCTAGAATAACGAAGTTCCCATGGGATGGCAAAACAATTATATCCTATAGAAACCGTACATTTAAAAAGTTTCGCTAAAGTTCGTGAAATAGAATATTAACGCATTTTCCTCCAATTTTACACAATAACGAAAGAAATCTCTACAAAGTTGAAATTAAAAAATTGACAATTTTAGTGGAATATAAATATAAATTTCAATTTAACACCCGATAAAATTAATAATGAAAATGTTGAAAATATTTGAACTTTTTCATTGTTCATTGTCGAAGATATTAATTAGAAATAAACGTATTAAAATAATAAACTAAAAATTTTAAAATTTAACAGTTACTTTACGGAATGAATATTAATGAAGTTTCGCTAAAGATCCTGCAGGATAGCTACTAATCTATTCTTTTATGGGAGCATACATTAATTACGTGAGGCGTTCAGGGGCCGATGGGGTCGAGCCGAATCTCATTTAGTCTTACTTTGGGTAAAGGGAAGGTCTCGCAAATATCACGTATTTTTTTTTAAAACACGTTTTGAAAAATATTACATTAGATTGTGGGTTGAGGGAATGATATATGCCAAATCTCATAACATCTTACCAGAGGGGAGGGGTGGGTTTTCAAAAATCGCAAAAAACGCCTCGCGCAATTAATGGATGCCCCCTAAATTAGCTGTACGGTTTTAAATGACATTTGGTATGAAAGATTTTCAAGTCCTAAAAGAAGGAATACAGTTACTTTTTTACTACAAATCTTATCGAAGATGATGTGAGACAACTAACATCTCTTTCTTGAAAAGTAGTTGTACGAATTTTGATGAATTTTCTTTGGATCTAAAATCTGAAAGTATCTATCATCTTTTTCTGTTAAAACAAATTCATTTTTATATTTCCCTATGAACGTAGGAAATTTTTTAATCAATCAGATAAATTTAGATACACTTAGCGAAGCGAGCGGGTATCAGCTAGTAATAATATACAAACGATACAAACAACGTTTCTATCGCACACCATTGTTACCACAAGGGCAAGTTGATTTTTGAATAGCAGGAATGAAATATTAGTTGCATATACTTAACAATATATTTAACACAATGAACACATAAACCAATTGAACGACATTAAATTTACAAAATATGTATCTCATTGGCTTTTCATTTTTACTCAGCTATATAAGATTACAAAATCCGCAAAATACCAATCAAATAAGATTACAAATCCAATTACTTTCGTTTAGAATGTTTTTTTAGTTTACATGTTTACATCACGCGATCAAAATGTTTGAATACCACTGATAATTGATAAATTGACAAATCTTCTTTCTGCATTTGATATCTCTGTATTAGCCGCATAAGTTTATTACGTTAATTACTAATGATATCTTACTAATGTTTATACGGTTTATATTGGGGGCTTTAAAAATATATTGTTATTTCATTACCTATTTTACGATTAATCAGGATTCAAACGAATATCGAATTAAGTAATTTTTACAAGACTAATTTGGCAGAAAATAGCACTGAATACTTTCTGCAAGTTTAATGGTATTACGAATATAAAGCTCATACTATATAGTATATCGCTTATCATAGCATTATAAACATAGTTTGTTAGCTAAACTGATCTAAACATTGATAAAACTTCAATAGCTTTATTGATAAAATTCTAACCTAATAATACAAGTGTTCACTTTCATTCTTAACATTTACTTAAATTTTTTTTTTCATTTTTCTGAAATTATTTGTTAATTATTAATTAACTAGATATGGCATCAAATATTAAATGTAAAAAATGTCGGTCTCACCTGTTGGAATCTTCAAGTATAGTCTTAGAACATGGCAACGATACAAGTTGCAATACAACAAATACAACCAACATATTTATCAGTGAAAATGAATATCCACCGTGGATATCTGAAACAATTAAAAAGGAAGAATGGACCAAAGGAAAGTTACAGTGCCCCAATTGCCAGACCAAATTAGGATCATTCAACTTCACGTCTTCCATTAAATGTGGTTGTGGAAATTTCATACTGCCTCCGGTTCAACTATCAAAAAACAAAGTTGATTTCATCAAGTCAAATTCGTAGATCAATAAAATAGACATAGATTTAATACTCAAATTATTATTATTGCTTTTATACATAAAATAGGAGCATTTAAACAGTAAAAGTAACCATTTTTATAATAAACTACTTAAATATGTATATAAACATTTTTTTTTTAATTTTATAATAAAATTGAACATGTTACCGTTTAAATTATTTTTCTGTATTGTTTCAATACTTTCTCTACATCGTAGTGTTCCCCCCTTATATGACGAAAAATACATTTTGTTTTCATATCCATGATAAATATAGTTCAAAACCAATTGCATTATAAAAATATTTGATAATAATATTTGAACTTTTTCTTCACATTGGTGAATATTTCTATAAAATGACAAATAATTAAGTACCACTTGATGGCAAAAACTATTTGAATAACATTGCAAAAATGATGTGAATAAAATTATATATTAGCTAATATTGATTTGGTACTATTTCTTTCCCTCGTCGCTAACATCTGAAAAAAAAACATAAGATATTAGTGTTGCATAGTAAAGTTGTCGAGGTGTAAAGGTCGAGTCACATAGAAACCAGAGAGTCAATGTATTTGCCTCAAAATGGATCAAACAGTCCACACAGTGTTATGGTAACTTTACCAAAGTGCAAACTAGTACTAACATAATTTAAGTAGCGCTTTGAATTGATCGTATTAATTAATTTGGAATTATTTTATATGCCCTCATGTACATTCGATTCAGGTTAATAAAAAAATAATATGAAATGGATGAAACAAAAATTTACTGCGATTGATTAACTTAAAAGACTTTGAAATGACCAGGGATTTGACACTCAATGAATCTGCCCTATCTTCTTAATAGTCTAGTCTAAGATCCGAACCTACATCGACCCTCACCGAGTTGATAATAGAATGAAACATATTTTATCATGAATTTAGTATATAAGAAAATATATTAAAAATGGGTTGGCTAAAAAAATCCTGGGCAGACTATTTTTAATTATTTAAAAAAAAATGATTTTTAATAAAAGATTGCAACATCAAGATAATGGAAAAAAATTTATAGACAGGAATTTTTTTGGCAACCCATTTTTAATGTATTTTTTAATTTACTAAATTCATGATAAAATATGTTTCATTCTATTATCAACTCGGTGAAGGTCGATGTACGTTCGGATCTTCTACTATAAGATGTCAAAAAACTACATTCTTCCAGAACTATGGATGATTTAAAGGGGAGGTAAGCTCATAAAATTTGAAGTAAATGAGAGAAAACTTTCAAAGTTATTGACTTCCACTCTCCTCTATGTAATTTTTTAAAAGTTCTTTTATTCACTGCCATTTAAAAACTACATTACTGATTCGTTTCAAACTTGCTACACCAGTTTCTACAAAAAAAATACTCCTCCCAACGATAAGTTTTAGAATATTTTTTACGTTAAGAGGGTATAATAGCGAAGAAAAAAAAGTTCGTAGATGTGTAGGAAAGGCTTAAAATACGTAGATCTACGTAAAAAGACGTAGAATTGGCAACGCTGATTCGACTAGCTATGAAGCGTTTGGGCGGCGTTCAACGCTTTGGCCCAACTATTAAGAAGGGTTTAGAAAGATTCCAGAGTGTGTCACAAGATTTTAAAAAAATATTTAAATTTGCTAGGGTTTTTGAGTATTACATTTATTTGAGTAAAATTTGTATTTACGAGAGCGTAAGCCCTAACCTATAATACTTTCTTTTACTACTATATAGTAAAGGAAGTAGGTATTGTAATCGGGTCGAATTTTAGAATTCGAGCTTTCACCGGAAATACATGTTTTGAGGTCCCCTGAGTCCAAAAAAGTGGTTTTTAGAAACAAGTCTGTGTGTGACAGCCATATCGTATCGAAAACTTTATCCGAATTTCACTAAACTTGGAATTTGCCCTCCATATTATACCTAGTTGTGCCGCGAAGCTTTTGGTTGAAATCGGTTAACCGAAAGATGCACTTTATTCTAAAAGTTTTGGAGTTTTTTCAGTTTTTTTTTTTTTTCGAAAATGGCTCTAACGATTATCTTTAAATTTTCTACAGTTCTTAGACTCATTGACGCCTACAACTTTTATTTAAAACTTTTTCCTGGGAAAATTCGAATAAGGGCGGTTCTATGGTGAAGGTTGGGAATTCGTATATCCATATGTATATAAGCGCTATGCATATACAATAGTTCTGCTTATATGTATAGTTATAAAGTACTTATAGTTCTTTTAACCAACAGTGAGTTTCATAAATGAAAGTACTGTGACGCCTCGTAGCAGATATTTTTATTTTAAATCTAGTTGCATAACCAGATCAATACTGTCGGCTCGTGTAAACATTAACCAGCTTTTAAAATTCATACATTGGTGTAAACAGGTGTGTCGCGAAAATTCTTGATTTCTTTTACTTTGTTGTGGGCCAAAAAAGTTTGCGAATAACTGATTTAGATAAACGTTAGCGTAAGTAATGACATCATTACTGACGTTTTACTCAACCCAAAGACCGTTATAGAAGAACGTTTCTTAACTAGTTTTTAACGTTGATACAACTTAATGGAACATAGGCTTAGATAACCGATTTTTTTAATTACACTCTTAATAAAAGTTGCTATGTAACTCTACCTTAAATAATTTTTTTTTTCATAACTTACTTTTGCCATCACAAGCCACTATTTTTACTTTATCGACACGGGCAATTTCTTGTACTTCTCGAAACTCGACGTCGTTTAACATAAAGGTCCAAACATTATCACAAAATCTATATGTATTTAATTTACCAGCTTTAAAAGTAAGGCGCGATTTGACTCTGGTGGCCAAGGCTTGATTAATATGTTTGTCGAATTGTAACAAAACTTTGAGAGCTAATTGTGGTGTAATATGACCATACTGAAAAATAAAAAAAATATATATAATTAACTAAAGAAAATTAAACAATTCTATAACGTACTTGTATTAATTCGTCTAAACTTTCTTGTAGTGTATTTCCGATAGTCGTATTTCTATATAATTGATAAGACATATTTGTGCTATTGGAACGCGTATCTTATGATAATTTTGCTCCTTCGCTCTCGAAGTCAATCAAATACTGCGCACTTCACACTGGTCTCGTGGCGCATTATATCTGTTGCAAACTTCTGCGATTGGTTTTAGTGATATTTTTTTACTATTGCATTTCTTGTTTTATTTAAATTTATTTGTAAATATTCAGACAAAGCCGTTCAATAACGCGCATTAAATGATTCCCCAATCCAAGTACTACCTTTAAAAACGTGTGTTATCCCAATAAAAAAATCTTTAAGGAAGATTTAAACGATTAAATTAATTAACATCATATAGCATCTGTCAAAATTTAACATAGTGCTGTTTCACTTTAACTTTTGCATATGGTCATTCCACATCTTTGTTTACTAATATATATTTCAATTATATTTTTTCACTTTGACAATTCGATAAATTACTCGAACTTCACAGTGGTCGAACGGCAATGGCTAGTTTTCTTGCAGTTGGTATGAAATCACGATGGACAATAATCACAAATTAAGAGGTAGGTCAGTTTTTAAAAATGGCAGAATCTGCATTTCACGAAAAACTTTCTATTCGTGAATCGTCTCGATCATTAAAAAAATATGGAAGTACCTCAAATCACATGAAACGGCAAGAATGTTATGTGAAACATTTCATATCGGAAACGGATACTCTACAGGGAATTGCGCTCAAATATGGTGTTACTGTAAGTGGTCATAAATTACTCTTTTTTTCATTGTTGTCTTCCTGGTTGATTAATGTTTTATCTATTTCCAGATGGAACAAATTAGACGAACAAATAAACTGTGGGCTTCCGACAGCTTATTTTTAAAGGAGTCTTTGTTGATACCTGTTCCAGCCGATAGCCCGTTTAGTCCATCGGAAGAACGTACTGCAGTTCCGTCTAGTTCTAATAATAATAAATCGCATACGAGCAGTATTAGTGATTCGACTAGTTTTGAAGAGTTTTCAATCGATGATTTCTTAGAAAATATTGATAATTCAATAGCTAACACTAAGAAAGAAGTACATAAGTCACAAGGAAATAGTGCGTAAGTAAAACATTTATAAAGTTAATAAAATATCTATAGGTATAGGGGTAGGAGTCAACCCCAGGAAGATTTTCTTAATGATATTTCTTGGTACTTTATTTTTACCATACATAAAACTATGTTAGTTGGTATTAACCTATTTCAAAAAGTATTTGATTAATTTTTCTTAAAAATTTTCTTTACTAGTGGCTACCCATGACTTCATTCATGTAAAATTTAACAATATAAATAGATAGGCCAAACTTAACATAATAGGCCTGTGCTTTTAGCCTTTGAAAATGGTAAAAAGTGAAAAAAATTATAGTAGGATGAAACGTATTAGAAAAGGAAGAGAATATAACAAAAAATGGAAGGAAAAATAAATTACGGTCGATCTGAAGTGGGGAAGTGGAAAAGGGGGGTGTTTTTAACGGCTTATCTCGATTTTTGATAAAACTAAAAGTCCCATGGGAAAAATTTAAAAGGCAAAGTTGTAGATTTTAAATAGATCTACAACTTTTGTGCTATCACTTTTTGCACATAATCTCAAAATTTATGTGAAAAATTTCAATAACGAAGTTTTTGGTTTTTAATTTTTAACTTTTACAATTTTTTTTTTTTTTTTTTTTCACGAAATTTGGTGAAAACTTGGTGAGAATTTTCGATTAAAAATTAAGGTGCTTTTTCGAAATTATCGTCATTATAAGGTGAAAAAAAATAATAATTTAAATAAAAAAATACAGTGCGTTTAGGAGATTTAAAGGTAAGTTTTCACCAAATTTCGTGTACATTTTTTTTTGTAAAAGATAAAAATTAAAAACCAAAAACTTGGTTATTGGAATTTTTCACATAAATTTTGAGGTTATGTGCTGAAAGTGATAGCACAAAAGTTGTAGATCTACTTAAAATCTACAACTTTGCCTTTTAAATTTTTGCCATGGGACTTTTAGTTTTATCGAAAATCGAGATAAACCGTTTCAACCCTTAAAAACACCCCCCTTTTCCACTTCCCCACCTCAGATCGATCGTAATTTATTTTTATTTTCATTTTTGTTATATTCTTTTCCTTTTCCAATAGGTTTCATTGTACTATAATTTTTTTCTGTTCAAAAATTATTTACCCTGGTCTATAAAGATGGTTATTAAAGATGGGTTATTTCCCGATCAGCTATTGACATATACGCTCATATACATCTTACTTCCGACATCACTTATGGTCGTTTTCCTGAATAAACCTAATAACTGCAAAATCATAATCTTTGAAAACTCAATAATAATAGTTATTAATATCCAATATAAATGTAGATACGAAAAAAATAAAAAAATAAAAACTGTAGGAAAAATTCTATTATCAATCTGAATATCTTAAGTTGTGTTACACTAAATTGGAGTACTCGACAATGTTTTCTGCTAAAAAATCTCAATTTCTCAAAAAATGTATTTACAAAGTTTACCAGAAAGGGAACGGTATTTACTAGGGCAGAGATCGCACTTTCTATTACCCGCTCGTTTTCTTCCTTGTCTGATATGAACTTTATAGTATTTGAAGAAATACTATATATTATATTATATTCGAGCAGAAAGAAAAATTCTATCGGATTTTTCCATAAGAACGCATATTGAAGTTAATTTATGGAGATTATTTTTTTTAGATATATGTCGGTCAGATTTATCCTTAACTCTCACAAATTCAGGATTTTTTTAACGATATTATTGATTTTTCTGTTAATCTTCATTAACATTTGTAAATAGGTTTAGTTCTATTGGGAACAGTCTTAAGCTAAAGAAAATAAATCTCTGTCTATGAAGAGAGAAATTAGAGAAACATCTTGATGCAAGATAAAGAGCAACTTTTGAAAATTTCATTACCAATTTAAACACGAAATATGTAAGGTACAAAGATAAACTCAAGATATAAGATAATGATAAAGATAATGGATTTCGAATAATCGTTTGCCTTTTCAATGAACGAATTAAGAAACTTTCCGAGATTCGTTACATATGCATGCAGATAAATAGAGTTCGATAAAAAAGATAACTTAAGAATAGGTTTTTGGGATTCCACAAGTAAAGTACTAAGGACGTGATTTTAAGTCAAATTCAGGTCAAGTAGCTTAAAAATCGAGTCAAATAGATTTGAAATCAAGTCAAGTAGTAAATCTCGAATATTACCATATCAGTCCCGTTAGTGTCCTGAGTTGGTTCCTACCCAGCCGTAAAACCTCAGCTGTGAGCGTGGGACAGATTCTGTCCATAATTCTCTTGCTGAGCTGCTGACCAGGAATTTCTTGCCAGTACTTGTTTTGCTGCCGACTCAACCGACATCGCCCTTTTGACAGCCGATTTGGTTATCCCCACTCCAGGCTCCGGGCCCATGAGTGGTTTTGCAATCTGTTTTTTTTTTTTTCAAAATTTCTTCTTTATAGTTGGAAAATTAGTTAGCTATTCAAAAATTATTTGTAGCCGTCATTATCATCTTTTTAAGAAACCGATCCCAAACCTTGCTTATTATTTTTAAATCATGGTTTTTATCTTGAAATAGTGTTTACTTAATTTGTTAAAGTTTACGTGAACAAAGTCACGGGTAGGCACTAGTCAAAAAAAAATTTTTTGTGATGTACTTAGCGTTGCAAATTAAAACGCTCTTTAATCAAACCGACCCATTGAGCATTTGCTCGATCTGTCCTATGGCCAGTCCGGACCTGCCTACTCAGGAAGTCATATTTCCAAATCACCATGTCAATACTTTCTTTGGGTGTTTTTCTTTCCACTTATACAAATACATTTCGATAAAAGTGCATGAAACACTGGAAAATTCCACTAATTAAATTTAATAAGAGTAAACATTCATAGCGTTCATTCATAACGTTCATAGCATTGAAGATATAGATTATAGCTGATAATTTTTATTTTCAATAGGAATTATCTCGTTTACTTATAGTTATATGGTTTAAGGTTGGACATTTCTGTCAAGACTAATAAATAAATTTTCTTGTAGGTTTATTAATGAATTCAATCAAGATATTCACGTCCGTAAAAAACCAGCCGTAGCCCGGTTAAAGCAATCAAATTCGTCACAACAAAACAAAAGTATTAATCCACCTCCTGACCTTTTAACAAGTTCACCTCCATCATATCAACATTTGACCCCAACAACAAAACCGGCGACCGTTCCAATGGTCGTGACACAGACAGGAAGAAAATTAAAATCTTCCCTTCAACGGTTAGAGCAACAACAGGATGAAATGTTTGAGTTGTAGCATATGTTAATGAATCGAAATCATGTTAAAATATCTGTTTAAGGTTGTAAAATATCGATTATATCTTACAAAGAACGAATAATATTTATGTATAGTATTAATTCTTATCAATTTGCGTTACCTAATGTTATAGAGTGCTTATATCATTAATGAGATTGAAGAGAAATATCTTTGTCTGATCACAAATTTAAGTTTTTGTGCTATTTTACTGTTAGTCTTTTTAAAAAAAAAGTTTACATAGAATTACATTTTTGTTATACGTATTATTTTTATTTTTTTGTAGTTAGCATTTAATAATTATGTAACAAAAAGGGACTAAATTAAAATATCGTAGTTTTGATATCGGCAATTATGAATCTAAAAGTTTTGCTTATCAATTTTTTTTTCTTTTTTAAAAAATTAACGCTTACACGATAAGTTTGTTCCTGATAAAAATAAAACTGTACACTGTACATCCATGCACAATACAAAATTATGGTAACATTTTTCATATTACGCATGCCTTGTACGGGTTTTATTTTCGTCTAGAATAAACCTAATATTTATTTCACCAACTTTAATTTGAAGAAGGAAATGTTTAAATTTCTTATTTATTTTATTTTTAAACTACATGAATATATAATATATTTTTTTTTAAATATGTGTAAATGCAATTATAAAAGTTTGTTGATTTGAAAAGTCTTAAATTAAAGTTGTTAAAACATTCTCGATTTTCTTTTGATTTCGAAAAATTTCTGATTTCAGAGCATCGTTTCGAGTTTTTTGTTTTTCTATGTCTTCGATTGTTTCTTGATATTGCTTTTGTAGGGGTTCCAAATTCTTATCAGCCAATCTAAAAAAAGTGTTGGTGTTAATGTATATGTCTATGAATGGGATTTAAGTGATAAGTCCTTTTTAAGGACGACGATTTATCCTAATCTGCTTAATAATAATGCATTTCGTAGCACTAGAATAACCTTCCTTTCAAATCGATTTCCTATGGGTCATTCTTTTAGAAATCGCACACCATTCGGCACTTGACATTTTAGAATCGTCTAAAAATTTTTTTACAACTTCTTTACTTAAATTTAATTGACCCCTATTTTTTGGTTTTGCTCAAAAGTTTTTTCTATCGAAACTGCCCATTTAAGTTTTCGATGATTTGCTGAATTTTCTCCAACCTTTGCTTATTTATAATTTTATATATCCAGTTCTATTATTCAGAATAATGTCGAGTTTTTTTTCCACACTTTGTTACATAAGATATGAAAGTGTATTTAAAAAAAAATGCATACATTTTATAAACAATTGCAATTTAATTGTTTATACGCTTTTAACACCCCCTTACCTCAACTTGACTCGAATTAAAAAAATATCATTTTGTTCCTCATTTTATCATCTACAAAATAAATTTTACAAAAAGTTGGGATCCCTGTTAATTTGGAAGATATAAAATATTTTCGAGGGAAAGGAGCCGAAACGCATTGAGCACAAGTCGAAACGTGTTAAAACTACACGATTTTTACAGTGCAGCGTGAACGATTGCAAATTTTAACACGTTTCGACTTGTGCTCAATGCGTTTCGGCTCTTTTCCCTCGAAAATATTTAATATCTTCCAAATTAACAGAGATCCCGACTTTTTGTAAAATTTATTTTGTAGATGATAAAAGGAGGAACAAAATGATATATTTTAATTCGAGTCAAGTTGAGGTAAGGGGGTGTTAAAAGCGTATAAACAATTAAATTGCAATTACTTGTAAAATGTACGAATTTTTAAAAAAATACTCTTTGAAACCTTAAATAACAAAGTGTGGAATAAAAAAACTCGACATTATTCCGAATAGTAGAACTGGAGGTATAAAATTTCAAATAGGCAAAGGTTGGAGAAAATTCAGCAATTCATAAAAAATTTAAATGGGCATAGTTTCTATAGAAAAATTTTTTGAGCAAAATCCAAAAATAGGGGTCAATTAAATTTACGTAAAGAAGCTGAAAAAAATTTCAGGCGAATCTAAAATATAGCGTTCAAAAGGTATAGCCGGGTTTATATGGAAAATCTGCCCCCACGGCTTTTTCGATTTGCAGTTGGGGGTCGATTGGACATCAAACAATAATTCACCCAAATTTCTAGCGCCCTATTTCAAAAAGTTTTCGAGATTTTCAAAACACCTCATTTTTTGATTTAATTTTTTTTTTCAATATTAGTAAAATTAAATATTAATGAATGGTGATTTTTTTTCCAATTTCTAGGACTAGAAAAGATGTTATGACACTATCATAATAAAACTCAGAAGAAAAGCCGATTTTAATTAATCCAATTATTTGCAATGATGATTATATTATCTGTTTTTAAAGTAACTCTAATTCAGTAACGGCTATAGAGTAAGAAATAGGTTCTGAAAGTCCCGACCGATAGCATTAGCGGCTATCATCTAAGCAAGCGCTGATGTTAAAAAAAATAGTTTTTATTTTTTTTTTCATACTGTTCCGCCACATCAAAAATTATGAAAAAATTCATAAGTCTAAAGGAGTATAAAAGACATTTTCTAAGAAAGTTTAGTGAGTGAGAGTTTTAAATAACATATATAAAAAAAAATATTTTTGTTTTATTTTTCCTATGGAAAATCGGCTTTTCTTCTGAGATTTATTATGATAGTGTCATAACATCTCTTTTAGAAAGTCCTAGAAATTAGGAAAAAAATCATCATTCATTGATTTTAAATTTTACTATTGAAAAAAAAAATAAAATCAAAAAATGGGGTTTTTTTGAAAATCTCGAAAACCGTTTGAGATAGGGCGCTAAAAATTTGGGTGAATTATTTTTGTTTGAAGTCAAATCGATCCCCCAACTGCAAATCAAAAAAGCCGTGGGGGCAGATTTGCCATAGAAACCCGGCTATACCCTTTGTTCAGATTTTGTGCGGTTTGTAAAAGAACGACCCTTATTTAGATTGTTCTAATTACACCAAAAAAAGCATTTTCTCTCACGCCTAAAGAAGTTTTGCCTTAAAAATTAAGTTATGTCCTATGTAAGAGCAATACTTACAATCTTTGCTGGGCTATTTCAGTACTGAGTTTAGCATTTGTCGAACGCCAAATTTGTAACTCTCGCATAATATTGTCATAATCTTCCTGTAAAAAATTGATTATTTGTCCTAAAGGTAATGCTGCCCTTGTAACAGTTTGTATTTTATTTCGTATATTATCGATGTAACGTTTTTTTGTCTCCTTAATTCTTTGACCATCGGCTTCCCATTCCTAAAGAAAAGATTTAATCGTCTGGAAATTACTTCGATTTTATTAATTTTCTTACGATTTCAACTGGAGACTTTGATACATCAGTAACAAGCTCTTTTTGTGTTTCCAAAATTTGAGTGACCAAATGTCCCTGGGCGTTTTCTTTTATTAACGAAGGATCTGGAGGTTCTATGTCGGGAATGATTGAAGCTGTTTCCACAACTACCAAACTTTCTTTATCGTCCTCTTCTTGGGTTTTATCGAAATTTTCAACAATTACTTTCACTTTACCCAAGGGAACAATTTGTTCTGGGGGTAGTAAAACATCGTTTCGCTCTCGTACTCGAGGAGCTGCAGGCCGAGCACTTACTGGTCGAGCACTGGGAGGACGAAGATTTGCAGTTCTTAACTTAGCTGTTGGAGCACGAGCTATTTCAGTGTGCATTATTGGTTTCTCCTGATTATCCTCTAATGGTTTCGTACTATCAGAATTCATTTTATCTGATAGTGACTGTAGTTGCTGCATTTCTTCAAGACTAGAAACATTATCTTCATTTATTTTTTCTAAGCTTGAATTCTGTACAATATTTTCAATCGTGGAATTACTTCTAAACTCTCTAAATATTTCGTTTTCTTTAGTTACGGTATCCTGAATACTTTCCTTATTAGCAAAGCCGTCATCGTTTGTTGGTTCTAAATCATTCAGATCGAATCCTGGAGGTAACTTTGGGGAATCAACACTAAATTCTTCGGATTTTTGTTTTTCTAAAGCTCGTTTTTTTATTACTTCTTGAGATTTTAAAGAAACCGCATTTTTATTGTTGTTTGAAACATGTTTTTCCGAAACGGGTTTTGTTGGGGATACAACTTTTTTAAGTTTTTTTTCTATGGTTTTTACTTCAGTACGTTTTATTGCCTTGCTCTCAGTTTCTATCGGATCTTTTTTTTTGGTTTCTTGTTTTTTTCTTGGTTTATCTTCTAAACTGGTTCTGGAGTTTGGTGTGGAGTCTCGTTTATGTTTTGGTTTCTCTGTTTTGGTTTCAGTTTTGGTTTTGGGTGGTTTCATTTTAATTTGTTTGGATAAATCGAGGCCTTCGGTTAATTGAGATACCAAGACGGCACTGCTTAGATTGTTGTCAAGTGCTTTACCGATTGCTTGTAAAAGTTCATTTGTTTTAACTGGCTCGTGGCCTGCAACAATTTTACTTGGACGCACATTTAGTTCTGATTCGGTTAGAAGTTCTAAAATTTAAAAAAAAATCTATATCATGCTACGACTTTGCAGCATATAGCATCTTCATACTATCTTCAAAATATATCTAAAGCGCACAAAATGTTCAACTACCTACGTAACAGTTCTGTAACATTTACTAAACGAAAGAAGAATGTTACAGAACTATGGCGTAGTTGAATGTTTTTGATGCTCACTGGATAGTAAATATTTTGGAAATATAGAACTAGTTGTTACGTACGTACGTAAAATTATATCACAAGCTTATAACGTTAAGCGTTGAAACGTTCAAACTTTAACAATATTAAATTTAAAGAATAATGGTGAAATGGTAAATTAAAGATAATTAATTTTTTTTGTAATATTTTTATCCTAAAAATGTTTCATATCCTTAATAGTTTAGCAGATATTTTAAATGCAATCATTACAATGTAGAGAGCTAGAGAGTATGCAGGAGTATGTAACAACACGAAAGTAGTAGATAAACATTATAACTTAAATGTAAGCTACGGTTGCTTACGCTACTCACGAAACGCGTAATAAACAATTAGGAACAATACCTAGGGGGCATCCATAAATTACGTCACACTAATTTCATGCTTTTTGACCCCCTCCCCCGCCCTTGTCACACCTGGTCACACTTGTGAGACCCACCCCTCCTTAGTGTGACGTCACATATTTTACAATTTTACATCTACAAATAATTATTGAATTAAAACAGCAATTCCAAAATTTGTTTTATTTCAAATTAAAATGATTTTTTAATAAACATTTCAAGAAATAAACAAAAAAAAACAAATATATTAAATAATGATCAAACTTAATCATTTTGAAAGTCAATTGTCAATTAATGAAATAAAAACAATATCACCGCTAGGCACGGTGCACCATTTAGCGACATTTATCAAAGGGCAATAGTATCGGCGCGTATCACTACACCGAGAAAAAAATTTTCTTTGGACAATTAAATATTAAATACTTGATTGGCAATGGGCTATCAAATCATTGTGTTGGCGTAAATGAAATTCATTTGTCAGAAGAGAATTTTTTTTCTCAGTGTAGTAGAGCGAGTGGCCGACAAAACAATTTGAACCTTATGTTTCTACAAATAATGTTGCAAATGTTTTTTTTTTCGTTAATAGTTCAAAGTTCATGTTTTACTTAACACTTAGATTAAAATAGATTTTGAAATGTGACGTCATGAAATTTAAGACCCCTCCCACCCCCGTGTCACACAATGTCACACTTTGTCGACCCCCTCCCTCCCCCTTAACGTGTGACGTAATTTATGGATGGCCCCTAATAGAAAGTAGTATAAGTGGTATAAATGTTTAGATTCTTGTTGAGGTAATTTGTTTGTTATATGTGACGCGATGAATTTATTTTATTATTTATTTTATAAATTTATTTTATAAGAAAAAAAACTGGATCTTTGATATTTGTATTAAAGTATAGAATGTGAAAAAACTTTGTTCGGTCTGTTAAGGATACTCTTTAGCAGGAATGACGAAATTTTTCATTGTCTGTGGCACTTGCTTATATAAACATTTAATAATTGTGGCCCAATAAAAACGTGATAGACATATACGAGTCGACAAAATCGCGCCTACATAATCGCCACGACAAACGCGCATTGACAAGTCTGAATAGATCATTTTAATCACAATTTTTTTTTTACTTAGACAGTTTTCAAAATGTTATTTGTAACAAGTATGAAACAAGTACAAAAGTATGAAAAATAAAAAAACATTTTTTCAGATTCCAGCAATGCAAAAGTTCACACTACGTAGCATTTATGTAAAAGTTACATAACGAATGAATGTTCTTTCATCATAACAAAATTTAATTTTTGTGTAGCGTGACCCTTATTCTCACTGGGGTATCAAAATTATGTAAATCAACATTAAATTAGATTCTGCATAATTGGGAAAAACTGCATTAATGTATATTAAATATATAAAAAATATTTTTAAACATGCTGATTACTAGTTTTTGGGACGTACTACTCGAGTCCCATTTTTGTATATAGTAATGTTGTCGCTAAATTGATATTCATTACTTAAAAATAAATTAACTCCAATTTATTTGTATTAATTATAAAATATTTTAAAGTTAAAATCAACGAAAATATCATCAATCAGATCGGTGAATTATATTTCCATAATATTTACCATAATGAAACACATTAAAAAAAATATATTTTCGGGACTCATGCTTTGATTCCTCTTAAGACTATTATTACTAACATTGTAACTTACTTAAGGCATTGATTAATTTTTGTAAAAATCTCATTTTATCTTCTTTGTCTTTTATATTATCCGATTTCAGTTCTTCATCGGTGAAAATTCCGTCCAAGAATTGAGTTTCTCGAATCACAGATGTAACAATGTCGTGTAAAAATCTAAATGGGGGCTTCCGTAACAGTTTTTCTGTCAGTGGCGGCTTTTTTATATATTTACCAAGAATATCTTGAGTATTTTTAATAACTTCATAAGTGATTTCTTCAGACATTTTACATAGAACTAGTATCTACTCTTTATTTGAAAGGAATGTAAATTGTTTGTATTTCGCGGTTACCATAGCTACAAATGGCTGATAATACAGGCATCTAGAATTGTTCTTTATATAAAAATACACAAATTGCATTTAAAATACAATTGATATTTTTAAAAAGAATGAATTAGAAAAAAAGGTATTGAGTATTGATTTAAATAATTTTTTTATGTAAATTTTCTAGAAAAATTATTAAAATATCGAAAATATCGTAGTTAATAGATAATTGTTAGTGGGACATGCGTATTGGGATGATTTTTTGATTTCCTCTACACGCCTGCAAAATAGTCCAAGTAAGCGTATCACCGAAGAGGAGGTTGTCGACATTTTAGGGGCGTTAAAAGTTTACAAGGTATGTTTGATGTCGTATTTAACATTTGTAATTCAATTTTATCTTCATATAAATCTTTTATTGCCAAAAAATATAATTACTTCACATTTTAAATGAACCATTTTTACACATACGCTAATATCCATGACGTATTTAAAAATGGTTTCGACATTTTACTTTCTGATAACTACATATTTACATGCATGTATTGATGACTGCAGATAATATAACATTAACATACTTAACATATAGCTTATATAGTGCATACTTAAAGCTCCTCTTACTTGGATTATTTGTTTAAGTTTAACATTTAAATTTAGTTTTAATTACGTTAATATTTATTGTGTAGAAAAAAATGGCTGCCTTAAAAGTAGAAAAGGCGGAACTAAATGATGCCATTTCTAATGACGATAGTATTTTATCGAATGATGACACCGAAGAGGAAGAAATCGAAGGAGAAGATGCAAAAATGATTGAATGTCCCGTCTGTAACTTGAGTGTTATATCTTTTGTAAGAAGAAATTTATTTTTATTTTTTTTGAGCAAATATAAATTAAATGATTATATTGTTAGATGATGAAAGAGCATAAAGAAACTTGCGGTGGTGCCGAAGATATATCCAGAGATGTCTATGTGGATGAGGATACGAATGATACAAATGGAGAGGATTCTGATGGTTATCAGGGAAATGGAAAATTAGCTACATGTCAGTGTTGTGATGAGACAATTGACAAAGCCCATACTGTAAGTTGAAATACAGGGTATATGAATTTATGGGATTTAATAAATATCTACTAAGTAGTCAATGTATAGGCGTCCAAAGAAACAATTTAAATACATCTCATGGGAAGGAGGGGGGGATCGAAATCCTTTAATACGCCGTATTCCATGTTTATTAGCTAAGAAGTTTATTAGTCTTTTAATGATTTTTTAACAGACTTTCATCTGCAAAAAGTTGGACTTTATGAAGGCTTTTTATAGAATTGACCTTTAATTTAAAAAAATTCATTTAGTCTCACCATATGGGAATCAAAGTCAGAAGAAATAATAATCTGAAAGCTTAAAGATTTATTATATTACTAGCAGACCCGGCTACAAGTTGCTGTGGCTAAGTTGATGTTAAATTATATTGTAGTAAATTATTCAATACATAGAAATTATTATTTAGGAATAAAGATGAAAACAGTATACGTAGCCGGTATAAAAATGATTGTGATTTGAATTTAAGGTCAAAATTTGAAAACGATTGATAAAGTTGATAACCGCTCGCTTTGCTGAGAGTATCTAAATGTAATTGATTGATTAATAGATTCCCTACCTTCATAGCGATAAAATTAATCTATAATATTTTGACAGTAAAAGATGATAGATACTTCCAGACTTTAAATCCTAAGTAAGTTGATCAAAATCCTTAAAACTACTTTTCTAGGAAGAGAGATTAGCTATCTTACAGGTTCTATAAGATTTTGTCAAATGTCAATTAAAACAGTTCAGCTATTTTAGTAGAAAATATTAGAAGCTATCCTACAGGAACCGTCCTTTTTTTAATAAATGATATTCAATAATATGTTAAGAGCTGAGGTATCTTTAACAAAACTTCATTAAAGTTCATTACGTTCAGTAATTGTTAATTATTTCAAAATTTTGTATTGTAAATTGTATTTTATTACGTGTACCTATTTCTAATTACAATACAGAACTTCAAATATTTAAAAAAAAAATCATTATTAATTTTATCGGGTGTTAAATTGAAATTTTTATTTATTTTTCAGTAAAATTTTGTCAATTTTTTAATTTAAACTTTGTAGAGAATAAAATTAGTCAGGCCTTCTTGAGGAAAATGCGTTAAAATACTATTTCGCGAACTTAAACGAAACTTTTTTTAAAAACACGGTTCCTGTAGGATACAATTGTTATGCTATCCTTTGGGATTCACGTGTTTTTCACTATATATTACTGACGCGAAATATAGATAAAAACCTTTCTGGAGTCCGATTGTATATTGTATCAACATTTGAGCTCAATTGGTACAGAATAAGGACCAACATAACATTTTTATAAAATATAGAAGAAAATACCAATAAAACAGGCAATACGTACGTCATACAATAGCCAGCCGCTATGCCAACATAATTTTTTTTGTAAAAGATAAAAATAGTTCCTGTGGGTTATCCTTAGGAGATAGACATATACCGCCCGGGACTTTTTTATCGATCTTTTTAAGATACACAATTTTGCTGCATATAAGTTTGATCTATCTCGTAAGGTTTAGCCAACGTTTGCAATGGAAGTGCACAAAAATATGTTTGTTATGACATCACATTACAAATCTTTGAATTTCCCGAGTTTTCTCTACTAAATTATGTATAAATTATAGCCATTATGTTACTCAGGACTAATAGCTGCATAACAAAAAAAGTTTCATCAAAATCCGTTTAGTAGTTTTTGCGTTAAAGATGCACAATAAAGAAATGGACAAAAATCTTCTACAGTTTTTTTTATATAAATAGATATAGATGTTATTATTTTTTTTAGACCGGCAAATTTAAATGTCCTGACTGTAACTTCCTTTTCACTAAGAAGAAAAATTTAAATAAACATATTGACGTTATTCATTCCATCACAAACGACGATATTGTGTCTGATCAAGAAAATACGAGCAGCTCAAAGGAAAATAAATCAGAAGGTGCCAAGGCTTTCGCTTGTCCTCGTTGCAATCGCGTCTACACCAGGAAATTCCATCTCGATCGACATGTACAACAAACGGGTTGTGATGGCAAACAAAAGCCAAGTTTTCCTTGCAGAGTATGTGACATGAAAATTAGTTTTATCGAATAAAATTCACATTTCTTTTTTCTCTAGGTTTGTGGAAAAGTATTTCATCGTAAGGATAATTTACGAGACCATTTACGCCTTCATACAGGAGAACAAAAACCAAAAAAAATATTTCCCTGTTCTGTTTGCAAACGGGAGTTTAATGGTCCTGCTGTATTATATGTGCATATGCGTACTCATACAGGTAACAAATAAAGATGGCTGACAGATGTGAAACATCTAAATTTTACTATCCGCGTATGAACCTTTTTTTAATTTTTCTGTATTTAAACTTCCCACTTTTTCAAACTATTTTGGTGCTTAAATCTAACGCGAATTTACATATTTCTTTATAGGAGAAAAGCCATTCAAGTGCGACTTATGTCCAAAAGCATTTCCGTCCAGCGGTGCAAAAATGAAGCACCGTCGTGTCCACACTGGTGAAAGACCATACAAATGTAAAGAGGTAACTATCAATGTTTATATTTATAAAAACTAAGTTCTAAATTATTTATTATATTATATTTTAAAATGCCTCAAAAAGGATGTAATTGGTAAGACTTTTCAACCCCATATTCTTTAAGAAAAGGTAATAACTTATTTATATCTACTTAGTTATTCTTTAATTTTAGTGCGACAAAACGTTTGCTGCGAAAGAAACGTTAAATCGACACTCACGTACACATACCAACGACAAGCCCCATGTATGCAGCTTTTGTGGACAGCGCTTTATTCAAGCCTCACAGTTAAGGGCTCACATTTTCCATCATACCGGTGAATATGGGCATAAATGTGAAGAATGTGGAAAAACATTTAATCGACGAATTCGACTAACGATGCATATGAAATTCGTGCACGAAGGAGCCGAGCCAATTCCTTGTGACCAGTGCGATAAAACATTCATTCGAAAAGAGGACTTACAACGTCATCTCATTTTACACAGTGGAATAAAAGGTATGTTCAAGGCTATATTAGGGGTCGGACACTCTGAATTACCGCTCTAGGCCTATTTGTTGATATGAAAACTTTTAAGAGCTGCCAACAAAAAGAAATTAAAAGACATAAATTATTCGATTATTTTGTTAGAATTTATATTTGAAAATGAGGCCTCATTGAAAAACTACTTGGGGTCACTAATTAAAATCTATGTGAGGTCATTATTATTTCTATTTATTAACCGTCGTCAAAAAAATGAGGTTCTCAATTCGACTATTTTTTTTTTATGTTTGTTACCTCAAAACTTTTGGCTGGATGATCCGATTTTGATGATTCTTTTTTTATTTGAAAGCTGGTGCTTTCCGTGTAGTCCTATTTTATTTTGAAGGAAATCTTTCACTTCTAATAGATTGAAAACTAGAGAATAAAATATCAACTTCTTATTGGATAGTTTGATTTTGATATTTTTTTTTTTTAAGCCGGTGTTTCCCGTGTAGTGTCCCATTTTAATTTGAAGGAAATCGTTCACTTCTAAAGGGTTGAAAACTAAAGGATGAAATATTAACTTCTTATTAGATAGCTCGATTTTGATAATTCTTTTTTTATTTGAAAATCGGTGCTTCCGTGTGGTTCAATTTTAATTTAAAGGAAATCTTTCACTTCTAAGGGGTTGAAAACCAAGGGATGAAATATTAACTTCTTATTGAAAAGCTCGATTTTGATAACTTTTTGTTTTATTGGTAGAACATAATTTTAAATTGATCTCATATCCATTTTTTATAAAAAAAAAACTCCACTCATAAGGGATTAAAAATTAGAGATTAAATAATACATTTTTCCTGGCTTACCCGATTTCGATAATTTTGTGTCTATTACGTACATCGGACCTTTAAATTATTCACATTTCAATTTGAAGAAAAAAAGGATGAAAATACTTCCATCCCCCTAAGAATGAAAATAGGGGATGAAATAGTGACGTTTAAGTGAATCATTGGATTTTGATGATTTTTTTTTTCTATCGGAAAGAGTATTACACTTAGTTCTATCATTGCATTTAAAAGTAAAAAATTTCAACCCTTTAGGGCAAAAAGGGATGATGTAGTAACTTTTAACATTTAACGGCGCTGCCTCATATGAGCAGCGCGTTTAGTAGGCTTACCCATATTCAAAGAAATAAAATCAGTTATCAAACTTCGGATCACTAAAACTCTAGAAATAAATAAAAATTATAACAAAACGAAAAACCGACTTCAAAATAAATAAAAAATCATAAACATAAAATGCACTAAAAAGTAAAAAAATAATTGCGTATCCTTGCAGTATCTACAACTAAGAAATTATCTGGATAATGTACAACTATTGTTATTTTTGGAGTTGGTATCAGCCAAAGAAATAAATATTAATGTTTATTTGTAAAAAGGTTTAGTTGGTTATTGGTATTTTGTAGTTTAAAGATAGCTAGATATTGTCACAGTACTAGTACATTGTATAAAAGTTCATTTTAAAAATAAATTTCATTAAGTATTCTCGTTTATTGCTAAGTACTTAATATAGTCGTATTTCCTTGGCTGACACCAACTCCAAAAATAACAATAGTTGTTCATTATATCATCCTAATAATTTGTAAGTCGTAGACACAGCAAGGATACGCAATTATTTTTTTACTTTTGTAATGCATTTTTTGTTTAAGATTTATTATTTATTTTGAAGTCACTTTTTCATTTTGTTATAATTTTTATTTTTGTACCATTTGAGGGTTTGGAAATGTCAATTGTTGACTGGATTTAAGACATTAAAAATAGGAACAATTTTGCACCGTTTAAATTATGTTGATGTTAGTTGTTAATTACGTAAGGTATTTCGTAAAACGTGTACTTGTCACTTCAGGACAAATCGAAACGAGAATCATGGCATATACAACCTTTGACGTCATTAAGCAGCATTTTTAAAGTACAAATTTGAACTGTCGTCTCACTTGACAAGTGACATGTCTTACGAAATAGGCCCGATTCGTTAATGTTAGTTATCCAATTTCATTAAGTGTCCGACTTCTGATTTTCAGTATATCATGTAATACATTAAATTTTATTTATTACAGAACATGAATGTGAAGTTTGTAAGAAACGTTTCGCTATAAAATCATCGTTAAAAATTCATGCATTGACACATCGTAAAGAACAACCGCGCTCATGCCATGATTGTGGACGGGCATTTATTCGTCAAGATTGCCTTATCCGGCATATGCGGGCCAAACATCGAGACGATTTACAAAATATAATGATGAATGTCGAGAAAAAACGTTTGATTGCCGCCGTTTCAACCACGGACGTGGAGGAAATAAAAGAGTCTCCTATTTGGACAGAAGTCACACTGACAAACTCTATCAAAGAACTACTAATGTTGCTGGTTGATGAGGAATCGTTGGAATCATTCGGATGGCCAGAGACTCCCGTGGACAAGTTATTAGACTTATTGATTATCCGATGCGGGCATACACCGGCTAAACGCGAAGATTATTCCTATGTTGATCGGTTACGTGAAAACACCAAGTTACTGTTTACGGCCGTAATCGATGACCAGTCTGTTAAAACATTGTTAAATAATAAAACTGTCGATGAAGTTATTCAGCACGTTTTGAAATTGGCGAAGAGTTAAATATTTGCCTTATTTGTGTTTAATTAATTATTAATCATTTGTATACTTTATCGTTTTATATGAGGAATTTTAATAATTTTGAGTTGTTATACACGTTCATAATGTATCATATTTTAAAATACGTTTATAAAATTGTTTTTAGAAGAGCTTGGCTGCTGTTATATTAGGTACGAGTTTGTACTGAATTCGTATACCCAATATAACCGCGTCTTTATACTTACAATAAGTTTTGTTAAATTCAAATTTATTTTCACTGATTTGGTTGGGAAACGTTAAAACTAAGTTTATATGACCTAATTGGAAATTAATTGCTTAAGGCATAATTTTTTCTTTAAAAATCTACTTTAAAACAAGTTTTTTTTAAGTATACAATTTATATTCAACACTTTTTCTTGTAAGAGTATAATTTTTATTAATAAAAATATAATATTTAATAATTTAGTACAATTATTTATCTAATAAATTTCAAATAGATTCTTATCCCCAAAATGCATAGCTCTGATAGAATGATGAAAATTAAAATAAGTTTGTTATAAATAATTTCCCGACCCATTCGTCTTAATATACTGCGACTTTCGTCAAGACCATCGTTCATATCAGAAAGCCGGTCCTTGGCTCGAATCAGAACTTCCCGTTGTCCTTCCAGCTCGGCAGTGATGGATGTTCCGATTTGTTCAGTCTCCAACGCGACTTGTTGGGAACGGTCAATACTTTCGGCTGTTCGTCTCAAAGCGTTTGTACCATCCACCACGACTCTTCTATTCTCAACGTCCCAATCGATTCCTCGAGAGGCAGCCATTCTTTAAATAGTCCGTCTAGAAAGTATCCAGAATTCAATATTTCTCCTGGTTGTAATGTTATTTCTTCTTTGTTATATTCCAAACGGTTAGAATATTGTCAGATTCTAAATGGCTTTCTTCTTGAAAAGGTTCATGCTTTATATCCAGATGGGTTATGTTTACAGGCAAATAAGATTAGGAGGTCTACCAAACTAAATTGTCTTGATTTCGGACTCTTGTCCTGAATCTATTGCCCGTATTTACTTTATATTTTTTGTCCTGATTATGATTTACTAGCTGATACCCGCTCGCTTCGCTGAGTGTATCTAAATTTAACTGATTGATTAAAAGATTCCCTACGTTCATAGCGAAATATAAAAACTAATCTATTTTTACAGAAAAAAATGATTGATACTTTCAGACTTTAGATCCAAAGAATGTTCATCAAAATTCGTAAAACTACTTTTCTCTTTAGATGTTAGCTGTCTCACATCAGCTTCTATAAGATTTTTAGTAAAAAAGTAACTTAGGGGTAGGTAGTAAGTATTTTAGGGGGCATCCATTAACTGCGCGAGGCGTTTTTTGCGATTTTTGAAATCCCACCCCCTCCCCTCTAGTAAGATGTCATGAGATTTGGCATATATCATTCCCTCAACCCACAATCTAATGTAATATTTTTCAAAACGTGTTTTTAAAAAAAAAATACGTGATATTTGCGAGACCTTCCCTTTCCCTAAAGTTAGATTAGATGAGATTCGCCTCAACCCCATCAGCCCCTGAACGCCTCAGGTAATTAATGGATGTTCCCTTAAAATAATAGATTAGTAGCTATCCTACAGTATCTTTGGCAAAACATCATTAAAATTCGTTCCGTTAAGTAATTGTTAATTTTTTGAAATTTTTAGTTTATTATTTTAATACGTTTATTTCTAATTAATATCTTCGACAATGAGCAATGAAAAAATTCGAATATTTTAAAAAATTTCATTATTAATTTTATCGGGTGTCAAATTGAAATTCATATATTTATTTTTAAGTAAAAATTGTCAATTTTTCAATTTCAACTTTGTAGAGATTTCTTTCGTTATTGTGTAAATTGGTCAGGCCTTCTTGAGGAAAATGCGTTAATATTCTATTTAACAAACTTTAACGAAACGTTTTTTAAATATACGGTTCCGGTACGATACAATTGTTTTACCATCCCATGGGAACCATGCATTAGTCTAGCCTTAAAAATTAAAAGTAAGCTATACCATTCACGCCCAAACTACCACATTGCAAAAATCATATCAACCTTTAATTCTATGATAAACAAAAAACATATCTATCCCACGGGAATAGTTCCATTTCTCCTGAGTAAAAAGTAGATCAAGTCTTCTTAAAGAAAATGAGTTAAGACTCTATTTCGTGAAGTTTCCCATTGGAACCGTTCATTATTCCGGTATAAGAAGTAACCTATATCATTCTCTGACCCCTAAACAACCACATTGTAAAAAAGGAAGTTTATCTTTTGCTCTGTAAAAAACAAAAAAATATCTATCTCACGGAAACCGTACATTTTTTCAGGATAAAAAGTATACCATATGTTACGCCGGATTATAATCAATAACTATGCCAAATTTCATCAAGATCCATTCAGAACTTTTTGAGTGAAAGAGCAACAAACATCCATTCTTACAAGCTTTCAAGTTTATAATATTAGTAAGGATGAATGCATCTGAGATTCAAAAGTTATCCAAGATTTTATTGCATTTAGTTTTCTACGTATTTATATTATACTGTAATTTATCAACAAGTTATAAAGATCTACTTTCGATCCAAAAAACGTCCTGATCTGACCAGAATCAAGTTCGTTAACTTTGAAATCTAGATATAATTCATCAACAGTAAATCACATCAAGCATACATTGCACCAGCATAATATGAACATCTAATTCAAGTAATAGAAATAATTACCCAAAAATTATAATTGTGATCCTCTTCGGATGCTTTTTAGACGGACTACAATATAGTTCAGCTGATAAATTAAAAATTTTGCTAGGTCTTCATTGCTAATTAAATTGCTGAGCAATATTTCCAATTTTCACCAATGACTTGATTACATTTATATATACCAGTTATCTGTGTACTTTGAATAGTGAAATAGCATACTTTGTTGCTACTTTTTTTTAAATCTTATCCAATCTTATCTATGAGCACATATTTACAACAAATTAATTTTAAATAGTTAAATTAAAACAAATATATTTTAGCCACTCAGATCTTGTTATGTGGAGGTAACTTATTCGATGTGTCAAATTTGTAAACTCATATTACCAACTGCTTTAAAAATAATGGCCCTAATATGACTTTTAAAAAGTCGATAAAATTTACTTAAAATAAAATATTTAAAATAAATCATGTGGTCTGCACTTTTAAGATGCATGAATGAAGTTTAAGTAGGACCCAATAGCGGTTCATGAAAAACAAAATTGGGAAGGCCAATATGGCCAATATTTTACACATTTTATATCACACTTGTAAAATGCAGTATAATGCTTGTACAGTTATAAAAGGAATACGAGGCATACATTTTATAATCGTTTGGGAGTTTTTATTATTTTCTTAGATAACATATAATAACAATTTTTGCTTTTTTTAATGGCATACCATTACATTTACTTCACAGATTGTTTAAACGGTCTTTTCCTTGAAAACAGCGAAAATATGGCTACTGGTGCTATCTCTAGGTAGGCAAAGGTTTGAAATATTAAGCACGCGTGATAGAAATATTATTTAAAGCGTAAATATTGTTTTAATAGTCGTCGTAAATGAAAAGAATGAATTCATAGTATTCGATGTTCTTAAATTTTGGTTTAGGGAGAGGGGGAGTTCTTTTGTTGTTCTCAATGTTAAAAAACAATTTCGTCCCAGACACCAATGACTAAATATAGTTTAATCATTGTAAACTTTCAAATAGGAACTTTTAAATTTTGTTTGGTTTGATTCATAATTTCAACGGTATTTAAGGATAGAAAAAGAATTAGCCAGTTCAGCAAATTTGAAACACCATTGAAGAAGAAAGAGGCTATTCCCTCCTTTCTTCCGTAAACAAATTATTGTAAAACCTATTTAAAATTGTACACCGTGTACATGGTTGTGATGTACAATTCGTACGATTTATCTAAAATACTTAAGAATATAGAGTTTATAAACACTTTTTTGTTTTGCCCATTAAATACTTGGTTTCTGGAATGAGTAAAATTATTTCGATATTCTAAATTAATTTAGAGTAAATAACTTTTTTATGTTAAAAATATCAATATCATTATCAGAGTCATAGCGTGGATGTTGCGAGCGGTGCCTCGACTTTAGAAGCCAAATGATCAAGTACGTTAAAAGCGACGAATAATAGAGATGCCAATTTCACTTTGAAACATTTATAGTAATGCATTTAATTCTGTATAGTTCTCAAATTTTCCAAAAATAGTTATTTCAAAGATGATTATGAGATGATGGAGGGGTGCCATATATATTATCCTTTCACTCTCGCCAAATAAGCCAGTTCGTATTGAAATTCATTTTTTATGTATTAGTATAAGAACGTTTCAGAACTCAACCGAGAGTTTCATGAGTATATAAGGGGGTGCAGGGAAAGGAAAACTGCTGTTGTTTCAAGTCTCAACTATAGAAAAAATATAAAGATTAAACTATAGAAAAAAACTAAAGAAAAACTATATATCAGTAATATGAATTATTATTTCTTCTTCTGAGTTCTGCCACATCGTAAATGGAAATAAAAATGATTTTTTCAAAATAAATTTGAAATGCTGTCATTGTGAATTCCTTGCTTTTTTCACTTTTTTGTCTTTATGAAATATGCCAAGAAAAACCAAAAACTTTTCTTTATCCAATATTAATTTTAGTATCTACCGTATCTACTATGAACATTCAATTACATATCAATAAACCTAGCATAAAAAGTCTAACTATGTACCTAACAGCTACGTAACATTTTTGATGTGATAACGTCTTATAAATTGATGAACTACGGCAGCCTGTACAAAAAAGTGTCACGTTCCGTTTGAGCCTCTGCGTGCAAGCGAGAACGCAATACAAGAGATAGAGAGGCACGATAGAGTTCTGCTACTGGAACGCCGTCACGCGAGTTTTTTCGAGAACTTCTACAATAAGCTATGCCTCGTATTCAATAATTGTTGAATCCTATACAACGTGTTTTGTGTTTTTTCTACAATTTACTTACTAAGATTAAATTCATTTCCTTCATAATTTTCAGTCTGATTTCATTTTGAAAAAATTGTATTATTCAATTAACTCCTTCTTTTTATTAAACTAAACAATGATAATTCAGTGATAATAATTCAATTCAATTCATAAAAGAATGCAATTTTTCATCAATGTTTCTTTATGTGATGTTATCACGTAAAACTATCTTTCGTAAACCGACGTTTTACAGAAAACCAATTTTTTTATGTAAGTGTTACAAAACTGTTAAACGTGTTGTGCTCACTGGGTAGTTTATTTTCCACTCAGCGAAGCGGGCAGGTAACAGCTACTTAATAATATATACGTAATATTGATACAATTTAATATTTATTGTATTGATAATAATAACATAAATAGTTTAATTTCAGCCGATTAAATTATTTTCTTTAACAGCAACCCAAAAAAAGTGTCTGCGTTAAAATAATTTAAGTACTATACAAATACTTTATTAACAATAATTATTGTTATATGAACTTTTAAAAAAATATTGATTAATAAAAATCTCATAACGGTCAAATTAACTATATTTTATTAATAATTTTATCTATAGTATACACAGTTTTAAATCGTGATCAGTCACGACATTTTTTTTTTTGTGTATTTATGTAGTAAATAAAATTAAATAAGTCATAAACATAAAATAAATTTTTATAAGAAATTGTAAATTGATTATTTTTACAATTTATTGTATGATTATGTAATTTATTTTAAAGGAAATGGAAGCAAGCGTTGATTGAATTAATACATAAACATTTATGAAATACTGAATAAAATATAATCTAATTAAATATTGATACAATTCCGTGATAAAATATGCTCTACACCTGATCAAAATCAAAACGAGTTCAGCCATTTAGAATACATAGTGGAATATTTATACAGGTTGTACCGGTTGTACAGTGTGTTCACAGCTGATTGGCTTATGGCCTCATAGTGTATTTTGTTTTTGAATGGCAATAGTTTTATGGTGTAATTTGATTTTGTTAGTGTGTGCGTATGATGTGATATCGGTTCATATCGGTCCCATATACGACGTGTCATTATTGTTACGTACCTAAATTGTTGGCAACCGCATGAAAATGGTCGGCCAAACAGCAGCCCGGCAAAAACCCTCTGCTATCAATAATAAAGCCGGCATTAGCAGTTTATTAATTTTCACCATTCTCTTACTCGCATGGATTTCCGGTTTTTCCTCACGCCTCTTCGCCGTCATCAGATTCGAAAGCATTATTCATGAATTCGATCCTTGGTTTGTATATACATTTGACACTAAGCCGGTTTCGTTTGTTTATTTATTATTTAAACGATTCATCAATTAATTTTAATATTTTCACGTTTTTTATTTAGTCAATTTTATTAATGAACACATTTTTGTAGGTTTAACTATCGCGCGACCGCTTATATGGTCCAACATGGTTTCTATAATTTCCTCAATTGGTTCGACGAACGCGCCTGGTATCCCTTGGGAAGAATCGTTGGTGGTACCGTGTATCCCGGATTGATGTTAACATCAGGGAGTATTCACTACATCCTACATTCTTTGAATATTCCAATCCATATACGTGATATATGCGTATTTCTAGCCCCTGTTTTTAGGTATCTTACTTATCATACAAAAGGTTAATAACTCGTTTTAATTATCCTTATTTTTGTTTCAGTGGCCTCACTGCAATTTCGACGTATTTATTAACCAAGGAACTATGGACAGCAGGTGCAGGATTATTTGCAGCGTGTTTCATTGCAATTGTACCCGGCTATATTAGTCGATCGGTGGCTGGTAGTTATGACAACGAGGGAATAGCTATCTTTGCCTTACAATTTACATATTTTCTATGGGTGAAATCTGTTAAGACTGGTTCAATTTTTTGGGCTACAATGACTGCATTATCGTATTTCTACATGGTTAGTAACAAATTGATAGAACTTAGTGAGTATCAAGCACTTGGTTTAGTTGAACAGGTTTTAATTTGATCATAACGAGCAAGCTATGTTTATGCTTGTTCTCATTTACGAAAGTAAGCACTGGACTGTACATTATCTCATGTTATACCATTATATAATTTTTTAAAGAGTGAGCTTTAGCTACCGCTCATCTTTTCGAAGAATATGTTTTTGTTGTATGCATCGAGGGATTATTCTTCCCTTTATCACCACATAGATCTATTGTGCTGTGACCTTTTTTATCTAGGATAGCCTCAGGCTTCTAAAGAAAGCCAGCATTTGCTTAAGGATTGCTATATGTATTGCATACATGATCGGCGTTTCTGCCGCTTTCAAGCAGAGACGACACATGTTGGTATCGGCCTTACTAATCTTATAAAGTAATTTAAGGTGCAATGCCCTGTGTAGAGGCTTATTAGGAGTCGTACGTCCCTTTTGCCGAATCAATGTAATGAGGTCTTATTTCGGAGTACAGTTAAACCTCTATTTAACGGACTTCGGATATAACTGACTAAAAATCTGGTCAAACGTAAAAAAATTAAAAACGACATGCTAATATTCAACGTGCTTAAATTCAAGTATTGCCGCATGTAAACAATTTTTAGCGGCCATGATAATCACGTCATACGTCTAGCACTAGAATTTAAGACTCGTAGACTACACATAGCCGGAGCTTTTTTAGATTGATTATAAATTTATTTTTTTAATGGACTTTCGGCTTTAACGGACCCCCAATTAGTCTGTTATATCGAGGTTTTACTGTAATTTATGAATTTTTTAGCTTGTTTCTGCTTTAGAGTATTTCTCCAGTACGAGGTCTTGGTTGTAGCCTTAAGCTAAATAAAATAGCGTTTGTTATTTTACTTCTTGTGATTTCATAAAAAGGCGTTGATCCTATGAGATCTGTTGAAGCGCTATTCGAGTAGTACTATACACTAAATCTTAATATCAGAGGTTCTGAATGTAGTTTTATACGAGAAATATTTACAGGATTTACAAAACGTTTATACTTACAAAATATGAAGGTACTCCATCAGTTTATATTAACTATATATATATATATTCGAAGCAATCTTAAAAGAAAAACTTGAAAGAAAATTATTATACTTAGAAAGTTTGAAATGTGTAGTTTTTTTTCTAAATACAGTAGAACCTCGCTATTCGTACACAATTCGTTCTAGCAGGCAGTTTGAATGGCGATTTGTTCTAATCACGAATCATTTTTTTGCATAAGATATAATGTAAATTGCATTAATCGGTTCCAAACTCTTTATTTAAAGAGTTTTCCAGTACCAAAAGAGCTTTGAGTGGAAAATTTTTTTGCTCTAGATACGTTTTCACACTTGGGGCAAAAACTTTATACATCCACTCGGTGAAAAACTGTCTAGTTACCCAAGCTTTAGGATTATCACTCCACATTACACCCAGGTTACTTTTGATGACATGATTTTTCTTAAAAACTCTTGGATTGGTAGACTACAGTATCGGTTTTATTTTGAGGTCTTCACTTGCGTTGGCACACAGCAAAAGTGTAAGCCTGTCTTTTATAGGCTTATGCCCTGGCAATGATTTCTCCTCTTTTGTGATTTAGGTCCTCCTTGGCATCTTTTTCCAAAAGAGGACAGAGGAGTGAGTCCGAACCGCGAAAAAGCGTACGAATGGCGATTTAAATTTTACTTGAACAAGTTGTACGAGAAGAGAGGCGGTCGTGGTGGGGTTCCACTGTATTATTAATACAAAACGTAGGAGTACCTTCATGTTCTGTAATTATAAGGTCTTTTCCAGACGAAAATAAAACCGTATAGTTACGGTACAAGTTCTGCGCAGTATAAAATTGTAATTAATTTTTGTATATTTTGTTTTGTCTTCCCTAAAGGAATGTAATAATATCATTGGAGTCTATTTGATCTCAATTACTTTAAAGGACTACAAAAACTCCCAGGATCTTCCCCAGTTGTTAACACTTTTAGTTTTCAACATTCTAAAAATAATCTCAAAATGAATCGGAAATTTAGCTTTTTTCTATTACACTCCCTTGCATTATTTTTGAAAAGTAATGTTAACCCTACGAATTGTATACAATATTTTTTTTTTTACTTTTGACGGCTGAAGCAACTATACCTACGTTGTAAATAGCATCTTTATCATACGTGTCTACTGTCTAGTGTACACATCCTGACCTTGCTAGAAATAGTAGCAGCAATTATGATTTCGATAATTTACAATTCGATACATAAAAATGGTTCGACTTAAAAAAGTCTGTGGACAAGTTAATAAATATTTAGGGCTTAGTATTAAAATATTTGTTTTAGCAATATGATCTTTAAAAATATACCACGAATCAACATTTAGTTAATAGAAACACGTCCTTTCAGTTTATTCAGATTTGTATTTCAACGCAATTTTCTACTGAGTATCGCGGTACTTAAACCGAGTTCCGAATACTTAACATATCACTAATAGAAATTCTGAAAATTAATTTTATTGCAACAAATATTTATCTGCAGGTATCAGCATGGGGTGGCTATGTATTTATCATCAACTTGATACCACTGCATGTGTTCGTACTGTTATTAATGGGTCGATTTTCTCATCGACTTTTCACCAGTTACACAACCTTTTACATTTTGGGTCTGTTACTATCAATGCAAATTCCTTTTGTCGGTTTCCAACCGATTCGAACCAGTGAACATATGGCGGCGTCTGGTATTATAACATTTGATGGGAAACATTACACAGTGATTTCTATAAAAAACTGATTTTCTTTTAGGTGTATTTGCACTTTTAATCGCCGTGGCTACGTTAAAATATTTCCAGAGCATGTTAACGAAAGCTGAGTACCAATATTTGTTTATTGTTGGTGTCGTATGTGCAGCTGCTACCGTATTTGCTACCGTCGTAGTTCTTACATATGCTGGAATTATTGCTCCCTGGAGTGGAAGGTATAATTTCATATCCAGTTTTATAATGTTTAAGAAAAAATTCGGTTAACACGAAATAATGGTAAAAATATTATTATAACATGTTTTATATGATCAAAGTAGAAAAAACATCGGGTCTACAAGGCTTAGAAAATTATAGTAGTATAGAGTGCAACAAAGAATCACTCTATGTTTGAGTTTATGCTTGGGAGAAAGATAGCAAATAGCCAGTGTTTGCAAGGCAAAAACTGAGTGAAATAAAGCCTGACTAACCCCAAAGTCATTATGGAGTAAGTTAGGCTTTATTACTATTATATGACGAAATAAGATTTAATAAAGGCTGGTATCTTCGAAAATGTTTCTTTTAACACGAAAAAATACTTTGATCCTCTAATGTTCGTGTTAACCGTTTTTTAATTGTAGTTAAATAAACATTTTATAATTGTTAACCATTTTTATCTTTAGGTTCTATTCCTTGTGGGATACTGGATATGCAAAGATTCACATACCAATTATAGCATCAGTATCAGAACATCAACCAACCACTTGGTTCTCATTTTTCTTTGATCTTCATATTCTAGTTACAACATTCCCAGCTGGCCTTTGGTATACTATTAAATATATAAATGATGAAAGAGTTTTTGGTGAGTTAAAAATTATTTTTTGCTAGCAAATTAGTTTGATCGTTACTATACAGGGTGTCTTAAAAGTAATGACAAAGCCACAAACTGGGTTGATAACTCAATTCTAAAAAACCCGAATGGAGATGTGGAAGGGAATGAAGCATTGACACTAATTGAATCACCTCTCACATACTCACAATACGATTTTACGAACTCCTCAATTTACTAGTTTATTTTGTTAATAACTAATTAGCTGTACGTCAAATAAACAATAGTGAAGGACTTCTCCCCCTAGAGTTATGTCATCTACCTCTAGTTTACTACGTTTTCATTATTTTCAAGACACTTTAGGGACCATCCATAAATTACGTCACACAAATTTCATGATTTTTGACTCCCCGCCCTTGTCACACTTGTGAGATCCACTCCTCCTTAGTGTGACGTCATATATTTTACAATTTTACATCTACAAATAATTATTGAATTAAAACAGCAGTTCCAAAATTTGTTTTATTTCATTTTAAATGATTTTTTAATAAAATTAACATCAAATCAAGCATTTCAAGAAAAAAACAAAAAAAACCGACTACTTATATAAATTAATGATCAAACTTAATCATTTTGAAAATCGATTGTCAAATTAAATAAAAATAATATCACCGCTAGGCACGGTGCAGCATTTAGCGGCATTTATCAAAAGGCAATAGAATCGGTGCGTAACACTACATCGAGAAAAAAATTCTCTTCGGACAATTAAATCTAAATATTAAATATTTGATTGGCAATGGGCTTTTAAATCATTTTGTTGGCGTAAGTGAAATTCAGTTGTCAGAAGAAATTTTTTTTTTAGTGTTGTAGAGCGAGTGGTCCACAAAACAATTTGAGCTTTATGTTTCTACAGATATCGTTGCAAATGTTTTTGAGTTTTTCGTTAATAGTTCTAAGTTCGTGTTTTACTTAACACTTAGATTAAAATAGATTTTGAAATGTGACGTCACCAGTGGCGGCTCGTTCATATGCACTGCGGTACTGCAGCACCCCCAAACGAAATTTGTAAAAATACTGTTTACATTCATATTATTAAATGGCAATAATATTAATGGAGTCATAGTTATAATATAATAAAGTTGTTAAACATAATCAATTCAATTGTTATGTAAACGAACTTTTTAAACCTACTTATTGTTAGAATTTGTTGAAATATGAAGCCTGGAACTGTGATGTTCACAGTGTCAATTCAGCCGGCTTCGTTCAGCTTCGTCTATTTACGTTTAAGTTCGTGTTTTCCAGTCTGTGCATATAACAAGCGAAACTGACACTGTCGTATCGGCAGTATCAGTACGTACGTACGTAGCCACGTTGAGAGAATTCGTCGCTAAATCTTGGTGTTTTTAAAGGGCTAATTAATTTTTTCGCTACTTTTGACTCTACAAATACATTTAGATAATAGTACGCTACACTAAAACGAATTGAGCCATTGATAAGGATCAAGACCGATTAACTTCTTTATCCAGCTAAACGCTAAAAATCGTAGGTTGGATTTTGTATACAAATGATACAAAAAATACATAAATTGAATATGTACATTATGTTTTTTATTTTTTTTAACACAGCACCTCCATGTCAAAATGTCAAGAGCCGCCACTGGACCTCATGAAATTTAGTACCCCTCCCACTCCTTTGTCATACAATGTCACACTTCGTCGACCCCCTCCCTCCCACCTTAAAACTGTGACGTAATTTATGGATGACCCCTTACCTATGTTGGTACTCAGCACTGTCATCAACTACATTAGACATTCCTATTGATTATAATTTATCGATTTAAAAATGCATTAATCCTGTGTTTACAACAAAGATGTAAACACTTACATGTATATAAAATAATCCATACAACGCCAGATATTTCAGTTAGTTTCATTAAATTTAAAATTAATGTAAAATATTTGTTCTAGTTGTTTTATATGCGATTAGTGCGGTCTATTTTGCTGGTGTAATGGTTCGTTTAATGTTAACATTGACGCCGGTTGTTTGTATGCTAAGTGGAATTGCATTCTCGATTCTTTTGGACTTGTTCTTGAAAGAAGAGGACACAGCCCCTGCTGATGATAGCGACCGAGATGATGATGTTGCATCATCATCAAACCGAAATTTATACGATAAGGTAATATTTAATACAAAATAATTAAAACGTTGTATTTTTTTTTTTAATTTAGGCAGGAAAGCTACGTAAAATGAAGCATGAACAACAAAAAGAGTCTGAGGGAATTGGAATGAATTTACGAAGCATCATTATTGTAGCCATATTAATGTTATTGATGATGTTCGCAGTGCACTGCACATGGGTTACAAGCAATGCCTATTCTAGTCCTAGTATTGTATTAGCGTCCTATAGCCACGATGGGTCTCGACAAATTTTAGATGATTTTCGCGAAGCTTATTATTGGTTGTCCCAAAACACAGCTGACGATGCTCGTGTAATGAGCTGGTGGGACTATGGTTACCAAATAGCTGGAATGGCAAATCGTACAACATTGGTTGATAACAACACTTGGAACAACAGTCACATAGCTCTAGTTGGAAAAGCTATGTCTTCCAATGAAAGTGCCGCATATGAAATAATGACAGCCCTAGATGTTGATTATGTGTTAGTTATTTTTGGAGGAGTGATCGGATATTCTGGAGATGATATAAATAAATTTTTATGGATGGTTCGAATCGCTGAAGGAGAACACCCTAAGGATATACGAGTAAGACTTTAAGCTTGTGATCATTTGAACAGTTATAAATCGAAATGTTTTTAGGAAGTCGATTATTTCACGGAACAGGGAGAATTTCGAGTTGATGCTCAGGGTGCTCCTACTTTACTTAATTGTTTGATGTATAAGTTGAGTTACTATCGTTTTGGCGAGTTGAAGTTAGACTATAATAATGGTCCTGGCTATGATCGAACTCGAAATGCTGTTATTGGAAATAAAAATTTTGATCTTACATATCTGGAAGAAGCTTATACTACGGAACATTGGCTTGTCAGGATGTACAGGTAAAACAATACGCTTTATACTAGAGTTACAACAAATATTTGGCTACTTTTCGGAGTTCGGCAACATTTAGTTTTTGTTACTATTCTATTTGTTAAACTATTTGACTGATCATCGAAAATCTATTAAAATTCACTTAATTTCAAATACTGATTAAGATTAGCAATCGTCCATTTCACCGTAATTCATTAGGTTTTTAAATTTATATGATACCTCGAAAACTAAGCGAAAGTTCGAAACATGTTGTTCTTTATTTCGGTTTTATTTTGTTGAGATCTACAAGTTTCTATCGTCAAACTTAGGAATCAGTGCAACAGCAGCATTGCCTATACGTTACTTAAAAAGTAAACAGATTGACTGACAAACCTACTGGCAGCTGGACTCCGCCACTAGGTTCCGGCTTTTTCATTACTTTTGAGACACAGAATAACCCATGAACACACTATTATACACACACTATACACACACACAACAGTAGCAACCAAATGTGGCACCAGTGACATATGACAAGAGAAATGAGATTTACAAAATAGATTATTTCTTTTAATAGGAAAAAAGAATTTCGTGTTAACCGAATTTATTTCTTTAACACAGAGATGTTCCCCTTTCTATACAGAGTGTACCAGCTAGACCGGCCGTTAGAAGTTTCCGGAGAACCTGAAATAATAGAAATCTAAAAATTGGGATTATAGCCTAACTGGATTGGAGCTACCTTCTTAAAATATTTCTAGTTTTCTGACACTTCCGGTTATACCGGAAGTCGGCGCTAAAATCTTTATTTCAAATAGCATCCCCTATTTATTCTTCCATATCTCGATTGAATTAAAAATTCTGAGCATCTTTCAAAATAACAATACCTCATTTAATCCTAAAAGTTTTCGAGAAAAAAGACTTTTATTAGAAATTTCGCATCAATTGGCTCGTTTGAGAGTTCAAAGATGCAGTTACACTCGAGGTTATCAAAAACATTCAGTTGTTTTTATTAAATAGCTCGTAAAGTAACACGTGCTGAATTGTGCAAAATATCAATTTTTACTTTCTTTTACTACTATACCTATTTAGTAAGTAAAGGAAGTATTGTAATCGGGTCGAATTTTCGAATTCGAGCTTTCACCGGAAACGCATGTTTTGAGGTCCACTGAGTCCAAAAAAGTGGTTTTTAGATTATTTCTGTGTCTGTGTGTGACATCCATATCATATCGAAAGCTTTATCCGAATTTCACTAAACTTGGAATTTAGCCTGCATATTATATCTAGTTATGCCGCGAAGCTTTTGGTTGAAATCATTTAATCGAAAGCTCTGCTTTATTCTTGGAGTTTTTGAGCTTTTTAAACGACTCCAACGATTTTCTTTCAACTTTCTATAGTTCTTAGACTTATTAGAGGCTACAACTTTTATTTGAAACGTTTTCCTGGGAAAATTCGAATAAGGACGATTCTGGGGTGAAGCTTGGGAATTCATACATACATATAGGCTGTATGCATATAGTTCTGTTTATGTGAATAGATATGAAGTGCTTATATTTCTTTAAACCAACAGCGAGTTTCATAAATGAAAGTAAAAGAAAGTGTTGTGACGCCTCGCAGCAGATATTTTAAATGGCACTACGTAATTTTATTTATCTTGTCTGGTTTTTATTAAAATTCCCCACAGTTTCATAATTCATATCCCTATAGCCAAGTGTAAGGCTAGTCGTCCACTGGAACCGTTGTTCGGCCGAAATCAGTTCGGCCGTTTGACGGGTGTTTGACGGTCATCAACGGCCGATAAGTAACACGACTGCACGAATTCGTCCACTAGAGACGGTTTTGCAGATGTTCTCCTGTTCGGTATTCACAGTAACTATTCATGTTTATCGTGTAAAAATGGATTTATTTGATGATATATTGTTAGAAAATATATCCCTTATTAGAAGAAGATGGAAATATTGGGTACACCCCATATTAACCGAAAGAATGCAAATAGGTGAATTTCACCATTTACATGTCCAGCTTTTGGCAGATGGAAATACGTTTTCCGATTATTATAGTTCGAGTACAGGAACGTTTCAGTATTTTTTGAACGATATTCGTCCATCAATTGAAAAATGGTCACATTTTAGATTAGTAGTACCACCCGATTATTAATTTATTAACCCAACTTATTAATTTTTCACAATCCATTGTTGACATTAGAAGTTTGGCCGAATGCGTTACAAAATCCCTTTCAGTTTGGATTTGAGAACTTTTCGGCCGAAGACGATCGTGCACGCCCGAATTAGCTTATTCTATCGTTCGGTCTTGTTCGGACCAGTTTGCGGCCGTTGCTGTAGTCGGTCCGCCGTCAAGGACGGCTGTCTTTAGTTTGTCAGTATAGGCAGTTCGGCCGTGTAAGGACCAGTGAAGCCAGATCGTGGGATATCTTTACCCCCACTTAGCAGTACATACGTCATAAATTGAGGAGAAAAATGTCCTTTCCATATGACACGGATAGGTAACACACACTTACCAAGCGTTGTATGGGTGTTGTTTTACCTATCCGTGTCATATGGAAAGGACATTTTTCTCCTCAATTTATGACGTATGTGCTGCTAAGTGGGGGTAAAGAAATCCCACGATCTGACTTCACTGGTAAGGACTAGTTCGGCCGAATTGGTCCGCACACGGCTGTTGTTCAATTCGGCCGAATTCGGTTCCAGTGGACGATCCACCTAAGGGTTTTCGAGTTATCGTTTAAAATAAGAAAATTCAACGCTACATCCATAATTTATAATCGAGTTTTGTGCTGTATTGTCCACAGTAGTTGGCCATGTTTTCAGGTAGAATTAGCTCTTGCTGGTACACTTTGTATACTCCATGATTAGAACTTTCGGTATGATTCGATATTTGATTTTTTGCGAACAAACTCTTCGTACACTAATTCATAAATAACATGATAACAATGAACTAAGTACATTAAAATTTTCAGAGTGAAAAAGCCGCATGAATTTAATCGCCCTCGCATTCCAAGTACAGAAAGAAGTATTAAGAAATCAAAGACTTTTATTTCTAAAAAAGTAAGTAAAACCAAGTAAAAATTCTTGTAACATAAACTTAATTTTTCTGTTTTGTTTAATATAGAACTCAAGGCGTCGAAAAGGGACTTTAAAGGATAAACCAGTAGTTATTAAAGGTAGAAAATCAGTGAATAAACAAACGTCCTAGTCTTACAAATAATTTAACGTTAGTTAATGGTTTTGAAGCAAGGAGCGATAATCTAGTACCACTTATGATCCAATGAAAGATTTATCGTAAAATAATGAGAAAATCTTCTTTTGCATTTTATAGAATCATTGCGTGCAATTAAAATATAACATTTTTGTGGTACTTTAAAGTCGTTTTCCTAAAACACCTATAAAAACCTTCAAAGGCAAATTGCCTACAATTAATACAATTTGATTTAGTTTGTTCTTAAATACATGATTTGACTTATTACACTTTATTTTTTTTTAAATTTATATTAGATGGAATACATTTCAATTGATCCCTTAATAGAAATGTTGTAAATTACTTATATTGCTCATAGCAATAATTGCAAATGATCGATAAGGCTGTATAGATATTTATATTACAATTACTTAGTAAATGTAAGCTTTAACATTTCACTGGGAAATATTGAAATATTTTTTTAAATCGTGAAAATGTATCATTGCAATTCCATTTAATATAAAAGTAGATTATACAGAACTATAATAATTGATAAGTTTCATTTTTTTTTAATTTTAGAAAGTTTTTTTTTAAGAAAAAAGATAAATTTTCTTTATTGAATAAGTAATGTACGTAATTGTTAAAATGTGTTCTTTTTTATTTTTAAGCACATTATATTTTGTTTAATAATGCAACTGTAAAATCAAACTTTTTGAATATGTTATTTTATAAGATACTTTCAAATTGAGAATGTGTAAGTGTGAAATGCCGTCATCACTGTTAAATTTTTTTGTTAAAATGTTGGAATACATTCAATTTATGAAATTTTGTTGAATTTATTTCATATCCTATGGGATCACAGAATTTTGACGAAATATTTGAATCGGATCGTTTAAACCAGAGGTTCCAAGACATATTTCGCCTAGCGCCGTCTTCTCAGAAAAATGGTTATATTTGTGCCCCCTGAACCACAAACCGGCTATATTTTACGTCTCATGGATCATCAAATTTAAAATTTAAGTAGCGCGGACCTTCATTAGACACGGATAATGGTTATTATTTAAAGCAGGGGTCGGCAACCTTTAGTTGTTTAGGGGCCAAATATTTTTAGTGGGGTTTGGTACGGGCCGCACTTGGGCAGTGGCGGGTCTAATAGTAAGCATTTCGGCAAATGCCAAGTAGACAACCTCCCCCATCGCAACCCCTGGGATCCACTTGTGGGTCATGCATCGTGAACATTAAAAAATCGACCTACGAACAACCAACGAAAATGACCACCCAATTCACTTTTAATTCTACCCCAAAAATACATCTCGTATTGTAGAATTCCCGCCATTTTTACTTCGAAATACCGCAATTTAGGGAACTCTACTAATAGAAATCGAAATCATAGAAATGCGAGTAGAAATCTACTCGCAAAACCGAATTAACGAATACCTTGCGGGCCGCAATAAGACCCCTCGCGGGCCTAATGCGGCCCACGGGCCGCTTGGTGCTGACCCATGATTTAAAGTGTAAGTATAATTTATACAATTGTTAAAAGTAAAAAGAAACCATTCGCAAAATATGTTTTTAAAAGTAATATAAAATTAATAATTTTATATATTCCATAGAAATTAAACAGTAGGTAAAGATGTATGGAAGGCAAATCAAAATCACGACTAACAAACGAAAGTTTAGTACTGTTAATGTTAAAAATGTTGACTGCACCGTTCAAAAGTTATAACAGTAACTTATAACTATTTTAAAAGCCCGTGTTTTAGTATGTGTTCTATAAAAAGATTTGTTCACTCACAGCCACAATCAGTAGATATTTATGAGTTTTAGTCTTCAGTACTATTGCTCTCGAGTGTGCTCAGTGAGTAACACACTTCCAATTACGTAATAGTTCTGCAATAGTTACGTACCATTGTTACGGTATGTAACAGATACGGGATTCTGTTACGAAGTTGGGCGTTTTATACTCAATCAGTATCTTCCAAGCTACGTTTCGTTAAGTGGTAAAAATGAAACTACGGTCATAATATTTGTCATCAATGACGTCATTACTTTCCCTAACGTACACGTTAACTCTTTGTAAGAGATGAGGCAGAGCGATGAACGTTCAAATGGTTCAAAGTTAGTGGAATGGTTAAAACAGCAACGATAATGAACGTTATCATTGTAAACGCGCTGAGAAACAAATAGCTCGATTCAATCACTTATAGTTTAAGCGGTTTAAGCTTTTAAAAAAATTAAATGCAGATATTTGGATTTTTTTTGAGTCTTAAATAAAGATTTTAGAGTCTTATAAGAGGTAAATTACTACTTCTCTGTCGCGTTATTGCATAATTATTTTTAGAGATGCAACGAATAGTGATTTATCCGAATACCAAATAAATTGGCCACACTCTCGGCCGTTTCATTTCTGAGTAAAACGTATCACAAGAAGCATTATTTTTTTTATAAAAAAAAGAAAAATTTAACGGCAACCGAAATTGATCTTTATTTACAAAGTATTCGCCTAGATCGAACACTAGATCCATATAAGTAGTGGTTTCTAAACTCAAAGCAGGTTATTCCTACTCGAGGAAACTTTACTAAAATGCAGAAAAAATTGTTTTAATTCATCATAATTAATAGATTTTCAATTTTAATTTGTAATTTAAATATTCATATATAATTTCGAATGAAAAATGTATTTTGCTACGATTTAGTATTCGGTATTTGGCCGAATAGTATACAATATTCGGCCGAATACCGAATATTAAAAAATTCAACCGAATAGCCCGAATACCGAATAGTAGCCGGATATTCGTTGCATCTCTAAATTTATTTTACATGTTATATATTTTTTTCAATATTACTATTTTTTCAATTTATTATCAGCTACCTACCAGTGCTGCATCAGTTATATAACGATACAATGTTACGTCACTGTTACGTAAGTTGAACGTTTTGTACCTACTGGGTTATCAATAGAGAAATGAAACGACCATTCGGATTATTTTAAAAAATATCTGCTGCGAGGCGTCACAGTACTTTCTTTTACTTTCATTTATGAAACTCACTGTTGGTTAAAAGAACTATAAATATTTGAAAACTGTACAAATACATATAAACAGAACTATTGTATATATGCATACAGCCTATATGCATATGGATATACGAATTCCCAATCTTCACCGAAGAACCGCCCTTATTCGAATTTTCCCAGAAAAAAATTTTCAAATAAAAGTTGTAGGCATCAACGAGTCTAAGAACTGAAGAAAATTTAAAGAAAATCGTTGGAGCCGTTTTCGGAAAAAATTGAAAAAGCTCCAAAACTCCTATAATAAAGTGGAGTTTTCGAACAACTGATTTCAACCAAAAGCTTCGCGGCACAACTAGGTATAATATGGAGGCCAAATTCTAAGTTTGGTGAAATTCGGATAAAGCTTTCGATACGATATGGCAGTCACACACACACAAGTTTTTAAAAACCACTTTTTTGGACTCTAGGTACTTCAAAACATGTATTTCCGGTGAAAGCTCGAATTCGAAAATTCGACCCGATTACAATACTTCCTTTACTGTAATAGTAAAAGAAAGTAAAAATGCAGATAATAGGAAAAAAAAATCATTGTTATCATTTATTTTAATAGAGCCAGTACACTTAAAAGAAACAGCAATTTCTATTTTTTCTATATCTTCTATATATGTATATATAACGATATTATAGCGATTTTTTATTGTTGAGTATTAAATTTTTTTAAAAATTGAATTAAGTAGCTATTAACTCTACATCTGGAGCAATTGCGGATTTGAAGGAGCATTTAAGGAGCAATTTTTGAAAAAAGAAACATTAAAATACCGTTATTAATTTGGATTTTATAGCAATTGTAATTGTTGAGTTGGCAATTTTTAAAAAAATTGAATTACTAATTAGTTATAAACTATACACCTAAAGCAATTGCGGACTCTGAATGAGCATTTAAGGAGCAAATTTTTGGTATACAATTTAATAAAAAAAAAAAGTTCTACGCGTTCTACGGTTCTACGGTTCTACGCTTATAGGGCTTATAAGGCTTAATATAGCTTCTTTCCGGTACATAAACTAGTATAACTGATATATATATTATATATCAATAACATCAATAATCAGTTCGTATAATATTATAAGAAATACGAGATGATAAGAAATTAATAATTTTTAAGAACGATTAGCCGGATTATTATCCGTTTAACTCGTTTAACTTTAACCAGAAATAAAATTCATATGAATCATAGAAATTATAAATAGCTTTATTAATGTATAACAGCTATAAAATCGGTTTAGCTATCGTAGCTTTCAATAGTTATCGTCAGTTTTCGTAGGCATCGTGATGATTACAATAGCTACCAAATACGTTTAAATTAAGCCGCTACCAGCTACCAAAAGTACTACCAACATAAAACACTCGAAACCACGAGAAAGGAACGCAAACAACGCGGCCATTTGCTACGTACTGTCAATCTATTCTAATAACATTAATTACAGGACAATAATTTGTTATATTTTTATTTAGAGTGCAATTAATACATTAAAACGCTTATTTTATAAAAACAACATTTAATCAAAGCCATTTAAAATTGGAAAAGTTGAAATGTTTTTCGTTCTATTAACGTTATAAAGTACATACACACTTTCGACAAAATTGTCATAATTTGTTTACAATAAGTTAATTATCGACGGTTAAATCGTTTTATATTAATCAGGCGATAGTATTTAGTACTCTCCAATTGTGCATTATAATAAATACAAAATTTAGTGCACAATCTTGTAGTATCATGTTGGGTTAGGGCCATTTAAGTCAAGTGTATTCTATCAACAAATCTCTCTGTTATTTATTCGTATCAGTAATTTAGGTACGCATTTTGTTCTGGGCATTTCATTTGTGGAAAATAACCAAGTTTTCTTTTAGCTGCAACATGACATTCGGAATATTTAAGTTACTGGAAATTTACGCTTATCTAGGTTTTACTGTTGTAATTAATTCATGTCTAATTAGTTTGCAATGATTCAAAAATGTTTAATTTGAGTTCTGCTACTAGTGTTCGGTAAATGGTTTGTGTGACGAGTGTTATTTGGTTTTAATGAAGACTATTTTTTTAGTCACAATGGAGCTGTGTCTACCAATAGTCGGCTTCTTGGACGGTCTCAACGTTTGAATGTGACTCCGAAAAAAGCCTCGGAATCATCAAAATCAAATGAATCATTCAATAAAAACATCAAACCGGAACCTTATGAAGACCCGTATACGTTTAGTGATTCGGAAAGTCATTTCAACACGACGAAACTGAAAAGTTTGAACAGTTTTAGCTCAAGTAAAAAACAATTTGTGTCAAAAATTCATAATTTACTGTCGAACACAAAAAATATCGATAATGGAAGTGTGAACAACGCGGGTGTGAATGCGAGTGGAGACCTTAAGCAAAATGAAAGTTGGAAGACGATGAACCGACTTCAAGCTCAAATAGCCCGAAATAAAGTCATAGTGAAACATAAGAAAGAAACCAATGATGTGAAAGAGAAGCCCAAAGTCGTTGGATTTAAAAATAATTGTCTCAGCGACGAATCTGATACCAAACCCAGTATTATAGCGTTAAATGAAGAGTTGAAGAAAACCGTGCGAAAAATATCACCGGGAAAACCGTCCCCGGCCAATTTAAAAGCACGACGCGCTAATCTTAAGACTACCCACCATGAAGTGTTGCAGAGGATACGAAAACGGGTCAAGTGGCACGCACCAAGTCAACATGGAAGTTTGGTTGATGCTTTGAGTCTGTCCGAGACAGAGTCCGATGATGATCTCTCTATACCAGTTCTATCATATGCCGATTGGATACCCGACGATAATTTTGGAATTGACCGCGAAACGAGAATCACTCGAACGAGAAGTAGATTATTACGATCCCTCGCTTTATATAAAAATGTACACGATGAAATACCTCCCCCTTGCCAAACTGTTGAAACGATTACGTCTCTTCTTGAGTCTCGATTTAATAATTTACGATATAAATCTTATTTATCACACCGCCTACCATCCAAGTAAGACGTTTCAATTTAAATCTTTCGAAAGAAATTAATTGTTTTATTTTATAGTTTAACGAAGAAAATTCCTGGTTTATTGAAACCGACGGTGTGCAGTTTTGAAGAAGATGGAGTGAAATGTAAAAGAAATTCATTACCTTGCACTCATCATTGTGCTAGACATATAATGCATAATAAAGATCAATGCCTGTACGATTATTGTACAGCAAAATTTGCTGATAATACGCAGTGTTGTATTCCTGTTGTTGATTTAAATCATGAACTACCTCTTTGTACAGAACATGCGAGGAAACGAGTATGTATCATAACAATAATGTAACATAATATTTACATAGGGTGAAGCAAAAGTATAAGAAATTCGAAACCTGGATGATCGAGTTTTACTCGATTGAATTTTCAAAATATATTCGTGGTTTCTTTGTTGTCATAATGGCTTATTATTTTTATACAAGCAAAACATACATTAAAAGCATTTAGTAATTAATATCATGTTGGTGTATAGGCAATCATTTGTTCATTAATGCATTATAATTTTACCCCGTAATAAAAACGTGTAAAACGAGTGAAAAATGTCTTTAAGGGATCGGTATCAAACTGAACCCATGTAATAAATCTCAGCCATAATTGAGCCGTTTAGTGCACACATCGATTAACTCCATAATGCAAAAAGTTGAGTTTATTTCTCCGTTTTGCGGGTCGCAGGGTATCCCTTCCTTTTATCACTGCGACCAAGGAAGTCTATTGTAATGTGACCCTCTGTGTTTACTAGGGGAGCCCCAGGCTTTTAAAGAAAACCAGCACCTGTCTAGGGGCTGCCGTCGCTATCTCGCCAGACCATAAAAATCGATTTTTAATTAATCGATTGTATTTTTAGCAAGAAACATCGATTAATAAATTATCGATTATTTGTAATATTAAAAATACGTATTAAAATTCGTATTAATATTTCAACAATCAATTATTTTTTCACATCCCTATTCGCGCTCCGGACTATAGAAGACCACACTTAATGTCGGGGGGTGGCAAATGAAAAATCGATTGCTTGATTTTTAATTATAAAAATAATCGATTATTTGTAATATTATAAATACGTTTTAAAATTGATTTTAAACGATTATTTTTTCACATCCTTAGCGTCATGTCCGTATTTCTGAGTTGCTGCAGTCTTCTTTTGAAAGCTGTCTCACATGAGCACAAAATGTGTTCCGCCGTCTCTGCCGCTTTCTAGCAGAGACGACATATGTTAGTGTCGATCTTGTGAAGATGGTAATTCAGGGTACAGTGGCCCGTATAGAGGCTTGTTAGGAGCCTTACGTCCCTTTTGCCGAGTGACAATATGTCATGAGTTCTCTACTTGGAATACTTTATAAATTTCTTAGCTTGTCTATGCCCCGGAGTATTCCTCCGATGCGAGGCCTTGGTTTAAAAAGTTGAGTAAATTGATAAAATAGACTTCTGAAATACATTGTCTCTTATGGAAAAGCTAAAAAGCAAATTGTCATTTAGAGCTGTAATACTACTTATTATTAGAAAAATTTTTTTTCGGAGATATTAAGTTAAGAGTCAACCAAGTCTTTTGAGATAAAAATTTGTAAAAATGGAGTTAATCGATTTGTACACTGACCGGTTCAATTTAAAGTGATTAAACAGTACTTTAATGTTAAGATCTTTTTGCCTCACCTTATATAATAATTATTATATTATTTTATAATACTAATAAGTTTCTTACAATTATAAATGTAATCTTTTTAAGGATAACTACAATCGTATGTGTCAAGTTGTAAAGCCAAAGAAGCCCAGGAAAAAAGTGAAACCATCAGCCATGATTCGACCTCAAAAACGAAGTAAAAAACGTAAACGACCACCTCCAAAATCGAGCGAAAAAGAACAAGTTCAAGCTTTAGATCCAATTTTGCATGCAATGGAGCATAACACTCATGGTATACCGATATAACAGCATCATTTTATCCTTAATAAATGCGTTTTTTTTCATAGATATTACAGTCGGTGAAACATCTTCAGCTTGTGATAGTTCAGATGATTTACCTCTAAATTCCTTAACAGAAAATGCAACATTAGTTTCGGAAGCACATTTTGGTACGACCAAGTTTTCTATCATTGTATTCTTGTAGTTAATATTTTGTATGTTTAATATAGATGGCGATGATGCTGATGATATGGTGGCTCAAGTTTTGGGCGTGGATGAAGAACTTCCGTTGGAATTATCAGGACCAGAAGCACTTGTTACAGATTTGAGTAACGTTTTCAATCAAATTCCACCAGACGCTTTTAACGATCTTCTTAATAGTGAGTCAAAAGTTGACTTTAGAGATTTTTTACGAATATGTACTCTTGACTATTGCTTCATTTAGATTTAAAGACTAACATTTACAATTCAGTAACTAAAGGATATTAAGAACTCTAATGAATGAAACCATAATAGAATAATAGAACTTGAAATTAAAGTTTTCCATTATAATAAGATAAGTTAATGTTTTAAGCAATTATCAGGTGTTAAAAAACCACTGTTTTTTTTTAACAATTTATTTTCTTTTTACATAATGTTTCATCGGTGTTATTCCGACTTCATCAGGTATCTAACAAAACAGACAATTTATAAAAATTAAATTAAAAAGTTTTTCAATAATAATACATAAATAAACACTATAAAAAATTTAATACCTTGAAAAATCTGTTAAAATTGTTATACCTTATTTTATTGCGAAACAGTTTTTGGCATCCCCAGTTTTTTATTATTCACTAATTTTATTTGTCTTTATGATAGTTAAACGTTTTTTATAAATATAATAAAAATATAATTTGAATATAAATTTAACAATACAAAATTTTAGGTGTCAAATATTCAGATAGGCAAATGTTTAAATTTTTGTTATAAATTATTAAAATTATTAATTAAAATTTAATTTTCATTTTTTTTTTAATTTAAAACATTTAGTATTATCTCAACTTTTTTTAAATTTTATTTTTGTTATATTTATACTTTTTTATCAAATTTAGGGGGGATATTGTTATTTCCCGGGCGCCGAAATTTGACAATGGATCCTTATAGAACTCGCCGAAATAAAACGAAAATAAAAAGTTAAATTTTCCGAGTTTTTCCTTAGTTTTCGAGAAAAATTGGATTTTAGTAGCACGACTCCAATGTTAATTCTTATGGGAGTTAAAATTTGTGAATGTGGCCATTTTTGGAACTACGAAGTTTTGACAGCTGCTCTTAACTATTTTGAAAGTAGTAAAATTCGATATCTGGAAAAATAAGCGAAAACTCGAAAAATGCTATTCTTCATTTTCAATTTATTTTAGCAAGATCTCTAAGAATCCGTCATCAAATCTTGCCGCCCGGGAAATAACAATCTTGCCAATTTAGGTTTATACTATTAAGGTTTTCAGTATCTGTTTTTAAATTAACCGTGCCTGATAAACTTATATGAACCATTTCACTAAAACAGTGGTCTTTTAACACCTGATACTTGCTTAAAATATTAAACTTTTAAGACCTGAAATTTAGTATTATAAGTTAGTGTTTTAATCTTAAATTAGATAAATAAGGGCTGGTGATCGTATAATATTCGAAATTCAATAGTTATTCAATAAATTTTTAAATTGCTCGTATTGTCCAAATTTTATGTTCATAAAAGATACAAAAAATAGAAAGTTAATTTTTTTCGTGATAACCTAATTGATATGTTCCAGATAGCATTTTAAATGTTATTTGTAATTATTACAGTTGATCGCAATGGTGTGTATGAACCAACACGAGAAGAATCCGAGGAACTTGAGCGTGCTTTGGAGGCTGTGACGCAAGATGTGAAATCTCTCGAGAAAATGTCCCACGGAATTCTGGGAACACTTCTGGACGAGCATGTGTTGGCCGAATCGTTAGCACAAATGCCCGACGTGTTTCCATCACTAAATGGATTCAATGTGAATACAGGTCCGGCTCAACAGTCACCCGTGCCTGCGTCTCTCGATCTCGCATCACGTTCCTTACACGGTATTGACAATGCTATATCTGTTCAATCTTCAGCCCACATGTCATAAATGTATTTTATTTGAAAAGTGCATGGGAAAAACAGTTTAACCTCAGATTTTTCGATTGGGTATCAAATTGTAAGTGTTTAAAAAGCCGAATCAAATCGAATTTTATGTTTCCGAAGAAAAATAGTTCCAAATCATATAAAATATATATTATATGTGAAGAAAATATAGGGAAAACAACCATCAAATTTCACTTGACTTGAACATAAACGTCGCTTTTACTTTACTGTCCATTCACAATGAGCATTAAACATCACATTACGTAACAGTTATGTAGCATTAATGGAACACTCTTACGTTCATGTTACGTAATATGACATAGTATACTCATTAGGTTATTATTCACATTATGTAAAAATAAGTTGGTTTAAACATTTATACATAAGAAAACTTTGTTTTTCTTTTTAACTTTTGAAAAATGAAGATTTACTGTTTTTCCCCTCTGTATTTTTATCAATGGCTATAATCATATAACTTGAATAGGCAATGAATGTTTAATATAATATGTCATAGTTGACTTGGTATTTTCATCAAGAACTTGTAATCGTTCTTGTGAATTATATATTTTAAACTGGTTCTTGGCAACTATAATCTACTTTTTACGTTTGTAAATAGTAACACATAGTTATTTATAATAATAATAATGAGACTTCCTGCAAATTGTTTGTAAAGTAAAATCGTCAGTTTTATCTATAAAAAAAAGTGGATGTAATATTTTTTTATTTTAAGTTTCTATTTTGTAGAATGTATTATTTCATCATTAAAAATGCAACTCGAATACGATTTGAGCATTTATTTAGATAAAACCAACAATTTCTTTTATTTAATTAATTATATATTGGGTTCTGTTCCGTCCACTGTTTGCATCGAATCTCAGTTAAAACAAATTGGATAGTCGCTGAAATTTTTTTTTTCGTTTTATTTTTACTTTTTAAGACTGAAAATGTAGGTGAAGTCTCATAAAGGTTTTATTCGATGGTCAGTACTACATGTTATTGGTAAATTAGTTCCAAAGAAAAAAATTTCACCCATTTAACAAACAATAACAAATACACTACGAGTAGATATGTTCTTTGTTATAAAAGTAAATTGGAATGTACATTCGTGTACGTGTTAGAAGTGAAACTTCTTTTGGTTATAAACCATTGTGAATAGAATAGTTGACGAATAAGAAAGGATTTCTGTTGAGATACAGTGGAAATTTTTTTTTCAATGATAACTATATACATAATAGATTTAATGTAATTTTTCCAAAGATACAAATCTAAATTTACTATCAATTTTTGACCATTAGGTGTTATTTTTCTCTTAACACTTAATATATTTGTGTTGACATTTAAAATGATATAATACAGTGGGTTGCAATGGGCGTAACGTGCAACGTTACGTTACGTTTTTAAACTAAACTACATTTTTCCCCACCTTAATTAAAGAAGTTTCACTTCGAAAAATCGATGTTGATGGCATAGGCTATTGTTCTTTTTAGCGACAATCGGCTTTAATTATTATAGAAAAGCGTATTTTAATGTTGTCTATTTATCATAAACTCTATAAATTAACTAAATATCATAGTATTGCTTAATTTTTTTTCTAAAATTTAAGTTTGGTCAGGCTGAAAAAAAAAAATTAACAACTGTGTTGCAAAAATATTTTACTCTACTATATTTGAGTCATTTGACCTAAAATGTTGACTCTTTTAGTCTTACACTTAACGTATATACAAACATTTAATTTCGATTTAACATTGTGGTCATTTTCTTTTAAAGAAAAAATGGTTCATGATACCCCTGTCACGTTTTTATTTATAGTTGAACAACATTTACAAAAAATGGTACTGGAATTCTCCGATAGGAAGCCCATGGGCTTTTAATTCATTTTTACTCTTTTAAGAGTTGCAAAATGATCCTAAATAGAAGCCAAAGGGAGTTACTGTTTGGAGACCAAACTTAATATAGGTTCATGTGAGCTTGTAACTAAAATAGTCTTCTATCATTTGTCGAGTTATAGAGTTTTGGCTTTCTCCAGGTTTTAAATGGGCTACAGACTGTAGCTTTTCATGAATGATATATGATTTTTGGTGACCCTTTTTGTTCCATTGGGACTTACGTATCATAGAGTAGCTTTTAAAGAACGGTGGTCTCGATATAAATGCAACAAATATTGTTTGAAAGTACACCGTAACGAACACCACCCCTTTTTTTTAAATTAATTAACATTTAAAGCAAATTGAAATAAAAACATTTTTAAATTTTCAAGCTTTAAGAAATTATTGTTTTTTTATGAAATAGTTTAAATTAATGTGATATGTTACTTTGGCTTTGTTCATATTGAGCACAGATCCGTGACAAAGGATTCAATAAAGTGACCAAGTGTTAACACTGGGAAGTTTTAAAAATCATTGCGTTTCATTTAAGCCGACTTTTTGGGATTATTTTTCCATTTTTTACGTCACCGTTGTTCTACTTACCTTAAAGCGGATATCCACTATGTTGGTGAACCAACGGTACTTCAACCGTGTAACAGTTCGAGAATATTCTAAAGCATTTCGATGACTGTCATTTTTTACCTGAACTCAAAGAAGAACAGAGTAGGTTCGTGGATGGCACTCAGATAGCGTTAAAAGTTTGTGCAACTTGTAACCACATTGGCTACGTTCCCCTAAATTGTAACAACGCTAAAACTCAGTTTTAGAAACGTTCTTTTAATCGTTTATTTATGACAATCACAGTCGTTGTGTTGAGTAAAACTACGAAGTGTAGAGGTAAGGAGAACTCTCTCATAACGTAGAAAACAGTAGCAGAAGTGTCCAGCTGTAAGCTGTACATAAAAAGAGGGTATGATATGAACTTAGTAGTTATTGACGGAGTCTATCCTAATTTAGTTTCTTTCCTACTTAGTTTACGTAGATCCTATTCTATCCTTTCCTATTTTACTTTAGTATTTTTTGGGACTTTCTTTAAAATTAACCCTTCTGCTAATGTAGCGCCACCCTAATTTAACGCCTTTTGGCGAACACTTCTGCACACACAAAAAAAAAGTTCTCCTTACCTCTACCATAAGTAAAACGTCATCAATACCGTTATTACTTTCGTTTATATTCGTTCAGATCTTCCTTAAAAAATTTGTTGATGAACGTCTCTCAAACGCTTTAAAGTTAGTTGAACGGGCAAAAACAAAGGCAATTGTAATTGTTGCAAACGTGTTAAGAAATGTAGCCAATATGCCCGGGGTTCCCAACCTTTTTGCCCCTAAGAGCACATATCTAGAATGCCGGTTGGGCGCCGGGCACCATTTACTTTTTCCAAGATAAATTTATAGATAGACGTTGTTCTTTATGTTTTTTTTTTTTTATTTTGGAGTAAAATTTTTTTATCGTGGTCTCACAGCAAAGGGCACACATAAAAGGGTCTCCGGGCACCATGGTGCCCGCGGGCGTAGGGTTGGGAACCGTGGCATTATGCAATGGAGTAGACGAACGAAAAATGTCTTCTACTTATTGAATTGTACCAAAAGTATCCATCACTTAAATATGGCGGAACACTTGCAAAGCGACCGTGTTCGCAAATCCCGTCCCCATAAAAAGAAGTACAACAGCACGGAGTGCCATTGGTTTGGAAATATAGTGGATACTCTCCATAACATTAGTTTTTTTTTTGGTTTATTTAAGGTCGCAGCAACTACTATGGTCATTAGCGATTGTCGAATTCGAAAACCCATTAAAACAATCTTAGGCTTTTATTGGGATTCGAACCGCGGACCACTGGCGTTTAGGGCAATTGTCTAGTCAACCACGCCACTAAGTGACCTTATTATAATTTAAAGTGATCAATATTTATGAAAAATTATTTAAAAAAAAAGGTAACTACAAATCATATCACTCAGTTACTGGGTATTCTTCCATTTTAGGTGTCCATATTATGCTATGCTTTTTTTCAGTAATGACTTTTGATATTTAGTTTAGTTTTCTTTAAATCTAAATTTGGTATACTAAATTTTCAAGTTACTAAAACAGAAGGATTTCAGTAGGTGTATGCACAGTAAAATCGTGAAATTAGGATACCTACAAACATTAAACTACGCAAGTACATGTGCTTTTCTACAGCCATTACTGAAAATCTCAATTTTACAGCGACAATACAAATAATAGCTTTGTTAGTGGGTCTTATTTTCGACCGGTTATGAATCAGTCCAAGACGGAACGAGGATTAGTCGGAGTTATGAACTAACTAAAACAATTTCCGTGGATACCCTCACAATTAAACGAAAACTAACGTAGGATAACGTTGACAACAGAACTTGACTTCAACACATCTTTCAAAATGCGCAGAGAAAATCAAATTTTTCGTTCTAACAAAAAATCATTAAAACCAATTTTGAATCAATAACGAACGAACTTACTGTGAATCATAAACATTGAACTGTTACTAAAAATTTAGAATTTTCTAACCCGCGAATGCTCCTTTTAAGAATGCATATGCGAATAGTCCCTGAACAGGTTCAGAAATGCACCCGCGAACAAAGCTAATAAAGAACACCTAAAATGGAACATTAACAAAATTATCATCTAATTTTAAAGCCTTATAACGACCATTTTATTGTAAAAACCAAAGAAGAGATTTAGCTAATTTTATGAATTATGATTAATTTTATTAAAAAATCATTGTCGCTAAAAAGAACGAACCACATTATGAGAAGAATTTTTAAAAAAAATATTTTTTTATCACGAACTATCGAATCGAACAATTTTTTTCAAATACTACTTTTAACACTATATTTAAGTTTTGTAGAATCGATGTTTAGATATGGGTAAATTTCAATGCGATTATGTTTTAAGATTAAACGAGTATAGCCTGTGTTGAATGTGGCTATTTTCAAAATAACTAGTAAATCATTTTATCATTCGACTTATAATCATTTCAAGTTTGTATTATTTAACGCTTATTAATGATGCAATTTTTTCTGCTCATTTATTGTAATTATTTTTAAGTTATATTTGTATAGACAAACATAATATTTTTAATTGTAATATTTTGAATTCCTATTCGTACAATGTACCTTGATAATTTAACTTATTTATTAGTCTAAGATTAGTTTTAAGTTTCGTAATAAAAGAAATGTAAGAAAATGTTGTAAATATTTAGGAAATCAATTTCGTAATTTTCTTATTTTTCGTTTATATTTTTAACATGTGAATATAGGCACTGAATTAGTGAACAAATATACTTAAAGGTTTCATCTTTCTTTACCATACATCGGTTATTTGATTCAAATTGCATTTGTAAATTAGTTTCGTTTAAATTTGTAGCCCGGCTAAACCGAATTTATTACTTTTTCATCTAATTATCTTTTTAATGGCACTGATGTGAAACTTTGTTTTTATTGTATATTATTATAAGATAAATAGCAAGTAACTTCAATATAACTAAAAAATATTTTTAAAAAAAATTGTAGACAAAATCATACCAATTGTTAGATATCTAAAATAGTACTCTCTTCATTATTTAAGTAATAATAACGTTAATATTTTAAGAATTGTAACAAATCGAATTTTTCTATTATCATTCTGATTTAAGATTAGATTTCTTTGTACTAAAATACTATGCTCAGGACCATTTGCTTGCGATTTTCGCAAAAGAAAAACACTAAATTAAGATTAACATTAAACCGATAGTAACGAGTTTCGTTAGTTTTTATTTTTTATATGGAATATTTATTCTTTTAGTCAATTTTGTGATTTTTCAAAACTGCAAATTATCGACTTTATTTTCAATATTAATACTGAATACACATATTTTATATATACAGTGGTACCTCGACATACGAGTGCCCCAACATACGAGTTTTTCGAGATACGAGCCGGCGAGCGAGTGATTTTTTGCTTTGAGTTACGAGCTAAATTCGAGATACGAGTTCGGTTTAGCAGCATAAACACCCAGAAAAAGTTGCAACAGGTCGTGCATTTGATCTTTTTAATGACACTTGCCTAACTCATTTCCGGAACATTTATTTGCTTCGAGATACGAGCAAGGTTGCGGAACGAATTAAACTCGTATGTCGAGGTACCACTGTAATAGGCTATTTGACAGTCGTGGAAATATGTTAAAAATTATTATAAAGCATATTTCAGTTAAAATTGTTAAAAATGTGCTTAATTTTTGATATAATTGGAATTGAAGTTTAAATTTTTACAATTATGTGATTGAAAACGTTATGTTATTGGTTGAGACATTTGTGACGTCACACACAGGTAAACTGAATCAGAGATCAGAGAGAAGGTTGAGAGAGCCAGCTCGCACGAATACACGTGCTTCCCCCTACTCCAAGTACAAAATTTGGAACTATTCCTTAGGAACTTGTTTGCACATTTCTCCACTGTTCTATACTCGGAACGCCTAAAGCACTGAAGCCACGACCGTTTTACAGTGGAAAAATGTGCAAACAAGTTACTAATGAGTAGTTCCAAATTTTGTACTCGGAATAGGGGGCAGCACGTGTTTTCGTGTGATTTCTTACTGCAGAGATACAACCGACTTAGTAGTTGGTAAAATTTCCGTTATTAAAGCGAATTTGGGTGTCGTGAAATTCTCGAAATGCTGCCAAAGTTAAAAATGCAATAAAAATTATTATGTATGCACTATTTGTATAATACATCTACATTCTATTGTCTTTATATCATAATATTTTCTTTATATTGATAATTATTATCAAAAACTAAAAGTAAATAAAATAGAACTAAAATATCATTGTTAGTAATATGAAACCGTTTCTACCACACATTTTTATGTAAAACAAAAACTAACGTTTCGTATGCTTCAAACGTTAACTTACTGGTTTGTGACGTCACATGACTCACGTGATTAACATCAACGCTGTTTTAGGCCGATTTGACACAAGTTTATCTTCGTTTTAGTCGAAAATTCTAAATATTATTCGGAATGTTAGCATAAATCATTGTACACTATAAGGAACTTTCCATAACTTGTCAAATACCCTATTTCCACGACATGAAAATGTTCATCGTTTCTTTGTTTCAATACAAATGACGGACAAACCCGACGAATATGTTCTTCTAACAAATGGTATCGTAAGAATAAAATAGATTTATTTGATGTGTACAAGTGTACGATAGTAGTGTAAAATATCGATAAAAACATATTTATTTCTTTTGAATTTGATCGACTTTTCGATGAAGCAAATGAACGACCACAGAGCGTACTTTAGTAATTAAAAACAATTGTCTATTTAATACATGTATTAAACTAAATATTAAATGTTTAATAAAATATACAAATGCAACTAATGGCTTTGATGTAGGAATGAAATTTTAACAGGGTTGTTGGAGTTAGGAAGAAAAAGTATTGAAAAAACCCTTTCACGACTGTACTTGAAATTCTTCAAAATTGTTCATTAATTATATAAAAATAAAATTATGCACTTATTAAAATTGTTAATAGATGAAAAATAATTCAAATAGATATTCAAGAAATGGGAAAAATATGTAATTGAAAAGTGAATATCTAAATTTTAATTGTTAGGTAGGAAAATTGGAATGAATTATGAGAAAGATAAATAAATTCGATCAGAAGACTGCACAGTGTGAAAGTTAAGAAGAATATAGATAAAAATGTATATAAATTTATTATTGTACACTCTATTCTATCAATTAAATCTAAGGTGAAGTAGTTGAAAGGCTTTTTTTTAAATAAAAAGGAAGCCCATAACGTATCGTTTCCTATGTAAACTTATAATAAGCCAATCAAGATATTGCTAATCTGTAATAATCATGAAAAAAAATCTTTTGAAATGTATTAGTTTGGTTCAAATTGACATGGTTCAAAAAGAAACCAAAGTCAATTCCGTATTTATTGCATGTATATTTTTTGTAGTTTTATTTCTTTTAACGTAGAAGAAACACGTAATTTTCGTTTAAACTGAGGCTTTAATTCAATGAATATTTCTAATTGTAATTGATATTGTTAAGTAAATACATACAAATATATATATGTATACATACATGTATATGTGTTGATGTCGTGTTATTTGGAGGAGTTCAATAAATAAAAAAAATTAATTTTTCAAAGTGACGACTTTTAAGGATTTAATTTATTTTTGATATGTTATAAATTATATCAATGGGATACTTTAAAAGGTGTGCAACTTATAATAAAAATTACTTATCTGAATCATAAAAAAGTGCTCGAAGGACCTAATGTTTGAGTCAAAGGTAATTGAAATAAAACAAAGAGATAAACTTCTAGAAAATAAGGAAAATAATAAGAAGTATTTTTCCTGTGGATTTAACTTTAGAACAGAGCGTGGAGGAGTCGTTTGATAAATATTTTTTGACAGCATTGTTCCAAATCAAGGAATAAATCCAGTGAGCACAACGCGTTCAACTAGACGTTAAATATTTGAAATTACTACCACAATTACAGATGGATTGGAAACTTTTACAATTGACTTGTAAGAAGTTACACTTGCTTTGAAAAGCGTTTTCTGACTTTTTGAATCTCTCCCCCTACTATAGGTTCGTTCCAATCGACATATCTTGTACACAACCGTTTCTAATTACTTTGTGCGCAAGTCCACCATCAGGTTGGCTGATGTGTCGACCTAAACGATGCTGCCTTAAAAACTAGAATCGGTTACCACGCGTTTAGATCCGACCATCATAAAGTGACAAGTTCGCTTGAGTTACAAACTCACCCGTTCAAGGTCCGTGCCTAAGCACGCCCAGGTTCAGTGCAACGGCATTCATGAAAATGGTCGGCCTGTGGGTCGCTTAAGAACATAACACCATTTAAACCGCCTAATATTATATTCTTTAATCACACAGAAAATGAGAGCCAATGAGGGCATACTCTTCTCCCCTTGTAGAATGAGTTACATGGTTTATAGATAACCCCTTATAAGAGGGCTATGGATAATTTGGTTGGTTTTTGAAAACTATTTCAATACTTAATTGAAGGATTTAAGCCCATGGACTTTGTTCGATGGTTATTCTCAAATGTTTCTGAATTTAAATAACATTGTTTAAGCGAATACATAACTCATTTATTTTATGCAATTAAAGAGAGGAATCCACGCTACTTAAAAATATAAAAAATTAAATGAATATCTGTTGTGATAAAGAATATTAACTCTACAATTTCATAGCGTTTTTTGTATTGTTTTTCTCGTCCCAAATTTTAAATTTCAATTTTAAGTTGGTGGGATTAGCCGGATTAGCACATTGACTAATCAAAATACCTCTAGATTATTTCAAATATTTTAAATAATGGAAACATAAATAGTCATTAAGCATCTGCATCGTAGAAAATTGGGTCTCTCGAAATTTTACGTAGCTTAAGAATTGCGTGAGAATTTTTTACAGTTTGATATAGTTTAGAAATCCTTTTTCAACCCTCTTGTTCATCTACTTGGGGTTTAAGATATAATTGGATTTTTAGATTCAGTTGTCGCTAAGAACCATTTTATTGATAGGTAGTTAAAGCTACCTTAATGAAAAATATTGTAATAATTACTTGCAGTGAGTTTGGAAGACGCTCAATTTCACTCATTTCCTCAACTTAACGTTACATTTTTGAAATTACCACAGAAGTTACATATGGAATAAAAACTCTTCAACTGGCTTGCTATAAATTACACTTACTTTGGAAAAACTTGATTTCCAAATAGCCTAAATTTAATCCATTTGACTTGAAAAAGTTTTAAATGGACTAATGGAAATATGCATATTTGCAGGGTTGTTATGGATATGAAATTTCGGGTCTGGATAAATTTACGGATATAGAAATAAGAAATAATAATAATATTATATCGGGTTCGGATATGAAATAAAATTTTTAGGAAATGATAAAAGTAAAACGCAAATTGGTAATAAATTGGCTTGATTTCTAAGTTATCATTTGGTAATACAGTCATTTTATAGGTAGGTAATTACCGTAATTATTATAGCTATTAACTTGAAGTGTTATGAAGTATCTACTTAAAAATGCAATAGTAACATAATTATAAATTATAATAGATTCTTCTCTATCCGGAATCATCCAAAAGATCCAAAAATTAAATCTGATTCGGTTACGGTTACGGATAGAGTTTACTTCGGATATCCGATAGTTTCGGTTACGGAGCCCCTTAGAATACCTGATGCACATATTGGTGTATGCATTTTATACACGAAAGCACATCGCTGATTGCATATGCTTTACAACACTTGATTGTATAAAAATATTTACATAAATATTATTATAGCCTACAGATATGGCAGGAAAAATAGGTGCTGTTCAGTTAATAAAACAAACCAATCAAAATGTATCAGGATCTGTAATATTTTTCCATGGCTCAGGTTAATAAATTACATAATTTTCTTTTTTTTTAAATAATGGCATTAAATGGTAAACTTTTAAGAGGATAACCTAAAAGTTGTTCATCACATAATATATTCCAGGAGATACCGGACGAGGAGTTCGTGAATGGATTAACTTTTTACTAGGAAAAGATCTTTCATTTCCTCATCTCAGAGTTATTTTTCCAACTGCTCCACTAAGACCATACACACCTTCACAAGGACAGGTTTAAGGGTAGTTATAGAATAATACAATTTTTAAAATGATATCATTTTAGCTTAGTAATGTTTGGTTTGATCGTCTAAGTATCACTCCTGATGCTCCTGAACATAAGGACACCTTAGAAGAAATCGGTAATGAAGTCAAAGACTTAATCAAAAAAGAAATAGAATTAGGAATTCCTGTTAATCGAATAGTAGTTGGTAAGGCTAATAAGACAAAAAAAGGAAATTGTAATTTAAAAAAAAAATTGTTCTTAGGTGGGTTTTCAATGGGAGGTGCATTAGCGATGCATGTGGGGTATAAATTCGTTCCAGAAGTAGCCGGTGTATTTGCTTTGTCGTCATTTTTAAACAAAGATTGTTGTCTTTATGAGATCTTAAGTAAAAATAAAAATAAATCTCAGTGTCCGCTATTTATGTGTCATGGAGAACGAGATTCAATGGTTCCAATAGAATGGGGTCGAAAAACTTATGAAAATTTAAGGCAGTTTGGTGTCGAGGGTGATTTCAACCCAATTAAAAATACATTGCATGAATTGAAACGGAGCGAAATAAATAAACTTTGTGATTGGATCGAGCAAATTTTACCACCTTTAAACACCGATAGTTGTGATGGATAAGGATTAATTAATAATGCATTAGGAATATTGAGATTTATGTAAATAATTATTTTTTAAAAAATATATGCAATTCATTGAAACAAAACAATTTATATGTTATCAATAAATTACCATAAATCGCATATTTTAGTAAGTAGCTTAAAAGGAAGCGATGTATGAATGCCAATAACTATTTCGGTTGAATTTTTTCAAATATCTCTATAAGGAAAGATATGGTCTGTAGATAAGGACGCATAACTCTTATAGGAAAATAATTCAAAATCCTTAAAAATTACGATATTTAATAAAAAAATAGTACCAGAATAGTCGCCGAGGGGCTATCCGTTACGAAGAGAGCAATTGATCGTATGCTGCAGTATGAATTTGCCATTTAATAGTTTAATTCTATTCACCATTTATTGTAATTGAATTTTTGAGAAACTGAGATTTTTTCATATTTCATGATTATTCCAAACTTACTTAGAGAACGATATAGAGTAATAATTTTTTTTTAAATTTGTAATTTCTTTTTTCATAGACAGAATTTATTCTCTTAGCTTAAACTTTGTTCGCTTATTTAATTAAATTTTACGTGATCCAAACCACGAATAGCCAATAGTATAACTAAATGGTGAGACCATAGTAGTTATACTAGAAAGAAACTTATACTACATATAACAACCTGATAAAATTTTTCAGAAATTTAATGTTCCTACGTGCATATTAATATTTGGGACTTGAGACTCGTTCCTAGTTATTTATAGATAATAAGCTGATACCCACCCTTTTTGCTGAGCAAAGCTATAATAAACTGATTAATAAATGGAAATCTTAGTTAAATATAAAAAAATCCTTTCAACTGAAAAGATAATAGTTATTCCTCAGGAATACGTTATCCAGAGTAACAAATATGTTAGTAAAGGAGTAAGATTTCATAGTTAGTTCATCAAAATCCGCGAAACTATTTTTTAGAGAAGTGAAAAACACAAATGGTAGCCCAATAAATACCTATTAGTCATATTTAGGTATTAAATTTTTTTCTTAATGATATTCGTATATTTTTAATGTTTTTCATTAACTCAATAGTAAAGCAGATACAGTGGTACCTTGATATATGAATGTCCGAACATACGAATGTTTTGAGATACAACATGTAATATTCTAAAATTTATACCTCGACATACAACGAAAAATTTGAAATATCGATTTGAGATGTGCGATTTTATTGAGTGGATGAACATAGTTTTTGGGTCTTCAGTGAATAAATACTTAATCGATAATGGTCTACCGCTTAAGTGTGTCCTTCTGTTGGATAATGCTCCCGCTCACACTCCTGGCCATGAGGATGACCTTTTAGATGAATATAACTTTATTAAAATTGTCTATCTGCCACCCAATACAACGTCTACCCTTCAGCCCATGGATCAACAAGTTATCTCCAATTTTAAGAAACTTTTTACGAGGCATCTTTTCAAGCGTTGCTTCGAAGTTACCGAAAATACGAAATAAATAAATTAATTAATGTGCGTTATTACTCGTTTATGTATATACATTTTGTGTATATTATATGTAATTTAACTGTGTTTTGGATTAGTTTCATATCGCTAGAACGCATTAATATAAATTACATTATTTTAAATGGAAAAAATTGCTTTGAGATACGATTTTTTTGCCATAAGATGATGATCACAGAACGAATTAAATTCGTATCTCAAGGTACCACTGTATTTGAGTTGATTATTACGCGCATTGTATAGTAGCACAAGCAACCGTATTTCGCGTTAAAGTATTGATATATCTCTTTCATTTATGTGCATTTTAAGGCATTCTTAAAGCAAAATGTTCAATTCAATTCAGTTGCCATCGAAAATCAAAACTATAGAAATTTAAACATGCAATTAATTCAATCATGAAATGATCCAGTAAAATGTTTGTACGATAAATCGTTTTGGAACCATATGCAGTAATTATAAAATTGTGTTTTTATGCAATTGTAGACTGCTCAAATCACTCAAGTTTAAGCAACCGGATGAGTTTGAGAATGGAATTTTCGTTCTCAAGGCAGTTTTTTATAAAATACTTTTTTATAATTGCAATGCAAAGACTCCTGGTCACAACCCCAGATTACGGCATAGAAATATTTTAAAGAATATTTCAAAACCACACTGAATATTTTGATTCAGAACACTTAAGTCGCTTTTGGATTAAGTCACAGAACTATTGTTCTGTACATTGTGTATGGAAGAATAATAATTGTACTTATACTTGGAAGACTATTAGTACGAGAGCTAGCTACGTCAAAACTAAAAAGAATTTTAGGTCGGCCAGTTTTTATATGTGTTATCTCTCGCACTATCCCGGACATCATACGGGCTGTCGGGAGGGGTTGCGTTTATTAGTGCGCATCGCATCTATGACAGGTAAAATATTGAAATTTTCAGAAAAAAAGAAAAAGTTTCAGATGAAATTTGTAGAAAATAACATTTTACAGTGACTAATTTTCGTAAAGTTGCTAGTTTACACGCTACAAGCTTGTAAAACTCATTTTATACATGTCGGCACAACGACTGTATCTCGTGAATAGTCGACCACTCAAATGACGTCAGGCCTAGCCAGCCTTTCCAAGCTTGTAGCGGGCAAACTAGCAACTTTACGAAAACTAGTCAGTGGACATTTTTATGTGAAATGTTATTTCCTACAAATTTCATCTGAAACTTTTTCTTTTTTCTGAAAATTTCAATATTTTACCTGTCATAGATGCGATGCGCACTAATAAACGCAACCCCTCCCGACAGCCAGACAGCCCGTATGATGTCCGGGATTGTGCGAGAGATAACATATATAAAAACTGGGCGACCTAATATTCTCTCTCAAAAACTATGCTAGCTCTTAAACTATATGGAGCCAAAAAAAAAAATATCTGATCCTATACTATGAAGGCTTTGACGCCATGACAGTAAAAAAATATAGCAAATTAATGTTAGATAAAATACATAACAACAAACCAGTTTGGAGTCAACCGCAAACATGAAAGGACATAAACCCAAAATTGTAAGTGATCGAATATAATAATGATCCATAGAGGATTGTTTCTTCAGATACAAAAGAACGTGATATTTTTTATCTATTATGCTTAGGTATTATTAACGCTGGCTTTATAACTAATTGAATTCAATACGATAATATGTTATTTGATTTGTAAAACAAATATCTTATTGGTTGTAATTGGGTACACTTGGTTTGTGGTACTGAGCGATGGTATGTTTTACGCGGGCCCGCAATTTGATAATTTAAGGATGATTGCACTGTTGTCCGGAGACGATCCATTTCATCACACAACATATAATTTAACAACACAATTATGCTGGAAACAGAATTAAAGATCGGAATTGACGATCACACAAATGAACGATCAGAATTGATCAATGATAACTCTAATTATAACAAGCGTCGCACACGAATCCATTCATGGTACAATCAATAAGATAAATAGTAAATCTCAAAACTATGTAATAATGATAATAAATCGGGTTTTTTATGCCATAGTGCTTTTTCCCATAAAATAGTGTTTTATTTACTAACTATAAATTATTTAAGAACTACGAGAAAACTCCATGTTGGAGGATTTTCGACGATACAACTATTGTTTGGAGCACAGACTAGAAAAAAGGCGCCAGAGTGATTATACGCATTTCTTCATTAGATAATCTCTCACTAAATAAAACTTTATAAAAACTTAAACAAATCAATTATAACCCTGTAAATTTCCTATGGGAACAGTAATTACATATTTACATAATGAAATTGGCATTATAATATTTAAGACCTACCAGTTTTACAGCAAGAAAATCATCGATAAATCCAACCATGTCAAACACGAACCTCAGGGATCTCAGCATCACAAAATCCAAACTACCCAAGCCGTCTAAATTACACTATTAAAAAATGTCAAAACACTCTTGATATCTTTTGTTTAAAACAATTCGCTATATTATTTTCCACATCAATACACTTATAGGCACTCAAAACCACTTAATTATGAGATAATTCAGGATAAATCAGGACATGATACACAACACTCAAAGTTAGTTAAAGATACTGAATTTCAACTGTTTTTAAGCCAACGGTCATTGTTGATGGTGATTGATGACTGGTTGATGTTCGCGCAAACTCCAATCGGGGATAAAATTTAAAATATTTGAATTGAATTGGGCTTTGACCAAAACTTAAGAAAAGCTAATAAAAATGCTGGAAAATTTATTTTAATTGTTTCATGTGTAATTTAATAAATATTTTTTTAATTTTAATTAAATATCGTCGTGAATGCTTATTCACAATTGATGTTCAAGACGTTTTTAGTTAACTCTACATAAGGCAAATCTCATATAGTCATGATAGATTTTATTAATAAAAAATTTTGTGTTTGTAAAATTTTTGTTCGTTTATATTTTTATGTAAATATTTAATATAAAACATTTAAATATCTATCCTATGAAATTCTCTCAGTAAGGGATAAGAAAATAACCTAAAAATACAAAAATGTTATTTAGAATTTACTATATTATATTTATTATGAAAAATAATTAAAATGAATTTCTCTACAAAAAAGGAATATATAAATTTTTTTATATCACGGATAGTTTTTGAGATATCATTTGTTAAAAATATGGAAACTAGAATTGACCACAATCATACGGTTATATCTTGTGAAATATTAGATTATCGAAAAATGTTGTAATTATCAAAGTTAAAGAAAATTTAATTTTACAAAAAAATCATATTGAACATTCTTTTTCATATCTTATATTTTTCTCAATATTTCTATCGAAAGTAAGACACATGCATTTCTGAACTTTTTCTGTCTGGTATCTTAAAATTTAGCCATTTTTAAGCGAAAGTGCTAATAATATTTTTTTTAGTAAATTAATTTTTCTTTAATTTTGTTAGTTACACATTTTTTCGATATTTGAATATTTCATGAGATATAATCTAATAATTATAGTAAATCTTAGTTTTTCATATTTTAAACGATTACTATCTCAAAAACTATTTGTTGTATGAAAAAATAAATTTCTACCTTTTTAACAGAGAAATTAAAATTTATTTTTGATCATTACACTTTTTTTACAAACAAACCTATATATTTTGTAAATATCCATTGATGACTTTGTTAAATGTGTCCTTTGTAGGCTTTGTAGGTATATAAATCGTATTTGAAATCAATTGTGAAAAATTATTCACATCATATTTAAACACTGACATACTGTTCTGAATTAAAAAAGCGTGTATTAAAACTCATGAAATTATTAAAATCAATTTTTCTCCTGCGTTTTATAAGTTTTTCTAAATTTTTTTTCAAAATCCCGAATTTGAATTTCAAGCCGGTTGGAGTTTGCGCGGCCATCAACCAATCACCGCAGTCACCAACCACAATCAACAATGACCGTTGGCTTAAAAACAGTTGAAATTCAGTATCTTTAACTAACTTTGAGTGTTGTGTATCATGTCCTGATTTATCCCGAATTTTCCCACATTTAAATGGTTTTGAGTGAATATAAATGTTTTGATGTGCAAAATTTCAAATTGGTTAATCATTTTGAATAAAAGACATTCGGACCATGTTGATATTTAAATAGTGTAAATAACACGGCTTGGACGTTTGGATTTTGTGATCCTGAGATCGCTGTGGTCCATGTTGGAAAATGTTGATTTTATCATTGATTTTCTTGCTGTAACAACTGGTATGTCTTAGATATAATTTGTTAATTTAAATATATAAATATTTGGCTAGCGATATCAGAAATTTCCAGGGCTGTTATTGATTTTGTTTTGTTTTTATAAGCCTATATATTTCTTCTGAAATAAAGCTGCAAAAATCCTACTTGTTTCTAGTTTGTGATGTAAACAATAATTTTGCGACTTAGTCCAAAAGTTACTTAAGTTACTTAAGCGTTCTGAATCAAAATATTCTGTGTGGTTTTGAAATTTAAGTTGTAAATAAGATAACACACTCAGCCTCTTTTGGGGTTATGGTTGAAGTAAAATTTATTTCCCTAGCACAATTTGAAGCTGTGCCCAGGAGTGAATCAGATTCCAATTATTCATAAGATATTGTTAAGGGTTTTTTATAAAAACTGTATTTGGATCAAAATGTCGCCCTTAAACTCATCCAGTTACTTACATACTTAAGTGATTTGGCAGTCTTAAACGTATAGAAATATCTGCTGCGAGGCGTCACAGTACTTTCTTTTACTTTCATTTATGAAACTCGCTGCTGGTTCAAAGAAATATAAGCAATTTAAAACAGACACATACAAACATAACTATATGCATACAAATATACAACCTATATGCTTATACGAATTCCCAACCTTCGCCCCAGAATCGTCCTTATTCGAATTTTCCCAGGAAAAAGTTTCATATAAAAGTTGTAACCATTAATGAGTCTAAGAACTGTAGTAAGTTTAAAGAACATCGTTGCAGCCATTTTCGAAAAAAATCGAAAAAGCTCAAGAACTCCTAGAATAAAGTGGAGCTTTCGGTTAACCTACCACAACTAGGTACAATATGGAGGCCAAATTCTAAGTTTGGTGAAATTCGGATAAAGCTTTCGATACGATATGGCTGTCACACACACACAGGCATGTTTCTAAAAACCACTTTTTTTAGACTTAGGGGACCTCAAAACATGTATTTCCAGTGAAAGCTCTTTACTACTATATAGTAGTAAAAGAAAGTAAAAATATAGCTGTACAATATTTGCCTATGATTTTAAAACATTGTATCGTACAAATATCTTCTGGCCCCATTAATATATAGTCTGAATTTCATCAAATTTCGAGCAAATTAAATTATCATAGAATTAATCCATCAAATAAAATCGGGCTTCTTTTATCAAATGACAATTAATTTTAAATGTGTAGACATGTTTCTAAAAACCACTTTTTTGGACTCAGGGGACCTCAAAATATGCATTCCCGGTGAAAGCTCGAATTCGAAAATTCGACCCGATTACAATACTTCCTTTAAGTATTATATAGTTAGTAGTAAAAGAAAGTAAAAATTTCAGAAGGTTTTCATTAACGTAATTAACTTAAGGTTTTTGCTATTATAACGGCTATGGTATCTTCGTTTAGCTATACGAATGGCTACCTGTGACTTAGATTATTTAAAATTTAATAAAATAAGTAAACAAAGTTTAGGCAGAAGAGAATAAACCCCTGTCTATGGAGAGAAAACTACAGACTCCAAAAATTTTTGTTACGCAAACATTCTCTAAATAAAAGTGAGCTTTGAATAGTAATGAAATAAAAAAAAGTCAATTTATGTTTCAATATTTAGTTTCTCACGAATTCAATTAAAATAAATGTCGAATAAAATCATAAATATTAAAACAATAAAACCAACATACGAACATATTGCTGGCACTATAATCTTTTGCCATGGATCAGGTGCGAAACTAACATTCATGAGTTCTTATCGAATGTCACAAATTTAATGTTCACTTTTAAGGTGATAATGGTCCATCTTTGCACGATTGGGTTCGATTTTTATTGAAAAAAGATTTTAATTTTCCCCATTTACGTGTGATTTATCCAACCGCCCCTCAAAGACCATATACACCCTTAAACGGTGATGTAAATCTTAAACAAAACGTTTTTTAACAATTTATCGAATTTCTACTAATTGAATTTAGTTGAGTAACGTTTGGTTTAATCGTTTGAGTGTTACAATTGATGCCGAAGAACATACAGAAACTGTTGAAGAAATCGGTGTTGAAGTCAAAAACCTTATTGAACAAGAAAGTCATTTGGGTGTTCCTATCAATAAAATAATTATTGGTAACTTTTAAATTGGAGAAAACAACGCTTGAATGTTGAAAACTTCACTACCATATTTTATTGAAAAATTTTTTATAGTGGGGAAAGCATGGTTTTCTAAAGGATATCTTTGTCTAATATTGTTTAAAAAATCTCAGGATAGTGTTAATTTAAAACGGGACAATTTTTTTCTTATTCTTCAGTTTATTGTAAATATAAGGTCCTGTACTTTTTTTGATATAGCTAATAAGGGACCATCCATAAATTACGTCACATGTTACGGGGGAGGGAGTAGGTCGATGAAGTGTGACATTGTATGATAAGGAGAGGGAGGGGTCCTAAATTTTGTGACGTCACATTTCAAAATCTATTTTAATCTAATAGGGTACATGACAATTTTTTTTAACCTGGTTATTATTGTTCGTATGCACTCACAACAGCCCAAAAGTGCAATATTTTTTTAAAAATGAAGTTAATTTCCTAAAATTTTTCATTTTCCTATTTACAATTTTATGTTCGCGCCAAAACGCCGATAAATGACATGGCGGCTTCTGTGACGTCAGTGCATGGTAAATATAGCCACATGCTCTCTGTCATATGTCACAACAAAGCGACAAGTTTGATAAGTTGGGTAGCTTTTATTGACTTTTCTCGTAAAAAAATGGATTCAAAATTTTATAAGTGGTGCATGGTGCCTCAATGTGAAAGTACTTCAATTAAAACACCTAAGAAGTTGTTCATATACGTCCCAAAGGATAAAAAAATTAGAAAAAAGTGGTTACAACTCGCAAGGAGGGACTCTGGAGCCGTATCTACGAAATCTTCTTGTTATTTTTGTGAAGATCATTTTGATGTAAGTTTTTATGTCGTTTCTTACATTTTTAAGTTATTTAAGACATGTTTAGTCATCATTGATTAAACATTTATGTTAGTACATTGAAAAATAACATATATTTTAAGGTTAGTTTAAAGTATTTGCATTGGAAGTTTTTATTTGTGTATTTTACTATATTAAACACACTTTATTTTCACAGTTACCAAATGATATGGAAAATTATATGGAATATCACATAACAGGGTCGGTATCAAAAGTGATCACGAAAAAAGGGTGCATTCCAACAAAATTTGAATGCCAACCAGACAGACGAAAACGAACATCGAATACTACAGAACCTACAGAACATGCTTATATTATTAAAAAGCGTAGACTGACGGTAATCGATGAAAGTTTAAAGGAACTAGATAAATTAACGACGGAACACATTGAACAAGATATAGTAAATGAAAATTTACCAAGTGGAAGTTCAGGTATGTGTTTAATGCTAATGTGACAATAATTTAAGGAAATATAGGTAGTGTCAAATTTATGTATTAAATACTCAACGACCGTACTTGATGTTAATGCAAGAAAAATAAAAAAAGTGTTTCCTTATTTTTCAGATTTGCTTATTATTCATGAAAATCTAAAGGATACAAACAAAACAGCTGATAAATCTGTACAAGTATATATGACATACAAATTTAGAAGTAAAGCAACACAAACACAAACACGTAATGTAGACCAGGCATTATCACCATTGAAACCATCGTTTAAAAGTATCTCTACGTCCCCCCTTAAAATTAAATATTTCAAGAAATTAAAATCATCTAGCTCCAGCTTAATTTCCGGTTCAAGAAAATTATCATTAATAGGAGAACAATCTGATAGTGATATTTCTGTATATAAATCACCGGTAACCTGTTCAGAATCTCCGCTTTCAGTATTATCCACACCGAAGAAGTCTTCGTCAGACTGTAGTGAGTTGATAGAAGAGCACAAAAAAGAAAACGCAAGAAAAGTTTTACAAATAACTCTCAATAAAATAAAGAAAAATTCACGTTTCTACATTGGTGTTCCAAAGATGTGTTATTATTTAATAGAAATAATAAAAGAGGAAACAAATATTCCAGAGGAACATATATTGCTGTGCTTAAAAAAAATAAGGCTGGATAGCAAATTTACAGAACTTGCAGATGATTTTGCTATGACTCCATCTTATGCCAGTAAAATATTTTTAAAAAATATTCCTTTAATAGCCAGTGTAATGCGTCCCTTTATTGTTACTTTGGATAGCAAACTGAACAAGCAGAATTTACCAATCCCTTTCAGGCATAGATATTATAATGTCAGTTGTATTATTGACTGTTTGGAGATTGAGATGCAAAAACCTTCTAAGGCAGTAAATCAAGCTCTGACATGGTCAGACTACAAAAAAACTAATACTATCAAATACCTTATTTCTTGCACACCAAATGGATTGGTAAATTACATATCACCGGGATTTGGGGGAAGAGTCACCGATACTTGTTTAGTTGAATCGTGTGATTTTTAAAAGTTTTGAGTCGAGGCATGTGTGTGTTAGCAGATAGAGGCTTCAAACATGTGGAACAATATTTACATACAGCTGGAATTAAATTAGTTCGACCACCAAGTGTCCCAACTGGAGGAAAGCTTACGAAGACCGAAGCAAAAGCAACAAAACAAATCGCTAGCCTCAGGATCCATATTGAAAGAATTATAAGACGTATAAGAGAATTTTCTTCGTTAAGACCTCATGCTTGTATAAACAGCAATTTAATTAAGGTTATTGATGATACTATTGTAATAGCATGTGGTTTAATTAATATACAGGATAGTATTATTAAATAAAACAATAAAATTGTATTTTTATTTTATTTATTTATCCTCTATACTTTTGTACAACAAAGGGTAAATATTAAGCTTCCAAAATTCAATTAAAGTTGGAATTAAATTTATAACATATTCATTATCATATAGTACACAAAAAATGTCCACTTTATTATTAGTACTGTATTCTGGGTCCGCTACACAATAAAAACATTTCTTCTTACCTGTCAGATACATTTGCATTTGCATCTGACAGTAAAATTTTTCGGTTGGCTCTCTATTTTTTACAAAGCTCGAATATGTTTTTAAACTAGAGGGGCACTTAATTTCAATGATGCCATCTTGACATATGCCATCAGGTGAACCAGCTAGCATCGGGTAGGTTTTTGATAACATCAAACCAAACTTATTAATTTTTTGATTTAATTTAATTTCTACTGTTTGTCGTACAGTTTCCTCTAACGTTCTCCCCCGTTTCATTGGCAATGTATCTGGAATTTTGCCACCCATTATTAATGAAACCAGCGTTCCATCATTGGTAGTACACCTGCTTACTTCGTAAGCTTTGGAGGCAGTTATTCTCCCATATCTCAGCTCATACCAGAGACTACTTTTATGTTGGTCTCTAGTTGCATCAATAATTTTATTTATTGTAGTATCAGCTATACTAACTGTCTCCAAAAATTTATTTGGGCATTTTTCGGTAAATTTTGCCACAAGATGATGCATAGAAACACTAAGCATTTCATCTGGAATGTAGTCATGTTGATATTTTAGTATTTCACAATTTGTAATACCTCTGTTACGCCCTTCTTCTAAAAATTTTTTTAATCCCTCTTTTTTTGACGGTAGGCTAGGACAACCCTTAGATAAATCTTTTGTTTTTACGTATTTTAAACTTGTGCCAATATTGGCTAACTTAGATTTCCTCCAGTAGCATTCCACGGAAGTGCATGATGGCTCCTCACTTCTTCGATGTAGCCACATCAAGAAAGCCACAGCATGTTTGCAACCACCTTGTGAGGCAATGCAATCATGGCATTGAACCGAAATGATTTTTTCTTCTTCTTCATCCACGATTAATGTCACCGCATATAACTTAGCGTGAACTTTATGCTCAGGGCAAATTTTACACCGTACCGTGCAAATTTTACCTTCACGCTTCAGTTGAACGTAGCTAATAGCATCATCACCATATGACGGTCGTGAAGATCTAAAATTAGAATAATAGAATTTATAAACACAACGTTTCAACAATTTCCAAGCTATTCAATTTTGAGGTTAGATTTCAGTATGTTTGGAATTTTAAAAACTTTTTCATAAAATTTTAATCTTCTTTTTTTAAAGTAAAACTTTTAAATAAAATAACAAACGAGTGCACCCCGAATGCCATTTTGGAGTAAAAAATTCTATGTACTTACTTGGAAGTTTTAACATTCCGAAATTCTGCCGAGCAGAAATCGCTGTTGGATCCGAGAAACATTCCCAGCATCAAAACATCAATTTTGGGAATGTTTGAACTACTTGCTTTTATAAAACCAGGCTCCATTTTTTGGTTATAATATTAATAATATGAATATTATTAGTAATATTATTAAATTCAACAAATCTTACTGAACACAAAATAGAGACGCGAATAACTGATGGTTTGTAGCAGTCAGTGGGTTCGGTCGTTTCAATTGACAGAGCCGACTGGAGCCGACAGACCTCTGACGTCACGAGCTCTGATTTGCGTTTAGTATCACGTGACAAATGTTTGAATTTTAAGACTTTTATTTTATTAATTTAAATAATAAAACTTTCAATATTACTTCAATAAGCGTGATTTTCTTAATCCTTACACGTAAAACTACCATCTAAATAACAAATTTTGTTAATTCTTTCTTACTGTCATGTACCCTATTGTAAGTGTTTAAAAGAGTAGGTTCAAAGTCCATATACTCAAGATGATTAAGTTTGATCTTTAATTAATATAATAAATGTTTTTTTTTGTTAATTTCTAAAAATGATTGATTTGATTTGATTTTTATCAAAAAATCTTTTAAATTGAAATAAAACAAATTTTGAAACTGTTGTTTTAATTCAATAATTATTTGTAGATGTAAAATTGTAAAATATGTGACGTTATACTAAGGAGGGGTGGGTCTCAAAAATGTGACCAGCTGTGACAAGGACGGGGGGGGGTTAAAGTCATGAAACTTATGTGAGGTTATTTATGGATGGCCCTAATTTAAACGTTATACATTGTTAAAGTTCAGAAAACCACATTTTTTTAAATTTCAACGGCTAAAAATTTTATAAAAACGAAGAGTATGATCATGGGAGGGACACTCTTACGAGACGTGAGGTGCCCCTGAATTTTAGTAAGGCGGGTCAAACACAGATGGCGAAACAATATTCAGTCGGTTAGGTAGATAAAATTTCTTCAAAGGAATTGTTCCTAACTTCCCGATTGATACCGAGGATTGGCGATGATCAAAAAAATTCGTTTTTATTTTACACTTCTGTCAAGTCCTTCCATAAAGTGCACGCGTTGGTATGTCATTTTAAGAAAAAAATGTTGATTGTGTGAATTAAAGTCATCGGAAACAAATTATGTATTTGTTTAAATTTATTTCAAGGAGCATAATCACGAAAAAAAGGATGATTGACTCATCATAAGTTAAGTAAAAAATATTTTATCTTACTAAATTATTTTTTCTAAGTTGGTTAAGTAATTTTATATTCCCAGATTTCGTGATAACCAAGAATATGAATGGAATACAGACGTAATTTTCATCACCAAACTCAATACTTCGATAACAACGAATAACAACTGCTGCGAAACTGGAGAAAAGTAGTAATCATTTTTTTATAATATTTACATTAATGCATTCATTGTAAAATCCCGATCCATTGCCCCTCTAACTAAATTAATCAGTTTATAATATTAATTTTGTTGTAGCAATTTAATTGTTATTATTTCTTATGTATTAGGTGTATTTATTTTTTTTAAATAAAATATTTAACATGTAATAAAAGAATTAATTATTTTAAATTTAAATATAGGTAATAAAAATGAATAAATAAATAAAAATTCAAATTACGTGCGCGTGGTTAAAAATTGCCGACACTAGCGCCCCTATGAATGAACCGCCTTACTAATAGCAAAAAAAAGCACCGCAGTTTAACACGGAGTGTCCCTCCCGTGAGTATGATATTCAAAAAAATATATTTTAACTATCAGAATGATAAACAAAATCCGTTGTGAAAGTTAAAAAAAAATCATTTTTAAGGGCTATTTGTTAATTTATTATTTTGGGCCTAATATCATTACAGACGTCTGACTTTAAGCGTTAAAAATGAAGAAAAACGGTCAAATGGTAAATTGCAGATAATTTATTTCTTTGTAATATTTGCCTCTTAAAATTTGTTCAAAAACTTATTGGTTTCTGATATATTTATAAGTAAAACAAACGCATCAATACTTTGACGCCAATATAGGGTTGCTTGGTCTACTTGCGATAGCGCGTAGTATATACAATTTAAGATCTCTTCATAACTATTAAGTTTATAAAAAATTTTGAGGATGGAAATATTGTTGGGAAATAAATTTTCTACCATTACCATTTGATCACTTTTCTCTATATTTAATACCTTTAATGTTTTCGAAGTTCAAAGCCATTAATAATATAGTCAAACAGTATTATAATATTACATAACGTTATTTTGAAATTGTTTAAATATTTTTGTTTTAAACTATATCAGACCAAGATATTTCATGGTAAACTACATTTCTATAATATTTACCATATATTAAAAACCTTAGTGAGCATAAAACGTAAAACTAAATTACAATTCTGCATCAGTTACGTAACATATGTTTCATAGTTGAAAGTATTGTGCCCACTAAGGTCATTCTAAAAACTTTCCAATGGAATAGTTTCTAGCTTTCACCCCTCGATTCTTCTTAGTCCAAATTGGTAGCATTCAATTTCAAAGTTTTTATTACTTTATCAAAATAGGTGGATTTTCAATGGGGGGAGCTTTGGCTATGCATATAGGATATAAATTTGAACCTCGAGTCGCCGGAGTTTTTGCCTTATCGTCCTTCCTCAATCAGAAATGTTGCATCTACAACTCACTGAAAAAAATGAACCCGGACCATTTACCTCCCTTATTTATGTGCCACGGAGACATGGATCAAATCGTTCCCATCAATTGGGGCAAAGAAACGGCAGCCAACTTAGAGCATCTAGGAATTCACTTAAAATTTAATGTAATCAAAAACGCATTTCATGAATTAAAACGAACTGAATTATTACAGTTGATTGATTGGATCAATTATATTTTGCCTCATTCACATAACAATTAATATTTATAAAATTGATTTATACATTATATTGTGCTAAAACAAAACTAATTTCATTTTTCAACATGATGTGATTTGTTGGTAAGAAACCATTGATATGCGAATAAAAATCCGGAAGGACTATTCACGTATTCATTGGAGACGTACTGTTTTAACTCTGATAAACTTAGTTCAACCACTTCAATAAGCTCATCGTCTATACCTCCGCCTGAAAAATAAAAATATTACAATATTTTGAAAAATAGAATACTAACAAAACTACCTTCGGCCACTTTCATCTTATCTGTTATTTCACAGTAAAACATTGTTAGTTTACCTGCTAGTATCCCCACGTTCACACTATAGAAAAGTTTCAATTTAAATGTTGATAACTTAACATTTAATTTATTTATAATACCAATGTGTTACAACGTATTTTATATTTTCAAGAGGTACATCGTATCCACATTCTTCAATAATTTCGTCTTTAGCAATTTCGGGAAGTGATTTGTTTTTATCGACAATACCAGCGCATAGCTCTAATGTGATTCCCAAATCAACCGGATACTTTTGTGTATCGATTTTATCACGTTCTTCGGCTGGAATTCTTCCTAAATATACTCCTACAATGAAACAAAAGTATCTTTATGGAATTAATGGTCAAACAAGAGGTGTTTTCGAGTTTTACCTGGTCGAAATTGCCTAACAAAAACGAATTTCTTGCGATCAGTATTGAATAATAGTATTGATACGCTATAAGAAAAAAAAAATGTTGATCTTGCTTGCAATATGACCAATTGAAGATGGTTAACTCTCTATAAAAGCACCTCTCTAGAGAAATTTTTTAATAGTATTGAGTTTAGCTAATTCCAGTATCTTGAAACGTACATCAAACTTCTCAGGATCGCCCCAAAGATAAAGAAATTTAGGAATGCATATAATTTTTACTTCATATACAACCTTTTTTATTTTAATATAAACTTTTTACATTTCAAATAACATTTCATTAATATCGTGTGTCAACATTAAAAAAAATATCTGCTGCGGGGCGTCACAGTATTTCTTTTACTTTCATTTATGAAACTCGCTGTTGGTTAAAAGAAATATAAGCACTCTATAACTATATAGACTATAAGCGGTCTATATACTTATGCTGTAGATGTTAATATTTAGTTAATATTATAGTTAACTAACGTAACTGCATGTATTGTAAAATGATTCTAAAAATACCATACACTAAATATTTTTTTCATTTATAAATTTTTTAATTTACGACATTATGAAACGTATCGCTCATAAAATTGGCATAGAATACCACATCAAATGAACGGCAAAAGCCGAATCAATGCGTTGGCGACAGTAGCATGCGATTCTTTGATTCGAATTGGTCGCGCATGCGCACTAGTACGGTCGAGTACTATCTCACTCAGCGTTTCACATTGCCGGTTGACGTTTATAGATGCGTTTGACGTTTTGAATCTATACAGTGAATTTACATGCTACTGATACTGTTCATGACTTATTTTGATTTATTTACCCAGAGGCCATACAAATGTTCTGTTCTATAGGATAAGAACTATTTTCGTGGTTTATAAATACATTAAATGATGCGGTTATTGATGATTTTTTTTAAGGAGCGTCGAATAAGGCTAATTTTTAAAAACAAATACATATTTAAAAAATTAATTTAAAAAATTTGATTTTTATTACCCCCCCCCATTCTGACCGCATGCTCTGTTTCAAAAGTCACCGCATGCCACTAGTGTACATATAACATATACATATAAAGTGCTTATATTTCAAATATTTATAATTGAAAGCATAGAAAGTAAGAGAGAGTACTGTGACGCCTCGCAGCTGATATTTATTCATCGCAATATGTGCATAGAATAAATATTATTTGTTATTAAATGTTATTTTACATGAAAAAAGTTGTGTTTGAAGTAAAAAACTAATAGTATATTATTATTTTTCCCTCTAATATATGTCAATTAGCTTATAAATTCTTTTGAATAAATATAAATAATAAACCTCAGTGAGCATAAAACGTTACACAATATGTAACCGTTACGTGACATTAAGACGCCGTTCATACTGAGGCGATATACGAGGCGATATCTCCAGACAGATACTTAAACCTTTTTTTGGTACATATCGTATATCTAAAGATTCTCGACTTGATTTTCAAGCTACTTGATTAAATTTGGCTTACTATCAAGTCAAATGTAATATATAAATATCAGGTGAAGTCAAACATTGAATTGACTTGTTATATTATTTCGAAATTGATATACTTACCTTGATTCATAGTACAAAATGTTCAGTTACTTGAGTTGATCAATCCCTAACTACCATTAGTATTAATAGTACCTAACAGAAAATTCCTTCGTTATGTAACATTTACATTCGTGTTACGTAACGTAACGTTGTGTGTTCACTGGGTATACCTTAGCAATAGCAATTCGTATGCTTTTCATATCTCGATTTTATCTTCACTGTAACATCAAATACCGGCTAAAAGAATGCCAATATTGTAATTACTAACTATTGATAGTCCAAAGACAGTTTCCAAGACTTTTTTTAGCAGAACTGTTAAAGTAAATCTTTTGCGGTACTTCTCGTTTATTTCTATCTTGGTTTGAAAATATCGTTAGGCTATATGCCTGATATAAGGCTGATATTAGGCTTTTAGGACTTTTTGTATCTAGAGGGTACAATTATAGTCACCACCTGACCTAATTGTAAATACATTTACATCAAATCTTGTATACTTTACCCATCGTGAACAGTCATCAAATCCCAATATTTTTTCACACCATTCTAGAAAATAATACTTATTACACTTTTACTGTATTTTGATAGACCTTGATTAACACTTCCTTACTTGAGTATAATTAAATCTTAGAGGTTTCATGTACATTGAGTTTTCCAGAGGTGATAAATGAATATCTTTGATATCATTCATTTTTTTAACGGATTTTCTTGACAAACTATACAAAACTGTGTTAGTTTTTCGATATATTTGTTCGCAATGTTTACAATAACCTTTAAAACTGACAGCTAAAATTGACATTTAAATCAATTGAATTTTAATAAAACAATTTAAAAATTGAACAAAAAAGTTTTACCCTTCTTCTTTAGGTTTGATAATTTGTATCTATTGTATTATTTGTAAATTTCTTGACGTAATTATTATAAAAAAATATTCTATTTTCTTATTAATCTTATCAACACTTATCAGCTGATGCTTATGGTAGATGATAACAATATAAATATACATACGATACATACCTCTGATACCTATATATTAATCACTATAATAAAATATACTTCTATAAAAGATATAAAGTAACCAATCGTTCTTTATTTGGGAGGATAGTCCTTCTTTTATAAGCGGTTGTCGTTTAAAAATTTCCCTTCTTTGTGATATATGTTCTTCTTAATTTATGATTCAAAAGTTTGAAGATTAGTTACAATGGGGGAAGCATTTTTTCCTTTACTTAGGTATAGAAAAGAAAGAAGCATTTTTTTTCAAATATGAAGGTAGACACTATACTTACTTGACTTGATTTTCAAGCTAATTGACTTGAAATCAAACCAAAAACCAAAAATAATAGACTGCATATGTTAATATTAAAATATCAAGAAAATTCAAGCTTAACTTCGTCAATTATTTTATTTTAAAGTAATAATATTCAGCTTAATTCATTTCATAGTAAGGTATTACTGCATTTCTGAGTCAATCAGAATTGACACCCAAAAATACCGTACAAATACGGTTTTATTTTAGAAAATATTGTAAACTAGGCGATTCCCCGCTCGCTTCGCTGAGTGTATCTAAATTTAACTGATTGATTAAAAGATTCCCTACGTCCCCTACGTTCATAGCGAAATATAAAAATTAATCTATTTTGACAGAAAAAAAATGATAGATACTTTCAGACTTTAGATCCAAAGAAAGTTCATCAAAATTCGTAAAACTACTTTTCAAGAAAGAGATGTTAGCTGTCCCACATCAGCTTCTATATGATTTTAGTAAAAAAGTACCTGTTTTCCATTTTTTGCGATTTTTGAAATCCCACCCGTCTCCTCTGGTAAGATGCCATGAGATTTGGCATAACCCTTTCCCCCAACCCGCAATCTAATGTGATATTATTCAAAACGGGTGTTTTCTTAAAAAAAATACGTGATATTTGCGAGACCTTCCCTTTCCCCAAAGTAAGATTAGATGAGAATCGGCTCGACCCCATCGGCCCCTGAACGCCTCACGTAATTAATGGATGTTCCCTTACAAAGAATAGACGAGTAAGCTATACTACAGGATCTTTAGCAAAACTTCATTAAAATTCGTTCCGTTAAGTAATTGTTAATTTTTTGAAATTTTTAGTTTATTAATTTAATACGTTTATTTGTAATTAATATCTTCGACAATGAAAAATTAAAATATTTAAAAAAATTTCATTATTAATTTTATCGGGTGTTAAATTGAAATTCATATTTATTTTCCAGTAAAAATTATCAATTTTTTAATTTAAAGTTTGTAGAGATTTCTTTTGTTAATAGTAAATTGTACAGGCCTCCTTGAGGAAAACGCGTTGAAATTCTATTTCACAAACTTTACCGAAACTTTTTAAATGTACGGTTCCTGTAGAATATAATTGTTCTGCCATCCCATGGGAACCATGCATTATTCTAGCCTTAAAAGTAAGATATATCACTCTCCCCCAAACTACCACATTGCAAAAATCATATTAATCTTTAACTCTGTGATAAACAAAAAACATATTTATCCCACGGGAATAGTACATCTCTCCTGAGTAAAAAGTAAATCAAGTCTTCAAGGAAAATGAGTTAAGACTCTATTTAGTGAACTTTGATGAAACTGCTTTAAAATACTCGGTTCCTATGGAATACATACTTGTTTTACTATCCCATGGGAACCGTTCATTATTCCGGTATAAGAAGTAATCTATATCATTCTCTGACCCCTAAACAACCACATTGTAAAGAGGAAAGTAAATCTTTTGCTCTGTAAAAAAACAAAAATATATCTATCCCACGGAAACGTACATTTTTTCTGGACAAAAAGTATACTATATTTTACACCGGATTATAATCTATATCTATGCCAAATTTCATCCAGATCCATTCAGTACTTTTTGAGTGAAAGAGCAATAAACATTCTTACAAACTTTCACGTTTATAATATTAGTAAGGATATAGAAATTGACGACAATTGTATAGGACACAGAAAATTAAATATAAATAATAAAATATCAAAAAAATATTGAAAAGGCTGTTTTATTGTTACAAATTACTATGATTACAATGTTGGGGTTTATTATTTAAAAACCAATAACATGCCAATAGAAGTCCAGCACCACTATTGACCGTTGGGGATGAAATGTATTGCTTGACTTCTTCAATTGCTAATTCCACAACCTCAATCATTTCACTGCTCACTCCACCACCTTAATTAAATAATTAATTAATTATTAAAAATCTAATTCAATAAATTGATACTCAAATACACCAACCAGAAGCAACTCTCATCCTATCATTGACTTCAGTATAATAAATAGTTTGGCGTGTAGTTGGTCGAACACTATGTACACTACAACAAGTAAAAATTAAGAATACGTTTAATATGAACATGAACGTATCTAGATTTTAATTTAGGGGGTGGGAGATGGATGCAAACCGTTGAAGAAGCAAAATGAAATGAATACAAAATTTTAATTTAGAACTTTTATTTTTGGTATTCTTGAAATATCAATTGAAAGGAAATAATTACTGATTTATGTGAAACGTTATTTTAATAATCAAACGATATTTAAAAGTATCATTATTGCGAATTTGTTTAGGTCTGCGTTGTTATAATGACAGAGGTTTGGAAACTCGACGGAGGTAGATAGATCTATGACGGGATCTTAAAACGTAGGTTATTCATTAACGACGCTTATATAAAGAAACTATGAAAACCCCAATAAACTATGATTTCTCAACAAAATTTTTCAATTTTGAAGAAAATATTAGACCATTATGATCCATATTGAGATTTTGTTCCAGAAGTCTAGGACGGACAATGGCGCATTATCCGTTTTGATAATTTTGAAATTAAAACGCATTTACAATTTCAAAAATATAACAATATTTAGAAATTGAAAATACCTAACCAGTGAAATTAATGTTGTGGTTCAAAGAGGGCTGCTGCACCCCACCCCCTCAATATGAATACGTTCTTATAATATATTTATAGTCGCATCAACTACTATGGTCATTAGCGACCGTCGAATCCGAAAACCCAGAAAAAAATCTTCGGCTTTCATTGGGATTCGAACCCAGGACCACTGGCAAATAGGGCAACTATCTAGTCAACCACGCCACTACGTGACCTTGAATACGTTCATGAGCATATAACAAGACTATATATATATACCAGTTTGAAATAATTTTTGTAATGTTTTCAACAGGAACATCATATCCACATTCTTCTAAAATTTCTTCTTTTGCAATCACTTCTAATGGTTTACTTTTATCGACAATACCAGCACATAGTTCAAGTGTAAACCCTAGGGATACTGGGTATTTTTTTAAGTCAATCTCTCCACGTTCAGCTTCAGGAATTTCCCTTAAATAAACAGCTTAATTTTCACATTGATATCAGCTATATTATAGATCACTAATATTATTTAAATTACCTGGTCGAAATTGCCTTACAAAAACCATTTTCTTTCGGTCTGTATTGTATATGATTGTACACACACTTTAAAAACAAACACAAATTTAGCATAATTTAAACTCAGAATTAAATATATTAATTTACCTGTGGTGTACAACCATTAAATCCCTCGAGTTGGGTGTATTATTCTGGAAGAAATAACTTCTGTTTCAATTTATTTGTGACTTTTTTTTTTTTATTCACCTGTATATAGCTTAAACGTAACATTTTCATGTAAGGTGATTTTTCTGGTACTGTTGAACTTAGTTCAGATATATTATTCATATTTTCCACAATTTCTGAATATTGCATTTTTGAAGAATGACTTTTCATATTAAATAATTTAACCCGTTTGTTACACCTTACAAATATCTAAAATTAAAAAAATTAATGAATATCTTAATTTATATGTTAAAATGTTAATATATTTACTCTAAACATAACATTAAAGTGTGTTATATTAGTTTGATCGGTTTTATCTTATCACACTTATAACAAAAACATTCATTTATCTCTTGAATTAACATTGACGTTCCATACGTAATTCGTTTATCAGAAGAGGGGGTAGAGGGCGTAGAGGAAATAAGTGAATTACAGTGAAGTGAATTCAGAAATGAATCGATGGTGCTGTTACAAGTTACAACAAAGTAACAATGAGTAACTAGCGTTACTAGCTGATACCCGCCCGCTTTTCTGAGCGTAGCAAACTAAGGTAATTGATTAATAGAAACCTTCATATGAATCTATAAAAATTCTATCCGCTTTTGTGACTGTAAAAGTTAGTAAGGGTAGTAAGTATCTCCCAAGAACCGTGTATTTTCCATAATAATAGTAAATTTTTATATATCTCGCAAAATTTTCAATTATTGGCTATATATATCAAACGCTCACCAATAGATCACTCGCTAGATAAACTATTTTTTTAATTGATTACAGTATTGTAAATTATTACTGTTTTATATATTATAACTAGCTTAAACCCGCCCGTTTCGCTGAGCACAGCTTAATTAAACTGCTTTATTAATATAGAAACATTAAAAAATAAAAAAAATATTTGTTAAACATAACAAATATCTTGGTATAAGAGTTAGATTTCATAGTTCATCAAACTCCATTTGATCGATATATTTTTCATCAACTACATAACATTGACTAAAAATCATTGTTTTGGATAAATATAAAAACTTTTCTGGTCTTAAAAAGCTTCAATCAAGTTTCTCAAAAAAAATCTTTTGAAGCTTTATTTTTCAATGCAAAATATTTGTTTATTTTAGTAAGTGTTTTTTGTTTGTTTATTATTTTTATTAGTTACTTATTGATACCCGCCCGCTTCGCTAACCGCACCTAAATTAAGCTAATTGATTAATCTTCCCAGCCATTCCCAGCAAAAACTAAAAATACAGTAGCTTTGAACTCTCACAGTAGTTCAAATTCATGAATTTGAACTGCTTTCTGGCCTTCTGTTGTGCACTCCCAGCAGTTCAAAAGTCGTTCAAATCCAATCCAGACCACTGCCGATGCCATCGATTCCATTATACAAAAAATTGAACAGTTTAATGCGTGTAGTTATATTCTTTATATTGAATGGTATTGAAGGAAAAAATTTGAAAATGGCCATTGTAACTCCCATAACTCATTTAAACAAAGAAGAAAATTGTGGATATGGAGTTAACATTAAAATTGAAAAATTATCTTCACCACTACAAGGACCATTATAAACAGACCATTGTGATATTAAAATAGAAAATGATATTGATACTCTTCTAGCATCATGTGGTAATACTTAAACTTTAATTTCATTACTTTAACGGTATTACAGGTTTATAAAATATTGTTGTAATTTAAATTGTATCCGTTAGAAAAATTTAAAGAAGAAAACTGGGAAACATGCTGATCCAGACGAAAAGGATCCGTTGAAACTAGATTATTTATATATATATATATATATATATATATATATATATATAGATTATTATTAAATAAGATAGAAGTCGGCTATGGCATAAATTTGGAACTGTTCTTTTTCTGAAAAAAATTCCAAATAAGGGATACTATTTTATGTTAATTGGCTACTTTTTTTTGCTGAAAACAAAGTTGAATTTATTTCCTTAATTAACTCCACAAAGTTATTATGTATAGGTATTTTAAATAATATTTATTGAATCTGTTAATCAAATTACATTAATATATTATTCTCTAATAACCAAACGTTGAAGACTTGATTAAAAACTTTTAATAAATAAAAATTATTTCAAATAAATACTATCCGCCCGGTCGTAAATATCTTTTTCCACACTGGGGAAAAATTTTAATACATATTGCCAATCATCTAAATACAAACTTAGAATATGAACGGTCGATCGAGCTCTATACGAAAAATTATGAGGAAATCCACGGTAAAGTCCTTGAGCCACTCCGAAAATATCACCTTGCATTAAAATACCATAAATAAGAGGGTTCTGAAAATCGGATCCTTTCGTTAAGATTTCCACCTATCAATATTATTTTTAAGTTTATTTTTTATTTTTACAACTCATTGTTATAGTACTTGGCCTCGATGTATAAAATACATGCACTGATCTGTATCTCCGTGTTGCACTATAAAATTACCAGGGAAAAACATGAACGGTTTCAGTTGACGACTTAATTGACGCTGAAAATCTTCATTGGCCACTGAGAAAATGTACGAAGAACGTAAATGGTGACCATAAAGGGCCCACATTAAATCACACTGCATTGTCATTGGAAGAAAAGTCAACAATCTTGGAATCTTAGATATTTACATTAGACTAAAAATTTATTTTATTCTGTTTAATCGAATTTACTTGTTGTCCTCGCGAACGGAGCCATAAACGTTTAACATATTCCCACATCTTTTTTATTTTATAGTCTTTCACATGAATGTTTTGCAAATAATCTCTCAACTCGCCAATGCAATGCTCATAATTGACTAAAGACGAAGTATTTGAATTTAAAACACTTGTTACATCTCCAATGAATATACCTGATATTAAAATAGTTATAAATTTCATCGATAGAAACGCAGTTAAGTTAATTTCACCGATTAGAAACTTTGTAGAAATCATAAATACAATTGTAACAACCAATTCAGTGATGGTCATAGGGTAGATGTCCCCCAATCCTGTGGTAGTTAAAATATTGAGAACATAATATACGGAAGTTATGTACCAATAAAATCGATGTTTATTTGTAAATGATGTGTTCTGAAAAACAAAATTATCAATTAGATAATCACATAAGAGATATATCATTGCGTAATGGTCGTAGTGTTGCTGTCGAAAAGCAAACTTTAAAAGCTTCGTGGAGCATTCTCAAAACCATCGGCGTGGATTTTATCCTGTTCTTAGTACTTAGCTACAGAGCTAAATTATTTTATTCTCAAAATGTTTTTTGCACTTAAGAACACTTTGAACTATATTTTACAAAGTTGCAGAACAGTTCTATAAAATTGGTTCTTAGCAAAGGGTCTCACCGGGTTTCCATATGACATCTGCATCAGGATCTTTTTGAGTATTGGTTCCGTTATTTTTTTGTTAGTTGTAAAAGATAGTTTTGAACCAAATTTAAACCCTTGATTCGTTTTCGAAAAATAAGGGTTGAAACTGAAACCTTAAAATGTTTTTTTTTCTACCAAACTATGATAGATATTTCAATAAAATTTTTAAATTTTTTTTTTCAAAATAGGGGGTGGTTTGTCATAGCTCTTCCCGGAGGTGCAATGATCAAAAAAATTACATATAAAATCAGTAGCTATTGAAATAATGAACAATTATATATATATATATATATATATATATATATATATAATATATATATAATATATATATATATACAATAATGAAAAATTACATGAGTGTACGAGGGGTGGACACATACGGTATTCTAGTACAAGCCAATTAGTCTGCCATTTGATAGTTTTACAGGAAGTTCTTCTGGAAAGTTTTCTGCGAGTTTTCAAAATTATTATTCTATATTTGAATAGCTGATTATATATGTAATTTTTCTGGTCATTGCACCTCCGGGATGAGCTATGAAAAACCACCCCCTATTTTGAAAAAAAATATCTGCCTTATATTTGGTTGGAAAATTATGATCAAAATATGTTACATAATTCTAGTTGCTATCTTTCATTCTGCGCTAGTTTTATTGAAATATCTATCATAGTTTGGTAGAAAAAAAAAACGTTTTAAAGTTTCAGTTACAACCCCTATTTTTCGAAAACGAATCGAGGGTTTAAATTTGGTCCAAAATTATTTCTTACAGCTAGCAACAAAATAACGGAACCAATACTAAAAAAGATCCTGATGCAGATTTCATATGGAAACCCGGTGAGATTCTTTTTCGGTAAACAACCATGTTTAAACAACCAAAATATGGAATGAGAACGAATGACGTATGAATTTTTATATAAAAACTAAAATTCTTTTATATTTAGCGTTCTATTTACCCATAGTATATATATATATACATAAATTAAAATAATACATTTACCTTATCATTAAGCAAAACTTTATTGAAAATCCAACTATTAGGATTGCAATTCATTTTAGAACAAGCAAGCATAAACCAGACACAGGCAAATAAATGTATCAATATTGTTATCCATATTATGATCACACTACAACAAAAATTAGTTTATGAGCTTTTTACTTACGGATTTGTCACCGTGATTCCCAAACTATGTGTCGCGAGAGATTCCAAGGTGTCACAAGATTTTCAAAAAATATTCAAGTTTGCTCGGGTTTTTGAGTATACATTTATTTGAGTAAAATTTGTATCTACCAGAGCGTAATTCATAACGTGTATTTTATTTTAAATCTAGTTGCATCTGCAGATTGTTGTAAACAGGTGTGTCGCGAAAATTTTTGATTTTTTTTACTGTGTCGTGGACAAAAAAGTTTGGGAATCACTGCTTTAGAGTTAAGGGGTTAAACTTTAAATTCACTATAGTTTGATAATTTTTTTAAAAACTAATGCAAACTAGGAGTGTTTTGATTAATTGGAAAATAATAGAAAGTTATCAGTTTTTAAAAAGACCACCAGTTCTTTTAAATATTAAGGTTTTATACCTGATTTTCAAGTAATACTGGTTAACCATAAGTGAATTTGATCGTAAATTGTAAAAATCAAAGATATAACGTATTCGTAATAACGTGGGTAATCGCAACATAACGAAAGCATAACCAGGCTCTTCGAAAATCAACCAACCAAAATAACTTATTGGTACATTGGATACTATATCAAGTATGATTCGCTTTTTTTGCTTTAAGTACCTATAAAAATCCATTTTCTTTCTTAAAACGAGTCGTCATACAATAATTAAAAAAATTATACATATTTCGCACTTTTCGGGGGTCCAAAACTGTTTCTCCATGAATGTCGACAAATCCTCGATGTAGTAGAATGATAATTTGTAAAAAAAATACAATATCCAAAAATATTGCCAAACTAACCGATATCAGGGAATAATCTTGAAATGATATTTGATATGAAACTATAATAGTATTTATATAGGCAACAATAAATACAATATTTTCTTAAAAAGAAAAAAAAACTAGATTATATTTCTTTAAAGTTTTTTTGAAAAATTACCAGTGACTTGAAAGATCCATAAATCAGGCAGTAAACAAAATTGAAACCATTTCCAGGGCATAAGTAATCGGAAAACATGCCTACTGGTATTAGAAAGTTGAGCTTTTTCAAAGCCGTTTTTATTTGATTCCTACGAAATGTTAAATTAAATTTTCATTTTCTACCCTGACAGCATTGTACTTCCTACGTTAGGTCCATAATTTTCTGTAATTGTTGCACTGGAATCAACGTCGTCCACATTGTTTGTAGGCACTATATAATTTCGAGAAACTTGTAGCTCCTTTTTAAATTTATCTTCTAATAAAGAATAATGCTGAAATTTTAAAATTTATATTTTACTAGCCAATGTCAACGATTTGAATTGGAAAATATATTTAAATCTCCTTATACCCTAAGCTTAAAAACTAGTGCGGCCCACGTATGGAACGAAATTCTTAACGATATTTTGCAACTCGAAATGCTCTCTAGTTTCAAACTGAAGTTTTTTTCGAAAAAATATTTAAAATTGTAATAATTTCGTATTTCAATTACAACCTTTGATTTAAAAATAAATATTTTTATAATTTTCATAATTGAAGATTGGACATCAATAACGACCTAAGTGCCAAAAACAAAAAAAAATGAGTTAAACCCGAAAAAGCAAGCTATAATGTGCCATTGCCAACAGCGTAAAAAGCGAGCTAAATGCCATGATCATTAATAGTAACTATTAATTTATTAGGTTAATGTATATATAAGTCTGTTGGCAATGGCACAATTAGTTTGTTTTTTCGGGTCTAACTCAATTTTTTTGGCACTTAGTCAGTTATTGATGCTCAGTCTTTAATTTAGTGAAGTTGACTGACGTTACATTTAGTAGGCAGTAGAATCAGTTTTTGCTCCTCTCTCTATCTCTCTCTCTCTTTCTATTTCATCTCTCTCATTCGGCACACCTCATTTCACCAATCATTTTTAGCAAGTTGTGACCATAAGGAGATAGATAGAGAAAAAAATTAGAATTAAAGAAAAAAAGAGAGAAGGTTACCTGGTTGCTTTTTCGTTACATTATGATCTTTTGTCTTAGCCCCATAAAGAAACTTCGTTCCAATAATATAGGCAATGGATGAACTCGTAAAAAAATTACCTTTAAAATTCGATAAAACTTATTTGTTGATGTGAACAGAATTATTGAATTTCGCGTTGTGATTACTGTAATTTCTGATAGAGAATAACGATTTTCAGTTAAGTTCCCAAATAAAGCTCCTTTTCCCAAGATTTTTTGAACCTCATTGTTTGATGTGGAAATTTTCACCTTTCAATTGAAAATTTTGAGAGTATTCGAATATTATATTTGGTATTGATTAAAATTACCTCTCCTCTATAAATAATATAAATTCGACGTAAAATATCGTTGTATCTCGTAACTGTTTCGCCGCGAAGAAAATATCCTTCTCGTAAATACTTTGAGATAATTCGAAAGAAAGAATGTTCAATATTTTCGAACAATGGAATTTTTCTTAGAGTCGTCTCGTAGATACTTGCGACTACGTCTTCGAATAAACAGGTATTCATTTTACCTAAAATGACTTGAGGCTGGAACATAATTTTTTGAACTAAAAATTTTTGTAAGAAATATCACCGAATAAGTGTATCGAATGGGGCGCAATGCTTTTTTTGGTTTCAAACATTGAATCCACAAACCACTGAATAGGCTTATTCGGTGAGATTCTATTTTAAGTGGGATTACTTCACATCCACCTGCTCGTGCCCAACGATACTGCAAATGAAGAGTAACTCGTTTTTGAAGCTTGACATCAACTCGCTCAAATTTCATAAATGCTACCAAATCGGTCATCATTTCCCGATATTGGGATAGCACAGTATTTATTTCCGTTTTACAACTAGAAATACTCGCATAAACATAGCTAAAAGAAAACAATTACTATTATATCCATTTTCAAGTATTTTATTATAAGCCATTTTTTTCAATACCCAAAATAAAAAACTCCAAAAGCCATCATACATATGCAGAACAAAATATGAATTTTTTCATGAGGTACAATATCTCCAAATCCATCCGATACAATTGTACTGGTCGCCCAGTAAAATGCAATCGTATATATGTAAAATGTGTTGGTGACATTAGTAAAAATTGATTTGTCAAGCCATGAGTCAATTTTGCAAAACATCACGGTTTCTTGTTCTCGAATTGTTTCATTCGTATACCATTTCGACCAGTTTACAAAGTCCGTGTTGGATTGAAAATGCAGTTGATTGCGCTTAAATAGCTGGCAATCAGTGCTTACAAGAGCACACGCCCAAATGTTCAACGTAACAAGAGTTAATGGAAGGAATTTCAAAACTAGGACTATGTCAGACTGCAGCAAGAAAAAAATTAGTTAAAAATAAAATTAATACGTATTTTGGGTTAAAAAATATTAATCACTCAATAACTTAAGGATACCAAAATGTTATCAAAAAGATATCATTTTTATATCTTTATAATTTAAATAAAATAAAGGCATTTTTAGTGAAAGAATAGATCTTGTTACTTAAGTATCTGAAGAAGAAATGCCAAAACTAGGATTAAATCACAATACAACAATAAAAGAGTAGAAAAATGGGTTGAAAAGTTAACATTTAAAATAAATGGTTTAGCGATATCAAAAATGTTATCTAAAAGTTATCATTTTTATATTTCTATATTTTAAATTTAATTAAAGACATTAATATTGAACGGAAAGTACTGATAATTATAAATGTAACGCTCTCGATAAAAGAAGCATCAGAGCTTTGATATTTGACTAGCATACGTTTGAGATGGACGTTTTGAGATGGGGAGATTTATATATATATATATATTTTTTTTTTTTCATAAAACTATTTGAGTTAAAATTTTATATTTGGTTAAATGAATATATTTACAAATTATTATCAAAACATCCCTAATAAACAGATACATGGTTTCCAATTTTCTTACAGCTATTTGCCATGAAAACGATTCAAAAACTAAAAATTTAGGGAAAATATTTTCCATGTATTTTAATTAAGATTGGAGAGGCATCAAGTCAAGTAGCTGGACATTTTTTTTTTAAATGAATTGTGCTTGATATTTTGACTTGTACAGGAAATAGCTTTCTTAAGCCAATGACTCGAATTTGATTTTAAGTCTTTAAAACAAGTAGCTTAAAAATCAAGGGAAGTAGAAATTCCTAATCAAGAGGAAAGAATGAATTTTATAAATGACCATATAATAGATTTTTCAGAAAAAAGAAAAAAAAAGTAACATTCACTTATTTTTAAGTTATTCAGTTTTGTTAAAATCGGACAAATTGTTTTCTTTTAACTAAAAATAATTAAAAAAAGTTTCATACCGAAAAATATTACAAGTATAAGAAAACTATAAAAATGCAGTTTGGAGGGAGGGTAACTTTAAGAGTCTGTATCAACTCCTGAAAGTGATTTCCCATCGATAAAAAACCAGTCTCATAGATTTCTCTGAAAATAACATCGCAAAATAAACAGTTACGGGGGCCGCAGTGGTACACTTGGGTTACATTTCCCGTTAATCATGTGTTGCACTAAAAAGGTACGGTGACTTATAGAGGCTATAAAAATGTTTAATCAACTTTATACACGTTAGTTCCCATAATCTGAGATATAATCATGAGAAAGAGAAAATATTTACAACTGAGACTGAATAATGAAGAATAAGTCATGGGCAATAGTATAGTATAGTATAGTTTTTTATTTTTATAATTATTATCTTTATATATAAAACAGTCGACTGATTAACTGACAGGCACGCTGTAGACTAAACCATTAAAGATAATATGAATTTCTATGTGTGAGTAGAGTGTGATCCACCTCAAGGAAGGAAATTTCACCCTCAAGTATATCAGAAGAGCAGTGGTCGGGGAACTGGGGTAAATTACCCCAAATGGGGTAAAAATGAAATTTTTGGGGGTAGTAAGGATATTTTTTGGTTTTTCCGAAGACTTAATTTAAATTTTTATTACAACCAAAAGCCCCAATTTTGAAATTATTGTATCATACATGAAGCAAGATCATTTATCCAAAATCTTCATTTAATTAATTTTTGTTTGTTCCAATATGAGAATTTTATTTTGTTTGTCTATTACTATAAATATCTGTCTAATAAAAAATATTGTCTACTAAGTACTATTAAATTATCATTTTTTTTTTCAAATTCAAGTTTTGCAATTATAATCCACATGTAAAAGTAATGAACCTCTGCTTTTGTAGTAACATGCTTTAGGTTCTTTATTCATAGACAGAGGATTATTTTCCTAGGCTTGAGCTGGTTATATTTATTGCGTGAACGAAGTCACGGGTGGCCGCTAGTTTTCACAAAAAGAGTCTTGAGAGTCAAAATTGAACGCCAAAAGGATCCTAATAATTACCTACTCTCATTTATTTAGTTTTCTCACTGATCCAGTTTTCGGTTATTGAGATTCGACTGTACTCGTATAAGAGTTAAAAAGTTTTGAAATCACCTCACCTTCACAAATACCAAAGATCCGACTGTTTTATAATTTAATATAATGTCGCGTTACATCCTTAACTAATTATTATTAGAATATAAAAAAAAATTATACCAACCTTCTTCAGTACATCTTGTTCTATAAAATGGAAAAATTGTGGTAAGCGATAATAAATCTGTAAGATTCTATTAACTTTCCAAACACTTAAATTGCCATTATCTTCATCGTATATAAACTGGAAATACTTAAAAACTGAACATTTTGCCCCAACAATGAAATCAATGGGAAAGCTAGACACCAAATCCACAAAAAACATGCCGCTTAAATAATGTTTTGCTGTCCTCAAAGGATGTATTACCAACTGTCCCATTGACTCGTAGTAACCAACATGTAACATTACATACAAATCAATAATACAAATTAAATCCAAAATAAAAAACATATAGTTGTATTTCCCAGCAAACGGTCGCATTGTTATATGATATGGTATCACTAACGAATAAATAGCTGCTATAAAAATTCGAAAGACCATCCAAACTTTAATTGCAACTCCATTAGGGAGGATACAGTAAGGCAGTAAAAGTACTCGAACAAAATTACGTTTGATTTTAGTGGAACTAAACGGACTGTTGTAGTTCTCATTGTTGTTCTCAGTCCACATTTTAACGTCTATATAGGAATCATTAACATTCGCATGCAGCATCTGAATTGATTTGATTTGGAACAGTTTTCGGGTTTTGATTCCTTCGATTATTTTCCTGACCATTTCCTTGTTTCTCTCGTCATTTAACATTTGGTCTATTTTGTTTTTATATTCTGGAAATGTTGATAGTGTTCTATGAAACTCATCACGGCATAGGGAAATCAATTTGCAGTGGGTGATAGTTCGGACCGTGCAAGAACATGGTATATCATATAGAAGAGTGACTAAACCGAAAATTTCCAGTGGTTGCAAAACACTGACCGAATCGTTTTCTTTAAACATCTCACAAAATCCTTGTTGAATTATATAGAGCTCATGCATAATTTCACCTTCTCGCGTTATTATTTCACCTGGTGGAACCATTATGACCTTAGTGCATGTCGTGATCATTTGGAGGAAATTCAAATCAGCTCCATGAAAAATAGGAACAGCCCTACTAATATCGTGTAAGCGTTCATCGATAAGTATGGTGTTTTGTATGTTTTCAGAAACGTTATCGAAAAACGAGCGTTGTCGATTTATGTAAATTCCGCGATTATAACTCCACTGTAATCGATAATAATTTATCACTCGATCAAATAAATTCTTTTTCACATGGTGATCTTTCAAGAAGTTAATGATTGCATATAAATTTTCTTGAAACTCCGTTTTGAGATACGTATAATAAGTGAAAGTGGCAGAAAACTCTGCAATACAATACGCAAAAATCAGCATTCCCAATAACGCACAGATGCTTTGTAAAGTTAAATCTTTTCGATCAGCAGGTAAAATATCACCAGAAGCAACACCCGATGCAATTGTAACGGCATAATATATCGACATTGTTGTAGGATAAATTGTATAGGGTTTTGTTGTATTTGTTACAATTTCTTCTTCAATTTTCCTAGCAAACCAACTTCGAGTACGACATGGCCACACAAAACAAGCTTCCATGTATAAAATTACTCCAATCCAAAACGAAATCAATGTTAAATAAATTAAATATTTCGTTATTCGAACCAAAAATAAATTACAACTGATCTGATGTTCAATTTTATTAAAATAGGCAACTATTTTCCACCCCTTCAGGATTCGATTCAACTTCAACACATAATCAAATTGAAATTGATCCGTAAAAATATCAATTGCATGCTCATTAAACAAAATTTCCAAGTATAAAATCGAAAATATATCGAAATAAAATCCAATAGTTCGCAATCGATAGTGAATGATCAGCAGGAATCGATCCAGTTTAATATTATTTTTACTTGGATATAAAGCAGTTGTTAATGTAACATAGATATCAATTAAATAAATGCAATCAATTAACACTGATAACGTTTTTAACCAATTGGGAAAACCATGCACATATCCTATATAATAAGGATATGTGATACATACAAAAATAGCTACCAGAAATATAAAAGTGTCCCATGCTTTCGTTAAACTTGTATTAGCCTCCATAATCCAAGGAAATTTTTTATTTAAACACAAATTTATTTTTGATTCTGAGAAATGATCGATCATGTTATATAATTTTGAATATTTCAATATTGAATTCTTCCTGGATTGTGGTTTATCTTGGGATGTATGGCTAGAATTATTTTTTTCGCTGACATTGTCGTCGATGTCTGATAAAAATAAATTCAGTTGCAGTTTTTCGTCTTCATTGCTTTTGTTGGATGTATTGTTTATGAAACGACGACATTCTTGAATTCGATCGTTGATTCTTTTTCGAATGTACGAGTAAACATGGGGATATATTGATATTATGTAAAAGAAATCCTTTCGATATAAAACCTGGAAATAAAATTGATTTATTGACAAATAATGATTTCAGTAAAACAAACGATTCTTTTGTGGTAGGAATTTTTTTTTTGATTGTAGTTCAAAGGTATGATGGCAAGGATATTAAATATGATAAAATATTTTGAATTACCCGAAGATTTCAATGTTCTTTGAACGATTATTTATGAATATATGATTTTTTTTTCAGTATTTAATGAAAATAATTGTTCAAAATTTTTAATTTTAGTCTAAATGCTACCCTTTTTTCTTTTTTAACTTTCCGCCTTGAGATAAATCAAATTAGTTACAACGCGCAAGTTTTTATCACCCAAATTTTTAATTAAGAACTTTCCAAAATTCAATAACTTTTGATGTAACTAAGAACAACTTTTTTATTAAATTTATAACAATATCTAAAATCCGGCTCGAAGGACCAAATATTTTGGGTTACAATATAAAGGATTATTGTAGAATTACTGCGTATTGCAATGAAGTTCCAATATAAAAAAAAACCTTAGAACACTACAACAAATTTTCATCGAAAAATTTCTTTAAATGCACATCGAATTATAGCAGTTTTTGGGAAGTTAAAGATTTAGGCAATTTAGCCAAGTTTTCATGAAATCATAATTTTTTTTACTAAACATATTGATTTAATTAGCTGGTAAAGGGGAGTAATTACTAAGCTTTCCAACAATATATTACAATTTTCTCCTAAATGTTGATGTTTAGAATATTGAAGGTATTCCTATTAGGTTGTTTCAAAAAATTCTTATGGTGTCCAAAAATTGATAGTACATCAATGATAGTATATTAAAAGAAAATTTTGACACCAAAACGGGCTCTTAATTTTCCATAAAAATAACACAAAAAATTTTATTCGCATTTTTCAATTTTTGTAACTTTGGAACAGTTCATTTAACAACAATTTAAAAGAAGGAATTTAAAGGAAATTTCAAGCTCTACAAAAAAGGGTCTTAGAATCAAGTTAAAAATATTAAAAAAATTTAATGAGTGTTATTTTTGAACTCTGATACCTTTGAAATGGTTGATCTAATGGTGGATTTTTTGGTACAGCGTGACATTTCCTTTAAATCCCTTCTTTCAGATTGTCGGTACAATAAATTATTGTTCTTAAATATAAAGTCATGAAAATTTAAAAATAAAATTTCTTGTGTTATTTAAATGCAAAATGAAAAAATGGATTGATAGACCGAGGTAGATAATTTTTGAACAGAAAAAAAATTATAGTAGGATGAAACCCATGTCCCAAACACACTGTATTTTTTTATTTAAAATATTAATTTTTTCAATCGAAAATTCTCACGTCAAAATATCTGATTTTTTTAAAAAGTCAGTGAACTTTTGTTTGTTTGTTGAAATCTCTACTTTCTGATGGTGCAAAAAATATATACATTACAATGTTAAATCTTCTCAGAAAATGCAATAATTAAAGTGTAAATTTTAATAAATTGTTCAAAATTGTGTCATGTACAATTGTATTATGTACCTACATTTAACATTGTAATGTATATATTTTTTGCACCATCAGAAAGTAGAGGTTTCAACGAACAAAAAACTCACCGACTTTTTAAAAAAATCAGATGTTTTGACGTGAGAATTTTTGATTGAAAATTAGGGTGCTTTTTTGATATTAAGTCATTATAAGGCGAAAAAATTAATATTTTAAATAAAAAAAATACAGTGTGTTTGGGACATTAAAAGGTAAGTTTTCACCAAATTTCGTGGAAAACAACAAACCTTGGCAAACCTGGCAAACCTTAATGTTCATATTAAGAACGCGTTTTGGCATTCACTAATATTTTTATTTTAATATATATATAGGTAAAATCTGAAAAATAGTTGTAAGAAGTGGAGGAGAATTGTAGAGTAAATGGGGATAGTTAGTATAAACTATTTTCATATTTCGATTATTATTTCGTGTGTTCATCTAACTTGATCTGAAATATACGGTTTATAATCTTCTCACTAACTTGGAGTTCTGTGTAAGTCGCAGCTCGAACTGTTGAACGTGCAGGGAAACTCATAAGCAATGCATTTTCAGCGATACAACTTCCAGGACCAAAAAAGATAACAGGACTTTTACTATCGTCAAGAGATAAACACTCTAAAACTCCCGAAACCACAAAAATCTAAAAAATTATTTTACTTGAAAAAAATATCCAATGAATATTTAAACTATATAATATTTACCATTTTCAATTTTACAACGTTTTGATGATAAATGATATCTCCTGGTAGGAAAAATTCGTGTTTCATACAAAGGGATACATTTCTTAAAACAGATTCACTCTGATCTCCAAATAAAATCGAATTTCGTAAAACGTTTAAATTAACATCGTACAACATTTCCATTTTTAGAGGAATTGGTAGTAAATCCAAACCAATTGGCCATTGCACTCCGGATTTTTTTGTCCATAACACTTGGTAATAGTTTAATATTTGTTCTCGATGTTCCGTTTCTATGTTGATACGATTTAAATGCTTTTGGACTATTGAAAGTTGATTGACAAATTTAATTTTTCTTCTTGAGTTGTCGACAAAATGGGACGTCAATGTTCCAACAAAAAAGCCTGCGTTCAATACAAATCCAACACACATGGCTAGTCCAGCGACAATTCGTTCAAAAGGTGAATAGGGATAAATATCCCCGTATCCAGCATTCGTTATCATCGACAACGAAAAATACAAACATATGGTGTACCAACTAAAATCATTCGATGGAGCAAACGAATGATCTAAATTCAATTTGGTTCTGCATAAACTATAAATCCAACTTGAATATGGTTCGATACAAACTAATTTTTTGGGAAACATATACCATACACATGCAAATGTATGATTGAATATTAAATAATAGAAAAAGCTTTGCAAGAAGAAATTTTTCCACCGTGCCACTCCGACACTATTTGAAATTCGGTTAAAGTATAAAAATATGCGGTAAATTCTAGTAAAAGCAATAACTCTTAAACATATTCCAACTGGTCGAGGATTCATGTCATTTTTTATATTCATATACATTAATGAGTAGGGAAATAAAGTTAATGTATCGTAAATTAAAATTTTTACTGATCGTGGGAGATAAGTGATTTGTATATGGACGTCTTTTCGAAATTTGATGACAATCGATAAACATAGATCAATGAAATAAATTAAATCACAGAAACATACACAAAAATTCCACTGAAACACATCGTAAGTATCGCTAAAAACATAATTAAACGTATCGATCAAATATCCAATTACGATTGTACAGATTGTGAAAATCTGCCAAAAGCTATTATCTTGAATCACCAAAAACGTTTTACATAGCCTTTTTACAATTTTACATTTTGATTTTTTCCAAATAAATTCGGTACTCATTCCATGATGTGGCGATTGTGAGAAAATGCTATCGTGTTTACGGTCCAGGATAATTGAATTTCTTGTAAAACGAGACGAAGGCTCTATGATTTCTGATGATTTTGTGGCCAGAGGAAATTGCAAGGCTACCTCTGGAGTGTTCAGTTTTTGGATGCTGAATCTCGTTTTGTTCATCATTTTATTTTTCTTACAGTGATGACGTACTGTAAGAATTTTTTTATTTAAATTTTCAACGGAGTTGTGATCCATCACATAATAACATTTTTGTTGTTTCAAAAACTATATTAGAAATTAAATTTAAACTAGAGATGCAACGAATATTCGGCTACTATTCGGTATTCGGCCTATTCGGCTGCATTTTTTAATATTCGGTATTCGGCCGAATAGTTTGTACTATTTGGCCGAATATCGAATACTAAGTCATAACAAAATAAATGTTAAATTCGAAATTATATTTATTTAAATTACAAATTAAAATTGAAAAGCAATTAGGGAGAAAATTCGTTATGATGAATCAAAACAATTTTTTCTGCATTTGAGTCAAGTTTCCTCGAGTTTCCTAAAACCACTACTTATATGGGTCTAGTGTTTCCAATCTAGGCGAATATTTTGTAGGTTAATAAAAATCAATTTCGATTACCGTTAATTTTTTTTTAATAATGCGTTTTGTGATACGATTTACTCAGAAATGAAACGACCGAATTTTCGGTACCGAATATTCGGCTATTCGGCCGAGAGTGTGGCCGAATATTCGGTTATTCGGCCGAGAGTGTGGCCGAATATTCGGTATTCGGCTAAATCACTATTCGTTTCTCTAATTTAAACAATTAGGCTAGTCAAAATCGACATAAAAATAGCTAAATTCGCAAAACATGATGTATTTCTGATTTTTTAGTATGTTGTGTGGACCCATTAGAGCTATGTATTCTCAAGTTTGCAACTCTCAAAAAGTTGTGGAAAAACTTTTATAGAGGAAGAACCGTGAAATTTTTCAACTTGTTTCAGATTCTTCTCGGTTTCTCCTAATCCATGCATTTTTATTCGAAAGCTATTATGTGCGTTTTTTAAGAGTAATTATATCTAGTAATAATATCAAATTATATAATATTTATAATACACAATTTATAATACAATTATAATATCATTAGTAATAATATCAAATTTGTTACAAATTAAGCTCAACCAAAGCTCTGCACGTAAATGGGTTACCGAGGTACGGCACTTTAAAAATAGGACAGTTTTTTTTAAAAATTGAAAATTTTAGTTTTAGACCTTTTTTGGAACTAAGTTGCGTCGAAACTATTGATCCTACGAGCAGAGCTTGCTAAATATAATTTGTAGGCAATTTAATAAGCTTTAAATGAAGTACAGAGCGGGGTCTATGAGTCTCATAGTTCTCTCAAGAGCTTAGAGAACCCATATAAAGTAAAATCTTATTTTGGTGGGTACTTCAGTAGTGGTGGATCGTCAGGGTTGTCTTGAGGCGCGTCACCGTCGTCCTCTTCATTGTAGTTTTGCACATTTCCCCAAAACATCTAAGCCCTGCTTTCAGGCGAGTGTAGCCACGTCTCAGCAGTCCTTCTTGCGCTTACAAGAGAGGATTTTAGGAGCTCTGCGGACCAGGAGCTTACCGACTGGCGATGTGGATGAGTCCAGCCGAGGTCATACATGTTTAAAAATCACCTCATGTATCAAAAAAGTGTTTAGGTACATTTCTGGGAAAATTCAATTTTACCTTTTATGGTTTTTTGTTCAAAGATTTTGAGAGAACTACGAAGCTTACTGACCCCGCTCTGCACTTCATTTAAAGAGATACCGAGCAGAATCTGAAACAAGTTCAAAACTTTCACGGTTTTTCCTCTATAAAACTTTTTGAGAGTTGCAAACTTGAGAATACATAGCCCTAATGGGTCTACACAACATACTAAAAAATCAGAAATACATCATGTTTTGATAACTTATTGTTGATTTTGACTGGCCTAAATCGGTCTGCAGAGAGTTCAATACATACTTTTAGATTGATGCAATTCACATCTCACTTTCATAACATCAACTTGATAAAATAAATCATTTTCAATGTACCAGCGATCAGATAATTACCATTAACGTGAAATTTGCTGTTACAGTTTGTTGATTTCATACAAAAATGCCATCCGAATTTCGGACTTTCTCAATGGCATAGCAAAAAGTTTCTTTCATACAAACCTTCCCTGGGATTCGGACAACAACTACTCTAAGTTTCATCGAAATCGGTTGAGCAATTTAGGAATACATAAAGGACAGACAGACAGACATACATTTAATTCTCGCTTTTCTGTAAATAACAGTCATTCAAAATTTCAATTACTTTCCATCCTTAACTATCAAAAAATTTGGAAAGTCATCAAAGAAGTTTTGAGATATCTGGGTGGAGCATGCAGTCTACTTGTAAGGGAACGATGGGGAAAAATTAGCATCTAGAAAATTTCTTTCCCCCACACCGGAAAATACAAGATTCTATATAAGTACTTTGCTCTTTAAGGGATATTTTTTCATGACAAAATCGTTAAAAAAACATTAAAATGAGGGTATAAAAACTACTTGGACTATTTATAGTTAAGATATCTATAGATATATCTTATACATACTTTTAAATGTCAGATATTTCTAATGGGGGTGGTTTTGAGATTTAGAAATAACTAAAAACATTTTAAACAAAAAATCAATTTATTTGATTCTTATAAATATCTTTAAACAATAACAAACCAATTAATTAAATTTCAACAAATAGATACTAAATTTTTTATATAATATAAGTAATATACGTATAAAGTATTGACTGATAACAATTAATATTTAATAGTTAATTATTACACATGAAGTTGAGTATCGGACGGATTGACTTTTCCTGATTCAAGGGCATATGCTTTACATTTTTTGTTTGGAAGTGATACATGCATTTCCATATAAGCTCGTCTTGAAAAAGTTTTGAAACATCTAGGACATTGATATCGTCCAATATGCCTGTTTTTATGCCTCAGCATTGAACTGTAACACTAAATTATTATTTATTTTTAATGATAAGATTTCATTTCAATTAACTAATGCTAATGATTAAGAAACATGATATGCAAATTGTTACAGTGAGTGTTCTTAGTCTTGCGTTATATGGACAATTGTTTTTTTTTTTTTTTTTTAATAAAATAGGTTTGGTTAAAGTTTTAACTTATAATATCAAATAACAACATGTACAACTTATTCTACTCATAACTAGAAATCTAGATTATTATCACATTTTAGTATTTCTGGTCGATGTCTTAAACATAGATAATTTTGATTAGAAATTTTTAGAGGATACATCTTATTATAAATTCTTTAGTTAGAGCAACATTTATTCGTATGATTTTCTTGTTCTGTTTGATTTCAACATCATTTGTAGTAAAAAAAAATATTTAAGAATTCTAAAACATTTTTTCGTTGCATTATGTTTATAAATGTAGACCATTCTTATTAAGCTTTTTGAACACAAATTTATTAGTATGAGGCAACAATTAAAACTTTTTTCAAATATATATGAAAGATTTTTTGAGAGTATATTCATATTTTTACTTCCAAACCTAATATTTCCATTCATTGGGTTCAACTTGGGATTCAAAAATTTTAAATAGTTGAATTGATTTATATCAGTGGTTCCCAACGGATCCCCAGAGGTCCCCGGTATCATTCAGGGGGTCTGCGGGAAATTAAAATAGATTTGAGGCCCCTGAATAACGTCAGGGGGTCCTCGCATAGTGTAATATAAAATAGTAAAATGATGATCCATTTTTATTATTATAAAAATTGAAATAAATAGCAATAAATAGAATAGTAGCGATTTTAATGTCTTAAGTAATTTATAAATGTGGGAAGGTGCTTAAATTACAGTATGTAATTTAAGTACTGATCGTTATGGAGTATCTTTTGTGTGAATAAACATTGATAAAATTTATTTTCACTGAATTTATCCCTTGTAGTAACAGTATTAATGTTATTACTAAAACTTAGTAATTGTTCAATTTACTTCAATAAATTGAAACTTTTAATTTCCATCAACAGGATAGCATCAATATAACAACAAAATAATAACGAAGTGATATTTAAAAAACCGAGATAATCTCTCAAAAATGGAAATAAAAGAAGTAGTACACAAGGCTATAACCATTTACTTTAATACTTCACACAAAAGTACGCTGGTTATCTAAATGTATTTAAGTACATGTTAAAATGGATTTTAAATGCTCTTTTTGATTCAGTATTGGAATTCCTGGAAAGCAAAGACATTGATTAGTGACACAATTTAACTAATCCAAAAATGATGTAGCTTATGTAACTAATTTATTTGCCAAAATTAACGAAACTAATTTGAAACTACAAGGTGCCAAATTAAATTTACCTAATGGACATTAAAAGCTTAATATCTGCACTTGTTGCAAAATTTTTCTGTACAAACAAACTTGGGAAGAAGAAAAATTTCTTAGTTTCCAAATCTTTTAAAACTGCAAATTAGAAATGGATATTTGCTTGCTTACTGTCAACTTTAAGGACTATTCATTCAATCCTGAATCAAAGATTTGAAATACTTCTTCAAGATAATTTTTTGTAATTTTTATACTTAACATTTATGTAGCTTTTTTTGGGGGGATTCGTGGGTAAGTTTTAACGGTTTTGACTATAAAAAGGAGTTCGTGAGTCAAAACAGTTTGAAAAGCACTGACTTAGATGGTACGATAAATCATAGTTATCTTTCAAAAACTGTAAATTATTCCAAAATACATACAAACTCTTTTTGATTTCTTATCAAGATATGTGGAAAAGGTTTCGAGCTTTGTATGCATCTATATGCTGTTAGTTTCAAACGAATCCAAAAATGCTTCACGAACATCTACAACTTAATTTCCAAAAAAAAAAATTGTAATTAGTTTTTAGGAAGATTTTTTCAATTGGTATCATAATTTTCTATAGGACCATTATTTGAAAGGTCTTAGAACAAATAAAAATAATTTAATCAATTTGGAATAAATTTATTTCAATTAGGTACTTCTAACATGGCATCATTTGATGAATGATATCTATATACTATATGATAATATTTCAAGGTTTCAGATTCAAATTTGCTCTAATAAAAATAGACATAGAACATAATTAATAACGATACGGATATAAATTTTGATTTCACCAACTCGACATATCATTTGTGCAATAAGTTAGTGAAAAACGGTTTAACTTACAGTAAGTATAGTATAAAATTGTCCCATTAGCAATCCTTAAGTTTTGCTGTTTAAAAGACAATTATTAAAAGTATTTAAAAAATTTTATAAGCTATTAGACTAGTGTTACATTAGTACTATATGATAACGTAATTATTCCAGTTTGAAAGTTCAGTTTTTAAATATATTAGGTAATTTTCTAATTAATAACAAACTGAAGTTCATTTTTGTGTATTAAACTTTTTAATCCGATTTTTATACCCGATTGTCTTGTAAAAGATACAATAGTAGTTTTTGTATTATATCTTGAGCTGCAAAATATGTACAATTGTTTTATGTCTAAAAACCGGTCGAATGATATTTTTTCTTTTTTTTTACAGAGTACGATGTACGTGCTTCTAGGACTAGTCGCACTTGTAACCTATTTGATTTACAAAATTTTCTTCAACAATGAAAATTATTGGCAAAAACTCAATGTGCCGTACAAAAAAGGAGTGCCCTTTATCGGAGACAAAAAAATTTTGGGACTTGCATCAGTTCGTGATGAAACGCTTGCGGATTATATAAATTTCAAAGATGAACCGTAACATTTTCTTATTTACTTTCAATCATCTTCAAACTAACCACTTTTAACTTTTTAGTTATTATGGCAACTTTTTATACGCAAAACCAACGCTGGTGGTAAACGACATACGCTTGATTCGTGATATTACAGTTAAATATTTCGACCATTTCATGGATCATTCTGATTTTTTTATTAAAACTGAGCTTGATCCAATTCTAGCTTCCAGTGTTTTATTTCAAAAAGGTATTTTTTTTTTATAAATTAGTAAAATAGTTTCAAGTACATAGATAGAAATAGTTTCAAGATTTCACGGAAGTATCAAGTGAATATTTATGGAAATATTATCAAACATTTTTTTTAAAAGTTCAATAAGTTCAGTTTAGGTCGCGGCTACATTGGATACAAATTCCTACGAATTTATGAAAAGTTTAAATAAAAATTAATGCCAGTGATTCGCAACCTTTTTTTGTTGAGGTACCTACTTTTTTAAAAATTTCAGAATTTGGCGGGTCACTAACTAAATATAAGCTTAAAATAGTTTATTTAATTTATGGGTGCGCTCTATTAAACGCTAAAACGCTCAAAATGTTATTTCAACCGTTCTCCAATCTCAAAAAAAAAAAAAAAACAAAAAAAACAAAAACATTTCGAACGTTGTGAGCGCTTAATGGAACGTAATCCCCTCTATGTGGGGATACACAAGGAAAAGTAGTTTATAATAATAATTTTCAATGTAAAATTATATATATACAAATCCAACATTGATAAACTTAAATTGCATTTAATAAAGATCTGAAATGAATTGATAAAACTGATTTTGAACGACTTAATTAAAAAAAAAAACTGAGCCAATAGCTTTGCTCTTTGTTGAAACTTGTTACCAATTTACCCACACTTTTTTCGTACGACCTACATATATATTAAGTATATTTTTGTGGTAAAACAATTATATTCAAGGTAAACCATGGAAGGATCTACGTTCGATCTTAAGTCCTGTTTTTACGGGAAGCAAAATGAAGATAATGTTCAATTTAGTGGTCGAAGCCACTCAAAATCTAATTGACTACCAAGAAAGAAGACTAAAATCGGGCGAAATCGTTGTCGAGGAAATGAAAGATTTATTTAGCCGTGTTATGGGGGATTCTCTTGGTTCTGCTGCCTATGGAATAAAAACAGACTCAGTATCGAATCCAAATAATGAATTTATAACAATGGCGAGAAAAATATCCTATTTCAGCGTTTTTAGAACCTTTGCTACATTAGTATTTACCAAAATATGTCGGGTGAGTTTCTATAAAATTGTGATGCCCGTGTCTAAAATATACTTTAATAATCTATTAGAGAAAATATTAAAATTTTTCGAGGCTTGTTAGAATATTTCATACAAAAATATAAAGCTAACTTCTCAAATAATGATTTTCAAAATTTCTAAGTTAATTAGATGTTTATTTTCAAGTAAACTTTCTTTTATAGTTCTTCGATTATGGTTTGATTCCCAAACAGTATATAAAGTATTTTAGAGACTTTGTGTTTGATACTCTAAGAGTTCGGGACGAACAAAAAATTTATCGTCCAGACGTTTTGCAATTGATGCTGCAAATCCGAAAAGGAGAGTTTCGAGAAGAGGACGATTATGAAGACGATGGAAAAGAATTTTCAGCTGCGAAAGATACTCGAATCTATTTGAAAAAAGTGGCATCTCAAAGAGGTAAATATCTCTTCAGAGAGACAACAAATTTTTTTTTTCAAGTTCAAGACAAAATAATTGTTTTAAGGTAGGTGATTACCTGCTATAACTTTCCAATATGTCTCTCTTTTTTAATTTATTAAATAGTAACACCAAAGTAATTACCTAACACTGAAGATACTCTGCTTTGATTTTATTAACTTTGAAAAACGTAATTCTCTATCGACGAGAAGGGGTTGTAACACACTATCCTAACATCCGGAAACTGCATTTTTACTCAAAGCTCTATAAGTAAAGTTTTTAGTCAGGTATCTCGTTTCCTGTAGTTTTCATGATTTAAATTTTTGTGAAGTTGAAGATAAGGCAAATTGTTACAGTTTGGTTCCAAGTCAATATTGCATGCATTTAATTGTTTTGAAGAAAAAACGTAAAACGGATCATAAATCTTAATTTTTTACTTAATTATTTACTTTTTTATGGTGTACATTTTTAGGGTGTTTAAAAAATGAAAGTTTATAGTAAAACAAAAATTTTGGCACCAAACGAGCTCTTGATATTAATTTTAACGTTTGCCTCAATCTAATTTTTCATTTTTTAAATAACACAAGACATTTTTATTTCTGAATTTTCATAGCTTTGGAACAATTCATCATAACATCTGAAAGAATTGATTTAAATGAAATTTCACGGACTACAAAAAAGATCCTTAAAACAAAATTACTCGATCAACCATTTCAAAGATTTCAGAGTTTAAAAACAAACCTAATTAAATTTTTTTTTATAACTTTCCAACTTTTTTCTAGATTTTTTTTTGTGTAGTGTTAACTTTTCTTTAAATCAATTCTTTCAGATTGTTGTTACGATGAACTCTTCAAAATTTATGAAAATTTCCTGTGTTATTTGGAAAATGAAAAATTGGATTGAGGCAAACCTTAATATTAATATTAAAAGCTCGTTTGGTGCCAATTTTTTTAAATAATTATAAACTTTTTGGGAACCATAAGAATCTTTCTTTTTGAAGCACCTTAATGATACATAGCCCCAAAACTCGATTGTAGATCAAAAATAGCTTCTAAACGCGTCTATTATTAATCGAAAAGAATTCTGAAGCAATGCTTAAAATGACCTAATTTACACTATTTTCAATTCTAGTTCTAACCGATGACGAGATTTTAGCCCAACTATTGCTTTTCATTTTTGGTGGTTTCGATACAACATCTAGCGCACTGACTTTCTGTATTTATGAACTAAGTATAAATCCTGACGTGCAAGTCCGCTTACAGAAAGAAATCGATCAAGTTCTTAAGGATTGCAATGGAAAAATCACTTATGAGATAATCAGAGACATGAAGTATTTGGACATGGTTATATCAGGTATAATTAAAAATATTAAAACTTTTCAATTTTAATAAATAACTTTTTAGAGGGCCTGCGTAAATATTCACCTGGAGTTCTTCTTGAACGACTCTGTACTAAAGACTTCGAATTAAAAACAGAAAAATCATCTGTGACAGTTAAGAAAGGAATGACTGTAACAGTTCCGGTTGTAGGGATTCACCATGATCCCAAATACCACCCAGATCCTTATAAATTCAATCCAGAACGTTTTAATGAAGCGAACCGTAAAAATATCAAAGATTTCACGTACATGCCTTTTGGAATGGGCCCAAGAAACTGCATCGGTAAGTTTTATATACCAGTAATTATTTACTTTTAATTTTATAGCTTTCATGAAATTTTAGGAAACCGATTCGCGTTGATGCAACTAAAAATCACTTTCTTTCTAATATTTTCCAAGTTTGATATTTGTGTTTGTTCAAAAACGCAAATTCCAGTGAAATTCAAAAAAACGCCGATATTGTTATTGCCGGAAAAAGGGCTTTGGGTTGAATGGAAACTAAGAAAATAATTTGTATAAGTAATTTTTATGAGCTGGAACATTTGTACAAGGATAACGTTTGTATGAAACAATGTCGGAAATAGAAAAAAAATAAATTTCTAAGATTTTAAGTTGTTTATTTATTTCGAAAAAATTCTGAATATGTTCTTAACGATTTTTGTGTGCCCCGTTCTTTGGACATGGCTTCTTCCGGAAGTAAAAATTATTTCGATTTGTTTTAAGGACCTTTTTTATAGAACGTGACATTTCCTTTTAACCTTTTCTTTTAATAGTTACGATGAACTGTTCTACAGTTAAAAAAATTCTAAATAAAAAAAAATCTTGGGTTGTGTGATGAAAATGAAAATGGATTGAGGCAACCTTAATATTGATATTAAAACTTGCTTTGGTGCCGTTTTTTAAAAATATATACTATCAGTTTTTGGACACCATAATTTTTTTTTTTAAACACCTTACTACACATAGGTACTACCTTTTATAAAACCGTGTTCATTGTTTTTCCTAGGGAAAGGAAAAAAATCGCCATATATTTTCTTTAAAAAATGTATAGATCGAAAAATGGCTATGATTAATCTATTAGATTAGGGAATTAAATTTAAGGCATTATTTATATTTGATTTAAGTCATAATTAGCAAAAATTATTTTTTTTTTATTGATGATAAGAATTAGCATGAGTTTTATTATATTATACAATTGTAAGTATAAAAATCGAAATAATATTTGTTAAAATTTTTCAAATTTAAATTGTAACAAATGCCTGCAGCTTTACAATTTGGTTATTAACAGAAACTGCGGTTGTCATACACTTCGATACACTAAAAATTTTTTTTTTACGTATACACCCGTATTGCACGCTTTCTTTTTCCGTTATTAGAGAAACACCTTTAACTTGAACTTGATTGTATTATGCAATTACATTGCATAAAGAGTACCTGAAGACAATCTCCGATAGGTTCATGTTGGATCACGCCAAAGTACGCGTTGCCGTTTTCATATAAGTTCACTTAGTGTAAGCTCTCAGTTAAATTGTGTTAATTTAATTATTTTAATTCATATAAAACTATTTAATAGGTGTGACATTAAAGTTGAAGTGTTCCTTGATCGATTAAATTGATATTTAAATCAAAGTAAGTAAAAAATCTCATTAAATGTTCATTTGAAAAAGTTGGCGTGCTTCTGGCGTAGAGCATATAAACTTTAAGGAAGAAATGCTGACAAAAATGGTTTCAGAAAACTGTTTAATAATTTTAAGAAATCATTCTTATCAATTTTTTTCTTCAACAATATGCCTTTTTTATAAGAAAAAAGTTAATTCTAAGGAAATAATTTGTATATAATGTATTGAAAAATGTTCCTTAACAATGAAAGATTTGACAAACGAGTTGGCTTGGGTGATTTAGTGTCTTAAGCAATGAATAGATGGCGCGTCATTTTCCAAAAAAATATTTCCACGTTTTAAATTCTCTAACTAAATATGTTTGTAATAAGGGATTTTTTTTTTAATTTTTGAAGAAATAAGTGCTGGAGTTAACTTCTTTTCGTTTAAAAAAAATATATATTTATTCTACTAAAGTGGTAGAACGGAGTTTAACGATATTATGTGGTAAAAGGTTTTCAGGTCTTAACTTACTTTAAAGTAACACAAATACTTTTATCCTTAAAAATATAAAAAGTCTTTGGTATAGCTTATATCTCTTACTATAAAAGTAGTCTCTGATGTAGGAATCTAACTTTTACTATGAATCATAAGGTCTGAAAGTTAATACCAATTTATTATCCTGGAATATCCACGGTTGCAAAGGGATAGTTAGTAATTACTATTTTTTTCTGTTGAAATAGCTAGAATGGTTTTTTATTCATTTACTTTGCTTTGAAGGTTTCTGTTTACAAATAGCTTGATTTAAGTGTGGTTAACGAAGCGAACGAATATCAGTTAACAATTAATAACCAGACACCAAATTAAAGAAATAAAGATGTTGCAAAGAAAAAAGGTATAGTTTGTTTTTTTCTGGAAAATTTGACGAAATCTTTAAAGTTCACAACAATTTTTTATATTCATCTATTGGATTTTTATTCCATCTTCTGTAGTTAATGAGAAAAATGTCGATCAAATGCAAAATCCAAACCGTCAAGGTTGAAAAATAAGTTAATCTCTTAATCGGATTAAGAAGGATAATGAAACTCTTTCGAATGCATCGATATTTTCGAACATTTGATAAATTTTATAAAACTTCAATAGAACAATTGTATAAAATTATTTTTGTAATATCTTAGAATATTTTATAAAATCCTTTATTAAATACCTAGACATAATTAGCCTGTTTCCTCTGAAGATTTAAAAAAGATCCGCTAGGGGAAGCACCGGTCGTGGGGTACATATGATTTGAATTCTTCTTTGACAAGCACGCTGCACGTGAAACGTACGTCTTAGTAATTATAAGAATAAAAATAAATACATTTTGTGATCAAAAAAATAAAATAAAATTTTTATGCCTACAAAACATTGTGCATTCGCTAATTGTACGTCTGATAGTCGATACAAGCAGGATGGTGTCAAATTTGTGCTTTTTATAAAACCAAAATTTGACAAAAAAAAGTGTTTGGAGTGGATACACTTATCACGAAGGACAGATTTAACGGTTGATAAAATAAAAAGACATACTTATGTTTGTACAAAACATTTTATTAATTCAATTGGACCAACAATAGAAAACCCTAATCCATTACCAGCGACAGTTTCAAAGGTTAGTAAGTGTTCATTTAAAGAGGTTATATATTATATTAATCTGCATATTATCATTTTTGATAATAAATAATAAACTAAAATTTCTTTTTAATTGTCCATGAAATGTAAACTTTTGTGGTTTTAATTATTAAACGATTTTTTAGATTCTCAAAGACCGTAAAAAACAGCAACGATGTATTGAAGAGCACTCAAGAACTGGAGAGATTAAAAGTCAAAAAAATATCTGTTCTATCGCTACTGATGAATCACTGACTGGGAAAATTAGTAATAAACATGCTAACAGTAATCAAGAAGGAAAAATGTCTAGTTTTTTAAACTCATGATACATAAATTGAATCCACGTTGTAAAAATTTTGGAAAGATATCCAATGCTAACATTAAATCGATAGCTCATATCAGCGAGTAATAACCCAGAAAGTAATCGAACTAACGTTAAAAAAAGCTGATTTTTTAGTGAAACTTTTGTTTGTGTCCGTAGTGATTCACGTTCCGTTTTAGGTTCATTAGTAACCCACTGCCTTAGTGATGCAGCAGCTGGAGGTCCCAGAAATTCCCACAAAGTATCAAAATCTTCTGGTTTTAAACCTACGTAATATTTACATTTTTTGACATTATTTCG